>OY101450.1:70424595-70697095 GCA_956483635.1 Panzeria rudis | reverse complement strand
GCTCAAACATTCATTGACTGTCTTCAAAAGTTAACTGATATAAAAAAATCATTTATATCGCTATTCCCGCTTTGAACTCTGCAGATTGCCGTCGGCCAAAAAATCTCTCTGGAGCAAAAAATGTGGCAAAAAGGGTGATTCCACAAAGATTGGTACGATGTTAAAGCACCTAACATTTTCACCATTCGTCAAATTGGCAAAACTTGGGTCAGCCGTACCTCCGTTTTTTCCGTACCTCCGTTTTTTCCGTACCTCCGTAAGTTCCGTTTCGTCGCCGAAGATATACAAGATTGTAAAATTTTGTGCAACTCCCACGGTATGTATTTGACTAACGATAAATACAGATGTATAGTCAAGAAATGGCAAACTCTAATTGAAGGTATTGTTGAAGCCAAGACAACAGATGGTTACTTTGTTCACATTGGTTTGACCACTAAGGATTAATAGCTGTTGCACAAGACCTGTTCTGCTCAACATTCTTAGGTCCATAAGATCCGTTCCAGGAAGTACGAAATAATTACCAAAGGAGCTACTGACCTAAAGCAATTATTGGCAAATTGACTTTGGTCTCCATTGCAAAGGATATTAAAAACAACCACCAACGGTGTTTATATCCGTAAGGTTCATATATTACAGGAGCCCCGAATACGTTTTGTCAGCTGGAGCTGTTATGGAAAGATCAAAAGGTTATGAACCTCCAGTACAAGAGTCTTTTTAAACACTTAAGTAGTAAACGTCAGCAAATTAAGTTCATTCTTATTTTCTTATAGAAAACTGAAAGATATTGATACAAGACTTTTACAAAAAATTGTGAAAATCCGCCAACGAATTGGGGAAATCAGAAACGCTCCACAAAATGCATTGCATACATATACATCGCTAGACCCGTATGGAGTTAATCAGCCTGTTCATAGAATTCGATACGGAATTGGATTGGAAACGCAAGTAAAATCAGAATATCATTTACAAAGTTGTATTTTTAGTGATTAGAAGATGGGAAAAATATGTTCTATCTATTGAATATATAAATTAAAGGGACCCTGAACTTCAATTCCGCTTCTGAACGGAAATTTCCTAAATTCAAGCACAAACGGTTTTCATGAACGCAATCAACCGGTATTTTAGAGAAAATGAATGCCAAGCCAATTCGTATTGGATTCTATGAACAGGCTGAATATCAGAATTGCCATGTTGGCGATGTTAGGCAATTTTGCGAATTTTCGTAATTTTTGGTTTTCCGCATTCTTTGTATTGTCGTTTTAGCCATATTTAATGATTTATAATTAGTTTCTTAATTTGCGACATTTCTTGTATATATATTACAAATAAAATTACATTATTTGTGCAATTCGGATAATGCAAATGTAGGAACAATTCATTTACCTAAAAAAAATAGTTAACTTTACTAAAATATACTGTTTTACAATTATTAATTTACCTAAAATAACAGAAGAAACTTACTTTACTACCATAGGCAATGTTCAAAAATGTTTAAGTAATGATGCCTAAATTTTTAGTTAATTTTTCGAACATAGAAATTAGCTAAAGTTATAGGCATATTACCTAAGAAACTTAGTGACTGCCATTGTGCCTATGCACTTAGTTGAATTTATACCAAGTTTTTAGGAGATATTACCTATGGAATTTTTTGTGTGTACCTGATAAAAGCATATGTTAAAGGGCTCCTGTAGTGAAATTCACTAACTTTTAACGCTTAAATAAAAGGTAATTTTGTCACCAATAATTACTGTTTCCATGAACGCTTATTTGATTCGTTAACGTCGTGTTAAAGCCTTTGTTAAAATTTTATATCACTTTCCAACACTATTAAAATAAACGAAAAGCACAAAGAGGAATAAAAAAACAAATGAATTTATACTTGCACACGAACATATTTTCATTAATTTCTTTAATTTTGAGAAATAAAAGTTAAATTAATTGTTTATATAATATAAATATTGTTATTTATATATAAAAGATTTCATATGTATAAATATTGTTGTCGAATAATTATTTGAGTTTTGCCAAAAGACGACGTTCTTTAACTGAACAGCTGACTGTTGTCTATTCAATAACACCACAAAAATTATTGCCGTTTAATTAACGCAGCTAGTAGTGCTTAAAAGTTTAACGAATAGTAAAATCAATAATTTTGGTGTTAACTTCTTTAAACGCCTTGTTTAACGTTAAAAAAATTTGTGAATTGCACTACTGAAGACCAATTCATGAACAACTAATTTCGTTTCTCAACAGAAATTTCGCAAATCCAACTATAAACGGATTTCATGAACGCAATCAACAGGTTTTGTAGAGAAAACCATACCAAACCAATCCGTATTGGATTCTGTGAACAGGCTGAATAATAAACTTCCGACTTATAGAAAGAGTTTGCTTTTATAAATTTACCGAAAAAATAAACAACGTTTTTTTGTGCATTTGATTAAAAATATTTAGAATGAAAAATAAAATAAATCGAATTTAAACAGAGCTGAAGAAAAATACGTGTTACTCTCACGACGTTGTAACTTGTATTAAATGAATTATACTTACATATATAGGCCCCTATTATGATTCACAACTGAATTGAAAGTTGAGTCGTAGTTGTCAAATTCTTATTATGGGTTACAACTTTCTTAAAAGTGAGACAACTGTTTTTTGTCAGTTGTGTTTTGGGTTTTATTTCTACTATTGTGCTACTTTTGATTACTTTTAAAATTGTGATTTTAGGCCCAATCTACCCTATTTGTTAACCAATATTGTTGCCATATCCATAAAATATAAAATCTCAAGAAAAAATAGTAAGGCCAAAACTAAAACTATTTAGACAACTGTTTTTTGTCAGTTGTGTTTTGGGTTTTATTTCGACTATTGTGCTACTTTTGATTACTTTTAAAATTGTGATTTTAGGCCCAATCTACCCTATTTGTTAACCAATATTGTTGCCATATCCATAAAATATAAATTCTCAAAAAGAAATAGTAAGGCCAAAACTAAAAATATTTAAATGTTTTGTGATGGCTGCTATGGTTTCAAAAAACAGTGGGTGTAGATAAGAACCTTTTTTCAAAATTTATTTCGAAGACAACTAAAATTAGTTGTGAATCATAATACAAAAAAATGGTTGATTGGGTCGTAACATTGACAAATCAACCAAGTTGAGTTGTGAATCATAATAGGGGCCATGATTTTATATCAATTTTTCATCCGCCTCAGTATCATCCTCGGTCTCAGGACTTTTCGGAAATTTTAAACTATAAAGACATTTTTCGTATGTTTACTTTCTCCCATAAAGGTTTCCAATTCTTCATAATGAAGTTCTAGAGCATGGGTGCCCAAAAGTTTCTTATGGAAGAGCAAACACCAATACATTTAAAGAAAACATAGTTATTATTCAATATTTTTTGTTGTACAAACAAACCAATACATACAAAGAAAAAAAATATTTCATATATTTATTTGTTGTTGCTTTGCACTTGCGTCTATACAGTGAAGAACGACAAAAAACTTATAAGACAAAGTTGTTTGTGTATTTCGTATTGATAGTGCTGAGTGCTATATTTGTGTATTAAAGCACAAAACCTATAGCTAAGTGCTTTTACAAAAACAAATGAGCAAAAAGCGCATAGGGCTTGGGCAACGCTGTTTCATCCCGTGCAATTTGCATCCAGAACACTCAGTAAGAATGAACAGAAATGGGCCCAGATTGAAAAGGAGCTCTTGGCTATTGTTTTCGCATGTGAGCGTTTTCAATATTTCTTATACGGACGGGAATTCACTGGTGAGAGTGATCATAAACCCTTAGAGGCATTAGTAAGACGCGATATTGATGACGTATCAATGCGACTTCAGCGTATGTTTAAGTTTCTCTTGAAGTATCCAAGGATGAATGTTGTGTATAAGCCAGGTAGGGAAATGCTGGTTGCTTACTGTTTGTCAAGGGCTCAACTATCGGATGTGACGGAAATGTCAGAATTGTCGGGCGTTACTCACGCGGTAACAAAATCCGTTTGTTTAACTGAGGAGAATTACAAGTCTTATAGTAACTCACTTGACAGTGATCAGGAATATTCGCGAATTCGTGAATATGTTGAAAACGAATGGCCAGGATTCCACAAGTTGTATGACCTGAGTCAAAAGTTTTATATATTGAAATCGGAATTGCATGTTGAAAATGAGCTGATATTCTTGAACCATAGGTTAGTAATTCCATCTGGAATGCAGGGAAGGATTGCGAAGTGGTTACATTCGCCTCATCTGGGCATAGAAAACACAGTTGCACGTGCAAGAAGACTGTATTATTGGCCAGGAATGAATGGACAGATTAGGGAGCTAATATCTTCGTGTAGCATTTGTGAGAAGTTCAGGAAAAATAACCAAAGGGATCCATTGTCACCGGAAGAAATTCCTGAGTACCCATTCCACATAGTGGCAATGGAGTTATACGAATTGCGGATCGGGATTACATTTCAATAATCGACGCATATTCTAATTATCTAATATCCATGGGTATTCGGAACAAAACATCGGGGCACATTGTCGGCATACTCCGGCAGATATTTGACATGGTAGGATATCCGACAATTATCAAACGCGATAATAGTCTATTTGGCTCGGCTGAGTTTTTACGGTTCTCAGAGGGATTAATATTCAGTTCGGGTTTTCAAGTCCGCGATGCCCACAGAGTAACGGTTTAGATGAGAAGGGTGTGGCAATAGCAAAGAATATTATTAAACAGTGTTTTGAGATAAATGATGTTGAACAATTTCAATATCAGTTGCTAGAGTACAACACAACACCATTGACGGACACACACATTGCGTCGGCGGAATTATTCTTTGGGAGACTTCTGAAGACAAAATTTCCGTTAGCTCTGTCACTGTTAATTAGGAATAACATTAATGAGGGAGAAGTAAAGGAAAAGATTAAAAGGAGAAAAGAAAGGCAGAAATATTATTACGACACGAATGCGTGGGAATTGCCGGCTCTTAATGAGGGGGATTTGATCATGTTTAGGAAGAACGGAAAGGAGTGGACCTACGGAAAAATTGTTTCAGCATTCAATAAGAGGTCATATATAGCAAAGGATAGTTTTGATAACTACTTCAGACGCAATCGCCGGTTTATCACTAGAAATGAGGATTTTGACGCCAGTGAGCTGTTATCTGAGGAAGACGGAAGGGATAGTAAGGGTACTTATTTTGACACACAGAGAATTCAGGGTGAGCTTTTGGCTCAGAATTATCTGGGTAACAGTGTGGGGAGTGGGAATAATTTTGTGGTAGGCAAGAAATCGGGTAGTAATGCGAACGTAAGTGTTACTGAAGAATCAATCCCTTCGGTTATAGATGAGAACAATTCATCAACTCAAACACATTCCGAAGTAATTGATTCAGATCTACAAGGGAATCCAACTGTTGAAGTTAGCTAGCCCAGGGTCACAAGAAGTGGGCGTGCCATAAGGCCACCACTGCGCTATGGTAGGGACTATGGTGTTGAAACTTGGCCCAAACGCTAGTATATGTATGTATTTTTGTATGTATATATGCAGGAAAATTTGTTTATATCTATAGATCTACAGTATTAAAACAAAAGAAAATAAAATTAATGAAAAAATAAAAAAATAAATAAAAAAATAATGAATAAAAAAAAGAGCATATAATGATATTAGATAGTAATACCTAGTCTGTTGATATCATAACATGATTGAATTATGTGTTACCATTAGGTTACCATAGTAATACCACCATGTATAGATAGTTATTGTTACCATAAGTAGAATTAAGTTAGCAACATTGTACGACTAGTGTAAGCTGGTAAGTTGACATCACTTTTTAGACGATGGCCACTTCCGCTTATATAGAAAAAGTTACAACAAGTAATAAATAAAAGCTGCCAAATAAAATAATTATATTTATACTTTTATCAACCACAAGGTTTGTTTTAATACAATTGGTGACAGAACTGAAATTGTTACAATCATAAGCTGATCATTTAAAATAGTTTTTTTTGCTATTCAAATGTTTCGCTTAGAGAATATTAGTCGCCAGGAAATATTTAATAATATTCAGACCTGTTCTGTATTCAATGCGGAATAAAAATAACTGGAATTATAATTCCGAACATTTTCATTTCACTTGAAGAACCAGTATAATTCATTAAATAATAAAACAAAATTAATACATTTAGTCCTAAAAAATAACGATTTTTATTAATTTCATAGATATTTTTTTATTGAACATTTCTCCCATTCTTAAGAATGATCGTTGACGCTGGAGAAATTGAGAAAAATTAATTAAAAAATATTCCCAATTTATCGGATAAATTTTTTGTTTTTTTTTAGATCCATAAAGTAATATTTTATACGACAAAAGTATTTTGTTGCTCTTTGATTTTGTGAATGCTTTAAATTTTTCATTGAATTTCGCCGTTAGATTACATTCGATATTTTAATACGAAAAATCTAGTTGACTAGTTGCTCTCGATATATCATCTTTGCTTTAAACAACTTTTGTTTGATGGTTATATTTCCCAATTGTCTAATCTATTGAAGTTGGTTCCTTTCTCCCTGTTATTGTTACTGCATATTTACTTAATTCTTTGATCGTGCGGTAGTAGATGGGAACTGGGCCCACAGGGGCAATTAAAATTTTAAAATTTGGGTAATTAAAATTTGAAATTTTGAAATTTTAATTGTTAAATAAACAAAAGTGTAATTTGATACCCGTGGGAAAAAAATTAAAGTACCCTGTAGGTAAAAGGTTGTTAAAAAAATTGTGATGAATTATTATTGAGTTAAAGTGTTGGTGTGATATTATATTATAGATAATGTTTTGTGTTATATGAATTTCGGATATGGGTGTATCTGTGGGTGAGTGGGGTTCGATACCTACCATAGACCCTGGATGTTTTCCGTTGCTTCGTGGGTGTTGGTTGTGTTGAGATAGTGACATAGGAACAATTGATTGAGTATAGACTAGATGGTTCTTATGGGGTGATATTGAGACATTGGGTAGTGAGTTTGGAGCTTGAAAGTATTGATTGAGTATAGACTAGATGGTTCTTATGGGGTGATATTGAGACATTGGGTAGTGAGTTTGGATCTTGAAAGTATTGGCTTATTATAGACAATGTGGTTCTTATGGGGTCATATTGAGAGATTGGGTAGTGTTTTAGATTATATGTGGAAATAAAGAGTGTAGACAAGTTTAGGTGACAACGTTACCAAACTTGTAGATAAAAAAAATCCACGTGGGTTCCTACAGGGTTTATTGTGTCGCTATTATTATTTTTTTGTTCTTGATAATTTTTTGTGGTGCTTGTGTTTACATTTACTTTGTGCATGGCTGTGCGTGCGTGGATGTGTGGGGGATGGGGGTGTGTGTGTTTCTTTTTTCATATGTATAGATTTGTGAAGAATGTGTGTATGTCGTTTCAAATGTCCGTCTTGTTTATTTCTTGGGATAATAATTTGAATATTTGTTCTACAGAATCATGTTTATTGCTTTGTTTATTCAGCTGCACATTTTTTGAGAATGAGTCATCATTTGATAACAAAATTTCATTAGTCATCATTTATATAAAATAAAATATTACACAATGTTATGTTCTACTTCTTGCTGTTGCTATGTATACATATGAATTTTATGAATCTCGTAATATCAATAAGAAATTAGACTTGATGCCTACTACGCGATTCTCATAGGATGTATATAAGTAGAAGAAATAATGAAGATTTTCATCGGTATATTCTGATATCTCAATAAGTGCGTTTGAAAGCAAAAAATTTATTAATAAACAATTTCATAGTGTTTTTACAATAGAACAAAATAAATTAAATAAAATAATTAAATAGTTAATTGTTACTAATTAAATAAATAGTTTGAAAACAAAAAATTAATTAATAAAGAAGTTTATAGTGTTTTTGAAAAAAGGACTAAATAAATAAAATAATTAAATAAATTTGATTAAATAAATAAAAATGAATTCTTCAAGCTATGTTTGTGAAATATGCCAAAAGGAGTACAAATACCAAAAGTCGTATTTGGAGCATTGCAAAAGTCATGTTCAACTACAACATGTGCAGATGCCAGTGTCATGTGATACCCAATTATTATCCTTCAGTTTCGAATAATCAATATGCCTTGTCGATGGACAGTTCCAGGTATCCTCAACACCAACAACAACAACAACAGCAGGATCAACATCATCAGCAACAACAGCAGCATCATCATCAACAACAACAGCAACAACTAGATAATATTGGGTTTGATGACATGGATACTTCAAATTCTCCCAGCGGTAAATATGATAATACTCATTTGAATGTAGAACCAAAATATTATGAAATAAACAGTGCATTCAAAACAAATATTGCAACAATGGAATTCCCAACAAAAAAGATGATCTTCTGTTTGAAGACTTTGTTCTGGAAAATAAATCTATTTTAAAGGAAAGACTTGAAAAAAGTTTGGTTAAACATAATACTTTAAAATTCTGTGTAACTCTTATTGGAGAGCACATAAAAATTGTTGGGGAAGAAATTGACTTGTGTCAAATTTCTCACAGAACAAAAATGGATCTATTGTGTCTGGGAAGTAATGTAGATGAGCTAATTGAAAAACAATTCCAGGACATTCATAATAAAATGTCAGAATTTCACGAAAGAGACTCTGGGTGGACTTTAATAAGAATTATTCGCGCTGAAATTAACATAAACAAAAGTTCACTAGTAAAAGGATCTCATTGGATAAGCACCCCATTGAAACTAGCTAAAAAGCAGGCCTGTATCAATATTGAAAACAATGACGATTATTGTTTCAAATGGAGTTTAGTTGTCGCGTTGGATACCACAGTAATAGAGGAAAAGCAACGTTGCAGCTCATATAACATCGAGGACATTAGTGCTGATGTCATTTGCCTACAAAATGGAATTGTGGTTGATTTTACAAATGTAAAGTTCCCATTGGCATTAAAAAATATTCAAGCATTTGAGGATAGGAATGATGGAATAAGTGTGAATATGTTTGGGTATGATAATGAGAAGGATGAAATCATTGGACCATTCTACAATACACAAAAGGAAAAAACAAAGCATGTGAATTTATTGCTGTTGGAAGCTGGAGACATTCATCATTATATATTTGTTCAAAACATATCAAGGTAAGTAAATACATATTTATGATTGAATAACTCTATACATATATAAATTTATTCCTTTTACAGACTTTTGAAAGCTCAGACAACCAAGCGCTGTAACAGACTTTTATTCTGTAATACCTGCCTACAATATACGTACAATGAATGGACTATGGAACAACACAAAACGGAAAATTGTTGCTGCGTTACCTTCTCCCGAATATAGTGTTTTAAAATTCAAAGATCACCAGCGGCAGATGGATGTGCCATTCGTTATATATGCAGATTTCGAATGCACATTCCTTGTGCCTTTAGTTATTATATAAAATGTGTAGGTAATAATAGTTTAGATAAATTTAAGATATATACTGGTGAGGACGCATCTGTAAAATTTGTTGACTGGTTAATTGACGATTGTGAAGATATTTACAATCAGTTCCTCACCAGTAAGACAAAAATGAACAGCTTAACCCTTTCGGAAATATACAGTTTTCAAAATTCAATAAATTGTCACATATGTGACAAATTTCTCGGTAAAGATCATGTAAGAGATCATTGTCACATAAGTGGTAAATATCGAGGTGCAGCTCACAATATTTGCAACTTAAAGTACCAAATTCCGAAGTTCATACCCATATATTTTCATAATTATTCATCTTATGACTCGCACCTCTTTGTTAAAGAATTAGGTAAAAAGTCTGACAACATAAAAGTCCTACCACTGAACAAAGAACTGTACATTTCACTATCTACATTTACAAAAATGACTGACAATTGCAATCTTGAACTCCGATTTTTAGATACTATTCGTTTTATGGTTGAGAGCTTAGAATCCTTAGCTAATAATCTAACGGACAATGATTTCCATACGGTTAGGGCACACTTTAACAGAAAGACAGAATTTGACCTTGTACGAAGAAAGGGTGTTTTTCCTTATGAATATCTTGATTCATTTGAAAAATTGGATGATGGTCAGCTTCCATCAAGAGAAGATTTTTTTAATAAATTAAATAACAAGGAATGCTCAATTGAAGATTATGAGCATGCAATAAAGATTTGGCATGCCTTTAATTGCAAAACCCTGCGAGATTATATGGAATTATATCTCAAAACAGATGTGCTTTTGTTAGCAGACATATTCGAAAATTTTCGAAAAGTCTGTAAGGGGATTTATAATCTAGATCCGTGTCAGTACTATACTGCTCCAGGACTATCATGGGATGCCATGTTAAAACACACACAAATAGAATTAGAGTTGTTAACAGACATTGACATGTATAACTTCTTTAAAAAGGGAATACGCGGTGGAATGGTACAGTGCAGTAAGCGATATTCCAAAGCAAATAATAAATATTTAGCTAATTTTGATGAAGACAAGCCTTCAGAATTTCTAATATTTTTAGACGCAAATAACCTTTACGGTTGGGCGATGTCTGAGTATCTTCCTTATGGAGGATTCCGATGGCTGACAAGTGATGAGCTGAATCTGGATGCGAAAAGCATAGATAATAACTCACAAGATGGTTATGTATATGAGGTCACTTTGGAATATCCTTCACATCTGCATGACTCTCACAATGACCTTCCCTTCTGTGTTGAAAACAAGAAAACTTTAGAATCAAACCATAAGAAATTAATTGCGGATTTTTCGCCAAAAAACTCTTATGTAATACATTACAGAGTTCTTAAGCAATGTTTGGAATATGGTTTGATTCTAAAGAAAACGCATCGTATTCTAGCATTTAAACAATCTCCATGGCTAAAAGACTATATAGATTTGAATACTAAACATAGAGCTTCTGCAAAAAATGCATTTGAAAAAAATTTTTTTTAATTACTTAATAACGCGGTAAACGGTAAGACCATGGAGAACGTTGATAAAAGAAAAGATGTTAGAATTGTGACCAACTGGAATAAAACTAACTACAACCACTTGGGAGCTCAGGATTGGATATCTAAATCCAATTTTCATAGCATATCTTTATTTTCAGAGGATATGGTGGCAATTAAAATGAATAGAGTCAAAACATACTATAACAAGCCCATATACTTGGCATTTTGTGTGCTGGGGCTTTCTAAATGGAAAATGTATAATTTCCATTATGGATTCATGCAGCCCAAGTTTAAAGCAAATTTATCTTTAAATTACATGGACACCGACTCATTTATATATACAATAAAAACTGACGACTTTTATGCCGACATAAAATCTGACGTAGAACAAGAATTTGACACTTCCGATTACCCAAAAGATAACGTATATGGTATTCCTCTTTTAAACAAAAAGGTGCTGGGTATGATGAAGGATGAAAATTGTGGTAAAGTGATGAAAGAATTTGTGGAACTTCGGTCAAAAATGTATTCTTTTAGCGTGCAATATGAAAATGATGTAAAAAAATCGAAGGGGGTTAAGAAATGTGTTCTTGATAAATATAGTTTAGAGGCGTATAGAAATTGTTTATTTAATAAGTCTATTGTTTATGATGATATGTTAACATTTAAGTAAAAAGTTCATCAAATTTATACCAACCAACTAAATAAGGTTGTACTTAGTTATCAAGATGATAAAAGAAAAATACAAAGTGATGGTATAAATACATTAGCATGGTATAATTATCGAATTGAGGAAACAAATCCAGAATATGAACTGGATATGTTGCTAATGGAAACTGATAAGCTTCAAGAAGAATGAGTTTTTTACTTAAATGTAATTTGTTTATGTTTATATGTAAATATTTAGTTATTAATGTTTAGTTATTAAGAAAATTTGGTTTGTTATTAAAAAAATTATAATAATAATGAAAAAAGAAAAAAATTAAATAATAATAAAAAAATCTTATTAATATCAAAAAAATTAAACAATCTTTGTTTTATTTTCTTGTTCAGCCCTGATATCATCAAATTGAAAAAAAAACGTTGACGTTGACTGTGCATACACGTCTTCCTGCTAGCAGAGATAACAATTTTTGTTGGATCAAAACAATTCTTGTCTTGTTTTTTGCTTACTTGCAAATTTTTCTGTTTATAAGTTTAACTGTACTGTTAAATCCTGCATAATCTTGATTTGATTTGTTAATTTCTTGAATTGGAATTTCACAACATTACGAAATTGTATTAAAATTAATTATTTCATCATTTTACAGAGTCAAAAAAAAGTTGGATAATCTTATAAGTTATTCATTAAATTTTTAACTCAAAAATTGCTTCAATTTTCCTAATTATCCTTTAGAAAAAATAATACAATACAGTGAATATTTTATTTTAATAATACTATTTTATTTATTAAATTTAATTATGATGGTTGAAACATTGTATAATAAGATTCCATTAAATTTTCTAATATAGCTTTCCGTAGAAAGTATATCGAGCACCTACATGTATCAGGTCCTTCCTCACAATTCGGATCATACCATGGACAGCATTTGAAATGTCCTTCTATGTTGTCTTCATCTTCCATAATATCAAATTCATCATTCTCGTCCAGCATATTTTGAAAAAATATGATCATTTCCCAATGATCGTATAGTCTAAAGTTATCAAAATCCGATATACATTTATTAAGACTCCTTCTTATTTGACTCATTTTGGTTAATATTCCGTATTAGTTTTGTTGCTGCTTACTTTTTCAAAGGATTTGTCGATACTGATAATTTTTTCCTATATATTTTGCTACAAAGTGAATAAAATTCAATATTTTTTCCTCCTCTTATATCCTTCTCCATTTTCCTATAATCCTTCTAGAATAGAGGGTATAGAGTATACATATTTCTCTTTCCAACTCATTTTCAAAGAGATTATTAAAAGAAGTAACATTCATATTAATATTCCTATATATCTATCCCTATCTCTCTAGCATTATTTCTCCACATATACATATTAACCTTCTCACAATAAATATTTTTGGTTAGGCTTATTGGACTCATCATCACTACTTTCAAGATCAATTTTAATTAAAGATTCAACGTGACAAGATCTATTTAAAAAATGAGCTCCTCAAAAAATTTAATATCAAAATTTAATTCACTAAACAACAAAAGCTTAATTCATATAAAGGATCTAGATGTAGCTGCTAAATATCCTGTTCAAAATATTACACGGGTAACAACAAAATATGGACCAACACTAAGAGTTGAGATGGAAAAAAATATAATGTTTCTACCTAAAAGATATAATACTCTGACAGATGATGAAATTAAGGATCTCTCGAGTGGAATATTTCAACTACGCAGAGATGGTGAACAAAGCTTAATCCTTGAGAGTGAGATGGACGAACTTTTGATTCAAAATGCTCAATATCCCATTTGAGAATAAAAAAAAAATTAATTCTGTATAGTAAATTATAAATAAATAAATAAAAATGCATTAAAGAGTTTTGTGAAATATATATATACAATTATGTTTTTTATTTAATATTTTCAGTTATTTCATTAAAATTCTGATGTTGATTATAGTTGTATTTTATATTTGTGCCCAGATATTTGAGTACTTCCGAAGGAGGTTGTAAGTTTCCAAAACTATCGAAATATTCTTTTTCATTGATGTTTTTATAATTTGCTACCCAATGTGTACCAGGTCCTGTTGATATATCCAATTTGATTATGCTACATTCTTTTTTCTTTGGTCGTTTTGGTAGTGAGTCCAACATGAAAACTCCTCTAAAATTTGGAATTTTGTTTGAAAAATTTCTCAAGTCGACTTCTGATAGTGGTCTATTAGGTAACATTTCTAAGAGTTTTTTGTCTGCTCTTTATAAACTAATCCATAACCCTTTTTATATGGTTTTAGGTAAAGTCCTTTCCCAACAGCTATAGATTCCATCGCTTTATTATGGCGAGTTGCTTCATCAAGCTGATTTTTTGCATTCTTTGTCGCATTTACAGCCTTAGCTATAGCAGCACCTCCAGTCGTTAGACTTCCAATTGCACCCAGAGCAGTTAAAATCGGTATTAGTGGTAAAAAACCACCAATTTTTGGTACATTTGTTATGCGAGGTATTATAACTGGAGATTTTCTGCCTTTTAATGTTTTGTTGATCGTTTTACGTGCTATTCTAATAGCATTGTTAATGTCTAAAGGTTTTTTCTCCTTTAGTATTTTTGTTGCAGCTCTAATTGATGAACTGAACAATTTTTTTACCATTTAATTTAGGTTTCTTACTATTTTTCTTTTTCTCCACACCCATACCAAATTTGGTTTTGGCTTTCATAGCGTTAGTAACCATATATGCAAATGATTTTTCTGCAAGACTGCTATCTTTTGATAAAACTCGACCCCAAGCTGAATTTTCAAGAATTTTATCAGCTTGATGTCTAATATTTAAATCTTTATTTTTAGAATAAGCTATGTCGTGATTTTTGCAGGCAGAGTCCAATAAATTGATTCCTTTATCACCTCGATTTAAACGTTTTTGTAGTTTAGTTCCAGGTCCACAGTATTGATATCCAGGAAGATGAAGTTCAACAGGAAGAGAGTTTATTATTTTATCTAGTAATCCTGCTCCAACGAAGGTGTTTTTATGACTAAATGACTTTTGATTATGTATAACCATCTTATTTATTTATTTTTTGTATAATAAAAGGTAACAAACATGAATTGCATTTAGTTATAAAAATGCAGTTAGTAAAACAACATAAAAATATTTTAGTTCGAAACATTGATGATTCATCGAACATCAGTTCAAAAATAAAACATAGTTCACTCTTACCAAATTCTATTCGTGCTCTAATAGTGGGACCATCAAATTGTGGAAAGACTAATGTTATGATTGGCTTACTAGAAAGCCCTAATGGACTAAAGTTTGAAAACATCTATTTATACTCAAAATCTCTATATCAGCCGAAATATGAATACTTGAAGAGATTAATTACACCTATTAAAGGAATGGGATATTACACATTCACCGAAAATGAATCAGTTATCCACCCTGACAAAGCTAAAACTAATTCAATTATGATATTTGATGATGTTGCATGTGAGAAGCAGAATAAAATACGAGCTTATTTTTGTATGGGACGACATAGGGATGTTGATTCATTCTACTTGTGCCAAACTTATACCAGAATTCCCAAGCATTTAATTAGAGACAATGCGAATATGATTATAATGTTTAAACAAGATGAGACAAATATGAAACATGTTTATAGGGATCATGTTGCCAGCAATATGAGTTATGCAAAGTTTCATGAAATTTTTCGATTGTGCTGGAAGGATAAATATGTATTTTTGATGATAAGCAAAGATAATGAAAATTATTCGATTATTTCATAGCAATATAAATTGCCCTACATAAAAGAAAAACTTTAGTATATAATCTGGCTTTAACCATAATACATCTACATAGCTCTTGAAATATCAACTATACCTGATCTAATTATATACCTAATAAGCTGATCTGATCTGATACCTAATAAGCTGATCTGATACCTAATAAGCTGATCTGATAACCTGATCAGATACCTAATAAGTTGATCTGATACCCAATAACATGATCTGATACCTAATGAGCTGATCTGATAACCTGATCAGATACCTAATAAGCTGATCAGGTACCTAATAAGCTGATCTGATAAGCTGATCTGATACCTAATAACCTGATCAGGTACCTAATAAGCTGATCTGATAACCTGATCAGATACCTAATAATCTGATCTGATAACCTGATCAGATAGCTAATAAGCTGATCTGATAACCTGATCAGGTACCTAATAAGCTGATCTGATAACCTGATCAGATACCTAATAAGCTGATCTGATAGCTGGAAAATGGATGAAAAATTTTTAAAAAATAGACACACGTGAACAACTAAAAGATACATTTAAACTAGGGATGTAACGAATACCGATACCGATATATCGGCGATACTTCAGATTTTCCGATACATCGGTATCGGCGATATTTTACTATCGATACGACGATACTTTAAAAAAAATTTTCAGTTTTTTTTTGACAAATTATTTATTTTTTGTTAATTCTACCAAGAACTAAATTCATTTCGTTATTTTTTAAATCTTATTAATATCAATTTTAAAAATTAATAATATTTTACGCTGTTATTTTGCAAAAACAATAATTTATTTATTGTTAATTTTACCATGAACTCAAATTCAATTCGTTGTTTTTTAAATCTTATTCCCAGCAAAAAAAGATACTCCAAAGAAGTCATGAAAATGTAGAATTCGCGATCCGGAAATATTTTAAATTTGGATAATTTCTAATTAGTTTCACATTTGCTTGTCATTGCAAGAAGCTCGCTTTTTCGATTACCAATACCGAATTTGAAGCGATGTTAGGACAAATATCTTTTTCGGTGTTCTATAATGATTCCTCAAAAAAAGGATGAAAAATTACCCATTTTCAGAACTTGTTTCTTTTAATGCGAATTTAAACACAAAACTGTTTTCATGTAAATTTAAGTGAATAAATATAAATTTTTAGAAGACTTTTAATAATTAAGCTATTAAGTTATTTAGAAGAATAATAGTTGATAAATGTCCTTTAAAAATCGATTTTTTTAAAAGCATGGCGAGTATTTTTTAAAATTATAAAGGAATTACAAATTTGTACTTGCTTTTGTGCTAATTATCTGCATATTTTTAATATAGATTCTTTGGAAGCAATAAAAATGTAGTTCCTTAAAAATTACTTCCAATTTTATATACTGGATTAATATAAATTTTAAATATTAATAATTTCTTACACTGTAATTTTGTATAATAAAAAAATTGTCCACCTTGAGTTTTGTTAATCTAAACTTGAACTCAATTTCAATATTCGTATCGGTATCGGAATCGGTATCGGCGATATTTATTTTTAAGTATCGGAATCGGTACCGGATCGGCAAAACGGCGTATCGTTACATCCCTAATTTAAACCTATAACAGATCCTTTAAACATATTTATAAATAATTCTAATAATATCAATGGAATTATCAAAAAAGAAAAGAATGAGATGAAAACAGAAATTGAATATAATAACAGTTCTAATCATCTTAAGAAACCATCAATTAAGTTGGAGACAAGTACACCAAAGAAACTTGTAGAAGAATCAATATTTGATACCAGCAATTCACTTGCTGATCCTAATGGTGAAAGTACTATTGATAATGATGATGATGATGATGACGATTTTTACTCTCAAAATTCAAATGCTGAACAGAGTTACACTGACTTATCTGTTTTGGAAGGAAGAAATGAATTAGATACTAACTATGGTCCACATAAAGATTTCAATAATTAATAGAAATTTGGTGATAGTAAGCTCAAATTAAATGAAAACAAAATACATGTTGGTAGTCAAATATGGGCTCTAACACCAGGACTATTTTCTCTAATGTTTCATAAAATACCAAAAAACAGAAGTTTATAGTGTTTTTGAAAAAAGACTAAATAAATAAAATAATTAAATAAATTTGATTAAATAAATAAATAAATAAATATATCAATGTAATTTGTGTAATAAGGTATACAAATACCAAAAAGCGTTCTTGGATCACGTTCGAAATCATGGTCAACCAGGTCAAGTGATCATCAATCAGGACTCAAATGGAGAACAACAACATCAGCACCAAGCTTCTCTACGGTACCAACCATATCCACTACCAATGAATTATGAGCAATACGGTATGTCTACCAGCTATCCGATACCAATGTCATGGAATAATCAGTTTTCAGTACCCACAAAAATTCCACATCATCTTCCTATTCCTTATCAATATTATCAATATATGTACATCACCAATGCAATGGTAGCAATATAATATGCCCAACTATTATCCTTCAGTTTTGAATAATCAATTTGCCTTGACGATGGACAGTTCCAGATATCCTCAACAGCAACAACAACCACAGCAACAATATCAACAGCAACAACAACCACAGCCACAACATCAACAACAACCACAGCAACAACAGCAGGATCATCAACAACAACAACAACAACAACAACAGTAGCAACAGCAACAACTAGATAATATTGTGTTTGATGACATGGATACTTCAAATTCTCCCAGCGGTAAATATGATAATACTCCTTTGAATGTAGAACCAAAATATTATGAAATAAACAGTGCATTCAAAAAAAATATTGCAACATATGGAATTCCCAACAAAAGAGATGATCTTCTATTTGAAGACTTTGTTCTGGAAAATAAACCTATTTTCAAGGAAAGACTTGAAAAAAGTTTGGTTAAACATAATATTTTAAAATTCTATGTAACTCTTATTGGAGAGTACATAAAAATTGTTGGGGAAGAAATTGACTTGTGTCAAATTTCTCACAAAACAAAAATGGATCTATTGTGTCTGGGAAGTAGTGTAGATGACCTAATTGAAAAACAATTTCAGGACATTCATAATAAAATGTCAGAATTCCAGGAAAGAGACTCTGGGAGGACTTTAATAAGAAGTATTCGCGCTGAAATTAACATAAACAAAAGTTCACTAGTAAAAGGATCTCATTGGATAAGCACCCCATTGAAACTAGCTAAAAAGCAGGGCTGTATCAACATTGAAAACAATATTTCTTAGTTTTGTATTTCTTCTAAGGATTCTTCTTAAATAAAAAACGTGTTTAGCTTTCCATTATCTATATATTTCGAACAATTTAGTTCATCTTCAGGATCTATGGAAATGTACAATGTTTTTTATTTTTAATAATTTTAAAATGTTTTTAAATATTAATAATTACCATGTTATTTGACTATGAATGTAGGATAATGAAAATTTTTAAAAACTATCAAGAATAACTTATAAATCAAATTAAATATGAATACTACAATCAGTTTATAATAGAAATTAAATTACAATATGTATTAATATAGTTTTTCTTGTCACTTTTTTCGTTGCATGTAAATTCTTCATACTAGACAATTTGGTTGACTTCGTGCACTTGCAATTTAAATTTGTTCTGTTCTGCCTTAAGAATTTTTGCATTTTCAAAATCAAACTCATGTATATTTGATTTTGCATGTTTAGCTAATGCTGATAAATTATCTTTTGTATTTGAACTTTTGCAATCATATTTATGTTGTTTTAGTCTTTTCTCCAGTTTTTGCGTTGTTTCACCAATATAAACTGCATTACTATCTTTACAATCCACTTTATAAACAACATCAGACTTTTGTCCTTTTCTTAAGCGTTGTTTTAGGTTTTCAAAAAATTTATTGCTCGACTTTAAAGTTGGTCTCATGGCAAGTTGAACATTCGGTGTAAAATATCGACATGTTTTGGATAATTTTTCTGATAAATCAGGAACATAAGTCATAGATGCATAATTGATTTGTGGTGTTATCATAGAATTATTGTTAGCTGTAGTTGAGAGATAAGGATAACTTAACTGAGTTGTATTCATGTTCCTATCTCCATTTTTTTTGTTGTCGAACAGAAAGAATAAGTCGTTTAATAACATTGTTTGGAAAATTATTCTTATCGAGAATCTGTCTAATGCGTTCCAAATTTTCAGACCAAAATAATTTATGTGACAAACTGAAAACTTTTTTGATGAAATTTTTTGCCGTATTTTCCTTCATATGAGAAGGATGAGCTGAATAATAATTTAATATACGATTGGATGCTATTTCTTTGTGGTACCAATTAGTTATTATTTTTTCCATTATCTTTGCGATGAATAGTCGTATCTAAGTAATTTAGATGCTTATTTTCTTCAATTTCTATTGTAAACTTAATCTTCTCATCATACTCATTCAATATATTTAATACATCTTGTATATTATCAGTAGAAATTGCAGTAATATGATCATCTACATACGAGTACCAAAATATTGGAGAATAAGGAAGCTTTGACATCATATTATCAATAGCATCTTCAAGAACTAAAATCGGCGCCAAGCTAGAAGCCATAAAACGGCCACTTAACATGCGAAAAAACTTTCCTTCAAAGCAAAAATAATTACATTCATTTAAGCAAAACTTAAGTAAATCCATAAATAAATCCTTTGGAATGTTAGTATTTTTACAGATATTTGTGTTGAAATCTCTTGATATAACAATGAACAACATTGAAAACAATGATGATTATTGTTTTAAATGGAGTTTAGTTGCCGCGTTGTATACCAGAGTAATAAAGCATAACGAACGTTGCACCTCATATAACATCGAGGACATTAGTGCTGATCTCATTTGCTTGCAAAATGGAATTGTGCTTGACTTCACAAATTTAAAGTTCCCATTGGCATTAAAAAATATTCAAGCATTTGAGGATAGGAATGATGGAATAAGTGTGAATGTGTTTGGGTATGATAATGAGAAGGATGAAATCATTGGACCATTCTACAATACACAAAAGGAAAAAACAAAGCATGTGAATTTATTGCTGTTGGAAGCTGGAGACATTCACCATTACATTTTTATTAAAGATATATCAAGGTATGTAAATACATATTTATGATTGAATAACTATATACATACATAAATTTATTCCTTTTACAGACTTTTGAAAGCTCAGACAACCAAGCACCGTAACATACCTTTATTCTGTAATACCTGCCTACAATATACACACAATGAATGGACTATGGACCAACACAAAACGGAATGTGGGAAAATTGTTGCTGCGTTACCTTCTCCCGAAAATAGTGTTTTAAAATTCAATGATCACCAGCGGCAGATGGATGTGCCATTCGTTATATACGCAGATTTCGAGTGCATACTAGAAGACATTCAAACTACTTTAAGTGACAAAACTCAAGTTATAAAGAGGAACATTCCTTGTGCCTTTAGTTATTATATAAAATGTATAGGTAATAATAGTTTAGATAAATTTAAGATATATACTGGTGAGGACGCATCTGTAAAATTTGTTGACTGGTTAATTGACGATTGTGAAGATATTTACAATCAGTTTCTCACCAGTAAGACAAAAATGAACAGCTTGACCCTTTCGGAAATATACAGTTTTCAAAATTCAATAAATTGTCACATATGTGACAAATTTCTCGGTAAAGATCGTGTAAGAGATCATTGTCACATAAGTGGTAAATATCGAGGTGCAGCTCACAATATTTGCAACTTAAAGTACCAAATTACGAAGTTCATACCCATTAATTTTCATAATTATTCATCTTATGACTCGCACCTCTTTGTTAAAGAATTAGGTAAAAAGTCTGACAACATAAAAGTCCTACTACTGAACAAAAGAACTGTACATTTCACTATCTACATTTACAAAAATGACTGACAATTGCAATCTTGAACTCCGATTTTTAGATACTATTCGTTTTATAGCTGAGAGCTTAGAATCCTTAGCTAATAATCTAACGGACAATGATTTCCATACGGTTAGGGCACACTTTAACAGAAAGACAGAATTTGACCTTGTACGAAGAAATGGTGTTTTCCCTTATGAATATCTTGATTCATTTGAAAAATTGGATGATGGTCAGCTTCAGAGAAGATTTTTTTAATAAATTAAATAACAAGGAATGCTCAATTGAAGATTATGAGCATGCAATAAAGATTTGGCAGACCTTTAATTGTAAAACCCTGCGAGATTATATGGAATTATATCTCAAAACAGATGTGCTTTTGTTAGCAGACATATTCGAAAATTTTCGAAAAGTCTGTAAGGGGATTTATAATCTAGATCCGTGTCAGTACTATACTGTTCCAGGACTATCATGGGATGCCATGTTAAAACACACACAAATAGAATTAGAGTTGTTAACAGACATTGACATGTATAACTTCTTTAAAAAGGGAATACGCGGTGGAATGGTACAGTGCAGTAAGCGATATTCCAAAGCAAATAATAAATATTTAGATGATTTTGATGAAGACAAGCCTTCAGAATTTCTAACATATTTAGACGCAAATAACCTTTATGGTTGGGCGATGTCTGAATATCTTCCTTATGGAGGATTCCGATGGCTGACAAGTGATGAGCTGAATCTGGATGCGAAAAGCATAGATAATAACTCACAAGATGGTTATGTATATGAGGTCACTTTAGAATATCCTTCACATCAGCATGACTCTCACAATGACCTTCCCTTCTGTGTTGAAAACAAGAAAACTTTAGGATCAAACCATAAGAAATTAATTGCGGACTTTTCACCAAAAAACTCTTATGTAATACATTACAGAGTTCTGAAGCAATGTTTGGAATATGGTTTGATTCTAAAGAAAACGCATCGTATTCTAGCATTTAAACAATCTCCATGGCTAAAAGACTATATAGATTTGAATACCAAACACAGAACCACTGCTAAAAATGTTTTTGAGAAACATTTTTTCAAATTACTCAATAATGCTGTGTATGACAAAACAATGGAGAATGTGGACAAGAGGAGAGATGTGAAAATTGTAACCAACTGGAACAGAACAAACTGTAACCATTTGGGGGCTCAAGATTGGATATCTAAATCCAATTTTCATAGTTTATCTATATTTTCTGAAGATATGGTAGCTATAGAAATGAATAGAGTCAAAACATATTACAACAAGTCCATATACTTGGGATTTTGCGTCTTGGAGCTTTCTAAATGGAAAATGTATAATTTCCATTATGGATTCATGCAGCCCAAGTTTAAAGCAAATTTATCTTTAAATTACATGGACACCGACTCATTTATATATACAATAAAAACTCACGACTTTTATGTTTTGTAATTTTCTTTCAATTGGGCTTAAAGGTCATGACATATAAACATAAAAATAAAAGATTATTTATTTTCGTTTTTTCATCCTACGTTTCGTTGGAAATTCCCAACTTCCTCAGGGATGTTTTTTATTAAATCTGGTAACATTGAAAAAAATTTTTGTAAATAAATAAGCAATCAACAAACAAGCTAAAAACTTTATACATACATACATGGTAAGTTAGTTTAAAAACAAAATAATATTTTACTTACATTTAATCCTGATTTTTATACATTTTAATAGTTTACTATAATTGTGTTTTGCACATTATAAAAATAAAATACAAAATTAAATTAACGTTAACTAAATTTTTAATATAAACATATACATACTTATGTATGCAGTGTCACCAAATTTCTTATAATTATTATCACAGAAAAGTAAAGTAAAAGAATAGAATAATTTGCGTTCGTGTTGTCTTTGTCCTCCTTTTTGTTTATTGCACTGTTTCCCTTTTGTTGTATTCTGAGGCTCTCAAGTGTATATCGCTTGTTCTCTCGTCTCTCTTTATCCAATATTTTTATGTTCGTCAAGTCAGCTGTGTGATTGTTTTCAGTGCAGTGTTGTGCTAGTGCGGTTGTATGTTTTTGTTTTTTTATGTCTGCTTCATGTTCGCTCGTTCTTGTGTTTAAGCTTCTTTTTGTTGTCCCTATATAAAATTTGCCACAGCTTTCAGATGCATTTCCCAAGCATTGTATCTGGTACACAACATTACTTTGTTCTTTTTTATCAATTTTCGTTTTTGTTTTTGTAAACAGATTGCTTATTGTTTTATTTGATCTATACGCTAATGTCACTTCGTCATCTTTTATTAGTGTTCTTATATTTTTATTTTCTGTGAGTTTCGGTATAAATGGAAGGCTGTAAAATTTGGTGTTGCCAGATGAATTTCTATTATTTTTATTTTTGTCCCCGTATTTGGCTTTTTTGATCAAGTTGTTAATTAAATATTTTGGATAGCTGTTGTTTAAAAGCATTTCTCTTATTTTCTTAATGTTTTTTGTTTGAAATTGCTTATCGCTGATTTTTAGAACTTTCTCGATTAAGTTTAAAGCTGTATTTGTTTTCTGTTTCATCGGTTGTGTTGAGTGGAAGTTTATAAGTCGTCCGGATGCAATCGACTTTGTGTACCAATCCGTCATAAGCGAGTTATTTTTCCTGTGTATTTTCATGTCTAAATATGGTATTTGTTTTTCTTCTTCTCTTTCTATTGTGAACTTTAGTTGGTTGTGATAGCTATTAAAGGTTTTTAATATAATTTCTTCGTCAACCTTTTTTATTATAGCAAATAAGTCGTCTACATATTTTTTTAAAAACTTGATTTTTATGTTCTTTTTTCCCAGCTCCTCAGTTACAACCTCTAGTAATTTATCTAACACTATATCCGCTATAGTTGGGGATAGTGGGTTCCCCATAGGCATACCATATGTTTGGTTATACAACTGTTCATCATAAATAAAGTAATTATTGTCATTAAGACAGAATTGTAATATTTTGAGGAATTGGGATTTTGGAATTTTGGTGTGTGTTTGTGCCGACATAAAATCTGACATAGAACAAGAATTTGACACTTCCGATTACCCAAAAGATAACGTATATGGTATTCCTCTTTTAAACAAAAAGGTGCTGGGTATGATGAAGGATGAAAATTGTGGTAAAGTTATGAAAGAATTCGTGGGACTTCGGTCAAAAATGTATTCTTTTAGCGTGCAGTATGAAAATAATGTAAAAAAATCGAAGGGGGTTAAGAAATGTGTTCTTGATAAATATAGTTTAGAGGCGTATAGAAATTGTTTATTTAATAAGTCTATTGTTTATGATGATATGTTAACATTTAAGTCAAAAGTTCATCAAATTTATACCAACCAACTAAATAAGGTTGTACTTAGTTATCAAGATGATAAAAGAAAAATACAATGTGATGGTATAAATACATTAGCATGGTATAATTATCGAATTGAGGAAACAAATCCAGAATATGAACTGGATATGTTGCTAATGGAAACTGATAAGCTTCAAGAAGAATGAGTTTTTTACTTAAATGTAATTTGTTTATATTTATATGTAAATATTTAGTTATTAATGTTTAGTTATTAAGAAAATTTGGTTTGTTATTAAAAAAATTATAATAATAATGAAAAAAAATTAAATAATAATAAAATCTTATTAATATCAAAAAAATTAAACAATCTTTGTTTTATTTTCTTGTTCAGCCCTGATATCATCAAATTGAAAAAAAACGTTGACGTTGACTGTGCATACACGTCTTCCTGCTAGCAGAGATAACAATTTTTGTTGGATCAAAACAATTCTTGTCTTGTTTTTTGCTTACTTGCAAATTTTTCTGTTTATAAGTTTAACTGTACTGTTAAATCCTGCATAATCTTGATTTGATTTGTTAATTTCTTGAATTGGAATTTCACAACATTACGAAATTGTATTAAAATTAATTATTTCATCATTTTACAGAGTCAAAAAAAAGTTGGATAATCGTATAAGTTATTCATTAAATTTTTAACTCAAAAATTTCTTTAATTTTCCTAATTATCCTTTAGAAAAAATAATACAATACAGTGAATATTTTATTTTAATAATACTATTTTATTTATTAAATTTAATTATGATGGTTGAAACATTGTATAATAAGATTCCATTAAATTTTCTAATATAGCTTTCCGTAGAATGTATATCGAGCACCTACATGTATCAGGTCCTTCCTCACAATTCGGATCATACCATGGACAGCATTTGAAATGTCCTTCTATGTTGTCTTCATCTTCCATAATATCAAATTCATCATTCTCGTCCAGCATATTTTGAAAAAATATGATCATTTCCCAATGATCGTATAGTCTAAAGTTATCAAAATCCGATATAAATTTATTAAGACTCCTTCTTATTTGACTCATTTTGGTTAATATTCCGTATTAATTTTGTTGCTGCTTACTTTTTCAAAGGATTTGTCGATACTGATAATTTTTTCCTATATATTTTGCTACAAAGTGAATAAAATTCAATATTATTTTTTCCTCCTCTTATATCCTTCTCCATTTTCCTATAATCCTTCTAGAATAGAGGGTATAGAGTATACATATTTCTCTTTCCAACTCATTTTCAAAGAGACTATTAAAAGAAGTAACATTCATATTAATATTCCTATATATCTATCCCTATCTCTCTAGCATTATTTCTCCACATATACATATTAACCTTCTCACAATAAATATTTTTGGTTAGGCTTATTGGACTCATCATCACTACTTTCAAGATCAATTTTAATTAAAGATTCAACGTGACAAGATCTATTTAAAAAATGAGCTCCTCAAAAAATTTAATATCAAAATTTAATTCACTAAACAACAAAAGCTTAATTCATATAAAGGATCTAGATGTAGCTGCTAAATATCCTGTTCAAAATATTACACGGGTAACAACAAAATATGGACCAACACTAAGAGTTGAGATGGAAAAAAATATAATGTTTCTACCTAAAAGATATAATACTCTGACAGATGATGAAATTAAGGATCTCTCGAGTGGAATATTTCAACTACGCAGAGATGGTGAACAAAGCTTAATCCTTGAGAGTGAGATGGACGAACTTTTGATTCAAAATGCTCAATATCCCATTTGAGAATAAAAAAAAATTAATTCTGTATAGTAAATTATAAATAAATAAATAAAAATGCATTAAAGAGTTTTGTGAAATATATATATATACAATTATGTTTTTTCTTTAATATTTTCAGTTATTTCATTAAAATTCTGATGTTGATTATAGTTGTATTTTATATTTGTGCCCAGATATTTGAGTACTTCCGAAGGAGGTTGTAAGTTTCCAAAACTATCGAAATATTCTTTTTCATTGATGTTTTTATAATTTGCTACCCAATGTGTACCAGGTTCTGTTGATATATCCAATTTGATTATGCTACATTATTTTTTCTTTGGTCGTTTTGGTAGTGAGTCCAACATGAAAACTCCTCTAAAATTTGGAATTTTGTTTGAAAAATTTCTCAAGTCGACTTCTGATAGTGGTCTATTAGGTAACATTTCTAAGAGTTTTTTGTCTGCTCTTTATAAACTAATCCATAACCCTTTTTATATGGTTTTAGGTAAAGTCCTTTCCCAACAGCTATAGATTCCATCGCTTTATTATGGCGAGTTGCTTCATCAAGCTGATTTTTTGCATTCTTTGTCGCATTTACAGCCTTAGCTATAGCAGCACCTCCAGTCGTTAGACTTCCAATTGCACCCAGAGCAGTTAAAATCGGTATTAGTGGTAAAAAACCACCAATTTTTGGTACATTTGTTATGCGAGGTATTATAACTGGAGATTTTCTGCCTTTTAATGTTTTGTTGATCGTTTTACGTGCTATTCTAATAGCATTGTTAATGTCTAAAGGTTTTTTCTCCTTTAGTATTTTTGTTGCAGCTCTAATTGATGAACTGAGCAATTTTTTTACCATTTAATTTAGGTTTCTTACTATTTTTCTTTTTCTCCACACCCATACCAAATTTTGTTTTGGCTTTCATAGCGTTAGTAACCATATATGCAAATGATTTTTCTGCAAGACTGCTATCTTTTGATAAAACTCGACCCCAAGCTGAATTTTCAAGAATATTATCAGCTTGATGTCTAATATTTAAATCTTTATTTTTAGAATAAGCTATGTCGTGATTTTTGCAGGCAGAGTCCAATAAATTGATTCCTTTATCACCTCGATTTAAACGTTTTTGTAGTTTAGTTCCAGGTCCACAGTATTGATATCCAGGAAGATGAAGTTCAACAGGAAGAGAGTTTATTATTGTATCTAGTAATCCTGCTCCAACGAAGGTGTTTTTATGACTAAATGACTTTTGATAATGTATAACCATCTTATTTATTTATTTTTTCTATAATAAACGGTAACAAACATGAATTGCATTTAGTTATAAAAATGCAGTTAGTAAAACAACATAAAAATATTTTAGTTCGAAACATTGATGATTCATCGAACATCAGTTCAAAAATAAAACATAGTTCACTCTTACCAAATTCTATTCGTGCTCTAATAGTGGGACCATCAAATTGTGGAAAGACTAATGTTATGATTGGCTTACTAGAAAGCCCTAATGGACTAAAGTTTGAAAACATCTATTTATACTCAAAATCTCTATATCAGCCGAAATATGAATACTTGAAGAGATTAATTACACCTATTAAAGGAATGGGATATTACACATTCGCCGAAAATGAATCAGTTATTCCCCCTGACAAAGCAAAAACTAATTCAATTATGATATTTGATGATGTTGCATGTGAGAAGCAGAATAATATACGAGCTTATTTTTGTATGGGACGACATAGGGATGTTGATTCATTCTACTTGTGCCAAACTTATACCAGAATTCCCAAGCATTTAATAAGAGACAATGCGAATATGATTATAATGTTTAAACAAGATGAGACAAATATGAAGCATGTTTATAGGGATCATGTTGCCAACGATATGAGTTCTACAAAGTTTCATGAACTTTGTCGATTGTGCTGGAAGGACAAATATGGATTTTTGATGATAAGCAAAGATAATGAATTAAACAATGGGCGCTACAGAAAATTATTCGATTATTTCATAACAATATAAATTGCTCTACATAAAAGAAAAACTTTAGTATATAATCTGGCTTTAACCATAATACATCTACATAGCTCTTGAAATATCAACTATACCTGATCTAATTATCTACCTAATAAGCTGATCTGATACCTAATAAGCTGATCTGATAACCTGATCTGGTACCTAATAAGCTGATCTGATACCTAATAACCTGATCTGATAAACTGATCAGATACCTAATAAGCTGACCAGGTACCTAATAAGCTGATCTCATACCTAATAAGCTGATCTGATACCTAATAAGCTGATCTGATAACCTGATCAGGTCCCTAATAAGCTGATCTGATACCTAATAAGCTGATCTCATACCTAATAACCTGATCTGATAACCTGATCAGATACCTAATAAGCTGATCTGATAACCTGATCAGATACCTAATAAGCTGATCTGATACCTAATAAGCTGATCTGATAACCTGATCAGGTACCTAATAAGCTGATCTGATAGCTGGAAAATGGATGAAAAAATTCTAAAAGAGCTGGTTGCGACAAGAAATGTCTTGAAGAAAAAGCTTCGTAGTATAAAAACGGGCGAAATAGACACGCGTGAACAACTAAAATATACATTTAAACCTATAACAGATCCTGTAAACATATTTATAAATAATATTAATAATAAAAGAAAAGAATGAAATGAAAACAGAAATTGAATATAATAACAGTTCTAATCATCTTAAGAAAACATCAATTAAGTTGGAGACAAGTACACCAAAGAAACTTGTAGAAGAATCAATATTTGATACCTGCAATTCACTTGCTGATCCTAATGGTGAAAGTACTATTGATAATGATGATGATGACGATTTTTACTCTCAAAATTCAAATGCTGAAGAGAGTTACACCGACTTATCTGTTTTGGAAGGAAGAAATGAATTAGATACTAACTATGGTCCACATAAAGATTTCAATAATTAATAGAAATTTAGTGATAGTAAGCTCAAATTAAATGAAAACAAAATACATGTTGGTAGTCAAATATGGGCTCTAACACCAGGACTATTTTCTCTAATGTTTCATAAAATACCAAAAAACTATGATAAATATGAACTAGAACTCTACAAAAAAATTTTAATTAATACAAATGCGTACAGAAGAGACTATAAACCTGATGGACAAATCAAGGGAACGAAAGCCTATAAATATAAACAATATTATTAAAAAGATGTTTAAAGAGAAAAACCAACAGACTTTATCAAAATCAATACCAAATAAGACAATATCTAATTATAAAGGTGATGGATTGATGCAGTTTAACCCTCATAAGCCAAACTATATATACTGGGATGATCCAAATGAGCTGGTAGATCGACTTCGACTACTGGTATCATTACAAGCTGCAGGTCATACTAATCATAATAACGAAATTGTATCAATTATTGAAGAACTTCGCGAAGCTAATAAAATAGAATAATCTATATAAAGTATGTCTGTTGATAAGTTTGGACATTATTTAAACGATACAAGCAATATAATTTCATTGAAAAATGCCCCTAAAATGTTGGGGTTCTTTATGGATGCGAACAACAACATCGATGTCCAAAACAAAAGAATCAAAAATTTGGCAAAAGCTGTGGAAGAAAACGATGTTATCAATAAATTTGTAGGGACTCTCAGCTACACTTTGATATTCAAATTTAAATTATAATGCAACAATGTAACATACTACTTTTTAACTGCATTTATTTAAGTATGTAGTAGTGCTATAATTCAGATGTAAATTGTAAGACTTTTTCATTTATGTATATACATATTTCAATCAATAAAATGGAGTATGATTAGTTATAATTCATTACATGAAGAAACACGTTTCATAACCTCTACAATTGGTGACCCCGTACAACGAGTAGCACGATGAACGACGGAAAGCAACAACGAAATCTGGATCAGGCATCAACATCAGAACAAGCAACGACACTATCTAACACTGCTGTTAATTATGAAAATAATACGATTGTTAATAGAGTGTCAGTCAAAGTGCCGCCCTTTTGGCCGGAGCAGCCCGAAATATGGTTTGCCCAAGTTGAGGCCCAATTTAATATATCAGGCATAAACAGCGATATTTCCAGATTCAATACGGTAGTAGCTGCCATTGAAAGTGGAGTTTTGTCTCAGATATCGGATGCCATTTTAAATCCCCCCGAGTGAGACAAGTACAGCAACCTAAAGGCATGCATTATAGAAAGATATTGCGATAGCGAGCAGAAAAAAATTCAAAAACTCATATCCGAGATTGATTTAGGAGACAAACGACCAACTCAGTTGTTAAATGAGTTAAAAGGACTGGCTAAAGGTAAAATAGATAACGATTTTTTGAAGTCACTTTGGTTGCAGAGACTTCCATCGCAAGCCAAGGCGATATTGCAGGCATCAAACGCAGACCTACCGGAGCTAGCAAAATTAGCAGACAAGATATTAGAGGTATCAGACTATCAGCATATAGCTGTCATGTCTAAACAGCAACATCAGGAAGACGAAACCACTCTTCGTATACAACGAATCGAACAACAATTGAATCAATTAGTAAGTATGGGCGGAAGACGATTTCGTGGAAGAAGCAACCACCGTAACTCCACCAGCAGGGATCGTCGATCTGCCACACCGGTTTCTACATTCACTGGCAAGTGCTGGTATCATGAAAAGTTTGGCAGCAATGCACAAAAGTGTCGACCTCCATGCAACTATCCTACAAACAATGCAAAAAACTAAAAAATTCGCCAGACTCTACGGGCGGTGCTGGTGATAAATTTTTTCAGATTGCTCGTCTTATTATTTGTGAAAAAAATACAAGTATTAAATTTTTAGTAGACACAGGCGCCGATGTGTCAGTAATACCGCCGAACTTATCAGACAAACAAAAACAAACGCAGTCAGCACCAACTTTCTACGCCGCCAATGGTTCGCCCATAAAAACGTTTGGCCAACGCCGTCTCAATTTATCACTTGGTCTACGTCGTAGTCTTAAATGGGATTTTTACATCGCCGACGTCAATACCGCAATCATTGGCTCAGATTTTTTAAAAACATATGACTTGCTTGTTGACATTAAAAGAGGAAAACTTGTTGATAGAAAAACAATGTTGGAATCAAGAGGTAATTTTACTAAAATAAATGAAATTAAGATCTTAACACACCGAAACGATTGTAAGTTTTCCAACATCTTAAGTGAGTATAAAGATTTAGCTATTCTAAATTCAAACAAAATGCCTATTACAACTAATACAACTCACCACATAGTTACATCGGGATCACCAAATACCAATCGAACCGGCCGATATACCGAAGACGGCAATCTCTACACCGTTCGGTTTATATGAATTTCTGTATATGACGTTTGGGCTAAGAAATGCTGCACAAACGTTTCAACGTTACATTGATGACTTGCTAAGGGGCTTAGATTTTACATTTTCGTACATAGATGACATCCTAGTCGCCTCGGATGATGAGGAGCAACATGAAAAACATTTACGTATGGTGTTCGACAGGCTGCGAAAAGGAAACCTATCAATCAATGCTAGCAAATGCAAACTCGGGAAGACGGAGCTTGAGTTTTTAGGCCACACAATTACGAAAGAGGGTCTGCGCCCACTTAAAAGTAAAGTCGAAGCTATACGTGAGTTCATAAAACCCACTATCACAAAAGACCTAAAAAAATTTTTAGGCATGTTAAATTTCTACCGCCCTTTTCTACAACACGCTATCAAACATCAGAGTAAACTTCAAAAGCTTATAAACGGAAATAAAAAAAACGACAAAACTAAAATTGTGTGGTCACCTGAAACGATAATGGCTTTTGAAGCTTGCAAAAACGATTTAGCTAATGCGACTTGTTTGAGCTACATGTCTCCTCACAGCGAGCTTACGTTAACAGTAGATGCCTCAGACTCAGCAGTTGGTGCAGTGCTGCATCAAATTGTGGACGGTGTGTCTCAACCACTGGGATTCTATTCTAAAAAACTCAACGATGCTCAACGTAGGTACAGTGCCTACGATCGCGAGCTAACGGCCGTCTATCAAGGCGTTGAACACTTCAAGTATGCTTTAGAAGGACGCACATTTACAATTTATACGGACCATAAACCCCTAGTTTTTGCCTTTCAACAAAGAAGTGAAAAAGCTCCACTCAGGAGAGTACGTCAACTAGACTTTATAAGCCAGTACACCACCGACATCCGGCATATTAAGGGCAGTGAAAACATTACGGCTGATTGGTTGTCACGTATTAACAGTATTGTATCGGATGCTATTGATTTCAATTCTATGGCTTCAGAGCAAGAAGGCGACAGCGAATTGAAATCTATATTGGAGTCAGGTAAGGAATCCGTACTCAAACTCACACTCTTGCCCATTCCAGATTCCAAAAAATTTTTATATTGCAATATGTATGGTTCGAATATAAGACCATATGTTCCACGAAAACACCGTGAAATTGTAATGAAAAAGCTTCACAATTTAGCGCATCCTAGCATAAGAGCTACGCGAAAGCTGGTGATGGAGCGATACGTATGGCCTGGCATATCGAAAGATGTCGCAAATTTTGTAAGAGGTTGTATGCAGTGCCAGAAAGTAAAAATTATTAGACATACTTCCGCTCCCTTAAGCAGCTATTCCACGACTGACAAACGTTTTCAACATGTCAATATTGACCTCATTGGACCACTGCCAACGTCAGCAGGCAACCGATATTGCCTTACATGCGTTGACCGATTTTCCAGATGGCCGACAGCAATCCCTATTCCCGACATTTCGGCCCATACAGTGGCAGGTGCCTTCATAACAGGGTGGATAGCACTATATGGAGTACCAGAGAGGGTAACAACTGATTTAGGAAGGCAATTTGAGTCTAACCTTTTTGAAGAGCTAACGAAGACACTTGGTATACATCACTTGCGAGCCACATCATACCACCCACAGGCGAATGGGATGGTGGAAAGATGGCACCGCACGCTTAAAAATGCCATTAGGTGTTATGCTACCAAGGATTGGTGTTTTGTTTTGCCTCTAGTTTTGTTAGGACTTCGAACCACTGTTAAGTTGGATATCGGAGCGAGCCCAGCAGAATTGCTATATGGTGCACAGTTGCGGTTACCAGGTGAGTTCTGGATACAGAGTAAACGTAAAGACAGCCAAACCGAATTCGTACAAAAACTACGTCGTGCAATGAGTGATCTTAGAAGCCCTAACCAATCGTGGCATTCTAACAAAAACGTTTATGTGGACCCAAGCTTGAGCCACTGCAGCTTCGTTTTTGTACGAGTAGACCAAGTACGTACGCCACTAGAACCAGCATTTGAAGGGCCATTTGAAGTCGCTAAACGTTATAAAAAATATTTTATAATTAAAAGAGGCAAAATAAAGGATAAAATTTCAATCGACCGACTTAAACCAGCGGCAGTATTTGCAAGCGGACCTAAGGAGTTAGCGAAGAAGCAAGAAGTTCATCCAGTTTCAGACGAAGTTCCAGGGACTGATAAAGGAAGCTCTACACCAGTAGTTATCAGATCTGGAAGGCGTGTTAGGTTCCCAAATTACTACAAATAACGCAATTGCTGGCCGGGGGGTACTGTAGGGACTCTCAGCTACACTTTGATATTCAAATTTAAATTGTCGTTAAACGTTTCAGCCCATATACTATGTGTTACACCAATGTAAATTATAATGCAACAATGTAACATACTACTTTTTAACTGCATTTATTTAAGTATGTAGTAGTGCTATAATTCAGATGTAAATTGTAAGACTTTTTTATTTATGTATATACATATTTCAATCAATAAAATGGAGTATGATTAGTTATAATTCATTACATGAAGAAACACGTTTCATAACCTCTACAAATTGTTTCTGCAAACTCAAATCGAAGAAATAGAACACAAGCTATTAAAATACTTTAAGGAAGATAACAACAATATTCATGATACTCTAAGAACTCAAATCGAAATGCTACAACATGCAATAATATTACAGTTGGAAGAGAATAAGAAAATGCAAGAAACTATTTCCAAAATCAAACAATTTTTGGAAGACGGATATCTACAAAAAATTTTTGAAAGTATAAAAAAGAAATGTTAATGAGAAGATTTATAGATTTGAAAATTACATGTTTGTGTCAATAGCTAAAAGTGTATCAAATAGATCACAACACATCGAAAATAATTCTTAATACTAAAAAATGACTTCAAAAAGAATTTTAGTAAATGAACTCCATAAACAAGCTCGAAAATCTTTTTTACGTCGTAGAGTTGTGATGAAAGGAATAGATGATCTTTGGCAAGCTGATTTAGTTGAAATGGGAAATTATTCTATGGACAATAAAAATGATAGATTTTCGTTAACTGTAATTGACACATTCTCCAAATTTGCATGGGCAGTACCACTTAAAACAAAAACTGCACTTGAAACAACGCAAGCCATGTCAGATATTTTTCAATTGGGACGAGTACCAAAAAACCTTCAAACAGATGATGGTAAAGAATTTTTCAATAAACACTTTGGAAAATTGATGGATAAGTACAACATTAATCACTATTCAACGTATAGCAGAATGAAAGCAGCAATAGTAGAACGATTTAATAGAACATTAAAAGGGATGATGTGGAAAGAATTTAGTTTTAATGGTACATACAATTGGCTTGATATCTACAAATATCTATTAGAAGCATACAACAGAAAAGTTCAGCGTACCATTAAAATGGCTCCAATTAAAGTCAACTCTTCAAATGAGAAAAAAATTATTGAATACAGTATATAGTCATTTGAAAATGTATAAAATATCAAAATTTAATGATCTTTGGTGATCATGTGCGCATAAGCAAATATAAGCATATTTTTGGAAAAGGTTATACTCCAAATTGGACAACAGAAAATTTCAAAATTAAATCTATTCAAAATACATATCCCACAACATACATATTAGAAGATTATCGAGGAAATCCTATTGAAGGTGGATTTTATGATGAAGAACTTTGAAAAACAAGATTTCCTAATACATATCTAGTTGAAAAGATTATTAAAACCAGATGAGCCAAAGCATTTGTTAAATGGTTAGGATTTAGTAACGATCACAATTCATGGATAAGTAAAGATGAAATATTATAGCAATTATCAGCAATTATTATACATACATACTTAGTACTTAAGATTATAATGTAAATTTAAAATAAAAAACATGAAATAAATATGTAAATCCTTTTTATAAACAAATTTGTGTTAACTTTATTTATTCGTAATCAGACAGTCGTAATGTCAATAACACTTGCTCTAAGCTCCAACTGATCAGAGTTATCTGCTAATTACTTCCCACCTATTGATTTAAATGGGGCATATGAGTGTGATCTAACTGATTTTCATTCATATAATAGCATCCCAAATATTGATGTCTACAACAATTTGTTTCATATAGGTGAAAATGTGATTGAAATACCAATAGGATTTTATGAATTGAATGATATATAGAGGAACAATATAAACGCTACAATCCAGAAAATAGAATTTTTATAGAGGCCAATAACAATACAATGCAAGTTAAAGTCAACAGCTCTAAGGATGCAATATATTTTAATAAAGAAAATACAATTGGAAGACTCTTGGGATTCAATAGTAAAATCCTAACTCCAAACGTAGATCATTATTCTGATCGTCCAGTTAATATTTTCAAGGTGAATATGTTGCGAATTGAAAGTAGTATCGCTGTTAATACATATATGAATAATTCCAAGCCGCATACACTACATGAATTTTTGATTAATGTGCCTCCAGGCTATACAATATATGAGATACCTCGAAATCTCATCTATTTACCGGTGAACTCCAGAGAGATAAGTTCACTAGCTCTACGAGTAGTTGATCAGCACGGCGATTTAATAAATTTCCGAGGAGAGGAAATAACAATACGAATTCATTTAAGACCAACTAAATAATGCAAATATTCAACTCGAGTATATCACAGAATATAGCAACAACAACAACACCATCAGCATACGAACCTAAAATATTATTATGACCTAAACCACAATTAAAGAGGTCAATTCATCAAAAAACTCTAACGACAGCAAATAAAAATTTTCTCAAGTCATTGAATTTTAAATTGAAGACAAAATAAGTTAAATAATAAATATCTTAGATAAACCCTTATCTGATGAAAATATAATCAAAAAAGACTATCATACATACGTGCCATACCTACAATCCTACAACAATAATGATGAAATTCGCATTTCAATTCAAAATCAAGATTTGTATGTGTTACCTAGTGAAAGTTATATATATATGTCGAGGGATCTTATCGAGGGATATTATCAAAAAAATGTTTAAAGAGAGAAACCAACCGACTATCAAAATCAATACCAAATAAGACAATATCTAATTATAAAGGTGATGGATTGATGCAGTTTAACCCTCATAAGCCAAACTATATAACTGGGATGATCCAAATGAGATGGTAGATCGACTTCGACTACTGGTATCATCACAAGCTGCAGGTCATACTAATCATAATAACGAAATTGTATCAATTATTGCAGAACTTCGCGAAGCTAATATAATAGAATAATCTATATAAAGTATGTCTGTTGATAAGTTTGGACATTATCTAAACGATACAAGCAATATAATTTCATTGAAAAATGCCCCTAAAATGTTGGGGTTCTTTATGGATGCGAACAACAACATCGATGTCCAAAGCAAAAGAATCAAAAATGTGGCAAAAGCTGTGGAAGAAAATCGAAGAAATAGAACACAAGCTATTAAAATACTTTAAGGAAGATAACAACAATATTCGTGATACTCTAAGAACTCAAATCGAAATGCTACAACATGCAATAATATTACAGTTGGAAGAGAAGAAGAAAATGCAAGAAACTATTTCCAAAATCAAACAATTTTTGGAAGACGGATATCTACAAAAATTTGTTGAAAGTATACAAAAGAAAAGTTAATGAGAAGATTTATAGATTTGAAAATTATATGCTTGTGTCAATAGCTAAAAGTGTATCAAATAGATCACAACACATCGAAAATAATTCTTAATACTAAAAAATGACTTAAAAAAGAATTTTAGTAACTGAACTCCATAAACAAGCTCGAAAATCTTTTTTACGTCGTAGAGTTGTGATCTTTGGCAAGCTGATTTAGTTGAAATGGGAAATTATTCTATGGACAATAAAAATTATAGATTTTTGTTAACTGTAATTGACACATTCTCCAAATTTGCATAGGCAGTACCACTTAAAACAAAAACTGCACTTAAAACAACCCAAGCCATGTCAGATATTTTTCAAGTGGGACGAGTACCAAAAAACCTACAAACAGATGATGGTAAAGAATTTTTCTATAAGCACTTTGGAAAATTAATGGATAAGTACAAAATTAATCACTATTCAACGTATAGCAGAATGAAAGCATCAATAGTAGAACGATTTAATAGAACATTAAAAGGGATGATGTAGAAAGAATTTAGTTTTAATGGTACATACAATTGGCTTGATATCTACAAAGATCTGTTAAAATCATATAACAGAAAAGTTCATCGTACCATTAAAATGGCTCCAATTAAAGTCAACTCTTCAAATGAGAAGAAATTATTGAATACAGTATATAGTCATTTGAAAATGTATAAAATATCAAAGTTTAATGATCTTTGGTGATCATGTGCGCATAAGCAAATATAACCATATTTTTGAAAAAGGCTATACTCCAAACTGGACAACAGAAATTTTCACAATTAAATCTATTCAAAATACATATCCCACAACATACATATTAGAAAATTATCGTGGAAATCCTATTAAAGGTGGATTTTATGATGAAGAACTTTTAAAAACAAGATTTACTAATAAATATCTAGTTGAAAAGATTACTAAAACCAGAGGATCCAAAGCATTTGTTAAATGGTTAGGATTTAGTAACGATCACAATTCTTGGATAAGTAAAGATGAAATATTATAGTTGAAACATTATCAGCAATTATTATACATACATACTTAGTACTTAAGATTATAATGTAAATTTAAAATAAAAAAGATGAAATAAATATGTAAATCCTTTTTATAAACAATTTTGTGTTGAACTTATTTATTCGTAATCAGACAGTCATAATGTCAATAACACTTACTCTAAGCTCCAACTCATCAGAGTTATCTGCTAATTACTTCCCACCTATTGATTTAAATGGGGCATATGAGTGTGCTCTAACTGATTTTCATTCATATAATAGCATCCCAAATGTTGATGTCTACAACAATTTGTTTCATATAGGTGAAAATGTGATTGAAATACCAATTGGATCTTATGAATTGAATGATATTGTTGATTATATAGAGGAACAATATAAACGCTACAATCCACAAAATAGAATTTTTATAGAAGCCAATAATAATACAATGCAAGTTAAAGTCAACAGCTCTAAGGATGCAATATATTTTAACAGAGAAAATACAATTGGAAAACTCTTGGGATTCAATAGTAAAATCCTAACTCCAAACGTTGATCATTATTCTGATCTTCCAGTTAATATTTTCAAGGTGAATCTGTTGCGAATTGAAAGTAGTATCGCTGTTAATACATATATGAATAATTCCAAGGCGCATACACTACATGAATTTCCGATTAATGTGCCTCCAGGCTATAAAATAGATGAGATACCTCGAAATCTCATCTATTTACCGGTGAACTCCAGAGAGATAAGTTCACTAGCTCTACGAGTAGTTGATCTGCACGGTGATTTAATTAATTTCCGAGGAGAGGAAATAACAATACGAATTCATTTAAGACCAACTAAATAATACTAATATTCAACTCGAGTATATCACAGAATATAGCAGCAACAACAACAACAACAACAACACCATCAGCATACGAACCTCAAATATTATTACGACCTAAACCACAATTAAAGAGGTCAATTTATCAAAAAACTCTAACGACAGCAAATAAAAATTTTCTCAAGTCATTGAATTTTAAATTGAAGGCAAAATGAGTTCAATAATAAATGTCTTAGATAAACCCTTATCTGATGAAAATATAATCAAAAACGACTATCATACATATGTGCCATACCTACAATGCTACAACAATAATGATGAAATTCGCATTTCAATTCAAAATCAAGATTTGTATGTGTTACCTAGTGACAGTTACATATATGTTGAGGGATCAGACAACTTTAAATTAAAAAACAACTTTGTCGCATATCTCTTTGATGAAATTCGTTATGAACTTAATGGTATTGAAATTGATCATACAAGATATTTAGGAGGTACAAGTACCATAAAAATTTTGGTTCCTTTATCACCAACGGAAAGCACTGTAATGCAGAATGCTGGCTGGAATAAAATTGATGATTTAAAACTTGTTAATGGATATTTTAACTTTTATGTACCCTTAAAAATGCTTTTGGGTTTCGCTGAAGACTACAACAAAGTCATACTAAATGGAAAACATGAATTGATACTCTTGCGTAATAAGAACGATGAAGATCTTGTGCACTCGAGCGTTTCCACGGATAAAGCAAAACTTTCAATTTCACTCATCTCATGGAGAATTCCACATGTACAATTATCTGATTTTAGCAAGTTGAATATGATAAAAATTATTAACAATGGTGCTTCTATACCGATGGCATTCCGTAGTTGGGATTGTCATGTTAATGCACAACTTAATACAGGAACAAATCATATCTGGAATGTTAAATTAACTGCAAGTAGAGAACGACCCCGTTTTGTATTGATTGCTTTTCAACAAGAAAATAAGTTTGTTCATTGTGACCTGACAAATTTAAAAGTACATTTAAATTCAGTGTGATATCCATATGATGACCTAAATATCAAATTTAAGAATGAACGCTATGCAATTCTATATGATATGTATCTAAGATTTCAACAGAGCTATTACATGAGAGAATCTCAACCGCTTCTAATTGCTCAAGAATTTAAAAATAATGCACCGATTATTGTAGTAGATATCAGCCATCAAAATGAATCGCTCAATAACGGACCAATTGATATAAAAATTGAATTTGAAACAGCCTCAAATATTGCCTCAAAGATATCAGCTTACTGCATTCTTATTCATGATCGCATAATTGAATATGTACCCATAAAAGGACAAGTCCGAAAAGTCTTATAAATTAAACAATATGGATGATAATATAGTTTGTATAAATATGAAAGGATTCAAAAGCGATTCAAATGATTTCATCGAAAAGAAGTAGCGGTCGTTTTCAACAACAACAACAATGAAGCTATAAATTTCATTATAGAACCACCTTTTGATTTTAAATGTCTATCGCCAAAGAAGCAAAAAGAAGTAAACTGGTTAACAAAGAACTATCATCACCTAAAGTGGAACGATGGATCAGTCACATTTCAAAGCGTCTGCAAGTTTTTAAAAGCTAATGTACGTTATTCTAAAATATATGTTAAAGCAGAAGAAAAGGGACAATGGCTAGAAAAAATGCTTAAAAAAAAAAGAGTTTCTAACATCGAGGACTTTGGATGCATCAACTTTAAACAAATGGAAATTAAATATCCCAATTATTTATATTGTAATTATCATAAATATGGTGTTTGCGCATTAAGAAATGCTCTTTTACTAACAAAAGAAATATCTTGTTTAAAATAATTTATATATACAAATTATTATTATTATTGTCTTAAAATTAACATTTTTAATCACTTAAATATATTTAATAAAAATTAAATGCAGAGAAAAAAATTAAAACAACTGTTTTTTTATTTCAAATACAACACAACTAAATGATAACTAATGAAATTTTGTTATCAAATGATGACTCATTCTAAAAACATGTGCAGCTAAATAAACAAAGTCATAAACATGATTCTGCAAAACAAATAATCAGACGGACATTTCAAATGATGACTCATTCTCAAAAAATGTGCAGCTGAATAAACAAAGCAATAAACATAATTCTGTAGAACAAATATTCCAATTATTATCCCATGAAATAAACAAGACGGACATTTGAAACGACATACACACATTCTTCACAAATCTAAAGATAAGAAAAAAGAAACACACACACCCCTATCCCCCACACATCCACGCACCCACAGACATGCACAAAGTAAATGTAAACGCAAGCACCACAAAAAATTATCAAGAACAAAAAAATAATAGCGATACAATAAACCCCGTTGACTTTTTTATCTACAAGTCTGGTGACGTTGTCACCAAACTTGTCTACACTCTTTATTTCCACATATAATCTAAAACACTACCCAATCCCTCAATATGACCCCATAAGAACCACATTGTCTATAGTAAGCCAATACTTTCAAGCTCCAAACTCACTACCCAATGTCTCAATATCAACCCATTAGAACAACACCCTAAATTTCTATAACACCAAAAAGCATTACCCACACTATAATTTTTCACAATCTTCACTATACACATTTTGCCTACAGGGCACTTTCATTTTTTTCCCACGGGTATCAAATTACACTTTTGTTTATTTAACAATTAAAATTTCAAATTTTAATTACCCAAATTTTAAATTTTTAATTGCTCCCGCACATATCGTTCCTATCTACTTGCGGTCTATTAGTACGAAATAAACTTCGAATTGGATAGCAACGTTCATATAATTTGAACAATTTTGCCAGTTCTTATTAAAAAATCTGCAAAAACTCATTCAAAAAAATAAAATTTACTAAAAACTTATTAGTCGAGTTTATCACAAAGGGACCATTATTATTGGACCCAAGTGGGCTGGAACCCTTTCTTTATATTTTTCACCAGCGACCTGATAACCTATTAGTCGAGTTATTCGATTAATCGACCTAAATTACTCGAATAAATTTTTACTCGAAGTTCAAATTTTTTGTTTGATCGAACATTATTTGACTGTAATTATTCGATTAATCGAGCAAACATTATACGAGTGAATACCTTAGATTATGAACTACCGAATTAATTCGCCTTGACGGCGTTGAATACAAATGAAAATGCAAAACGTCCAGTTTTATCTGTAGCGGCTAAAAACAGACAAAAACGATAAAACGCGATAAGCACGAGGGAGAACGCGAATGGATTTACTTTCGAATATAGTTATTTACTGCCAAAAAATGGAATAGATAAAATTTTGAAAAAAAAAATCTAAAATAAAATTTATTCTGCACGAACCGGGATATTATAGGCTCCAAAGCGAGCTGAGTTCTATCACTCGACTAATTTTTGTGTCAGGGGTTCTGAGTGGAAGATGGGTAGGCTCTAGGCGTCGGGGTTTAATGAGGGCCGAACCCTAGACCAACCGCCTCCAAACGTCCACGTCCCTGGCGACTGCCCAAAACGGCCTTGGCAAACGCAAAATTTTATAGTATATGTGAGAATGTAGGTAAGTATATATATTTACATATATGCGTATACCTTTTCTCACATTTGTACTATAATTGTTTATAAAACTGAAAACAGAAATGATCAGTTTTTATCTTTTATGGCTAAAACAAACTAAAAAAACGATAAGCTCAAAACGACTGCACCGCGCGATTTGATTACTACACCTATTGTTGGTAATTGAAAATCTGGCATCATTGTATCACTTGATGTAATGCATTTTTATGCAACCCTTTTACACCATACTACTTACTACGTTTTTTGTATAAGCCACATGTATTCTTTTTTCACTTCCTTTTTACATTTACTTCAATAAAGTTGTATTTTTTCTTCTAGCACTTGTTCCCAAAATCAAGTTGTTTCATTACAAAATCCCAACAGGTTATGTTCTTGATTAAACAAGTTCTTGATTAAACAAGTTGAAGTTATTTTTTGAGAATGTCGATCTCCACAAGTTTTAATATAGAAAAACTAATTGGTCGAGAGAACTACGCAACTTGGTCGTTTGCTGTAAGAAACATGCTGCAGCATGAGGAGCTGTGGGACACCGTAGACTGGGATGGATTCGAAGATCGACACCAAGGCAAAAACGAAAATTATTTTGCTGGTGGACAAAATAAAGTATGTGCAAATTGAAGATGCCAATACTTCCTATGAAGTTTGGAATAAACTGAAAGCGGCTTTTCAGGATTTCGGCCTTACAAGGAGAGTTGGATTGTTGCGACAATTAATCACTACAAGTTTTTCTACTTCTGATTCCATTGAAGATTATGTAAGTAAAATTGTGTCAACGGCCCACAAACTAAAAGAAGTGGATATGCCAGTTAATGATGAATGATTGGGACGCTCTTGTTGGCCGGCCTCCCTGAAGAATATGCACCCATGATAATGCGCATTGAAAGCTCTGGTGTAAAAAATAATTGCGATTCCATCAAAACAAAGTTGTTGCAGGATATCAAAAAGCCGGCACCGAGTGGTGCTTTATTCACTAAAATTTAAAAAAAAGCAGAAGCAAAAAAAGGTTTTCGTTGTTTCAACTGCAACAAATACGGGCACACGGCAGCTGATTGTCTTTCAAACCAAAATAAAAGGCAAAACAGGGAAGTTCGCTTTTGTACGGTATTTGCAGCTGGTGCCATAAATAGAACAGACTGGTTCATTTACTATTGTGCCAGTTTGCACATGTCTATGCGCAAGGACTGGTTCAATGAACTAGAAGAATCTAATATAAGAGATTTTTGTTGCAAACAAACAAAAGGTCAAAGTTGAAGGTTTGGCAGCATCATAGTATTCGTGAAAAGTGAGAAAGCTGACATGGTACGAATAAAAATACACGAAGTTTTATATATTCTGGACATAACTGTAAATCTGCTATCAGTAAGTCAAATGATGAAAAAAGACCTTGTTGTTCAATTTGTCAATGACAAATGTACAATTAACAAGTAAGAGTGCTATACTCGACTGTGCCGAATCTTATATACCCTTCACAAAGTAATATAAAAGTTAAGTCAAGTTAGGATAAAGTGTATTTATCATTAAAATTTTGTATATTTCTCTTAACTTAACTGTTGTTTCATTATAAATTAAATTACAAATTAATATAGTATAAAATTGCTAGCGTTAGCTTAATCTAATTTCCCTGATTTTACACAGCTTTTAAAATTCTCACCATCCAAAATCGATTAGTCGTTATTCATTGTGGGCACAGATACATGTACTTGCAATTATACACGAAATAGCTATGCAATAATTTCCAAATAACTTTCTTAATTACTGTTTTCGTAAAATATGCAACCTTTTGTATATATGTAGCTACTACGTAATAAAGTATTTTGTAATACATACATAATTTATTCAATTGAGTTTTTTTTAAATATCTAATGTGTAATTTACGCATCAGATACATACATACATTTGTTGAGATTACGTGTATTAGTTGTACAAAAAGTATATTGCAAAATTGGTATTCTTAAACAAGAATTTTTAGGTTACATATATACAGTTCATTTCACATTAATTTATGCAAATATAAATTTAGAATGACTTGAGCTCAAAAAATATTGATTTTCAAAAAAATTTTTTGCAATTTTTCTATTTGATACTAAAAAATTGTATCCAAAATAAATATTTTATTGATTTTATTTATTTACTATTAATTTATTTGCTATAATCTATTTTTTCTGTTATTGATTTTAGTATCTTATGATAAATAAGTATATTTATTAATTAACATTAAAAGAAACATTTAGGCCCTAATTGTGTATATCACATCACCGAAGTAAAATTTATATTAAAGCAAATTGAAAAATTTGTTTTTATTTTTCATACAAATTCTTCACCAAACAAACGCATAGAAGTTCAAGCGCTGCTTTTCCTTTCAAAATTTTTAAAATTTGTAAGAAAAGCAAAACAAATTTATAAAATATTTGAAATTTTGTTTTTGTGCTCCATATAAATTTCACTTTGGTGACGTGATTTACACAATTAGGGCCTTAAAAAATAAAAGTTTCAGGCGCCGTGATTTGAACCCGGCTCCCGAGAGAAAAACGTGTAATGCTCTCAGCCAAACAGACACAAAGTTAAATGGGTTTAATTTAATATTAATACTTAACAGCTGGCTTGCACTGTCAATCATACAATATCTCAACTAATATTATATGAATCGTCGTACAAAAGATCAGATGATAGGGATGGTTGCCAGATCTGATGATTTATAGTCATTTTGACAATTTGTCAAAAATGGGATTTTAACGACTAAACGATTTTTAGCTTAAATTGGACAATTTTTAGAATTATAAGTTAGTTAATACAATATTTTAGAACTTTTAAAACAATTTTGATTTTGATTAAGAACTTTACAGCTTTTGCTACAATATGTAATAAAAGTAAGGAGTAAAAGGGATAGTTATGCCAATAACTAATCATTTTAATGTTAATATTTTTAGTATTATATGTTTTTTACAACCTCTTCTCTCCATAATTTATCAACTGCTGCATACATACATATGGATGTATATCAAATATAAAAATTTTTAAACACTAAAAAAATGCTCAAGTATAGCTTGCGACATTTTTTGATAAATTTTAATAACATAATTCAAATGATTATACTGCGTATTTAAAGTAGAAAATTCCAAAAACCATACAATGTGAAATTTTTATTAAACTTAAAAGTTGATTTATTCAATATTTTTGTGGCTTACCGAGTTACTGCATTGTACTTATATTATTTTTCTAAAAGCAAAATTCGCTAAACATGTCGAGTCATAACCGCCAAAAAAGCTCAAGCGACATGCTTTTCGAAACTCGTTTTTAGACGAAAATCGATTATTTACGATAAATCGGACCATCTGTCAAAGTTTCAAAGTCCTGCCATGTACCGTTACGGAAATACAGCAAAAGAAATTTTAGCTTAAGTGCATTTTCCCTTTAAAATTTTAATTTGTTTACATTTTTTTGTAACTGCAATGTGTCGCTTAAGCTAAAATTCTCTTTTGCAAGTAGAGCAAAAGTAGTGCCAAAAACTGCAAGGATATCAATGAAACGGTAAAAGAACAGCTTGAAAAGGATAATAATTACTAGTTTTAAAATAATTTTATTAAATCAATTGATTTTTCATGAAATCAATAATGTCTCAAAATATCTTAACCCCGACAAACATGCGTTGTCTTATAGGAAATTTATTAAAACTATTAATATTACATATAACAGTCCACTACAATCCTATATAGCCAATATAAGGGCTCTACTTCGATTTAAACCAAGGATAACTAAAAAATACTTTTCCTGTTTATGAAGTTAAAACAACAATTGATCATTTTATTGATAGGAATTTAGTTTATTTGGTGTAAAAACTGTGAATTTATTTGTTACGTTATTAATTATTAATTATCATTCTGTTTATTAAGTAGATTTCTATACGATTTTTCGCTCGACGATTTTTCGATCGAAATTTGACGAATTTATCCCTATTACATCTGGCAACTATGCGTTGCCTCGTTTCTGTAATTTGTGAGAATTTCTTACGTCGAGAAAAACTTAATAATTATATTTATCATCTTAGTTGCATTTTGCTTTTAGAAAAATAATATACATACAGTCCAGTAACTCGGCAAGCCACAAAAAGTATTGAATAAATGGACTTTTAAGATTAATCAAAATTTAACATTGTATGGTTTTTTAATTTTCTACTTTAAATACGCATCATAATTATTTGAATTATATTATTAGAACTTATCAAAAAAATTCGCTAGGATGCAAAGCTGTACTTGAGCGTTATTTTTTTTACATTTGTTATATTTGATATACATATATCCATACAGCGGCGGCCCAAGGGTGAAACGAGCGGAGCGGTCGCACAAGGCGCCAGGGGCGCAAAAAATCCAAATGCGAAAAGCAATTTCTAGCGCATTTGTATATTTTTATTATAAAAATTTATAAAATATGAAAGGTGAGCGTAGTTTTAGTAAATTGAAGCTAATAAGAATCTACTTAATGCTAGGAACACAACTGGGACGAACGACGAATTTCGCCCAGCGAATTCATCGATAAAAATTCGCTGTTTAAGTTTATCGTATGAAGCAAAATAGTGATGAAAAAGTAACAGCTGTTGTAGCTGATAAAGTTCTTTACTGTGTGTGCAACGTGTGATTATATTAAAATAATACATACTTAAAAAATTAGACATTAACAAAAACAACTAAAAGAAATTTTTATAGTTAATTATTATCTATATTTATTTCAAATGCTATAAAATAAAAATAAAACAATAATTAAAGTAAAAATAACTTTATTTACTAAAATACTTCAAAAATAAAACCAAACATGGTCACTTGGCACTGATTTATTCGTCGTTCGCCGGCGTAAGAAATAGAAAAAAAATCTATTCAGAGTTCGCCGCGTATGACGAATTTCGTCCGACGCCGTTAGTGTGTGTATTTTCATATGTTTTAATTTTGACGACGAATATTCGCAGCCACAAATTCGTCGTTCGTCCCAGTTGTGTTCTTAGCATAAGATCGACCCTAGCTCAGGAAAAAATGTCAGACCTGGCAATTTTATCAGTTGAAAATGATAGTGCTCAATCCATAAATAAAGATAATTTAATGGTAAAATTTGCCAGAAAGGTAACATTTAATAGATTAATTTAAATCTATAACGACATACCGAACGTGGTATCTTTAAATAGTTATTAAAATGCCTACATAGATATACAATTTCTAGTGACTGATTGAAATTGGCGCCTAATACTAATTGCGTTAAATAGCATTAAGAGCTTTCTTAAAGAAACAGGAGTGTAATAATGTGACTTAATTTAATAGGAATCGATATATAATATATATGTTCCTAAGATTATCGACCCTTTTAAGTAACTCAAGTCGATTAAAATCGCCTCGATTTAATAAAAACTAATGCTGCTACTGGCAAAATTTTTGTCTTTTTTAAACTTTGTATTATTTAGGGCCATTATTACAACTTGGTAATAGTTAAAGGCAGGATTTTGTCGAAATTATAAACAGTTTATCATTATTACAAATTTACTTTAAGCTACCACGAAAGATGAATTTGCCTTTAACTTATCGCTCACTTGCAACCAAAATTTTTTGTTTTTAATTTTAGCACAGCTTTAACATTTAATTTATTTTGAACTGGAAAAAACTCAATTAAAAATATTGAGAAAAGGAAATGATACCTGTTAAAAAATAGTCGCCAACTTCAAAAATTCTTCCTTATTTTGTTTATTAAAATAGGAAGTTATTAAAACTTAAAAGCGTTTTCATAGTTTTAGCTGGCTGCCAACATTGACGATAGATATGTTAATGAAAAGAAAAACTAAGTCACACAAAATTATTCATCAAGCTAGATAAATACAATAATAAAATTTTAAATCAGCTTCAAAAACATTATTTAAAAAAATATATATATCATATTTTTTTCTGTTGACCAAAGACCGCCGATATCAAATCTCGCTCCTCCCTGGCCAAATGCTAGGGCCGGCGCTGCATTCATATGTATGTTGCAGCAGTTGAGTAGACCACTTGCAAACACCGCTATGTTAATATATCGAAATTTGTAGCAAATCGATTAAAACTTTAAACAACAAATAAAATGGCGGCTTTTAGCGATTTTTTATTTTTTCAACTTAGCGGTGTTTGCAAGTGGACTACTCAGTTGATAAATTATGGAGAAAAGAGGTTTTAAAAAACATATAATACTAAAAATATTAACATTAAAATTATTAGTTATTGGCATAACTATCCCTTTTACTCCTTACTTTTATTATATATTGTAGCAAAAGCTGAAAAGTTCTAAATCAAAATCGAAATTGTTTTAAAAGTTCTAAAATATTGTATTAACTAACTTATAATTCTTAAAAATTGTCAAATTTAAGCTAAAATCGTTTAGTCGTTAAAATCCCATTTTTGACAAATAGTCAAGATGACGATAAATCATCAGATCTGGCAACCATCCCTATCATCTGATCTTTTGTACAACGAATCATATACTATGAGTTGAGATATTGCATGACTGACCCTGCAAGCCAGCTGTTAAGTATTAATATTAAATTCAAGCCATTTAACTTTGTGTCTGTTTGGCTGAGAGCGTTAGACGGTTCCCCAATTGTTGTTTTTCTCTAGGGAGCCGGGTTCAAATCACGGCGCCTGAAACTTTTATTTTTTATTTTTTTAAATGTTTCTTTAAATGTTACTTAATAAATATACTTATTTACCATAAGATATTAAAATCAATAACAGAAAAAATAGATTATAGCAAATAAATTAATAGTAAATAGATGAAATTAATAAAATATTTATTTGGGATACAATTTTTTAGTATCAAATAGAATAATTGCAAAAGTGTTTTTAGAAAATCAATATTTTTGAGCTCAAATGATTCTAAATTTATATTTGCATAAATTAATGCGAAATGAACTGTATATGTATATGTAACCTAAAAATTCTTGTTTAAGAATTTCAATGTTGTAATATACTTTTTGTACAACTAATACACGTAATCTCAACATATAGGTATGTATCTGATGCGTAAATTACACATTAGATATTTAAAAAACTCTCAATTGAATAAATTATGTATGTAGTACAAAATAATTTATTACGTAATAGCTACATACATACAAAAGTTTGCATACTTTACGAAAACAGTAATTAAAAAAGTTATTTGGAAATTATTGCATAGCTATTCGTGTATAATTGCAAGTACATGTATCTGTGCCCACAAGGAATAACGACTAAGCTCGATTTTGGCTAGTGAGAATTTTAAAATAGCTGTGTAAAATAAGGGAAATTAGATTAAGCTAATGCTAGCAATTTTATACTATATTAATTTGTAATTTAATTTATAATGAAACAACAGTTAAGTTAAGAGAAATAAACAAAATTATAATGATAAATACACTTTGTCCTAACTCGACTTAACTGTTGTACCTTGTGACCAAAGATATATCTTACATTTGGTTTTCTTGACAGTCAGTTTTATAAACGTAGTAGGTATAAAAGAAAACGTTCTTTCCTTAATAATTATTTCATAAGAGCAAACAAATTAATAATAGTAAATAAATAAAATCAATGAACTAGTTATTTTAATTTCTATATTTTCGATTTTTAATTTTCGTAATACGTCTTAAGCAAAAGCTTAATTTGATAAAATTAACTGGAATAAAGGATTTAAATTAGGGATGTAACGATACGCCGTTTTGCCGATCCGATACCGATTCCGATACTTAAAAATAAATATCGCCGATACCGATTCCGATACCGATACGAATATTGAAATTGAGTTCAAGTTTAGATTAACAAAACTCAAGGTGGACAATTTTTTTATTATACAAAATTACAGAGTAAGAAATTATTAATATTTAAAATTTATATTAATCCAGTATATAAAATTGGAAATAATTTTTAAGGAACTACATTTTTATTGCTTCCAAAGAATCTATATTAAAAATATGCAGATAATTAGCAGAAAAGCAAGTACAAATTTGTAATTCCTTTATAATTTTAAAAAATACTCGCCATGCTTTTTAAAAAATCGATTTTTAAAGGACATTTATCAACTATTATTCTTCTAAATAACTTAATAGCTTAATTATTAAAAGTCTTCTAAAAATTTATATTTATCCACTTAAATTTACATGAAAACAGTTTTGTGTTTAAATTCGCATTAACAGAAACAAGTTCTGAAAATGGCTAATTTTTCATCCTTTTTTTGAGGAATCATTATAGAACACCGAAAAAGATATTTGTCCTAACATCGCTTCAAATTCGGTATTGGTAATCGAAAAAGCGAGCTTCTTGCAATGACAAGCAAATGTGAAACTAATTAGAAATTATCCAAATTTAAAATATTTCCGGATCGCGAATTCTACATTTTCATGACTTCTTTGGAGTATCTTTTTTTGCTGGGAATAAGATTTAAAAAACAACGAATTGAATTTGAGTTCATGGTAAAATTAACAATAAATAAATTATTGTTTTTGCAAAATAACAGCGTAAAATATTATTAATTTTTAAAATTGATATTAATAAGATTTAAAAAATAACGAAATGAATTTAGTTTTTGGTAGAATTAACAAAAAATAAATAATTTGTAAAAAAAAAACTGAAAAATTTTTTTAAAGTATCGATAGTAAAATATCGCCGATACCGATGTATCGGAAAATCTGAAGTATCGCCGATATATCGGTATCGGTATCGGTATTCGTTACATCCCTAATTTAAATGTGAATTTGCAAATTTTGTTTATAAAAACATCAACAAAGTACAAATAAAAACCTGAAATAATGTTTATTTCTAAGCAAAAATCCTTCAAATCCTTTTTTATGTGCACTTTGTATACCTGCACACTTAACATATTTTTTGGCAGTTTTAAATTATTTTCATATAAAAAATCAAAGTTAGCTGCACACGCTATACAATTGTGTTTACCTCCACATTAAGGCAGATAAGTATATTTATTTAACAGCATTTTTGAGTTATCTGCACAAAACATCGTAAAAATTTTTTTGTGCAGCTAAATCAAAATTACTGTACTAACACATTCTTATACTCGGGTTTTTTGACAACATACTTTTGTTTCCGATAACTAACTTGTCAAGAGTCTTTCTATCTTTTCTATGGTATATACGCCATTTGTTGCGAAAGGGTATATAAGATTCCGCACAGCCGAATACATCAGTTTTACCTGTTTTTTATTATCACTCTATTTAGTATTTTGACTGTTTGTTGTTGCGGTAACCTTATTTATAGATATCCCCTGAAAATTTCAGGTCTCTATCTGTTACGGTTCACGAGTTAGAAGCTTGTGACTGATGGACATCGCATCGAAAACTAATACATAATAATAATAATGTATGCAAAACTAATTACAACAATACAAAAAGGCTAAAATTACAACAAACACATGACGTACAGAAAATCTAAGAACACATAATGTATTAGCACAAAACACAAGAACATACACTATTTTACAAATAAGCTCGTTGGTGGACGAGTAAGTGTCCTGGCGTGCGGAAAATGATGTGTTCGATACTAGTTCTTTCTACAACATTTTTAAAATATATATGATATGCATAGTATATATATTTTTATTTTGTCCATATCTCAGCCATTTTTGGATCAATTTCGATGATTCTTTACAATAAGCTTCTCAGAGCTGATTTTGACAGATAAATTGAGTGTAGAGTACTGCCAGACGTATAGGGTCTTAGAAATTCACAAACACATGAAAATCGGAACAAAGTAGCTTTTTGGATATATCTCTGTTATATATGAACCGATTTTCCTGACTTTCACATACAAAAATCTTCAGGAAAAGCCAGTCACGCGACTTCAACATTTAGGTCCAGAAGTCTTCTAGGACCTCTGAATTATACCTTTCAACATCGGTCAGAAAAAACGGACAGACGGTCACCGCTAAATCGACTTAGATTTTTATAAGGATCACGAATATATATACTTTATGGGGTCGCAAGTGATTACTGTAGAAATTACAAACGGAATGACAAACCTATATGTACCGTTACCATTTTTGGTGAAGGGTATAAAAAGGAAGGGCAGATTATTGCAACAGCTTACCTTCAAGACAATATGTTTAAATTGAAGAACACAAAGCAGATGTGCATGGTGGCCACACAAGGTGACATTTAGTAACAGGAATGCAATTTCAAGATAAAAACACTGAAAGTTGCGTAGCATGCATCAAAGGAAAAACGGCCAAAAAGCCATTCCACCCTTCCGAAAACCGCAGTACTGAATTGCTTCAACTAGTTCATTTGGATCTTTGCGGTCCTATGGAAGAGGCCCCAATAGGCAAAGCTAAGTATTTTATTTCATTTATAGACGATTTTTCGCACAAAGCTTTTATTTATACATTTATACAAAAATGGATGTACCAGCATGTTTTCAAAAATTTAAGGCCAGAGTGGAGAATGAAAGTGGGCGGAAAATAAAATGTTTGCGTACTGATAATGGGACTGAATACTGTAACAACAGGCTAATGAATATACTAGAGGCCAGTGGTATACAACACCAGACCACTGTGCCGTACAGCCCACAGCAAAACGGCGTTGTGGAGCGAATGAACCGCACTATAGTTGAGCGTGCTCGCTGCATGATATTAAATGCAGGTTTGCCAAAGAAATTTTGGGCTGAAGCCGTTACGTGTGCAGTATATCTCATTAACCGTTCCGTTTGTATTGCTATATATAAAAACATACCTCAAGAAGTTTGGTCGGGAGTCAAACCAGATATGTCATTTACGTGTTTTTGGCTCACGTGCTATCGCATTCATACCTGATGAAAAACGTAGAAAATAGGATCCGAAGTTGCAAGATTTAATATTTGCTGGCTATTGTGAAGACTCGAAGGGTTATAGGTTGTTGAATGCAAATGGGTGGCGCTTGGTCAAAAGCCGTGACGTAAAATTTTTCGAAAATGATTTTTAACACAAAATAAAAATTCTTCGTAAAGATCAGTTGCTAAATTTTTTAGAACCAAACGATAATGATTTAGTGGAGGGGAACAATGATGACGTAAGCAACAATTTTGGTGATTTTTCGTTTAACCACAGTAGTTCAAAATCAATCTTCCGATTATGTACCACATTCAAATGAAACAATTAAAAGTGAAAATTATATCACATTGCCTGAAAATGAAAACGATAATGTTCGTCGCTCCGAACGTGCCCGAAGGCCTGTTAATATGCCCGATTATTATACATATTCAGTGGAAGCAAATGCATATGATGATTTACTAACAGTAGAAGATGCCCTACGTAGAACTGATTCCACTCAATGGAGGCAAGCCATGGAAAGTGAATTAAAATCGTTAATGAATAATCAAACTTGGACACTAGTAGATTTGCCTATTGAAAAGAAACCTTTGAAATGCAAATGGGTATTTAAAACAAAGCACAACGAAAATGGTGAGATAGAAAGGCACAAAGCACGACTGGTAATAAAGGGTTGTTCGCAGAAACCAGGAATCGATTACCAAGAAACTCTCCGGTCGTTCGGTACACTTCGATAATGTATTTATTGTCTGTTGCAGCCCACTTTGATCTCGACATCGAACAAATGGATGCTGTAACTGCTTTTTTACAAGGTGGTTTGTGTGAGGACATATACATGGAACCCCCAGAAAGCGTACACTTTAACGTAAAAGATAAAGTCTGTAAACTAAATAAAGCCATTTACGGGTTAAAGCAGGCAAGTCGTGAATGGAACCGAAAGCTGAACCATGCCTTAAAGAAAACAGGTTTACAACGGTCAAAGCTGGATCCATGTATTTATTTTAATGTTCATGATACAACAATCTACTTTATAGCAGTGTATGTCGACAATCTGTTGATTTTCTCGAATAACAATGTGTTGAAGTCTAAGGTGAAAACCAGTCTACAAGAGCAATTCTTAATGAAGGATTTGGGGGAGGCTAAAAGTTGCATGGGTATTCGTATTGAAAGAAATCGGGAGAAAGGCGAAATATATATTGACCAATCCGCATATACAGCGGAAATCTTAAGAAAATTCAACATGTTCGATTGCAATCCAGTATCAACCCCCTTTGATACCAACGAAAAGCTAACAAATCCTTCGTCCACAAGAAATCTAACGAGTTTTAAGAACATACCGTATCAAGAAACTATAGGCAGTTTGCTGTCCGTACATTGCGTACGCTGTAAATTACCTCAGCAAATTTAACAACAATTTTGACAATTCGCATTGGATGGCAGTTAAACGAGTTTTTCGCTATCTCAAAGGCACCATCAATGTGGGAATTACGTATTCAAACCGTGAGGACTTTCAAATTTATGGTTTTTGCGATGCAGACTATGCTAGTGATACAACAGATAGACGATCATGCACAGGGTACGTGTTACAAAACGGTGCAATTAGTTGGTGCAGTAAACGCCAATCAACTGTGGCGCTCTCTACCACCGAAGCCGAATATATGGCTATGTCTTCATCCGTCCAAGAAGCAGAATGGTTGCGTCAACTGCATAATAACATGTGGAATGATTCCCAAACTAAGATTACTCTTTTCTGCGATAACAAAAGTGCTTTAAGTTTAGCCAAAAATGATGCGTACCACGGACGACCTAAACATATAGATGTTCGTCACCATTTTCTACGGGATAAAGTAAATAATGGACAACTTATATTGGAGTATAAGAAGTCGACCGATATGGCTGCTGATTTCCTAACAAAGTCAGTAGTTAAAGAAAAACACTTGAAGTGTGCCAAGATGCTAGGCCTTTCGAATTTCTAGCCAGCTTTTAGTGGAGGTGTTGGTAATTGAAAATCTGGCATCATTGTATCACTTGATGTAATGGATTTTTATGCAACCCTTTTACACCATACTACTTACTACGTTTTTTGTATAAACCACATGTATTCTTTTTTCACTTCCTTTTTACATTTACTTGAATAAAGTTGTATTTTTCGTCTTGCACTTGTACCGAAAATCAAGTTGTTTCATTACAAAATCCCAACACCTATCTATGCAACAACACTTATTCTAAAAATTAGAAAGCAGAAAACAAAATGGTACTGATCTTACAGCTGGATCTTTGGTGGTGATGATGACGTATCGGTGGGTATGATGGCTCACTCTGACGGTGTAGGTGGGCAAGATTTCTTACCGATGGAGGGTCCTGTTTGACGAGTTGTAACGTTGCTATGTTGATCGTTAGTCCGTATCGGTAGGTTGAAATTTTGGTGTTTGTGTTGGAGATTGGGCCAAATGAACCGGTTGGCTATGGCTTTAATTTTCGGTGCTATAAATGTAACTTTGTTGGTGGTGTCTATAATCAGCCCAATTATGAATAACAATCCCGGGAGTTTTTTCCTATTCCCTGTTCCCCTATACTAAATAAAATCTCCCCGGGAATTGCAATTTCCTCGGGAAAAAACTCCCAGGGGAAAAAAGTAGGTATTCTAAATATGAAGATGGAGAAATTCTTACGAGTTTTTTCGCCAAACATTTTGAAGGGAACTAATGCAAAAAAATTTAAACTCAAATTAAAAAATGTTGTAAAACAATTGCATAAGCATTTATTTGAGACAAGTTTTAATAAAAACCGGAATGTTATATTTCTCTCTTGTTTTAGGTATTCACCGTGCAAACATGCGCTTCAAAAACATGAACTACTTCTGCCTTCGGAATAAAGTTTTAAAAAATACTAAATTTAGCACGCATCCTTTAAGTTCACATAATTTGTTAGATTTGTTGCTGCTTAAAAAACTTACAATTTCCTTTTTACACACAATCATTGGGGATTTAACACATCTGGCTCTGGCATTGGCCCAGTTTTTGCTTCACTTCCCCCACATAAAGTTCCGAGAGCATCTGAGTGGATACACTGTACATTTTACTTTTGATTTAAGCAAAAACAAATATTTATATTAGCACACAATCTTATTATCAACGAAAACATAAAATTGTTATGAATTTCTATTATTGAACTCTTGCGTTAAGCATGGTACTGTGTACATCATTTCGTGCGAACTGCAGTCAAATGTTCATATAAAAAAAATGGCACGAATTTCTCATGAAAAATTGTTGCAGAAGTAGTACAATGTTTATTTTGTGAAAAACATATGAAATGTATCTACAACATTTTGAGTCTTCGTGTGGAATTTACAACAAACACATTGGGTTTTTTTAACGTACACAATTGCACCATACTTTCAAGTGCTATTATAATTGGTTACTTCTCATATTCAGAGTGCTTAGCTTTAGTGCAGAATAAAATGTAAACACTAAACAGCTGATCCAGATTTTTCCCTCTCCCTTATTTGTTTATTCCCCTGCTTTTTAGAATAGGAGGATTTTTCCCCGGGAACAAATGAATGGGAAGAGAAAAAACTCCCCAGGGAAATTCATAATTGGGCTGAATATGTTGTTGTAATTTTTATGCTTGTTACACGATACTAGGTAATATTGTTGCAGACTTTTCTACATTTTTTTATTGTTACCTTAATTTCAAGGTTTGTAGATGTGTTTTATTTTATTATTATTTTTCAATTGCAATCAGATATTTTGTTTATAATTGCAGTCTGCCGTTTTAATTTTCACTTGACGTTCGCTGTTCGTGACTGTACTGTTGGTGTTCGTACTAGTCACCACTCGAGGTTGCGGTAGTTTAAGACTTTTTGCTGTTATATGACGAACTTTGCGGTTGTTGTCGTTGCAGTACCAACGCAAAAAGGAAAACGGATTTGGCTGAAATTGTCTCGTTCTACCTTATTTCCACTCCTTACGAAGAGGAAAACAAAAGATAGTTGCATGTACATGAAGCAGTGTACCCCTTACCAATCTTCTCACTTCTCTCTCCCATAAGCTCAAAAGTTGCGCAGCAAAAGTTGACTCTTATGGACTAGGCAACCTCATGCACTTAGTCGTTTTCAAAGTTGTCTACATGTGATTCTTACACTATATCCGCACCTGTGCGCCACACACACTAGAACCGGTAGGACAAATTTAACTTTACCTCTAATTCATTTAGCAGTAAGCTTGTAGAATATGCTAGCATGCATAATATGTAATACACAACATTATGCTATTCTCTACAGTTGAAAAGAGCTATTACTATTTTCAGGTTCTCTAATGTGCAATACACTAGGTCTGTTCAATAACTAAAAGTTGTTACTAATTGTTACTAGTTGTTACTGGAAAGTGTTCACGTACTCGAAAAACTAGCAACGAGAGAGTGAAAAAAGAGCATAGAAAGCTGAGAGAAAAAAAATTTGTTGCAAGTTTTTGCTAGTAAAATTTTTACTAGCCGGAATTAGCCAAACAGCAGTTTAGATCTTTTGTTTACAAAATTAATGTTATAAAAAATTCATGAAAAAGTAAACTTTTTCTAATTTTAATGAATTATTAAGAAATTAATACTTTTTAAGAAGTAAAAATATTAAATACGGTAAGATTGGATATTTTTCTTTAATTTGACTGCAGCAGTGGCCGTTAAAAAGTTTAATACGCCTGAATTGGGTAGCAGAAAATTTTCCACCTTAAGGCTAAATAATAAAGGTTACAATCGAAATATTATGTGAGTCAAATATAATAATAAAAAAAACTGGCAATTTCCTGCAAAGAACAAATTCAACTAAATTAATAAAGAAAATTCCAGAACTGCATTGAAATCAACTTTATTTCTACTGTTTATAGATATTTTAATTGAAAAATCCTTATGTATAAGCAGTTGTATTTTTATTTCTGCTATTTAAATACTTTACTCATAAGGCTTTATTTACGGACAGTTAAAAGGTGACACTTTTTATCCTAAGTTGTGTTTATGTACCTCAAAATGATAAAATTTTCATATATTTTTTTACGATGTGTCTAACGTTTCATACAAAGTACTAACAGCTAATGTAAAGTTTTCTGGGTATACAAACTGTTTATTGTGTTACTTGCAAATTTTTGCTAGTAAAGCGTTCATTTACTTTTTCATATCTGGGAGAGTAATTTTACAAATTTCTGCTTTACTCTCTCGTTGCTAGTTTCTGCTAGGAAAGTAAATAAACAGATCTACTTTGTCACCTACATGTGATTGTATTATTTTATATTTTCTTATTCCCCCTATTGTGAAAGGTGACGTCGACGTCACATCAACACGACATCAAAAAATTGTCAGTTGTCTACTCTTTGTCGACAACAATTGATTAATATTAACATGCTGCACTAATTTCATAAGCTTCAGAAAATAGTAAGGGACTGTCAATAGCAGCCAATTGTTGTCGACAATGAGTAGACAAGTGACAATTTTTTACTGTCGCGTTGATGTGACGTCGCCTTTCATAATAGGGGGGATTATATTTTATTAATTTAGTTAATTTTTTATAACTATTGTTATAATTGTAGTCCACCAACTACATATAGCCCAAAGGGCTCGGTTGGTTATGGTATCCACTAAACGTGTGCGTATTGTCTTAAAAAATTCTTTGCAAGCGCAAATATTGTTTGTAGTTATAATTCGAATTGAGTGTAAAGCAAAAATAGAGACCAATGAAACAACACGGCATAAATTCGTTGTACAAAAGTTAAGTTGAAACTAATGTCAATTACACAATAAAAATGATGGACATTTCACAATGCCAGAAACACTTTAAAGGTAGAAAAAGAATAATTTTTTTTTGTAACGCAAATTTATTTTCCTCTTCTTATCCATGGTAGAATAATACAGGTAGTGGTGAAGCGTTAACGAACTTTTTTTTTTTTGGGTTCGACTCTGTCAAAAGTTGTTTATGTTATACCAACACACACCCACACCAGAGACTTGCGCCGAGGGGTTTTGATCGGCGGCGGCTGGCTGGGAAAAAATAGTCGGCGGTGGCTCAAATTCGGCTGAAAATCGGCTGGAAATGCACATGGACATTTCATAAAAGTGAAAATTTTCATTTTGTTGTTAAATTAGTTTTTCTTTTTCATACCAATTCTTCACCAAACAAAATGCATAGAAATTAAGCATTGCTTTGCCTCTCAAAAATTTTTAAATTGTTATGAAAAATAAAGCAAAGGCTTGATTGTCAAATTTTTTTAAGGCTTGTCCAGATTCAACCTAAAAAGCTATTTGTCAAGCTAAAAATTAATTTCTCTGTTCGCAATTTTATGCATGAACATCAATTATTTATTTTACCGTTGGAATCTAATTCATGAATCATGCTAGAATTATTCGGATATATAATACATTATAATTTATGTATATTGAAACAAACGTCTATACCTGATTTATTTGTATCATGATAAATGGCAAATTCTATATAGGAAAAACAGATAAGATAAAGCAAGTTATTTTTCAATATAAAGTTTGACATTTGTCATGATAAGAATTTATTACGTATAGACATAGGCGAAAGCAAGGCGAATTGATACCAGGTGGCCTTATTATTGTAAATGAACTTTACCAAAATGTCAAACTCTATGTAAAAAAACTAAACAAAAACTTTTTATGTATGCATTTCACATGACAGATAGGTGAAGTCCAGTTGTTGTCGTACTAATAAGGCCACTTGCTATTAATACGCTTTGGGTTACAATGAAAGTCTTTCTGTAATAAATTTTTAAATGTAATTTTCACTTTTGCAAAAAGCTGTTTGCTGGGAACTATCAATGGAAATTCGTCGAGTCTATAGAAAATAATAAATTATATACAGATTAAGAGCTTCTTCTCAAAGATATTTCTAATGACTAAATATGGTATAATTTAAAAACTGGACGAAGAGGAAATCTTCATAAATTAACTTCGTTTGTATTTTCGATTCCTATTATTAATGCGTTTGTAAAGAAAGAAAAATAATGTAATTTCCCGAATTAATGATAAGAATTAATTTTAATGGAAATTTAATGTTGTCAATATTTTTTTGCAAACAAATTAAAGTAAAGAAATACCAAATATATGTGGGAAAAAATAAAAATTCTTATGAAACAAAAAACAGGACCCATTAGGAAGTAAGTAATATAATCCAAATAAAGAAAAAAATTTTCAACTCGAATCGTATATGGCAGAGCCCTGAAGGAACACATAAGAAATACAAACGAATTGATAATTTTCTCCTTTTTTAAGTCGGATAATGAATATTTATTCTTTTGAATAGTTTTTGGCAGTTCGTCTTAGTAAATCAAGCTTTTTTTCTCTAAATGTCAAGCTTTTTCACAATTTTGATCTGGCAAGCCTAGGTCGCAGAGTAATGCATACAAAAATATTTTTCGTTATCTTACTCTACGTCTCCACCTAACCATAGACTACTATAAACCCGTCACTATACAACAACATTACGAAGATTGTATGAGAGGGAACGCAATTCTTATTTTATAATGTGGTTTCTAATTTGACTATGTCCTTCATATTATCTTAGTAAGAGCACTTTGTATGTAAAAATGCACAACACATGACAACAGCCTCTTTTAGCTGTCAAAAGTGAGCATTCTGTTCCTAACTTGATATGCTGTTGTAACTTGGAGTTATTACTGCGCTGTTAAAACAATTGCACTAACAACTATGTTATACCCTGAAAAAAGCATTAACTTGAGCGGTCTACACTTAACATTAACTTGAAGTTAATGTTAAGTTGGGTGTAGACTGCAAATTACTAAAATAATGCTTGAACAAAAATTATGAAAAAAAAACATAAAAAAGTAGAAGTGGTAATTAAAAAAAGCAATCGGCGGATTATTTTAAGCCGTTTTTGAGCCGAAAAACGATCGTCGGTGGCGGCTTCTATTAAGCCGATTTTAGCCGCAAGATAAATCGGCGGCGGCTGTGGAAATTAGTCGGCGGCTCGACTTAGCCGCGGCTCAGCCGTCTCGGCGCAAGTCTCTGGTAAACACACACATGTGAACATATAAATTTTTTTTCAAAATTTCTTTTGTGCTTTTTGACAACCTCGAATATAAACAACAATAAAAAGCCGTGTTGTTTTTGCTGTTGTTGGGTTGTTGTAGCTTCGCTACTATCTGTAGTATAATTCTACCATGTTCTTATCTATCAAAAAAGGGAGACAAAATACACATTAATATACATATTACATACATACATACATACGTGTCAGGGATGGCAACATTGGTACCATTGTACCACTTTTAGTACAATTTATATCTGTATGTATAATTTAAAAGTACAATGGTACAATTAATAATATTTGTATTTTTAGAAATTCTACTTAGTGCAACTCTTTTATTGTAATAAAATATTTTATATTTTTCGTACACTGCGATTTTTTATCTGAATTAGATTTAAATTTTGCGAAGTATGTATTGAGAACAAAGTTTGACTTAAAAATAGAGATATTTAACGTAGCCTCTGCAAATTTAAAGCTCTTGCTGATCATGATATATACATATTAATGTCTGAAAAAGTCACATTGTTATAAATTTATTTGCATGGCAGAAAAGGCGAATATTTCGGAGTTTATTGAGAATATATCGTCGGTATATTTTCCAATAGCTATTATGTCCAAATTAATGACCTATTTTCCACTGCTGCGCAGTGCTATGTAATTGTGAAAACCTTTTGTTTCGTTCCAATGTGTTTCATATGAAAATATATTGACATTATATTTCATTACTTCATTAATAGCCTGTTTTTCGACAATTAATTATTTTGTTCATTCGTAAAAAATCGAACGAAATTAGTTTTACGTTTTTGTAACATAAAATATTTAAATGAGTGAGAATATATGAGAGAGAACAAAAGAGCTTTTAATTTTTTCAGATATATTTGGTTATTATAAAATGAATTCTTTCGTAATAAACGAATGAAAGCATATAAAATAGTCGATAAGCAAAAGGCACTCGTTTGTTTTTAAATTGCAATAGTAAAGTAACAAACAGCCAGCAAAAACTTTGCAAAAAACTAAAATTTGCTGCAACAAACTGAAAACTTAAATAAGAAATCAAAATTTTTGCAAAAAAACGATATTCAGAAACAACTGCAATTTGCAAAAAAAAACCATTAATTTATGCTCATGTGTGAAAAACACAGCTAAAAATCTCCTAGACTTTAAAGAAAATCTTAGTCGCACTGGGAAAATAAGGTGGTGTGCAATTACGTCCAAAGTAATAATGTTGATGGATATTATGTCCAAGTTGAAAAGAAAATAACGTCCATGAACATTATTTCCACATGGAAAGGGAAATAACGTCCATGGACATTATTTCCTTTTCAGAGTGTAATAATGCCCATCAAAATTGAGAATTAACGTCCATGAACTTTATTTCCACTTTGAAATAGTATCCATTGCTTTCTCCTCTGGGCATATAAAATAGTAGCTTCGCTAAGTAAATATTTTTTGCTTGAGGAGTTTCTCCTCGGGTATGTCGAACAGTGGTTTCGCTGAGGAAAGGTTTTCTGACTTGCCAGCTTCCTGGCTTGCCAGCTTCTGCTTGATTTATAGCTAGTCTCCTATGAGTTAGGCAGCCTTTAGCTTCTAATAATGAAAATCCTTATGCCAGGCTGAGAAGAGACTTGTTCAGACTGGCCGTAGGCCAGCTATGCAGAAAGTCTTTACAAAGCGAAGTCACCATTACATATACCCAGAGGCAATAATGTAGAAGCACAGCCAGCCAGGCAGAAACTCTTTACTTATCGAAGCTACTGTGTGACATACTTAAATACATACATATATATGAACACACATATATACATACGTAGAAGAGAAACACATTAACCCCGGGCGAAGGCAAGATATAGAAGCAATCTTCACAAAACTGCCTTTGAGGATTCATTGTAACAGTATGTAATATGTATGTATGCATGTTTTGATCCTTTTTAATTAAAAATTTTAAATATCTAAAATTTGGAATTTTTTTATTAATTATTATTTTTATAAAAAACGTCAGTTTTTAGTAGAGTTACCACCAACTTATATGAGCTTATATGAGAAAAAAAGGAAAATATATGAAAACAAATATATTGGCAAATAAAATTTGGATTTTTTAATTAATTTTTATTTTTATAAACAAACGTCATTTTTTAGTAGAGTTACCACCAACTACCTACCATACGCTTATATGAGAAAAAAAAGAAAATATATGAAAACAAATATATTGGCAATATTATTCTCTCACGAAATAAAAAAGCTTTTTTTTTCAAAATTGAATATACGAAAGCTTTTAAATGTTTTATAAGAACCAAATTTAAATCATTATCGTAATATAACAAAACATGAGTGTGAGAAGGTTTATGTTTTCTAAAAACAGGCTGTAAAAGAGAATCAAAACTACTATGAAAAAGTGAATAAGCTTTTCATTTCACAGTTTCAGAGAACAAGAATCGGTCCGCAGTAGTGCCGAAAATGTATCAATTGTGCTACAATTCTCATTACTGGCACATATTGCCTCAAGTATACACTCCTGTTCAATTGATTAGACCCACATAATTTCTTAATTCACAAAACCTCTTGTATCTTTATATCGAGTGTAATATTGTATTGAATACAATAGTGTAAGCTTGTTGCTGATAATTTTCATATAAAAATTTGTGTATACAATACACTTTTATTTCATATGTTTTGAAAAAGTCGTATTTATTACGACTCAGAGAGTATTTGTATGTACTCTCTGAGAGTATTTGTATGTATTGTTACGAGGCATCTTTTCGCTGTGGTTGAGATGCCAGCCAGCTCAAAACGGCATCAGCAGGGCAGGTCCCAGCCCGTAACCACAACAGAGAGCCGAACAATTAAAATTCACAAAAAAACAAACACAAAAAAACAAACTAAACAAACCGGAAACGTTTCGGAGAGGACGAGCTGTTGGCCCTCTACTAGCCCTCCCTACCTGGGACACAGATAATCCTAATAATCCATATTTAAGGTCCCCCAATGCCCACACACACACTCACCTTATAATTCTAGTCCTACGTCACCTCCCCCGATTACTAGATTTAGAACGCAAACATTACGTTATAACACATACTAAAAAATCACATATTTATTGCAAATAAAAAAAATTTAAATATATAAATAAAAAGAAACAATACTCATAAATTATATAAAAAACATAATACAAAAAAAAACTTTCAGGAAAGAAATAAATAAATTTGAAAAAAATGCGCTAAATACGTTTTATTTTACATAATACTTAAATTTGCTACGTGTTGCCTATCACATAAAAATAACCTAAATTACGAACTATCGTTGATGCCTAAATTCTCGAAAATAAATGATATTTCAATATGAATGTATATACCAAAAAAAAACGGAAACTTCATATCATGCAAAACCCGCTATTTATAAATCCTTTTTTTTTTGTCAATTGAACCTGTACGGTAATAGTGTAATTAAAGAAAAACTTCTCTCTTAACTCGACTTTATTCCCCTACCTAAATGAGCTGCTTTAGGCGGTTCGTGTAATTTAAACACCTTCCAAGACCTCTGATAATTAAAGAGAAGATTCTATAACCCCCTCTCGGGTTTTCTCATATTTATCATTCCGAGTTACCCTGTTCTTTTTAGGACATACTAAACACAGTACCTACCATTAGTTCGCATTTTGACAGCTATTACATTCACCACACATCCAATAAAACAAAACCATTCGGAGGAACTAAATTAATTTATTTATAAAATTATTTAATACTTCCAAAAAAAAATACACAACACGAATAAATAAATTTATAAATTACACAAGACAACAACAAACTAACAACTGAGGGTACAGAAAAGAAATATGAAAGCTGCTAAAAAATACAAAACTGGTTGCAACCAATAAAAAAACACGCATATAAGGCAACCTGCACTTGCAAATTCAACCGGAGCATCCCGATCACAATTTGCCCATACTTCCGGAGTTATCCATGATGGTATGGATCCTTCAGTTTTCTATATGTGTGTGTACAAATGGGGCAAGCTAATATCACCCGCAACAGTATCTTGTTCTTCCTTTGTCCATCAATACAATATTACAAGCCGATACAAATTAAACTAGGTGTTCACAAATAAATAAACAAAAAGTGTATTTGATACAAGAACGGCGATACAAATTGTTGTAAATTAAGCAAATATTTGTTATTTAGCAGGCCATATACATATGTTTATATATTTACTACAAACGGATAGCGTATTTAATTAAGCACAAAGCATATCAAAAATATTTTGAAAGTAAAATGCGCCGGTATTTTTGCATCGTTTTTCAAAAAATTAAAAAGTTTTATATTTTGTATAAGTCGGAAGTTATTTTTATATTTTGTACATTTGATTATACCTACCAGTTTCAAGCTTTTTTCGCTGGTAGTAAAACTTTTTTTCTACCCATTATAAATTTTTCAACTTTTTGCGACATATCTTTTGGCCCTGTATCACCGCTGGAAGCTAGAGAAAATATATGAACTTTATTTTAATTTCCTTCATTAATATAGACAAAAACATTTTTGTGCCGAATGAAAAAAGCTTAAGATCGAGGAGATCTGACAAAATATAAGAAAGTTATAAGCCATTAAGTAAAAAATCTGATTTTACTTCCCATACAAAAAAATGTTCAATAAAAAAAAATTTTTAATACAAACTGATTTAAATCAATTTTGCATGAAAAATAACTAAAAAATAATATAGCTGTTTTCGCTTGAGGGCTAATAATTTTCTTTTTTTATCAGAATTTAGTGATTGCATCCATCATGTAATCGTCACAAAATTATCTTTGAAATACAGCCCAAAAAAAATATACTTAGCATATTTTTTATTTATTTATTTATTTAATAAACAGCAGTACCAAGCCTATAAGGCCAATATATCAGGTACTACAAAGTAACAATCCTGAGATATCTTAAGTATTAAGTACAATTAAGTTATGTTTATAATTTATAAATGTAAATAAAGAAAAATAGAAAAAAAATAAAACAAGCAAAAAGTCTAATTCATACAAGTTATACTCAAATCAGGTAATAATTTAACCTTATATTAAAAATAATACAACCAAAATCAATAAATTAAAAGTCGCAGTAAGTCCATAAAACCACAGCAGCTCCCCAGCCCCAAGAGAAGAAAAAGAGATAACTACGTCCAATAGCAGTGGCAACTCAAATCCCAGCAAGCAACGTCAAGTAAAATAACTACACAGAACAGAGAAAAACCAGTAACTTACGCCTAAAACATTATTCGAATGAGAAAAAAACACGAAGCTCATATGGTAGACAATTCCACCAGCGAGCAATCCTTACAACAAAAACCCGTTCAAAAATTAATCTAGATATCCGTGGGATAAAGATTTGTGGATTCCTGGAGGACCTAAGGAATACAAACCTATTCCTCAGAGTAGAGGGAACACCCATACGAATGATGTTATGAAATAATGCAATATTGCTGAATTTTATAAAGCAGTCAAACGAGCAACCCAGGAAGTCGTGAACATAAGAAGAGACATGATCCCAACGACGAATGTTGTAAACAAACCTAACAATAACATTAACAATACGGCGCAATCTACTGAGAATCATCACAGGCGAACCAGAAACAACTTCGAGACCATAAATAATTTGAGGCATAAGCAAGGCATGAGCTAAACGCTTTCTAATACCTAAAGGCAAGAATAGCCTAGTAGAAAAAATCCTCCGAAGCGATCCCCATATTCTACCTGAAATGGTGTTAATATGACCTTCAAAGGACAACCTATCATCTACCATTAGACCCGGACATTTATGACTGTGAACTATTTCAACAGCACTAGGTCCAAGGTAAAAATTCAATCCAGAGGAAAGTCCATCGGCAGTACCAAACAAAAGCGCCTTAGATTTAGAGGGATTTAAGATAAGCAGATTATTAGTAGACCACCGTAGCACAGCAGCAAGGGTAGTATTAACATCTCTTAAGAAGATATCAGGAGCCGCGTGATCACCCGTAAATGAAATGAAGACATCATCCACAGAAAGGTTTTACAGGTTGCAGAATTAGTAAACTCCGCCAAATCATTAACATACGTGATGAATAACAGAGGACCCAGAACCGAACCCTGTGGAACACCCGCACCAAGACTGAGTAACTCGGAACTACTGTCATTATAGTCCACAAACTGAGATCTCCCATTAAGGTAGGAAAACACCAGCTTACACGCAGTGGAAGAGAAATTAAACTGATATCTGAGTTCATTGATAAGGGTCTGATGACTAATCTATTAAAGGCCTTAGAAAAATCAAGTGAAATCAGAGCATTGAGTTTCCCAACATTCAAGTCTTCCCTAATGGAGTCAGTAAGAGCAAGCAAGAGCGAAGAAGTATTATCAAATCATCGGGACTACTCACCACCTTGCATTTGGGAATAGGCACAACCCTAGCAGTCTTCCATGAGGCAGGAAAAAGAGAAGTAGTAAGAATGCAGTTAATTACGTGAGTAAGCAACTGAGAGACATAGGGAAAGACAAGTTTAACAAACTTAATAGGAATGTGGTCAACACCAATAGCACCCGATTTAACTTTGAGCAGGGCATCAAGAACCATTACACAACGAAAAGGAATCAGCAGTACTCATAAATCCAACAAAATCATCACTCTCATCCGGGTTAAAATCTCCAACAAAGGCCCTATTCATGGCGTCAATGTCCCCACCCCAAGACGAAGCACTAGCCTCACCAGCGCAACCAGAATTCCGAAGTACTCTCCACAAACCGGCAGAATCTAGACCAGTAAATAGACTACAAAAGTACTCCCTTCTCTTACTACGAATGACATTCTTAGCCCTATTCCTAAAAATACAGTACTGTCTCCAATTTTCAGGTGAACGGTTCAACTTAAACGTAGAGAATGCTAAATCACGTAGAGACATAGCCTGAAAAATATCCGGTGAACGCATCCAAGGATCACCATCAGTAGGTATAGTTCTCCTTACAATCGGTACAAAACAGAGACAAGAAGGCAGCATACTTCCGGTCAACATCAGCTAAACCATATATAAGAGCAGTATCAAAATTGCTAACCGACAGTAGGAGCCCAGCCCAATCAATATTACGATAGTCACGATATTCGAAGTAATCCGATGCAGCAGGAACCTGCAGAAATAATCCATTACAACACCCGGTTGTCATAATACAAAAAAGAAAAAAAACGAAAAATAATATGAGATCAGAAAATAAGAGAAGTTAAGGCATTTAAAGCCAAAATAAAATATGCAACATAATAAAATAATCATATAAAAATAAATACCGAAAAATAAATTACCGAAGGACCCAGTGTGGCGTACAGTAGGTAAAACACAGAACCACAAATTAATCCAGAATAGAACATCACACTAGATCCCATCAGTAATAAGATAAATCAAAAATACATACTAAAAGACAAGCATATCTGGATCTAGATCAGAGATCGTCAAAACACCGCACATGTGCGAATGCTCTCACACTAATGAAGAGAGCATGAGAAGATAATTTGTATTATTATTTAATAGCAACCATGAAACAGAATAAAAACATTTAGTCTTGTTTGATTATTCATGTGGGTAGGTTGTGTACTCGCTTGTGACTGCGTTATTACATCCAGGGCTGCCACTTTGATCTTATAATCTAAGACTTAGATATTCATATGAACAGGTTGTGTAGTCTCTTGTTACTAGTTTTACTATGTTTAATATAGAATGGGAGAATGATTTTTTATTTGCCGAAAATTACTTCGGTAAAGCAGAGTGCTTAGTATGCCAACGCACTGTGATGCGCGCTTATAAATTTTATATAGAAAGGCATTATCGCTTATGTCATGGTGAATACGATAAATTATCAAATAATGATAGGGAGGAATTAGTTTTAAAACTTAAAAAACATTTTTTTTTAATAATTCATGATTGCCAAGAATCTCAGGTTGAAAATTTACCTGATCGTATATTAAAAAGAAAGGCATCATTTGTTATTGCCGCTGCACTTGCTAAACGTTGCCGTCCATTTGAAGATGGTATGTTTTACAAGGAGCTGAGCAATTCTGTTTTGGAATGCTTCGGCGAAAAAGGCACAGAAATGCGGAAAATTATTAATGATATTCCAATGTCCTCTAAAACAATTACCCGTCGTACGGAAAATATTAGCGCATTCATTTATTCCAATATTAAAGACAGAATAATTAATTGCAAATATTTTTCTATTTGTTTAGATGAGTGCACTGATGTTAATGATATATGCCAGTTGATCATATGTGTAAGAACTATTGACAATAATTTCGAAATCCATGAAGAAATGTTGACAATGGTTGCTTTGCATGGAAATGTTAAGGGTAGCACCATTTTCGATGTAGTAAATGAAGAGATTTCTTCTTTTGCCGATATAAATAAGTTTTGTTCTGCATGCACTGACGGTGCCAATGTAATGGTTGGCAAAAAAGATGGTTTCGTCGGATTTTTGTTGAAAAAAGGTTTTAACGTATATGTATTTCATTGCATAATACATCAACAGGCTTTATTCACAAAAAACTTGAATTTATTGAATACTATGCAAGTTGCCATAAAATTAATTAATAAAATACGTGGCGGTCATAATTCTCTGACCCATCGAAAATTTAAAAACTTTCTTGATGAAATACATGCTGAATACGGCGATTTGTTAATGCATACTGAAGTTCGATGGCTGAGTAAAGGTCGTTGCCTCGAGAGGCTATTTAACCTTCGCAAAGAGGTGATTTCGTATTTTGAAAACAGTCCGTAGAAAGACACAAGCGAGATACTTATAAATTTTAAAGACAAAAATTTTTTGCTAGATTTTGCTTTTCTCACTGATATGACGGAATTAGTTAATCAATTAAACCTTCAGCTGCAAGGAAGAAACAAAAACATATTTGAACTGGTTTTCGCAGTTCAGCAATTCAAAATAAAACTTTACTCATTAATATCGCAATTAAAAAATAACAATTTGATGAGCTTAAAACGAACTTCAGAAGTTTTCAATGAATTTTCAAGTAGTAAAATAACTGAATATGTTCATGTTCTTGAAATTTTGTTAGCAAATTACAGCAGCCGTTTTAATGATTTCGTCAAAATTGAAAATATGATAGAATTACATGATAATCCGTTGCTATGCAATATTGAAAATCAAACCACTGACATTAAAGAAGAGCTTATAAAAATGCGAAAAGATTTAGCTTTACCACTTGCAAAAGGAACAGATTTCTGGAAATATGTTAACGAGGATATATATCCAAAAACAAAAAATGAAGTTTATAAACTATATTCAATGTTTGGTTCAACTTATATTTGCGAATCTTCATTTTCATTATTAAAAATAATTAAGAGTAAAACCAGAAATAAACTTACTGATGAACATGTCGAAAATCTTATCAGAATAAAATGTTGTCCATATAAAATAAATATTGATGAGGTTATGCAAAACTGTGATAAAATTTAATATACTCGTATTTTTTACTCATAATGCGCAAGTGGTAAAGCCAAATTGTTTAGCATTTTTAACTTCTTTAAACTCATGTACATAGTTATATTATATTAAAAACGGCTACTGAAGAATATTACTAAACTTTCAAAAATATATATTCAGTTATTTTTTTATTGAAAGTTTCTGAAGTTAATTTTAAGTTTGTCAAATTATTACTTCTTAGTTACGTTATTAAACATCAAAATTTCTTTTGAATTGATAAAACGTGAAAACCAATTAAATTTTTGTTTCTCTCTTGCAACTGAAGGTTTAGCTCAATAGTGAATTCTGTAGTATTAGCCAAGAACGTAAAATGTAAGATTTTTTTCTTGAAAATTATAAGAAACTCGTTTGTGTCTTTTAAAGGATTTTTTACAAAATATAAAATCACATTTTAGCGAAGAACCTTTCACAGTAACGACGTTATTTCATCACGATTTTTTTAATTTTGATTAATTATTCTTATGGCGATTTTCATAGTGTTCTTATAACGCAAGTTTTTTTGTGAAAAAATTTCTTTTGATAATACAAAAATCTTATGAAACTCACATTGGCATCATCAGTGCATACTTAACTTATTATAATGCAAAACAACCATATTTCTTTCTGGATTTCGAAGTTTTTTTTTCAACATATAATCAACCGGCATATGTATGTCATTAACATCAGTTATCAGTGCGGTTATCCAAGTAATTAAAAATATATTCCAGTTATGTATGTTCAATTAAACATATGAATAGCTGGTAATTTCCTTATGTCGGGAAATCGTACTGCAGAATAGAGAATTATCATTATTTCTTATGTGATACATTTCCGACGCCTTTTTCTAAACTATTTGAAAAATAATATGTTCAACTTCTTTTAAAACATATAATCTCAGTTAGAATGGATTGCAATGTTTTGTAAGTGCAAAAGTTTTTCTTTTCTAAAAAATCTTGCTAATCAATAATAATTTTTTTCATAAAAAATTATTTATTTATTTTTTGTTCTAAGCCAGTACTTTTTCATAATTATGGATTCTTTTAAAAACTAGTTTAATTTCAGGGTTATCTATTTTTTAGACCTTAGAATAATACATCTGAAATGAATTTATTATATACGATTTAAAATACATCAATATTTATTGATGTATTATTCATTTTTTGAAAACGAGAAATTTACTCGGACTCGGTTTACAGAGAAGGGCCGATAATTTTGTTGTATCTATTCACGTACCTTAATGTACATATGCGTACTAATTACATAATTAGTACGGTATGAAAATTACTAAAATTCGAATTAAGAGTTTCACAAAAATGATAAAATATATAAATACCCAATTAAAATTTTTTTTCATATTGGTGCGGTTCACACTTCATTCGGTAACTGTTTAATCGTTAAATTGGTATAAATTTCCCATAAATTTTGCTGTCAAAAAAATTTTAAATAAATTTTACAGCAACAAAATATATGGAAATATAAACAATTTAACGACTAAACAGTTACCGAGTAACGTGTGAACTGTGATAATATAGTTTTTTTTAATAATTAAAAATTTGTAGAGAACCTTCCAAACTTTCATTAAATGTTTATTTGACATTAACAGCCATCTTTATAAAAAATTCTTATTTTAGGTTTAAGACTCACGATTGTTATTGAACAGTTTCACGCTAAAAACTGTTTAATATAAAATTGCATTCATAAACACTACAATAGACATTGTGTGTTTTAAGGAAATTTAGATTTCGATACTGGCAACACCACCATGTTTTGTAGTTAGTGTTGCAATAAAAAGAATATGATTTCATCCGGATATTGAAATAAACGAATAGCTTTTTATTGTTTTCGTGTAAGTTAAGATTTTTTGAACTCTCTTTATAATATATTTCTCAACTTATTTTGTATGAAGTAAAAACAAAAAAGAGAAATGATTACAAAAGAGTTCACACGAATCTTTTAATCATGTATGAAATAGGTACTCGAATAACGACCCTATTTTCATTTGTGTTGATTGTTTCTACATCACTAACATTTCTTTTGGCTTTTATGTGTTTTGATGGTGTTTTTTTACTAATTTTGTTGCGAATTTTGTGTAACTTAAATAATTAAGTGACATATTCTATCAAATTTAAAAAAACATACGTAAACGCTTATAGCCAAGACTTCAAGCTTTAATTTAAAGCATATCATGTATTCATGTGTGCTAAATTTGCAAAGATATTTGAAGTTGAAATTGATATATCGATGATATGAATTTATTGAAGGTTTATAGTAGGTGCATACCATCTTTAAACCTATTTTAAAATTTTCATGTAATAGACATTTTTAAATGCAATTTTATGAAATTTTGCTTAAAAGTAGTCTGTTGCCCTGTTTTAAATATTTATGAATATGGCTGTAAATCTTTTAATTTGATGTTACTTTTAATACATTTATATCACACGTGGCGATTTGTGTGGATTTTTTCGAATTTGTTAGGGGACGGCGATAAATATGTCTAGGCAGCCCTGGTGGAATGAGAGAAAAATAAATTACGCTCAAAAACAATCAACCAACACAAATATAAATGTGCATGTATGTGTGTGGCGATCCCTGATCTAGATATACGCCCACACATACTACATACATATCAGCACACAGATGCCGATATATAGCCATATATCGTTACCTTAATATAAAAAGGCCCTAAATCATTATTTTTTGAAATTGTTTTTTTTTATATTTCGATAGGAGAACATCTAATCTATCGAAAATTGCAATAATCTCGATTTCAAAAAAAGAATGAGTTAGGGCCTTTCTATATTAAGGTAACGATATGCACACATATATCCACATACAAGAATATATCCAAACATACATCCACTCCCACCCATCCATATAATATGAATGCATGTAAGTAGATGCATGCCATATGCATGCATAAAAATAAAAAGACTAACATGACAAAAAAAAAGTAAAAAACAAAAAATAACCAAGTTCAATTCACCGAAGCTGATTTACAGGAACCACCCTGAAGCAGGTCCGCACAGCCTCCAGCATCACACTCAACAGTTTTACCACTTAGCAGCGTAAGAATAGCTACAGGTTTGGGACGATTCAGCACTCTATATTTGGCAATAATCTTACGTCGACGTAGTTGTAGACAAAGGGTATTTAATTTACTAGCGGCCGGAGTAAAATGATGATTAAGGAACACACGCTGAGCAAGGAGGTTGCTCGGAATCTTATTATCAATGATGAAATCGGACGCCATCAAGGGATGAGTTTTAATTCTTTTAAAATACTCATCCATAATCCTCTGACGGGTGTACAAATTGTTAAAGCCGACCAAAATAGCTTTTCTATTGTTAATGTGGAAAGCTTGATTAATATCATGCGGCTAAACCAGAATGCCATAAAACGAGGCCAACTTAATGATACAATCCATCACATCGCTCAGACAACTGGGCAGACCACCAACAACAATATCGCAACTAGATATCATTTTGTATTGTGAGTTTTTCTCCTCTTCGAGTGAACATATCCTGGAATCCAAGGCAGACTCAACTTGTTGTACCAGCGTACAACAGCCCACAATTTCAGATCTAAGATCAGATATAGCAGATGACAGTTCCTTACGAACATCCAATACCACTGCATCAAGCTTTTCATCCAACTTGGCTCCCATCTCATCAATTTTCTTACCCAAGCGGGAAATATCCCCCTTCATCCCACCAGACATCAAGCTACTCTTACAAGTCGGGCAAATAAATGAGGTTCCTGGGACCTCATCAATCTTATCCATGTCACTGTCGGAAAAACCAGCACAGGAGCTGTGTAACCAGCTAGAGCACAAATCACATTGAATGCAGCGAGCCCCATTCAAATTCTGTTTACAAGTCCCGCACTTGCAATTCTTCTTGGCGGGCGGCATCACAAGCTAGCGGCAAATGTATAAGATGGTGAACAAAGGCTTAGATGAACAACAGCAACAACCAGAAATTCACTAATTACACCACAGACAATTAATATGGCAAGAATTTAAGGTTATGTACGACAGCAACAATAACACGGTATAAACCAAAGGAAATGATGATGAGAAAATACTTCAGATGGGGATACCAACGGCGACAATGATCCAGTAGGCAAACGGCTATCTTCAGGTACTATATGCAGCAATTTTTAAATCAAAGCAACAGTTCAGAAATAAAAAAAAGTTATGAGATAAACCGGGTGCAGTTAAAACACGTTTACTCAGGCATAGCAATTTAAAATGATAGTTTTGGGAGAAGGTCTAAAAATATCCTTTTTTTAATTTTAAGGCCTGTAACTCTATACTTTTTTATACGATCGGTACAATCAGTGTATTGAATGAAAGAATAGAGAGATATCTATAAAACTGTGTCCAATTTATTTTATTCAGATGATTCGTTCTCGAAAGTTTTGCCAATAAACGAAAAAAATAAAAAAAGGAAAAACTCGTGTTTTGCGAATATCGGGAAAACTCTAGTTTAGAAAAATAAATTAATATCATTTTTGTGTTAAGCGACCTCAAATTATCTTAGAAATTTTTTTTTTAAGATATGACAATGACATAGAAATTCGAAAATTTGCTTCATTATTTCATTTTAAGTTTGTCTGAAATCTGACCTTATATGTACAAAATAGTGGATATTTTGAGTGTAATGAGTTATAACAGCTACAATGAATATATAACGTTGCATCATATGATGTTTCACAAATTGATCGATTTGAACTCATATTCAAAATCTTGATGCTGCGGTAGAGGGCAAAAAGTAGGTTCAAATAGTTTTTTCATTATTTTTCCCATGTATCTAAAAATACAATGCAACCTTTTTTTGCTATTCGAAGTTAAAATTCGAAAAAAAATCTAACGCTCCTCCCTATTATACATACAAACATACATCAAAACGGTTGGTTCCACAATTAAGAAATGTGAACAACCCTTTCTCTGGGGAGATCAAGACCGCAAGACTTAGAGCTACAAGCTCTTTCGGAGGCAAATTTAGAGCAATGGGCCCGTGGAAAACAAGATATATAAATAATTGATATGATATTAAACATAATACTAAAAATAATAAAACAAAATATGTATATGTCCTGCTAAGTATCAAAAATTATGTGGGTCTAATCCAGGATCCACAGTACATTTTTATAGCTTAATTTTGATGAGACGCCCAACTTTTCTTCTTACAAAAATTTTCGATTGTGGTAGAGAACAGTGGTATCAGGGATAAATTATGTCGATTTCAGGATTGTCAAAAATTCATTACTAACTGGGTTTTTTGTGTTAAATCTCAAGATAATTACCGGAATTATAAAAAAATTGTCCTATAAAATGTATGGATTGATCAAAGGAGTCCCCTCCTTTCAACATGTATCGATAACAAGGTCATAAAAAATGATTACTAACCAGATGATTTTTTTTTCTGTTGGTTAGTTTATATTTATATAATTTAACAGTTACATTATCCTACAAATTGCGTGGTACGCAATTACTATCAATCTGAATCTTCGTGAATAGCTTCGTTTCGTTGAAACGCCAACAAAGTGCCCTACGAAAAATTTTGATTTGGTAGAGAACAGTGGTATCAGGGATAAATTATGTCGATTTGATGATTGTCAAAAATGCATTACTAACTGGTTTTTTTTTTTGTTAAATCTCAAGATAATTATCGGAATTATTCGAAAAAAAATTTGTCCTACAAAATGTATGGTTTGATCGATAACAAGGATATCAAAAATGATTACTAACCAGCTGATTTTTATTTTTCTGTTGCTTAGTTTATACCTATATAATTTAACAGTAACATTGTCCTACAAATTTCGTAGTACATTATGCTGGTCCTACGCTCAAAAGTTGTACTACAGATCCCTGATGTGAAAATATGAAATATGAATCTTCGTGAATAGGTTCATTTCGGTGAGTCGCCCAACAATGTGCTCTACGAAAATTCTTGATTATGGTAGCTAACGTGGGTAGCAGGGATAAGATATGTCGATTTGAAGATTGTTATAAGAAATCGTATACAGTATTTATCGTTTATATGCACGTCGTTTATTTGCATTTAACTTTTATATGCATCCTATCATGAGCAATTTTCTATTGGTATTAAAAAAGCTATATATATTTTTTGTATTTGCATTTCGCTTATATGCATTTCGCGCTTTTATGCAGTGTAAAGTATTGAAAATATTTTCAAAATGTATTAAAAAAAATGCTCATTTATGCATGGTACATGTAAAGTACATTTTCAAAAAATTAAAGTTTGTGTACCAATTTTTCAGCAGGAAACAAAAAGTTCTTTCTCAATTTAACAAAAAGTAAGTGTAAAATAACAAGCTGAAATTCATTTTTTGACCAATTTTCTTTTTGGTAGTACGCAGTTCAAATCACTAAAGCAGCCCATCGCTATTTGATGTAGCAAAAGTCGAATTTTTTCTCTACAGCGCTTTTTTTTAATAAAGCGCTAAATTGGCGCTTTTTTGTCAAGATTTTTTTCACATTTAGTTATTAAAACAGTTTTGTTTTGGCTTTGAAATAAAAATTAATTATACATTTTTATCTTAAAAAGATGTATCCAAGCTATTGCTAAGAGTATTTTGTTTCAAAATCCACCAATTTGCACAAACATATTTAGGTATAATTATGCGTATCAGGATATTGGGCTTGTATTCCGGGAATAATTAATACTTTTTAGCAAATTTTTTTTATTATCAACCTTTTATTGAATTACCAATGTTTACTTTACATCAATCGTTTTTCATAAGCTCTATTTTATACGGCTTTTATTCTCTAATATAATTTTACTTTAAATATTGCCTATAACAAGATCAAATATGTGACATGGAATGAAGTACGCAAACTGCGTCAATAATCTACTTTCAGCCTTCGGTCGATTCTTATGCAAAAAACTATCCCGAAGTGATGCATGTGGTTTGAGGACATGTATTTTCCATATGGCATTTGACAATTGCCGGCAATAAAAATTGCTACGTGGAGACGAAGGGTTAGCGAAAATATTTTTTCTGTCAACTGAAGCAAAGATAAGATAAGGTCCGTTTGTTTACTTTTCCAGTAAAATCCAGTAGTTGAGTAAATTCTGGGTAATTTGAGAATTGAACTCACAAGAATGGCTCTTCCACAAAGAAGTACGCGAACGGAAAATTGCAAAAATTTGCAGGTTTAGCTAAACAGCTGATCACTAAAGACGATAGCGTTGTAAAATATGTGTTGTTTTGATTATCCAGTACATACATGTTTTTGGTACTTGGTACAATGCATTTTTATAATTATAAATTCGTAGCGAAATGTATTTATGAAATAGAAGTTCGGAGGAAGCTTTTACATTTATTACTTTTGTACATGATTTTTAAGTTTGTTTCTGCTTAAATGACATACGAAAATACATCATTACTTGATTTTTGATATTGGGTACTCCAACTAACATGCTGTAATAAGTATTCAAATATATATTAGCTTTACATCTCTAAAGCATTAATGTAAATAAAACAATTAAAGGAATAATGTTTGCCATGGGCGCCAAGAAAAGAAAACTTGGCATTGTATGCTCTTCTGGAACATGCAAATTGAGAAGAAGCTTCTTAGGATGTATGTAAAATAATTATTTTCAGTTTTTGTTGGACTTTTAATTCAGCTTTTATTATTTTAAACTCTTTTTTTTAAATTGTATACATTTTGATTGCTTACTTTTGTTTGTTTATTTTATTGATTCATATGTTTTTCTCTTCTACTGGATTTTATTGGGAAAAATTTGTTCAGTAAAAATTTGCAGACTCTCAGTCAAACAATTGTCACTTTACTCTCTCAATTGATGTTCTCTTTTGCAAATTTATGTGTAAACGAACGCATTTCAGTAAAATCCAGTACAAATTTGTAAAAATTTTTGCAAATTTTGCAGTAAACGAACACACTTATAATTGTTTTTTTAAAGGCATTTTCGACATTTTGTGTCGTCTTGTAAATAAATTTTTGTGTTTTGTATATTGTAATTAAGAAATGTAAATGCGTTTTGGCGGAAGTAAACGAAAAATTTCGAAGCTTAAATTTAGGCGGAACTGCGTACGAGGCTTTGAAAACAAAATTTTGGATTTTGTATACTCATTCTATTTTTTTTTATATATGCACCACTGAAGCATATAAGCGAGTTTTGTTATAAGCACTGCCGATACATATAAGCTTCTCGCTTATTTGAAATGCATATAACCGATAAATACTGTAACAACAATCTCATGAGATGAACTTTCAAAAAGCGTACAGGAAAATAAATTAGTGTACATGTGTGAATGCTTATTAAAATAAATGAAAAGCGATGTTTTTGATTACATTTTTGTGATTTTATATATTTAAATGTGTGTTTAATGGTTTTATAAATAAAAATGTCTGTGAAAAATTTAAAATGCAAAAGTAGTGCATGGTAACTCGGTGAGCATTTGCATAAAATGAAATCTTATAGGAAAAGTAAAATTACGTCTTCCCCTAGCATGAGATTAAGAGAAAAATCTAAATTTTGTTTTTATTATTCTGCCTACGTTTTCTCTTAAAGTTAATGTCTCGTGAAGACGCTGTGTTAGACATGCTGGCTAAAAATGTTTGTTGAGTAATTGTAAATAAACCTAACCCTTTTTCTTTTTAATGCAGCAATTATTCGAGTGTTGCCTAAATTTGATAAATTATACTAAAACAAACAAAACTACCGTGTTTTAAGTGTTAATTACAATTCTTGTCGGACTAAGGATAACTACCTGTTTTTTTGTAGGACACTGTTCCATTTGGATAGAAAAAACACTAACCTATTAGGTAATATTTTTGTCCTACAGTTAGTAATGAGAAAAATGGTCTTGTGGTATGAGCAACTTTTGAGCGTAGGACCGGTATAACGTACCACGCAATTTGTAGGACAATGTCACCGTTAAATTATATAAGTAAACTAAGCAACAGAAAAAAATCAGCTGGTTAGTAATCACATTTGATGACCTTGTTATCGATACATGTTGGAAATAGGGGACTCCTTTGATCAAACCATACATTTTGTACGACAAATTTTTTTTCGAATAATTCCGATAATTATCTTGAGATTTAACAAAAAAAACCCAGTTAGTAATGAATTTTTGACAATCATCAAATCGTCATAATTTATACCTGATACCACTGTTCTCTACCACAATAAAAAATTTTTGTAAGAAGAAAAGTTGGGCGTCTCATCAAAATTAAGCTATTCGCGGAAAATTAGCTTGATAGTGACCAATTGTAAAAAATGTACTGTGGATCCTGGACTATTACTTTTTGGCAAAAAAGAAATATTTCAAAGGCTTCTTTTCAGAGACCTAACCATTATAAGAAATATGTAAAAAAGTTGAGACATAACTGTTAAAATATTGGAAATATTGTTTTTCGTCTTTCTTTTAACATAAACATATATTTTCGTTGCTTATAACCTTTATTTTCAATTTATATTTTTTACGTTGCTGGATAATAGTTACAATTGAAAACTAATTTTTATTTTCAACATTCAACAGATATTTACATTCAATTTTAGCGAATTTTAAGAAATTTTATATTAAATACTTATGTATATTAAATAAAATAAAAAGATACATAAATGTTGAAAATAAATTTCATGAGCAACGTAAAAAATTTTTTTCCAACAATGAATATTACTATTCAATGTAAAAAATATGTAAACGTTAAAAATAAGTTATGAGCAACAGAAAGTCTGTATTGTTACAGTGGTCTGAAGTTAGTTTGGAGGCCAGTTTTCTCTTGCTTCTTGCGCTGCTTTCACCATATGGAGTTTGAGGCCCATCTATGCTTTTAACTGTTTTAGATGCAATAACATAAAACTCTCTAGGGACAATAAAATAAATCTGATGTATCTTCGCTAAGTTTAAATCTTTCCAAACTTTTGTGAGTTTTTCACGATTTGAAATCTTACATTCAACATAGCTACATATACCTTTTATATCTCTCTTCTTGATCCATAAATCAAAAATTTCGCCAATTTTAAGCTTCAATGTTTCTAGAAAAAAGAAAATTATTTGCTTAGCTGCAAGTGGCGGCAAAAACTTTAGCATGACATAAAGCCTGAGCTTCCCACAAATAACTACATACGTATCATTCCTTTCACAAATGCAAGCAACGTAAGTTATATGCCACAGAAGACAAACAACTTTTACGCAACTTCACAAAAAAATATAAACTAGTGTAGGCGACTATAAACACAAACTTTAAAGATTTAATTTAAATGAGTTAAGTTTATTAATATTTAAAATATAAGGTACAAAATATAATTAATGTGCGTGTTTCCTTTGGTTTACTCTTCACGTGTTCAATGACTAGTGTCGTTATTTTAAAATTGTTGTGTAAGGCAGAGAAGAAAAGTACAGCGTTGTATTTTATGCCAGTGATGACAACATTCCCCCCACCGTAATCCTTTCTATGAGGAGGATTCCTTAAATTTCAGGACAGCTAATTTCACCACAGGACGACGTAAGAGCCCGTGGGCTGTAGAAACTTCTGCTGTACGTATTTGGCCATCTTTTCCAGGGAAAACTTGAGTTACTCTTCCCAATTTCCATTGGCTTCGGGGCAAGTTGGAATCTAATATCAGGACAATGTCTTCGACTTGAATCGGTGTTATCTTTTCCTTCCATTTCGGACGTTGTAGCAATTGTGGCAAGTATTCGACCACCCACCGCTTCCACAATCTATCCTTTAAATTTTGGGCTATACGCCACTGTTTTCGTAGGCATAAATTTTTTTCATCAAGGCCGGGTGTTTGTGTCGAGTTTAGACCACCTATCAAGAAGTGACTTGGTGTCAAAGGCTCTTCAGATCCGGGTTCTACAGGCAGCTGAGTCAGTGGGCGGTTGTTTATAATGCATTCGGCCTCTATAATTGCGCTGCGAAACGTTTCTAGCCGTGGAGCTTCTTCCCTCAAAATTTTGTATAACAGCTGCTTGACACATTTCACAAGTCTTTCCCAGCAACCACCTGCGTGTGGATTGGCCGGGCAATTGAAAATCCATTCGATGTTATCTTTTGAAAGGTTCATTTGTATATCGTCATAGTCGAAAAATCTATTTTCTTTCACTATCTCCTTTTGGGCACCAATGAAATTTGTGCCGTTGTCGCTACGGATTCTGATGGGCACGCCTCTTCTGTTTACGAAATTCCGTACACAAAGCAAAAATGCATCTGTGGACAGGTCGGCAGCAATTTCCAAATGCAATGCTCTTGTAGTTAAGCAGGTGAATAAGGCGATCCACCTCTTCTCCCTCCTTCGCCCAATTGTGACATAAAATGGACCACAATAGTCTAGTCCAACATAACTAAATGGACGCATGTAAGGGGTTAAGCGATCAACTGGGAGTTGTCCCATTAACGGGGCCACAGGTTTAGCGCGCTCAAGAATACAGGACGAACATGACCTTTTAACTGACTTAAACACAGATCGAATGTATGGCACCCAAAATTTTTGCCTTACCTCATTTACTACTATGTGATCGTTTTGGTGATGATTTTTTCGATGATAATAAGCGACTACCATGAAGGTGACCGGGTGTTTGGTCGGCATAATAATGGGATTCCTAGCGGTTTCTGGCAAACAGTACGCGTTCTTTATCCTGCCGTTAACCTTAAGTAGCATATCATTATCCATATAAGGTGTCAGCTGATGAATACTGTACGACTTTGGTAGAGCGTTGCCCCTCATAATACACAGTCTTTCGGCCCCATATGCCTCCGTTTGCACCTGACGACAGATCAACTTCTCCCCCGCCTCAATTTCACCAGCAGTCAATTGATTGGATTCTCGCTCCATCCTTCTGGCTTTAATGTTAATAAATCGTAAAACCCAGGCAGCACATCGTTTTAATTTTAAAAAGTTTGAAAATTTTTTATATTCAAAAATTGTTTCATTCACCTCTTTTAACATTAAGACCACATCGACCCTTTCCTCGTCTTGGCTTTGTTTGGTCTCAGAAATAACCGTATCGACTGGCCAAGAGTGCTCTCCTAACTTTAGAAATTCAGGACCCTTCAGCCACCTAGTGTTGCTGTGAAACTCTGTTGGCAATTTTGCTCTGGTAGCCTCGTCTGCAACATTTAAGTTTGTAGGTAGCCATTTCCATTGTTCGGGTTCAGTTGTCGCCAAAATTTCAGAAATTCGACAGGCTACGAATTGTTTGTATTCTCTCTCTGTTGACCTGATCCAACATAAAACCGTTTGGGAGTCGGACCAGAATATTGTGCGATGAATTTTAAGGTTATGAGACTCTTCAATGACAGCTTTAAGACGGCAGCCCAAAACGGCTGCTTGCAATTCAAGGCGAGGAATCGTCATTCCTCTTGTTGGTGCGCAACGAGCCTTGGCCATAACAAAGGAGGTGTGAATATCGCAGTGTTGTTTTATACGAAAATAGGCGGCAGCAGCAAAGGCACTTGAACTCGCATCCACAAAGATATGAAGCTGAATTTCATCAGCCATTGGCAATAAATTAAAGTAACAGCGAGGAATAGATATCTGTTTAACCTTTTCAAATTCTCGCCACCAGGCATACCATTGGGTTAAAATTGGTTGCGGAAGTTGATCGTCCCATTGTATACACAATTTCCATGTTCGCTGTATAAATAATTTTAAAAAAATCGTGAAATTCGCTAAAAACCCAAATGGATCGAAAACTGCCATTATTATACTCAAAACTTCTCTTTTACTAGGTGGACGTTTACCTTCTAATACGTCAGCGCAAATTTTATGAAACCTTAAATGAAATTCGAAGCTGTCAGAGTCTTTGTTCCAGTGTAGGCCAAGAATTTTATCTGTGTTGCTTCGTTTCTCCATTTTAAGCATTGTTGAACCACCGTTTTCACCACCATTTAGTAAATTTTGTAGCTTCTCTGAATTCGATGAGAAATTTCTTAATTTGAACCCAGCGGCAGCATTTATTTGTATGGCCTGCTGTGTGATTTCAAGAGCCTCTTCAAAAGAATTGAAACTAATGACAAGGTCATCCACATACATATTGTTAACAACTGCGCTGGTACCTTTAGGCAGTGTCGACTCAAACTCCCTTGCGTTTCTGTTTTTTACGTATTCCGCACAACAGGGTGAGCATATTGATCCAAAAATCATTGACCTCATAACATAAACATTGATCTCGCTACCCAGACCATTTTCGCGCCACAAAAAACGTTGTGCGTTTTGATCATTTTCTTTTATAAATACCTGAGAGAACATTTCCTGTATGTCTCCAGCTACTGCTATTCTACCTTGACGAAATTGAAACATGATCACTTGAAGAGATCTTGCTTGTTCAGGACCCTTTAATAATACTGAATTAAGAGACGTGTTTGACGACATTGCGGCAGCATCAAATACAATCCGCAGTTTTTCAGGCTTGTGGGGATTAACTACACCAAAATGCGGTAAATACCATACTTTACCACGCTCAAATGTTTTAGCCTCTATGGGTGACAATTTTCGGGCATAACCTTTTAAAATGTATTTTTCTATTTCTTTTTTATATCTGTCTGCGTAAGCTGGGTCTTGTTTCATTCTATTTTCTGTTTTCAGTAGACGATTTTTGGCCATTTCAAAACTTTCTGGTAGGCAAACACCATCTCTTTTCCACAATAAACCGGTTTCATAGTGACCTTCTATTTTTCGGCACGTACTTTCTAAAATGTTTCTGGCACGTTTATTGTCCTCCGACTCCAGTACGAAATTTGTTGCCTTTACCCCAAAATTCTCAACTGAAAAATAGTCTTGTACCAATTGGTGAACTTCTTTCCATGATTCACCTTCCTTAATATGGCATATTCTAGCAGTGCCGGTTGGTTTTTTCAACAATGGGCCATATGCCACCCATCCAAGCTTAGTGTAGGATGCCACCGGTAAATGAGGACCTACCTCAACAACTTGTTCGGCTAAACCAAGTATACAGTTGTCCAAGCCAATTAACATTGATGGTTTTTTATTTTCATAGCATTGTATTGGAAGATGTGATAGGTATTCAAATTTCATTTTATCAAAACTTTGCAAAGGAAGATTTAATTCCTTGACAGTCTGCAAATTTTTGATTGCATATTTTTATGGCGATCATTCACAGAAGAAATGTCCACATTTACCCTCATAGAAGTTTCCGTTTTTCGCATTTTGTCATACCATTGAAGTGTAATTGCAGATTTTTGCCCCTTTAGGCCCATACCCCTGGCAACATTTTCTTCAATCAAAGAGACGGATGATCCTTCGTCCAGCAAAGCATAAACTGTTGCTGATCCATTTGGGCCATGTATGGTAACAGGCAAAATTTTAAATAAATGTGAAACACTTTTACTTTGGCGGCACTGTAAAACATGTTCAGGTTGGTCATTACCAGTAACAGCCGACATCCCTGACACATCTTGATGAAGTATTGGGTGATGGTAACGAGTACATTTATTTATACCACACACTTTTCGTTTTCTACACTGGGTCAAACTATGACCTTTACGAAGGCAAGAGAAACAAACATGCAAGCGTTTAACTTGCTCCCACTTGGCGCTTGTTGATAACTCCTTAAATTTATCACATTCAGAAATTTCATGACTGCCCTTACACTGCTGGCATTGTTTTTGGATGGGCTGCTCTTTACAGTAAAGTACTCTTCGGGTGGCCGATACGTTTTGTTGACGAGCGTGTGCTAACACTAGGCCACGTGATGGCATAAGGCTACAATATCGAGCCAAGTCACCAATCCATTCGGCAAAATGCTCTACCGTTGGAAATGGTAACACCGAAACAGAAAATTTCGCCCACTCATATTGTCTGGACAAGGGCAACTTTAAAACTAATTGCTCCAACAGTGTTGGATTCATTAGATGGTTTTCACATTTTGCAGATCTAAAAAACGCGACCATATTTTTGGCACAACCAGACAAGCCTAAGATGCCTTCAGGTCGGCCTTCGGTTATCAACGGATACATTTTTATTCTATCTAATTGCGATCGTATCAACAGTTCTGGACGCCCAAAATTAAACCTTAGCTCATCAATAATTTGCGGAACGTTTTCTGGATGAATCAGCATTGACATTACACTATTTCTGGCTGGGCCATGCAACGCTTTTTGCAGCCTAATTAGATTTTGCCTATTAGTGTAACAAAATTCCATGGTTGTGTCTTCGTAAGTTGCCAAAAATAATGGCCAATCTTCTGGCTTTCCATCAAATTGTGGAAGATGATACAGCTTCGTTATGAACTCGTTTGACTGAATTGTTGTTGGTGGTCTTACCGTATAAAAATTCGTTTCATTTGACGGCGGTCTATAATCGGCGTTTAGCGGCGGCGCATGATGTACGTTTTCTGCTACTGACGGTAGCTGCTGAAAATTAAGCATAGGTTGAGATTGAGTACAATTCGACAATGGTAACACTTGCGCAAAACCTGATGATGCCTGCATTTGTTGTATGCCCATTCTTTGATGAGGCATTTCTTGAGAATTTCTCAAATGCGGTAATTCCTTGTTGTTTGATTGAACGTTATTTGAAACACCTGTTGACGAATTTATTTCTTGTGCTGGCATACCCCCTCTCCTTAGGGGTGGCATTTGCCGACCAATATTTGGCAAACTTTGTTGATCATGAAATGAAGGCGGCGTGGGATTTACATTAGATGCTGCAGACAGCATCTGCTGATTACACAAAATGTTTGACCCACCTTGTAGATGTGAATTTGGCACCTGCAATCCTTCATGTGTGTGTGTCGTAAGTGCTGAATCTTCAACGCCCCTTTGAGATGGAGTAGAATGTTGAGGCATGTTATTTTTGCGACCTGATTCTTGTCTTAAATCATCAATTGCAGATTTTAAAGAAGTGATTGTTGACATTAAAGATAACAAAAGATCGGACGTAGTGACAGACTCTATAGAATTAATCACTGGCTGTGATGACATAATTTTTATAGCAGCTTCTGTTGAATCTTTATCACTATGGTTGTTAATTATTGTGTTGTCCAATAATTCGCTATCAGACGAATTCTCATGTTGCTGCTGTGAGTCCTCCTGACTGGATTGTGACCTTGTTCTTGGCATCTTGTCTGACTGACTGGAGACACAATTTGACGGCTTCACAATGTACCAAAACTCGCAAAAAGCAAAGGAAAACAATGTAGGCGACTATAAACACAAACTTTAAAGATTTAATTTAAACGAGTTAAGTTTATTAATATTTAAAATATAAGGTACAAAATATAATTAATGTGCGTGTTTCCTTTGGTTTACTCTTCACGTGTTCAATGACTAGTGTCGTTATTTTAAAATTGTTGTGTAAGGCAGAGAAGAAAAGTACAGCGTTGTATTTTATGCCAGTGATGACAACAACTAGGCTTACTTCCAAAACGTCAATTGCTTGGTATTCGAACAAGGTATAGTGGTTCATATCGCCGCAGTACAAAACATTAACAATGCATACCTTTCCAAAACGTTGTCGACAAGCATCAGGAACGCCGCAAAAGAGCAACCAGGGCATCGGTTTTCAAGTCGATGCTATGTTTAGCAACTTCGCACATGTACATGATCAAAATACCGCAGCAGAGCTGTATACAAACTTTGTATTGATATGTTTTGGAAGTCTGCCGTAGTGCATGAAATGTGACACATAATACAAATATTTATTAAAATATTTTAATTTTTTTTAGCACACATCTATGTTGTAATCCATTTGGTTAAAATTTTAGTTATAACAAATTTTTTTTTAAATATTATTTTTTTCAGTTCAAAAAGTCAGGCAGAAAGAGTTTATCTATACCATGGTAGAATAATACAGGTAGTGGTGAAGCGTTAACGAACTTTTTTTTTTTTGAGTTCGACTCTGTCAAAAGTTGCTTATGTTATACCAACACACACCCACACTACTGAAAAAAACATGGCGAAGTAAACACACACATGTGAACATATACATTTTTTTCAAATTTTCTTTTGTGCTTTTTGACAACCTCGAACATAAACAACAATAAAAAGCCGTGTTGTTTTTGCTGTTGTTGGGTTGTTGTAGCTTCGCTACTACCTGTAGTATAATTCTACCATGGTCTATACGATATTTGAGTATAGCCAAGGTAGATCAACACCAGGTAGTAACAAGAGAATTCGCCGAGGAGAATTAACATTTGAGCTGTCAAAAAAGCTGATACATTAACACTGCTGACAAGCCAAATGTGTAAATATTTACGTAAACAGCTAAGCTCTTGCGGCCACCTAGTATGAATTCGCCTTGAGTATAGCAATGTGATGGTCGTGAGTGAAGGAATAAAAATCTAGATACTTTCATTTTTTACTTTTTTCAGAAAGTCAAAATATAACATTTATTTTTTTACTGATATTTTTCCCTCAAAAATAAAAGTTAAAATATGACTAATTTTTTTTGGTCAAAAATAAAAGTTAAATTTTACCTATATTTTTTTGGTTAAAAATAAAAGTTAAAATTTTAACGGATTTACAAGTCGCAACATCAGCATTCTTTGTTTAATTCAACCACTTGTAACGCTTGATATTAGTGAGCAGCAGCATCAACTATTGAACCAATTTATTTACCAAAATTGAATATAAGAGTTATTGCTGCTTCTTATATTCACCTACAAGATAATTCGATGTTGGTTATTAGGAAATTCCCCATGTCTGATTATTCGCTCCAAATATTACTTGCTCTTTTCAAATTTTAACTTTTATTTTTGACCAAAAATATATCAGTCATATTTTTACTTTTATTCTTAACCGAAAAAATATCGGCCAAATCTTAACTTTTATTCTTGACTATAAAAATATCGGTCAAATTTTAAATTTTATTTTTGACGAAAATAATAGTCAAATTTTAACTTTTTTTATCGATAATAGTAAAAAAATAACTATTATTTTGTGACCGACAACAAATTGGCCAAACAATAACTATTATTATTTCACTTTTTTGAAAAAAGTCATAATCGTTACGGTCCCAGCTCTTTTTCCTTAGTACAATATTTTATCACTACACAGCTTAAAAACTTCATTAAAAAAAATTTAAACATTCACAGCTGTTTATATGTAAACTGAATTGCCACTTGACATAAATTTTTGGCATTTATGCCGTCGAAGTGTTAGGAATTAAACCGTCAGACTTTTTAAAGCAAAATTTGAGAAGGGAAAAGGTTCCAAGTGAGATTTCATTGCCTATAATGGTGAATATTTCAGAGCGGGCAAACTGCCCCATCGATTTTCAAAAAACTATAGGAGCGAGCTGCGAGCAAACCCTTCCAAAGAAAAGAATTTTAAAAATCGGTTATGCGTGTAGACTAAAAAAAATTTTTTTAAATACACTCGTATTGATAGGTACCTCCTCATTTTTTGGAGTCAACGAAAAAAGTTAGGAAGCAACAGAAAAAATAACTTATTTATGTTCGATTGAAATCTATTAATTTTCCTTACAACCTTCATTAAAAAATTTTTTTTTGTTACAAAAATATTTTGGTCGTCGCAACACTGATGGTAATAATGAACATAAATAAAAAAGTTCTTGCCTTTATTTGTTTCTTCTGTCACCGACCAACCAGACGCGACACGAACAGCAATCTATTGCCTACTCACTCTTGACAGACTGGCGTTAAAAAAGAAATAAGAAAGTATTGGTGTTAAATTTTGTTTTGTTTTTCGCATACATACATAATATTTGAACAATTTTATATAGATAAAAGGAAACAAGAACATATAATTGTTGTCGCTGAGACAATTGTCACAGTTGAAATTTGCTTCGAAACAACAATAAACATTGCCGTTGTTCGGCATTGTTGTACTTTGTTGTTGAGTGCTTTGATAAAAGGGAATAACAATTTTAAAATCAAAAGCATTAAAAGAAGAGAACAAATCAATAATGCGCATTATGAACACTTCACAAACTGATACTTCCTGCTCACGTTTAGTATCCACTAATACCAAACTTTTTTTAGATTTTTTACAATTTCATATATTTTAGAGCTTAAAATGTAATATCTGAAACTAATTTACTATATGCGATTTAAAATTCATTAATGGAGCATTATTTATTTTTTGAAAACGAGATATTTACACGAAAAAAATTCACAATACTTTTAGTTCTTGTCCGAATTCTTTTTTGGTGTAGTTTTGTGTATGTTTATTGCAAAATGTTACGAAATGGACCAACAATTTTGCTATTTTTTATTTTATTCTTTAATTGACTATTAAAACTTTAATTTGTGGCTGATGTTTAAGTAAAAATAATAAATTTCTTAAAATGAAAACGCTAATAAATAAAATGTATGGTTTGTCCGACTTCTTTATTGAGCCACTGTACATATGTATTATGATTATGCAATGATTCCCAGCAAAAAAATAAATAGAGTACTTCTTTATGAACCACTTTTTAATTACTTCCAAAGTAGCTAATGCTTATTTTTAGATATCACAGAAGTTGTTTCTAATCACATATAAAATGAAGTTTCAAATCACTACTTTGTTTTCAGCCATTTCAAAAACAAAGTGAAGTTGGTTGTAGTTGATTTATTAGTTCTCTTTCTTTACTTTTCGTGTAAAGTTCGTGCTAATGAGAGTAAAGACAAATTGCTATCATAAAATTTAAAAAATACACAAAAGTACAGGAACGGCAAAAACCAAATTTCTACCACGAAATAAAACGCCAATGTGTCATGACATTTCAAATTAAAGGGTAATATTTTTATACAGTTTTTTAAAAGAAATTTCAAGTTTTTAATATAAATTCACACCTTTTTAAAAAAGTTTACTTACGAATTCAACTTTTTTCTTTTGTTTAACTTTGAAATAGTCAGCTGTTTGACAATTAACACAATATGCACGAAGAAAAAGTTTAGGTTGTTTCGTGAAAGAAGAAGAAGAATATTACTCTAGGTCTGTTCAATAACTGAAAGTTGTTACTAATTGTTACTAGTTGTTACTGGAAAGTGTTCACGTACTCGAAAAACTATCAACGAGAGAGTGAAAAAAGAGCATAAAAAGTTGAGAGAAATAAATTTGTTGCAAGTTCTTGCTAGTAAAATTTTTACTAGCAGGAATTAGCCAAACAGCTGTTTAGATCTTCTGTTTACAAAATAAATGTTTGAAAAATTCCTGAAAAAGTTATCTTTTTCTAATTTTAATGAATTATTAAGAAATTAATACTTTTTAAGAAGTCAAAAATATTAAAGACGGTAAGATTGGATATTTTTCTTTAATTTGACTGCAGTAGTGGCCGTTAAGAGTTTAAAACGCTTGAATTGGGTGGCAGAAAATTTTCCACCTTAAGGCTAAATCATAAAGGTTACACTCGAAATATTATGTGAATCAAATATAAGAAAACCTGGCAAGTTTCTGCAAAGAACAAATTCAACTAAATTAATAACAAAAATTCGACAATTACATTGAAATTAACTTTATTTTTACTGTTTACAGATATTTTAACTAAAAAATCGTTATGTATAAGCAGTTATATTTTTATTTCTGCTATTTAAATACTTGACACACAAAGCTTTATTTAAGGACAGTTAAAAAGAGGTAACACTTTTTATCCTAAGTTGTGTTCATGTACCTTAAAATGATAACATTTTCATATATTTTTTACGATATGTCTAACTTTTCATACAAAGTACTAACAGCTAATGTAAAGTTTTTTGGGTGTACAAACTGTTTATTGTGTTAGTTGCAAATTTTTGCTAGTAAAGCGTTCATTTACTTTTTCATATCTGGGAGAGTAATTTTACAAATTTCTGCTTTACTCTCTCGTTGCTAGTTTCTGCTAGGAAAGTAAATGAACAGACCTTCTCTTAGAAACGCTCTCATTTACACAAATTTGAAGTCTGGGAACGCTTTTCGTGCAAATTGGGATCCCACGGGATCCCAAAGTAGAGTACAAAAACACAGCTATTTTCTTGCAAACAAATTAAAAAAAAACTAGTAAAACTGAAAAAGGTTTTTGTAAAGTTAATTTACCTAACTAAAAAGTTTTAAATAATAACAAACATGTATAATTAAATTTCGCAAAACGATAAGCTAAGAATGAATGGTAAGGAAAAAATATTGTTCGAAACGATTTTTGAAGACAGATTTCCTGCCTAGATGGGAACCGCATATGATGGGAACTCAACTATGAAGGATAAACTAGGATTGGCAAATAAATGGCCGCTATTTAAAAAAAATTGAGTTAAGTATTGTGCTCGATATCATCATTTTTGATTATTTTTTTGTAAAATAACATTAATTTAAAAATTTTAAAAGCCCCCGAAGGGGTTAAAAATTTTTTTTAAATAAATATCAAGTAAAATACCAAGATTCATCAATATTAACTTTTTATTCCACGTAAATATATTTTCTAATAACATTTATACGCTTATTTTTAATAAAAAGTAGAAAATTGCATCTGAATAACAAGTTACTGAATACACAGCAGTTAGTATACACATGGAGCAACAAAAGCTACTTTTTATAAAGAAAATTAAAAAAAGGCTACTGGAGCACAAAACAAAATATTTACTTTCAGTAAAAAGATGTTAATTTATAATCCGATTGATGAAAGTTCACAAAAATTTACAGTTTTCTTCCAAACATATGCCGGAATCAGTTTCTCACCACTGAAAAAAATTCTATCGGATATATTTTGAGAAAACTTTATGTAAATCTTTTTCGTTGTTTTTCTCCATTCCGACTTTTTGGCATATGGACTAAACCAATACTGAGGTCGCGAAGTATGCCTAATACTTAGAATTAATTAATTAAATAAATTTCTTTGTTTAGTTTTTATATAATAAAAATAAGTGTTCCTTCATTTTCAGGTATTAAAAAGCTATCCAAGAGGGATTATAAATCACTGAATAAGTACCACTTCATAAATCAGATATTTAATTGTTTGGAAAAGTAGTTATTTTTCACATCCTAACTGTGAAATGTACTAGGAATTATTTCAGTAACAAAAAATCACCCCCTATTTTCGAATTTTTATAGCAAATGAAAAGTTAATTTTAATGGCTAGTGGATTGTCAAAAACAAACCACTTCGCTCCAATGACACGAAAATGTAAAATTCACTATTTTGCTTGGAGTTTGAAGTAATTCATATCAGTAGTTGTGGTGCTTTTGCTACTTCTTTTTCACTTTTTTTGCTGGGTTCATAAGAATGAATACAGTGGAACTAGCAAAAAAAAAGCTGTCGTAAAATTTTCTTTAAAACATACTAGCATTGCTAGTATGTGATGAAAATCTATCGATTCAAATGGCGTCGATTTCAAAAAAACAAGTTTTACTGAAAGATGATTTATTGATACTTTTTTTTTGTTTTCGAGGCTTAGAATATTTTATTGGAACTTAAATTCGATTTCACTGCATCGTGCGATGTACAGAACACTTGTTTATCTATTATAAGTTTAGTGAAATCGATCGATTTCCATCACATACCAGAGCAGCTTTTAAAAGTAGTTGCTACAGTTATTCCAGATTTACATACCATTTTGCATGTTCAAACCAAGGATTATCTTCTTTTTCCCATGATCTCAATCCCATATTACAATGAAAGCACCTTACTTGGTCATCAACTTTTTGGTAATATAGCCCTGCTTGAGCGAGATCTTCCGGTCTTTGAATATCTGGTATCGGCCAATCTGAATAAGTTCTGAGCCTAGCCTGTAAACAGGTATACTTTGGATTTTTGGGAAGAGTTATTTGTTGTATTCCTAAGTCCCGAATACCATCATTGGCTATCTCTATTAAAGGGCCTAATTGTACCCTCGGACACTCTGGAAAAAATCTTCGATGCTCCTCAAAAGCATTATCCTGTTTTTCCCATTGAGCTATAACTCCATTGCACCATGCACACTCAACTTCATCTGACCGATTACGATAAAAAAATCCAGCTTTTGCCAAAGATTGTGGCGTAATATTTGGATTCTTATAATAAAAATTTAGATTAAGTAGTTTTTAACATTATTAACACTTAATTTTTCTTACTGGCCAATTTGCAAACGTAGCTAAGCGGTCCTTTTCAATAAGCAAATCGAGAGTACCATGCACCTTTGCAACGCTTAGAACGTCATTCGCACGCATTTCATGCTGATCATGGAGCTGCATTGACTCACTTGATACTACTGATAAAGGAATGTTCCCACATTGCTCTCTATTTACAATGAAATCGCAGTGTGGACTTGCACTAATGTGCCACTGTTCAATAATTTCATTTAAATCCCCAGCACTAAATCGGCAATGACACCAATTACATTCCACTTCAAATAAAGTTCCCGTAGCATAAAAGCCACTAGCTGACAGCATTCTAGTGCACATAGGACCATTATTATGCCATATATCAAAACTTCTTAAACGAAGCTCCTCGGAGTTCATTTTTAGCTGTTGAATAACAAGGTAGATTAATGAGGGTAGTGGCAAGGTAGATCAACACCAGGTAGTCGCAAGAGAATTCACCGTGGAGAATTTACATTTAGGTTGTCAAAAAAGATGATACATTAACACTGCTGACAGGCCAAATGTGTAAACAATTACGTAAACAGCTGGGCTCCTGCGGCCACCTAGTATGAAATCGCCTTGGGTAGTGGTGAAAACACAGCAGTTTATCTACTTTCATTATTGGAACTGTCGTTTTTTATTTTTTACAACCTGTTGAAGTGATAAAAGAAGCGCAAAGAAAACACCAAGTATAATTTGAAAAAAAAAAAACAATAATTCAAGACTTAAAAAGTCAAATGAAAATTTTATTAAAAAAAGAAATAAGAAATTAAAATTTAATAAAAAAATGTTTTAAAAATATTCAAAAAATAATGAAAAAGTGTTGTTTGGACCATAAAAAAAAGGTGGTAACGGAAGCTTTTTGTGTTCCAATATATGATCGGAGAGTCAAGTGGAGCAAAATATGCAGCATGGAGTTCTTCCGGGACGCTGTAGTTTGTATCGACCATTTTGCGGCATCTAGCTATGTCAAAATGTGACGAAGTTGACGAAGTGTCTTGTTTCTCATATCCATTCCATATCGAAAATTATTAAATACACACATATTTACGAAACGAATTTGTATATCATCCCTAATGCTGACTTTAGACGACATGTATTTTACATCTGACTTGTCAAATTTCCCACTGCAAAAGTTGTACATGCCGTGTGAAACATATGAAATATTGTCAGATGACATTTACAGAAGCAGTCATATGAAAATTTTTCAATTAGAGCGTGTTCTATTTTCATCTGACAAGGCATATGACATCAGCTGTATTGAATTAACAAAAGTGTGGTTTGGCTGAAAAAACATTAAAAAGCTAGTGCGCTTTATATATTTATGAAAATTGTGAAAAACTGAGCTGTTGTGAACACTTAGAGGTTATGTCAGATATAATTGTACATGTCATGTGAACGCAAAAATTATAAACCATCTGTAAATTGACAATTTTTACAAACATACGAAGTTACATATGTCTCACATACCTGCCAAGCCATATGTAAAAAACATGTCGTCTAAAGTCAGCATAAAGGAAATGTATGACCGAAACCACAAAGGACAGAGACGAAGAAAATGAGTGATCAAAAATGAAAAACAGCTTTTTTCCCACTCGGCTATTGTAGAAAAGAGAGACATATAGTGATGTGTAGAAGCATGGTGAAATGAGTATACAGGTGACCGCATAAGGGAAACAAATACAACAAAAAAAAATTGATGATACTTGTCAAAAATATATACGTGCTGGGGATCAATTCTGAATTTATGATAAAAATGAAGTGATAAAAAATTTATCATTTTCACTTCATAGCAATTTTTCATTTCATTTTTCATTTAGAGCGATTCTGATTGCAATTATGAAAAATTGAATCGTTATGAAAACCATCTGTCACTTTTTGTTTTATTCCGCTCATTTCATGTATTATAAGCAAATTTAAACAAAAACTAATTTTATTGCAAATACATATTATGTACTTTCTGGTCTTCTGAAGCTTTGCAACATCTTTTTTTATCCATTGGGTTGTTTTTAAATATTAAGTTTACTTTTTTAAAATTTATGGTTTTATGTGTTTGTTACAATTTATTTTTATTTATTTATTTATTATTTTTATTTATTATTTACAATCTGGCACAACAAGAAAAAATATCTTATATATTATAGTGCTAGTGGGAAAAGATATACTTTATTTTTATTTCTTGTTTATTTCAGTGTTGTAACAATTATTATAAATAATACATTGTGGCGTTTTTTTACTTTATAGACAATGATTTTTTAAGCAAATGTTAATAAAAAAGTCATTAAAAGTTGGCATCATATGAGTGTTCGCCAACTTTTTCATGATGAAAAAAAAAATTATCATATGAAAAAATTTGACAGATAGTTTTCATAAAAGCTGAAATTAGAATCGCATTTTCAATGAAGTGATCATTTATTTTTCATTTTCACATTATCACAATAATAGAATCGGGCCCCTGGACGTGCATTACACCCCGGCCACACGAGCAATAAGTTTGGCAATTATTGCCGTGGCAACCGTCTAATTCGATTGCCGACACAAGATGTTTGCGTGTGGACGGTATGAATATGTGTTCAAATACATATTCAGCAACAAATGTTAAAATACATTGCTGAGCAATAATCTTTTAACACAATCTGTCAAATTCAATTGCCATTTGAGTTTTTTTTTGTGAAAAGTGAAAAAAATTAATAATAAAGCTAATTTTCGATAAAGACTTCAAATCAAATCTACTAGATTTCAAGACAGTGTAAATGCTCTATTAAACTTGTTTTTTTTCTTATTATAATGATCATTTCTGTTGAAAATTGTTTCACAACACTATCGTTATATATTGAGACATATATTTTGCAATTAATTACTAAATATCAGTAGTGGAAGCATAGCTGTTAAAGCGGCCTTCAGACTATTAGATTTAGTATTAATACTTGTCAAAAACTCAAATCTTAAGCTAAGTACTCTGTTCGAATTTGCGAAAAATGTTGATCAACATTAGTTTTTTCTTACGAAATATATGACTAGTAACCAATTATAATAGCCCTTAAAAGTATGCTGCAATTGTGTACGTTTTAAAAAACAATGTGTTTGTTGTAAATTCCACACGAAAAAAGTGGTGCTTATATTATTTCGCATGAAGACTCAAAATGTTGTAGATACATTTCATATGTTTTTCATATAATTTTTCATGAGAAATTCGTGAAATTTTTTTTATGAACTTTTGACAGCAGTTCGCACGAAATGATGAACACAGTACCATGCTTTAAGTAAAAATCCAATCGCCGTCACCGACCAACCAGACACGTCAATTGTGCCAGTTGAAATTTGCCGAAATAAATTTTTGAGGGCAGCCGTTTAAGAGAGATTCAACAATTAGATGTTCTTGTTTCATTTTATGCAAATAAAAGTGAAACAAAATTGAACACCAGCAGTTTCTTATTTATCTTTTGAACGCCAGTATGTCAAGAGTGAGTAAGATATAGCTTGCTTTTCGTGTCGTGTCTGGTTGGTCGGTGTGGCCGTGACTGGGGGTCTCCACGAGCAATAAAGTTGGAAATAATTATGTTTTCAACTGTCAAATTCTATTTGCAACATCATATGTTCACGTGTGGACCGGAAAAACATTTATTTGCAAATAAATTGCGACATAATTGTTCAAACATATTTTCAAGAAATAATGTTGAACATAAACTGTCAAATCTGGCTGTCATTTCTCTGACATTTGGCTTTTCCGCGAATTACATAAAAGAATCTGGTGCTGTGAAATATAAATTTATTATTTAAATAAAATAAAAAGCTTTGAAGAATACTTAAATATATAAAAAGTGATGCTTGGATATGCGATATACTTACATACGTAATTATTATTGTACATATACACATCTATGTACAACAATTTAAGAAGTAAGCTTGCATTGTTATAAAATAAATTTTATGCAGTTTAACAACATCCAATATTTTAATTTTTAAGACTATGGAGTGGCCAATAGAGGATACATATAAGCTTATCAACTTGTACAACCAGTTCCCGTGCTTATGGGATTACCGAAGTGCATCGTACAAGAGAAATGATAGGAAAAAAATGCTTGGGAAGAAATTTCTAAAAGTATGGAAAAGACCGTGGAAACAGTAAAAAAAAGGTGAAACATTTGCGGTCGGCGTATCTCTTAGAAAAGGAGAAAGTTGATAGCTCCAAAAGGTCTGGGTCGTCAGCAGATGATGTGTACGTGCCACACCTTTTCTATTATGATGAAATGAGTTTTTTAGAAAATGTTGTTAGTTTAAGGCAAACTACATGCAATTTAAACTTATCAAATGTAAGTAATATTTACAAAATATTATAAACTTTTTTTAAATTAATGTTTATAAAAATATTTTGACTAAATTTTAGGAAGAGCCTGAACTACTTGAGTTCTCCCCTAAGTTTGACTCGGCAGATAATTATAATGTTTGTGATAGCCAAGAAAGTTGTAAATCCTTTCAAAGCGATACACCCTCGACTTCCCGACAACAATTTACTAATTTTAGAAAGAGAAAAGCAGAGCGAGACCACAAAATAAATTACGCTTTAGATGAAATTATAAAAAAATCCCAAGAGTGCGAAGAAGAAACAATTTTTTCCCACTTCGTAGCGTCTGTAGGAATGCAATTGAAGAACATGGATTATACAATTGCTATGCGTGTGATGGCAGAAATCCAAGCTCTTTTATCAACAGAAGCGCAAAAACGAGATACTATAAAAAAAGCAATGATCGATGCCAACATAGTTTGATAAGGCCCTTATTGGTCTTTAAAACGTTGTTTTATAAATTCTTTTATAAAAACTTGTACTGGTACGTACGCAATGAAAATCAATCTCGAAAGCTAAACCACTTAAAACAGAAAAGCTTGTGATGAGGTAAACATTTTAAGCTGAAAGTCCATAACACGCGTTTTCGCGTCAACGCTTTCACACGCTTTACGCACTCCACGCTTTTCAGCGTTACAAGTTACATGCCACGCTTTTTACGCAGACGTTTTTTTGTTATTTTATAGTCGGAAATAGTTTTAAACTGTATTTCAAGAGCAAAATAGTACATTATACAAACATAATCGTCGATAACATTGAAAATAAAATATCAAAGGCTATCAACAACATCTAACCTGCACGCCGCTGATGACGCTTACAAAAGTATACCTACTTTTTGCGTTGGACGCGTCAAGGCGTCATGCTCTGTAACTTGATACGTAAAACTACACTGATTAAATTTTTTTTGCGTCATATGCAGCTGTGAAGTATGACGCAAAAAAACGTGTATCGCGCGTTATGGACTTTCAGCTTTATTTTCGTGTTCCTTTTAAAGTTGGTTTTTCTTATTTCATCATAAATCAGTTATCTTTTATTTCTCAGTTATTTTTTAGATAGATTATTTTGGAAGGCTATTTTAATGTTTCTTTTCACAAAAGTTAATTCGTATAGCGGTTTAGTATCTCATATGCAACTTAGAGCCGGCGAAAAATAAAATTTTGTTGAAAAATTTGTTTTTTTACACTTAAGCCACCATAACTTAATCATTTACTAACTTCATCATGCCTTATTTGAAAGATAAGAATCATATCTTTAAAATTTGAAAAAGATCGTAGAAATCCGTTTTGAAACAAAGAAGTAATGACTGTTTAAAGTTCAAACTTTAAGAAAACCGTTTTTTCACTACATTTACCGTTGATAAAAACAGTATTGTTGCAGAAACTACGTTAATAAATGCAGTTTTTCTACTTGATAAATCCATAAATTAAAAGACTCCAATTTCGCAAATCCAAGTACAAACGGATTTTATGAACGCTATCAATCGGTTTTGTATAGAAAACGATACCAAACAATCCGTATATATTAATTTTACTTACGCATTTAATATATATAGCTGAATATGACCTGAATTAAAACATTGTAACTATATATGTGATATATTTTTATTTTTATTATAATAAATGAATTAATTACTTTAAATTAACAAAAGTTCATTATTTTTATTCTAATATATTAATATTATTTTTTAAATATTATATTTTAAAATCGCCCGTATTAAACTGCGATGTATTTAACACTTTTATTTTTCACAAACAATTTTCTTTATTCATTTTAATTTATTTTATTTTAAACATCAAAATTTGAAAGAAAATTATTGAATGTGAAATAAAATTTTTAAAAACACATGCCATTCATGTGTAATATTTTGTAAATTTTATATATGTATGCATAAAAAAATAGGACTGATATGGCACTGCTTTGAATTGCCCAATAGTAAATAAAAATAGTATTTTCTATTTGTATTTCAAATAAAAGTTTTTCAAATAATTCACATTTCAGATATTGATGAATATTTTTACATTAATGAATACTTTCTAATATTAGCTAATTGCAATCAATAGAAAATTATTTTAGCAAGTCTTGATTTCTTGGAGGTACAAAAAATTTGTCAAAATGTATAAATACTTTATAGGTCTTGTGTATTCAACAAACTTTAGAGAGTTATAGTTTTGTTTGTTTACTTTTTTGTAGTAAATATAGTAAAGAAGAGACTTTTAAAGTGGTGAACTCATGAGAAAGAAAATATTAATATATAAAAAAACACAAAATATGTAAATGTAGTAAATTATTGATAGAAATACTGCTCAAAATAATAGCTACAAAAAAATTTTTTTTGGGCTTATTCGATCACAACCGATACTTCATTTGCAACTTGCTTCTTAATTTTTGCCCATTGAAACGGTACATCTCCTTCTGCGACTAAGTAGTTTCTTATGTTGTCTCTTACTTGATTGGAAAACCGAACAGTTTCGTGGGTTTGTGTTGGCAAGGGTGATATAGTTTGTGGAAGTTGTACAACCGGCTCTTCATTTATATTTAAAGGCGCATTCAAAATTTTCGTTAAATAATTGTGTAAAACACAACACGTCTGTACAATTTTATCGGTGGTTGACATTTCCACTTCAATTGGCCGGTGAAAAATACGGAATCGGCTTGCCAACCTACCGAAGGCCATTTCCACGGTCATTCTTGCACGACTTAGTCTGTAGTTGAATATTTCTTCAGCGGTTGTAAGCTTGCTATTCCGGTTATATGCTTTCATCATATGCCGGTCTAGCCCGAAAATATCATCACCAATGAAATAAAAAGAAGTTTTTTCTATTTGGCCTGGTAAAGCTTTGTCAGCTGGTATATTCAACTTCCCTTGACGCAATGATTGATGCAGGTTGCTATCTTTCAAAACGACTACATCAGATGCTCTTCCGTTTCCACCTACGTCGATGTATAGGAACTTGCTGTTTGCATCAACGACAGCTAGTAAAACAGTGCTAAAAAACCCCTTGTAATTGTAAAAATCCGAACCAGCATGTTGTGGGTTTTTAATCCGGATGTGCTTACCATCTACAGCACCCAATGTGTGCGGAAATTGCCATAGATTATTGAAACCTTCTGCAACGACTTTCCATTCTTCTTGGGTAGAAGGGGTCTGTAAGAAAATTATATATGTATACATACATTTGAGCAATATGTTGTAAATTTCATTATTAAAAGTCCCAACCTTTAGGTGATCAGCCTGAAGAGCTTCAAAATAGCTACAAGAACTTCCGGAACAATTTTAGATATTCTTTTCCGGGAAATTCGCGACAGATACTCTAATGATCTGTAAGAATCTCCTGTGGCTAAGAAACGGAGTGTTACAGCGAGGCGAACTCTGGAACTTATGGAACACCTCATCACGGTGTCTTGTTTTTTTATTTTATAATCAACCTACATATATATACAAAACCAATGTAATACATTTTTAGCAGATTTATTTTTCAATATACTTACCAAAGAAAGGAGATTTTCGAAATTGTCAATGCTCATTCGGCAAAAATTTTGATAATCTTTGGAGTCCCACAAGATATCTTTCAAAAGATGAGCCCCCAAGCTATGCAGTTCTCTTTTTTCCAAGAATGGATTAACCCAGTACCTCCGCTCAGACATTCCTTCTTCATCTTCATCACAAATAGCAATAATTTGTTTTAAAGCGATTCCTAGTCGCAAATTCTTTTTATTCATTTTGTTTTGAAAAACAAAAAAACGCGCCAATTATTTTGTAAATATAGGTATCACTTTCTTTTAAAGAACAAAAGAAACTTGGAATAAGTATATGTATGTATTTATGTTTGCAAATATATCACTTTATATAAACACGAAAAACACAGTAGGTATATTTATAAATGTATTTATACTTGCACACAACCATTCACAGTGAATTTTTTTAATTTATGTTCGGTACACAATACGTGTTCTCTACCTCGAAACATAAGCTTGTACATGAACATATTTGTGCTGTTATTCTGCCGACGTTATTGCTTATGTTCGGAAATAAATATTGCGCGTGGAGACGTGCAGTGAAGAAAAAAACATCGATGTGAAGAAATCATATTCAGGCAACATATCGCCCGACTCAGTTGTATATAATAGTAAAAACTACTAGGTACTGAAAACTTTAAAAGTTGCAAAAACGTTTTTAATACGCACTTTTCCAACCAATTACAGCATGCACTGTAAAAAATAATATATTTTTTCAACATGAACTGTAAAAATATTAATCCTAATACTGCATTTACATTCAGGTATGTGATGGAAATCGATTTCGAATGAAAATCGACACAAAAACGAAGAAAGTTGTGATGGCTACTGAAGTATTGTTTTCATATCGATTTTACTTAAAATCGAATTCGATTTCATTATCTATTTTGTTTTATGAAAATATCAAGAATAAATAGATGTGATAGAAAACGAAATTTCTATTGTTTTACTGTTTTCAAATCGAGTAGAATATGTTTGATGATTTCAAAAGTTTCGTATGATATGTATGTATTTCACACATATTTTTGCAATAATTTTTGTTAAAATGTTAAATTAGTTTGTCACTGGAGTTTTTTTTTGACATTTAAGCATATTTTTTGCTGATATATAGTTTTTGGATGTCTTAATAAATATTCACTAGCACTTTAACAAAATTTCGGTAGGTTTTTTTTTGTGTTTTTAGAAATTTCTTATACATTTTAGAGCTTGTTCCCGATTTGTTCGCGAATTATATTCGCGCAAAATTTTATTTTTTCCTAGTTTTTATTCTTTTTACGATTTTCAATCAATTTTATTACTCCTTTTCTATTTTGCAATCTTTCAGGGATTTTCGCCACTTTTGTGGAACTAGTGATTCTTGCAAGCTTCCACATTTTTTATAGTTTTAGCGATTTTTAATCAATATTAGATATTACTATTTTTCGATGCTGGCAAAATGTTGCGAATTTACGACACTAGCGGTTTTTAATAAATTTTAGGTCTATTTGTCATAAATGTATTTTTCGCGAGTTTTCGGCGTAGAAGCAATTTTTTTCCGAACTTTTATAATTTTTACATTATTATCGGTTTTTAGTCACTAACTGTTGATTTCGCACTTTCGCAATATTTTTGCGAGTTACTCATTTTCTAAGTTTTAACTGTTTATCGGCATTTTTATATAAGCAAGTTTTTGGGTTACGCAACTTTGAAGATCATTTTGGTTTTAGGAAAAACCGTAAAATTACGAATATTCGCAAAAAACTTGCTTATCGCCAAAAATTGCAAAGTTTTAAACGAGCCATAATTTTAATTAAAAATTGCTAAAACCGTAAGAAATGCCAAACAAACATTCGGAAAAAATAGCGAAAATTCGCAAAAATTTGCTAACAGCGGCATGATAACTAAGTCTAATCGTGTGAACTATAAAGAGATTAAAAAATTGCAAAGACGCTTCTAACCCGAACGTTGCTGAAATTCGCGTGAAGTTGCAATATCGGAAAAAAGCCCTAACATTTATTAGAAACCGCCAAAGACCCATGTTCACGAAAATCGCAAACTTTTATGAAATAAATACCCAAAAAAGGAATATACCCATATATCGGGTAAATACTGGGTAGAGTCCCATCTACAAATATCTACCATATACATATATAAGTGATTTCCGTGGACCCATTTGAAGTTACATATTTTAAAATCTGTGAAGACTAATTAAATAACATGTTATTTTTTTTTGCTAAGAAAGAGTGTAAGACAAGAACTAATGCCAGCAATGTACCAACAATCTAAAAGATTTGTAGATTACTTATTGCATACTCATCGTAAACTTCTATAAGACATATTAGGACATGTAACCTTGTTAAAGATTATGCGGTTGCGTAAAGGAATTCCAAATAATAATTTTATGTCAAAAAAGTTTTTATATAAAGAAATACATTGAACAGGAACAAAAGTGGAAAATGAAATCGATAAGATTTCCATCACACCTAAAACTATTTCATTCGTTTTCAACTTTCGATTTCATTTGATATCGAGTCGATTTGTATCACATACCTGATTGTCTAGATTTCGAGCCAATTTGATTTGAAATCTTTAACGAAATCTATATCGTTTACATTTACATTTTCCAAAGATTTCATATCCAAGACAAAAGCTTTTGACTAAAATTTATCTTAAACTGGAACCAAAAACTGCCGGCTAATTGACACACATTTTATGGAAGATTTTTGTATTCTTGTAGCTTATTCACTCCATTTTTATATAAAAATGTTGTACAGGGTGTAAAAAATAAATAAAACCACTATGTTCTATATTTGATGTGTATTAAACTACTGCAATGAATGTCTTAAATGGCATATCAAGACATTCACTTAAATAGTAAATGCGTAAAATATTACATTTGCTACCAACAAAACAAACAAATACTTCTACCATCATTCATTTCAAAACAAAACACCAAGCCATCCAAAACATTTTATAAGCAAAACAAAAGTACTACCTATCAGAGTACACTGAAATGAGTATTCATTGCTATTTCAGATGAAAAAAACTCTTTGGTTATGTTTGTGTGTGAATAGACTAATTTCGTACACACATTAGGGTGCCTCACTAAAAAAATGAATATTTACGCCCGCTAGAAATAAATTATGATTTGTGTCATGAATGTTGCGAAAAGATTAGGGCTTTTTGAGAAAAAAAAATCAACTGTATTCCATTTATTTTACTATATTTTGCTCAAAGAAATTGTCACACATATTGAAATCTGCATCACAAATTTTAGAAAACCTTTCCATTTTTTTAATATGAAATATATCAAAAGGCCAGAAGCAAAAGAAATTAATTAAACACATTGCGACAAAAAAATATTTATTTTTCAATACGTCATCTATAACTATAAACATAAAATAAATCCATGAAGAAAAACAGAACTAAAATACGATCTTATCTATATAAATTACTCTTTTTGTAATTCATTTTTATCTATGTTTGAATGTAAAAACATTATTTGATTTATGGAAGTATCATTTGAAGCAATGCTACATCTTTTATCTGAAATTAAATTGCGGGCAATAGAAAATGTCCTTTCAGAGGATGCACTAGTTGCGGGAGCTGCTAGTATTTTGCAACTGGTTTTATATAATAAAGGAAACTCATTTTTATGTTGTTCCCACCATTGCAAAATGTTAAAATCATCATGTAGCATTACTTTAACACTTTCGTACATATGTATTTCACTGTTGATTTTGTCACCAGCATTTATATTATCATCCTGTAACACAAAATCGTAAAACATTTTAATGTCGGAATTGGAAAATCGTGATGTGGAATCATTTTGTTCTTCTATCTCAGATGCATCTTCTATATAACTTTCCATTATCCGTTTGCACTCGGATTTAATGAATTGTTTTTCATTTTCATTGAAATGAAGTAGCTTATTAGCTGGAGGGAAAAGAAAAAGTGCAATTTTATGGTAAATTGTTAAGTTGGCCATAACAACTGTATCCAAATAACCGCTCAATTTAACTTTTAAATTTTTAATTATTTACAAATCTTCCGAACTTTCAGCACACGCTTTCCTCAAGTTATGAATATGAACAATAACCAGATGTAGCGTTGCATAATTCTCTCCTTCGAATTTTTTGAAAGATTCTTGAAATGGTTCCAAAAGTTTAATAATGGCGCTTACTTCATTTAAATTAATGTTATGAATTCTGTTCATTTGCTGTTTTTCTTGCAAAATTTGTACTATTGCGGACCAATTTTTTTCAATTGAAACAAATAAATAGTACACTGTGTTCCAACGTGTTGGAGAAAAACTCTTCAATGTAACACCGAGTGTTGAATTTAGTCCCGATTTTTTAAAATATTTCACTAGTTTACAGTATGCTTGACATAAATTTGCAGCTTCATTTACTTCATCAATTGATTTTTGCAATGAATTATGGATTAAGTGATTAACACATTTTATATGATTATACTCTCGAAAGGCAGCAATCATGTTTGAACCTCTATCTGTGACAATAATGGCATTATCATTGAGGTCACAGTTAAACTCCTTTAATAATTGAATAATTTTTAAAGTAATTTTATCATCTGAAAATTAGTATAACCCTCATATAAATGGTTCATTTATTGTATTAATAAGTTTAAAAACCTACGTGTACATTTCTGACCCTCCATAGACTTCATTCCAAGCAGTCTTACAACTAAATTACCATCCTTTATATAGTGAATTGTCAAGGACAAAAAACTTTTGCGAATGTAATTATCAGTCCAAATGTCAGAAGTGAGCCCAAATCCAATATTTTTGATTGATGATATTTCGGATGAAACTTTTTGAAAATGTGTTTGGTACAATTTATTAATGTTTCTTGACACAGTCGTTGGGTGCGGAAGCGCGCTGTTAATATCAACATTTTGTCCATGTTTTGCACCTAAGGATAAGAAAAATTCACCTACTTTTTTTAATCCGGAGTCTTCAACTATTCGGAAAGGTCTGCAATTTACAATGGTCCATTCAGTGAAAATTTGTACTGCTTTATTTTTAGTTTCGGCGTCAACTTCAATTTTGGAACTACTACTACTGTTTTCTGTCAATAAAATGTAGCACTTATGTTTGACTAAATTCGATGTTGACTTTTTATTGAATTTATAAACATTTTCGACAACCAACAATATTATCAATCTCCTGCCCCAATTCATTTTCAATTTTCCCAAATATGTTCCACACATTGCTCCTTCCTCTTTTGTTATTAAATTTATACTCCCCAGCCAAAAGCCTAGATTTAATAGTGGAATTACTAAACAAGCATACATTTGATTCATCCGCGTCAGTAGAACCGTTTATTGATACCTGTTCAAATAAATACATATATGTACATATGCAAGGTAACACAATTTTTGTGCATAGCCCTAATAAATGTTTTTTTGTCTCAAAAGAAGAAAAACTTACGCTGTTTTCAGTCATAGCGAAACTCAAATTGTTGTTGCATTAACAGACGAAAAAAAATTGCCACCCTCCTTCTTCGTTAAAAACAGATTAGCTACTGAATTGATTCAAAGCTACAGAATAAATGTATGTACATATGTGAATTTTTAATGTTATTATGGTTGCCGTTTAAACAATAACAATGCGGTGACGATGCAATGACAAAAACAAAATGTTTTGAAGTACTTGGTGTTTTTCAAAATATTTGCAGAAAGCAAACAGAGTTGACAATTTATTGCGAAATAGCAGGTAGAGTATTGTGTTGGTTTGCTTTATATCAAGTGGAGTATTGTGCTTGGTTTTGTTGTTAGAATACTCATTCTTTTATTAGTCATTGCAAAAAGTACTACGTAATAGAGTTCAATGAAATAAAACATATGCGGAGACGCATAAATGAATGTTTTGATGCAGCAGTTTAATGTGTATTCATTATACATTAAAGTTTATTACTAAAAGTAACAGGGTGACTCGTAAAGTCATTGTGCGTAAAGGTATATTATATGTAAACGTAAGTAGGTAAGCACAATAACCATACAGCATCTCCCTTTACAAGTATAACAAAATAAAGAATATGTAATTGTAATATGTAATATTATTGCTAAAGTTACAAAATTCTCAAGTTACAAATCAAGCCTTTCTGGTTGCCTTATAGTTCTTCCCCTTTTCGTTACATGTTGCTGATCCCTACTATCACTGCCTTCAGCCTGTTGTGTGACTACATCCTCCTCCATTTTCCTATTATCCATATTATAATCACTTCTCCCGTTTTCACTATTCTCATCGGTAGTAAAATCTACAGTATTTGGGTTACTCCTAGGCGATTTTCTAATATCATCTAAACTCCTTCTATAAAGCGACCCTTTAGCATCTAACACTACGTAAGACCTTGGTTCCTTGCACGCCTCTACTATCTCACCATGAAACCAAGATCCTGTTGGAGTCTTCTTAAACAAAATTTTTTCTCCTTCATTAACTAACTTAGGGCTTTTAGAATTCCTATTAAAATATTCCGAACATTTTTTCAGATTCGATTTCAACCTTCTACTATATTCATTGGTGTGCACCAGTCTCGGTATAAGATTTTCTACAACTGAGGGTACTCTAGTACGTAGTGAACGTGACATTAACAACTCAGAAGGACTCGGAAGATCCCCCTTTGGTGTTGTCCTGTACTGCAAAAGGGCAATATAAGGATCAGAACCACTTTCTAAGGATTTCACTAGCAATCTTTTGATTGTTTGAACTGTCCGGTCTGCTAAACCATTTGATCTGGCCAAATACGGACTAGAAGTCCTATTATCTATACCCCAATTCCCACAAAATAAATTAAACTCCCTTGAATTAAAAGGCGGACCATTGTCAGAAATAAAAATACATGGAATTCCATGCCTCGCAAAAATTGACTTCAACCTTCTTATTACGTGAAATGCACTATAGCCTTCATTCAACAATTCTATTTCTACAAATTTCGAAAAATAATCCTCTACGAGAATATATGTTCCCCTTAAACTCAAAAAGATTACAACCAACCTTATACCAAGGCACCTCAATAATTTCATGTGGCATTAACTCAGGCCTTGTGTTCGAGTTCTGATACTTTAAGCAAATTTCGCAATTAGATACAATATTACCAATGTCATTGTAGATATTTGGCCAATAAACCGACTGACGTGCCAGATTTTGACATCTATTAACACCCATATGGCCTTCATGGATCCTACCTAAGACCATCTTTCGAAGACTCCTTGGGATAATTATTTGATTATTCTTAAGCAAAATATTATTCAAAACGCATATCTCGTCCTAAATTTTGTAATAAGGTGCAACGTCTTGTTCAACTTGTTTTCGGCCTTTTGGCCAGCCCTTTTTACGTAAGCCGTAATTTTTTGGAATGTTACGTCTTTCTCACTATGTTCCCTTATCACATCAACATCTGCAAATGGTATTTCCATATTCGAAGCAATAAAATTGCAAAGCTAACTCACTATCTATTTCAGACAATGTGGTTTGCTCCAATGGTGCCCTAGAAAGTGTATCCGCTATCTTCAAATCCCTTCCTGGCTTATAAATCACTACTAGTTCATCGCAGCATAAATCGCTGAAGTCTTGGAGGTATCTTATAAAGAGGTCGATCAAAAAGACTACAAAAAGACTAACTAAAGGTTTGTGATCTGTTTCTACCACCACCTTACATCCATACAGATATTGGTGAAACTTCGTACAACCAAACATAATTGCTAGTAATTCTTTTTCAATTTGGGCGTAATTTTTTTGGATATCTGTCAACGCAATAGATGCATAAGCAATAGGATTTTTCCCATGCAATATAGTCGCCCCAAGTGCAAATTGTGAAGCATCAACGGACAGTGTTATTTCCCTCTCAGGATTAAAATATGTAAGTACTGGTGATGTTGTAATATACTTTTTCAAGTTATAAAACTCCGCATCATGCACTGCCGTCCAATGCCACTGCACCTCATTCTTCAAAAGTTCCCTCAAATTCTTGTTCTTCATCGACAAATTTTCCACGAATGAATCGACGTAGTTTACCAATCCCAAAAATCGCTGTAAATCTTTGACATTGCCTGGTTTTGGCATCTTACCTTACCTTTTCTTCATCCGTCCTTATCCCCGACTTATCGAATATATGGCCCAAAAACTTTATTTCATTTTTAAAAAAGTTGCACTTAGACTTGTTAAATTTCAAGCCAACATTTTTTGCTCTCATAAGAACCGTTTCTAAATTTTCATGTGTTCCTCCATGGTGGATGAAAAAATCAAGAAATCATCAATATAAATGATAAGCCCAGAAATATCTCCAAAGAGCTTGCCCATTTCCGCATGGACATTTTCAGGAGCTGCATTAATTCCGAAAGGCAGTCTTAAGAATCGGAACCAACCAAATGGTGTGTTAAACGTGCAAAGCTTGGACGACCTTTCACTCAATGGTACCATCCAGTACCCACTACTAGCATCCAAGGAAGAAAAATATTTAGAGCTATTTAGCTTTGCCTTACATTCCTCAATATTAGGAAATGGATAATGCGGTCTTAATATTGCCTTATTTAAACTTCTGGGATCCAAACAAATTCTTAAATTGCCATTTGGCTTAGTAACAAGAACCACTGAACTAACCCACTCCGTTGGTTCATTTTCAGAGACAATTACACCCAAATCCATCATTCTATCCAACTCCTTTTTCAACCTGTCATGTAGTTTAAAGGGTATCCTACGAGGGGGCTCTACAACAGGCACAATATCATCCCTTACCATTAAATTACACTCATGTTGTAAACGACCAAGTCCATTAAAAAAATTTGAATACTTTTCAATTATTTCATTTATTGAAATACTATTAACCTGTTTGATTAAATTCATGATTATAGCTGTCTCAATACCTATAATATTGTTACAACTAAAGTTACAATAAAAAAGGTGCAACATAATACTCATTTTTAAAACAAACGTCTACATTTGCGGATCCTAAGACTGGAATTTTCTCACCACTAAGTGTACAAATTCTCACATTAGACTGTCTTAAATTATTTGAAAATTTTAACATCTCTGCGGTCGCCTTTGTCATGATATTGGCTTGCGCTCCTGTATCAATTTGGCATACAATTTTTTGTTTATATATCATTACCTCCACACACCATTCTCTGGTTTTCTTTTTTTCATTGCGTACAACACCCACAAATAAGTCTTCTTCCTCTTCTTCATCATCTTCACAATCCGCACCCACCTGTTTGACAAACCTCTTCTTCAGAAAACACATCTTAGCAAAATGGTTCATCTTTCCGCATTCAAAACACTTTAATCCTTCAGCTGGGCACTTCATACAATTTATATTCTTGTTGTTGTAGTTGTTGTTTCTGCCATTATTAATTTTGTTACTTTGACTACCACTTCTGTTATATTCATACTGTTGTTTCATATTTCTTTTATTTATAACATTAATAACACCTTCAGCATCAGCATATTGCTGCAATATTGTGGAGTTTTGCTTTGCAGTCACCATGGTATTAGCAATGGAGACTGCCTTCTCTAATGAAACGTTATCTTCTGTTAGAAGTCTTTCCCGTATGTACGAAAATTTTTGGGCCAGTCCACATATGAAAATATCACGAATTAAAGCGTCGCGCAAGTCATTAAACTCACAGTTCAAGCTGAGATTTTTGAGAACTGTAACAAACTCATCAATGGTTTGTTCATCTTTTTGCTTATACGTAAAAAATTTATGTCTCTCCATCACAATATTTATTTGCGGTGTAAAAAATGCCGCCATTTTCTTTACAAGGTCTTCATATTTTACTGTGTCAATATGAAGGTCAAAGGACCTACAAATTTCCAATGATTTGCTACCCAGATAATATAACATTAATGCTACCTTTCTTTCGTCCGGCTGTGATTCCAGATCAGAAGCTCTTAAAAAAATGCGGAAGTGTGTGTGCCACATTTTCCACTCTTTGGCGCTTTTAAATTCATTGGCTGCAACGAAGCCGCAAACAATTGGCTGCCACTTGGCTTTTGTTCCTCTTTGGACATATTGTTTTAATTTTGTATTTGTCTTACTATTTAACGATTTATTTTTTACTTTATTTATATAAATTGATAATTAATTATCAAAAACCACTTCTGACACCATGTTCTATATTTGATGTGTATTCAAGAAGTGCTTTATTTAGAACTTTTATACATTAAAGTTTATTAGTAAAAGTAACAGGGTGACTCGTAGTCATCGTGCGTAAGTGTATATTATATGTAAACGTAAGTAGGTAAGCACAATAACCATGCAACACACTAGATTTCGTCCAAATCTACTGACAAAGTAGATTTCGTTTTGTATGGGAAATCTACTAAAAACCGACTAGATTTAGCTTGAAATCCAAAATTACTAGATTTCGAGACAATGTAAATGCCCTATAAATAAATATATGATGACGATTAATGCATAATGGAAAATTAATTTAGTTTCACCCAATATTTTTTTAAAACAAAAGTTTTACACCCATATTCATAAAAAAATAAAATGTATTTGAAATCTATTTTAATGTTATGAAAATTTTAAATAAAACGCATTTAGAACTTATTTTAAATTTTATCAATATGTGTCTTAATCTTTAGTGACAGAAAAGTTAATGCTAGGAAACTCGTTAATGTTTTATTTATTTATTTTATTTATTTATTCAATAAAGTGTTTTAATAATATGTTTGGTTTTGAATAAAATGTGCATATTTTGTAAAGCGGCATGGCAACACATCAAACTGTTTGATCAAACAGGGATTTTTTTTACTGTATTAGTGCAAAAAATCTCACGCGTATAGCTTGATGTGAGCTTGATGAAAAACAAAAAATTTTTCATTTTTACTACAGCCGCTAACGAAATTTGAGACTTGTTTGATGTGTGGCCGTGTAATTACTTCAAATTCCATTTTTGTTTAGCTTTTGTAGCGACATCATTTCTTTGGAGGCGCACTATTTAAAAAACGGATGAACAAATTTAATACTTTAATTTATTGAAGTTTATCGTGGTTTGCCTGCTTTATAGTAAGTTAATTCGAAGCAATATAGCAATAGCAATTAAGAAAAAATGCTTAGTACGAGATACTTGAAAAATATACCGAAAAAGCTCCAGAAGCAGAAAAAATGTCGCACAAAAAAATTAGCTCGCTTAGAACTGTATATGGAAAGGAGTTAAAAAAACTAATTTTCAACAAAAAAAAGTTTAGTTTCCGCCTTATTGCGAATGTCAACGTCGCCACAAGTGGCGTCGACGGTGCAATAATGGCATTGCCGTTGTCAATATTGACGGATTTCGATAACAATTGACAGCTGCTTCGCATTTTAATAGGAGACTTTAAGACAATATTGTATTAAATTGGCTCTGTTTTTGTCGACACAATTTTTGGCAACGACTCGATTGACATTTGTAGCTGTCACGGTTATTTATTTGAAAAAGTATTTAAAATAGAAAAAAATTAATATAACAACAAACAAAGAATTTGATGAATTAGTTCAGCGGCTTAAAAGTAAACCAAGTCTACCAAAAGGATTTCATAGGAGCAGAACTCCTAACAATTTTAAGAAAGGATTGGAATAAATTGCGACGAAATTAAATCTATTGGACCACTAATTAGACACAGCGATGGTTGGCAAACGGTAAGCACCAGAAAATATATCGCCATATAAAATGCAAAAGCGGCGGCCTATCATAATTTTTAAAAATGTCAGGAAAGATATCTAACTTAATAAAAAGGAAACTATTGGGAATATAAAAATGATTTTTTTCTGGGTAGTATCATTAATAAAGCCTGAATTAATGATACTATGTTGAAATAACATAATCCCAAGTTTTATTTAGGTTTTTATCTTCTAAAAATTTTTAAAAATTGATGATAGGCACTTTTGCAAACGCTCCAAAATCTTTGAGGATGGCGGAGATGCCCGTTAACTTCCACATATGCTATTCGAGTGGAAGAAGCCACTTTTAGAAACGCATTACATATTTGCGACACACAATGCCAACCAAAAGGATATTTTTATTACAGAAAAGAAAATGATGGAAAATGAAGAAAAGAAAATGATGGAAAGGTAACACCAAGGAGAAGAACGTTTTAAAAGAGAAGAAGTCTTTATTTGTTTTCTTCAGCACTAAACCTTTCACTTGAATACAACATTAAAAAATTTAAATAAACCAAGGCAATAAACAATTTGAATAAACGTCAAAATGATAGCGATGATATTTATTTCCTTCACATTATCGAAGTCAACGTCAACACTTTGCCAACACAACAAAAGATGTTTGGTCTTTTAAATTAGTACAAACAGAATTATAATTATCGAATATGACATCTGGTGTGTCTCCTGAATGGGATTGCCTTTTCCATAATAGTTTGCTTCAATAGCGTGTATCTTTCCGTTGCGGTTGTAGCTTTACATTCTTCCAAATAGAAAAATGCATGTTGTAATTTAGAGTAGCTGTCACCAAAATAAATGACAAGAAGTGCGATGTTTTCTTACACTTTTAATTATTCATATAAATGATAAAAAAGAACTACAGCGTAACGTGTTTTTCCATACAAATTGACATTTCAGTTGAGTAAAGAAAAATAGAAGGAAAAGGCAAAATTTCAATAAAAGTAATAAGAACTTTGTCGCTTGGTTGCCGTTGTTACTGTGGACTTTGTTTCTCTCTGAATGATTTTCGGCCGACGTTACAGTCTTGTTCTGTTTCATCAATAAATCCGTAGAAAACACGTCTCTAATACGTTACTCATAATCGCTGTCGCCTTAGTTATATGCATATTCATGTTTTTTAATATTTCCGAATCTCTAACAGCTCCTTTAAATTGGGCAACATGTTCTCAATGCAGAGAAATAGAATGTTATTAGCAGCAGTACTGCCAAATGTAAATAATAAAGTAGGCTTTAAAAGTATATTTTCAAACAAAAGGTTATGAAACGTTCAGAAAAAATTGCTGCATGATTTATATAAATTTTTTTATTTTTCAGCAATTAGTTAAATAAATAGTACAATAATAGTACAAAAATTTCATGGTACAAAAATAGTACAAACATTTTTAAATAGTACAGTTTTTGTACTATAGTACAGAAAGTGGCAACGCTGGTTTATAAACCAAATTTGACGCGGGATAACGGAAAATCGTTCTAACTTCAAACAAACCCCGTCACTATCAAAAATTTTTAAATAGTGCTAAATTAGTCATTGGGGTGCTATTGTACTTTTCACTTTAAAATAGTGCTAAAATGTACAATTGTACCAACTTTTGCATCCCTGGTGTAAAAAGAATTCATATGTATGCAATTGGAATTTTTACTACCTTGTGAAATGTTTACTTGATATGCTAAAATCTAGCTTTTCAAATGCTCATATTGAAACAAAAATATTGGTTTTGTCATAAATAACGCTGTGTATAAAATAAATATGATAAATATGCAATTGCATCTTACTGGGGGTCTACATTAGCCATGAAGTTGGTATGAACATCATGTCGGACATCGCAGTCTCTGATATTGCATTAAAAAATAAATAAAGCCCAATAATGGGCCCACCAAAGAAATCTAAAAAGGACAGATTTAGTGGGGATAAATTTGGTAAGTTTCCTAGTAAGAAACTTTAAATATATATTAATATTATTCCGTATACATATTTATAAGGTAAAAAGCGTCGAGCTGAAGATGAAGCCTACACACAGCTTGTGGACGATAATGATACCATAGATATTAGTGAATCAGATGAAATGCCTGAAGCTGCATTTCACAAATGGATCTGAAGCCTCATCACCAAAGTCGTCCCTTATGGGTAGCAGCAAATGGTCATATATTCTTAGAGTCATTCTCTCCTGTATACAAACATGCCCATGATTTCCTAATTGCTATCTCCTCTGAACCTGTTTGTCTCCCAGAACACATACATGAATATAAATTAACGGCTTTCAGTTTATATGCTGCCGTATCGGTTGGCTTACAGACCCACGATATTGTAGAATATTTAAAGAGGTTAAGTAAAACCACTATTCCGGAGGGCATAATAGAATTCATTAAATTATGTGCTTTGTCGTATGGTAAAGTGAAACTAGTTTTGAAACACAATCGCTATTTTATTGAATCTCCGCATCCGGATATTTTACAAAAATTGCTTAAAGATCCAGTCATAAAAACGTGTCACTTAAAACGTGAAGATGGCTTTATACAGGGAACCCTAGAAGGTAAAGCTATAACACAATTTGATACAAAACCGCCCGAAGGCCGTGTGAAAAGTGCGGATGGAAAATCTGATCTGAACGCTGCTGCCAGAGTCAATGCTGATGGCACTACTTCAGTGCCTGATGATATCACCAATTCCTATGATAAAAATGATAATGAAGAGGAAGATGAGGATGAAGCCAATTTGAAAACAGTTTCATTCGAAGTTAATCAAGAAAAAATTTAAGTCATTCAAAAGCGATGTATTGAAATTGAGCATCCTCTGCTGGCAGAGTATGATTTTCGAAATGACACTCACAATCCTGACATTAATATAGATTTAAAACCGGGAAATGTTACTGTACATCATGAATCCTTCCAAATTTCGTAGTTGTCAGTTTCTTATCAAATATCATGAAAAAGGGGGTGACAAAACTATTGTATTCTCAGATAATGTGTTTGTTTTAAAGCATTTAAGCCAACAGCAGCAACAATTACATCAAATGCAATTGCAGCAAGCAACAGCAAATACAACAGCAGCACACACATTTCTGTAATAATGCTATCTCAAAATATAATTTTTTTTAGAGAAAATAAATGCTAACGCCCACAGTAATTTGAAAACATTTTTGTATTTGACTAAATTTTTGTATTTGACTAAATCGGCAAAACTGTAAGGACGCTGAAAACTTGCAAAAAGTCGCTTCTATCACGAAGTTTGCAAAAATTCACGAGAAGTTGCAAAATCTGAAACAAGCCCTAAAATTGAGTAGAATTCGCCAACACCGTTAAAAACAGAAAAATTCGGAAAAATGCATTAAATAAATTACTGAACCTGTAAATAATAACAAAATTAATTTTTCGACACAATTAATTTACTCAAAATTAATTGACTACATTTAATTACCATTTAAAATACGAGAAAATAACGATACAACAAATGTGTCTGATTACAAGCACATAAACAAGTATAGTCTTTTTTTAAACGATAAGCCATACGACTGAGCTTGTGAATTGACAAATTCTTTTTATTATAACTAGCCTTTTTATTATAACTAGCTTTGCCCAAACTTCTACTAAAAGCTCTTAAGGAACTATCCTGTCCAGATGATAATATAGTTTGACCACTAGTGCCATGATAGCGAATACAGAGAGGTGTAGCATTATGTCCTTCGCGTATGCGCAGCATGCGTGCTCCTCCATCCGATAAGTCAAAAATCCATAATTTCATTGAATTATCAGGAGATGTTGTAAGTATCAATGGTTCGTTTGGCATGCATATGGCAGTTGTGACTGAGTATTCACGAGCCTGCACTTGGCTGGCAATCTATAATACGTACAGGGTTTTATAAATAAATATATCTATGTATATCTAAATTCGCTAAATAAAAGCTTACTTTTTTTTCCTCCAAATTCCAAAATCCAATATAACCATTTGTACTAGCAGAAGCCATAATTGGTGGTCCGTCTGTGTGACCCCTGTATCAATGCATTTATTGCAAGCTGTGTAAATATGACAACGATCTGTAGCCATTGCGGTGATTTCATCCGGATGTTGGCCGCTGACATGAAGCAAACGAAAATGGCTTGATGTATAGACTTGAAATGGACGTGCAATATATGTTGTTACAATCAAATTATCTTTTCGTCTTTATATATAACGCACCACGGCTGGAATATGATTGCTGACATACCCCAAGGAACGATTGCGCCGAAATATAACACTGCTATCACGTTGTTTCTCTTTCAGCTTATCTATTTCCATTTCACTACCGTTTTTTATTTTAATTCCTTTTTTGTTAAACTTTTCTGTTAAAATTGTTTAATATTCAACAGAATTGTTATAAATTATGAAGAACACGCGGAACTGAATTTGCTGCCACAGAATATGGAGTAGTCTGTGGCTCGGGTTTGCTTGGATGTAAGTAGTAGGGAACTGGGGACACGACCGCAATTAAAATTTTAAAATTTGGGTAATTAAAATTTGAAATTTTGAAATTTTAATTGTTAAATAAACAAAAGTGTAATTTGATACCCGTGGGAAAAAATAAAAGTACCCTGTAGGCACAATGTTGGTAAAAAAATTGTGATGAATTATTATTGAGTTAAAGTGTTAGTGTGAAATTATATTATAGATAATGTTTTGTGTTATTTGAATTTCGGATATGGGTGTATCTGTGGGTGAGTGGGGTTCGATACCTACAATAGACCCTGGATGTTCTCCGTTGCTTCGTGGGTTGTGTTGAGATAGTGACCTAGGAACAATTGATTGAGTATAGACTAGATGGTTCTTATGGGGTCATATTGAGAGATTGGGTAGTGTTTTAGATTATATGTGGAAATAAAGAGTGTAGACAAGTTAGGTGACAACGTCACCAAACTTGTAGAAAAAAAATGTCGACGTGGGTTCCTACGGGCTTTATTGTGTCGCTATTATTATTTTTTTGTTCTTGCTAATTTTTTGTTGTGCTTGTGTTTACATTTACTTTGTGCATGGCTGTGGGTGCGTAGATGTGTGGGGGGATGGGGTGTGTGTGTGTGTGTTTCTTTTTTCTTATCTTTAGAATGTGTGTATGTCGTTTCAAATGTCTGTGATTATGGGAATGGTAAAACATCTTCCTGAGTTGTAACCGGTGAAAATAATCACATCACAAAACTAGAACAAAAACGATAGGAAAATTCCTTCATTATACAGCAGATTTTTGTTCCAAATTAAACTTATTTGTTTATAGTACAGTAATTTAACTAGTATTAAGACCCCATCACATGACAAGTAGCTTAAATTTGGGTCTAGAACCTATCACTGGGTATCTTAATTATGTCAATTGACCCCTTGGCGAACCAGTCACGTGACCTGTCTTGTGACAGGTTCTTTTCTCTCTCTAGGGTAATTGAATAGGTTATGGAAGAATATTAGTTTCAATATTCACCATCGATTATTAGATAACAATTCATTTTAGGAAAAAATTTTTATTAAAGAATGCCGTCGGAAAAAAGATTTTGAAATAGTGTGTGTGAACGAAAAAATATAGCTAAAAGCTTGTATGCTTCAGCCCTTGTCTTACAGATCGTTTTTTATTGTTTTGAAGCATATCAGGATTATTATGTATGCAGTACTCGATCTATGTTTGCTGGTTAAATTATTAGCTTGATACCTACTCACGTGCCTACTACATTTACAGAGTTTTAATAATTGTCTTTGTTGTTCACCTTTTTAATAATAATATCCGTTAAACTTTCATTTTATTGACAATTTCAAGTAAATATATTGTAAGGTGAAGAAGTAACATTGGTTTAAAAGTGATAGAAAGAAACATAATTAGGTTATATCTGTTATTTTGAAAGCGTGTATTATTCCAATATTCTGATAAAGTTAATATATATATATATATATATATATATATATATATATATATATATATATATATATATATATATATATATATATATATATATATATATATATATATATATATATATATATATATATATATATATATATATATATATATATATATATATATATATATATATATATATATATATATATATATATATATATATATATATATATATATATATATATATATATATATATATATATATATATATATATATATATATATATATATATATATATATATATATATATATATATATATATATATATATATATATATATATATATATATATATATATATATATATATATATATATATATATATATATATATATATATATATATATATATATATATATATATATATATATATATATATATATATATATATATATATATATATATATATATATATATATATATATATATATATATATATATATATATATATATATATATATATATATATATATATATATATATATATATATATATATATATATATATATATATATATATATATATATATATATATATATATATATATATATATATATATATATATATATATATATATATATATATATATATATATATATATATATATATATATATATATATATATATATATTAACTTTATCAGAATATTGGAATAATACACGCTTTCAAAATAACAGATATAACCTAATTATGTTTCTTTCTATCACTTTTAAACCAATGTTACTTCTTCACCTTACAATATATTTACTTGAAATTGTCAATAAAATGAAAGTTTAACGGATATTATTATTAAAAAGGTGAACAACAAAGACAATTATTAAAACTCTGTAAATGTAGTAGGCACGTGAGTAGGTATCAAGCTAATAATTTAACCAGCAAACATAGATCGAGTACTGCATACATAATAATCCTGATATGCTTCAAAACAATAAAAAACGATCTGTAAGACAAGGGCTAAAGCATACAAGCTTTTAGCTATATTTTTTCGTTCACACACACTATTTCAAAATCTTTTTTCCGACGGCATTCTTTAATAAAAATTTTTTCCTAAGATGAATTGTTATCTAATAATCGATGGTGAATATTGAAACTAATATTCTTCCATAACCTATTCAATTACCCTAGAGAGAGAAAAGAACCTGTCACAAGACAGGTCACGTGACTGGTTCGCCAAGGGGTCAATTGACATAATTAAGATACCCAGTGATAGGTTCTAGACCCAAATTTAAGCTACTTGTCATGTGATGGGGTCTTAATACTAGTTAAATTACTGTACTATAAACAAATAAGTTTAATTTGGAACAAAAATCTGCTGTATAATGAAGGAATTTTCCTATCGTTTTTGTTCTAGTTTTGTGATGTGATTATTTTCACCGGTTACAACTCAGGAAGATGTTTTACCATTCCCATAATCACAGACATTTGAAACGACATACACACATTCTAAAGATAAGAAAAAAGAAACACACACACACACACCCCATCCCCCCACACATCTACGCACCCACAGCCATGCACAAAGTAAATGTAAACACAAGCACCACAAAAAATTAGCAAGAACAAAAAAATAATAATAGCGACACAATAAAGCCCGTAGGAACCCACGTCGACATTTTTTTTCTACAAGTTTGGTGACGTTGTCACCTAACTTGTCTACACTCTTTATTTCCACATATAATCTAAAACACTACCCAATCTCTCAATATGACCCCATAAGAACCATCTAGTCTATACTCAATCAATTGTTCCTAGGTCACTATCTCAACACAACCCACGAAGCAACGGAGAACATCCAGGGTCTATGGTAGGTATCGAACCCCACTCACCCACAGATACACCCATATCCGAAATTCAAATAACACAAAACATTATCTATAATATAATTTCACACTAACACTTTAACTCAATAATAATTCATCACAATTTTTTTTACCAACATTGTGCCTACAGGGTACTTTTATTTTTTCCCACGGGTATCAAATTACACTTTTGTTTATTTAACAATTAAAATTTCAAAATTTCAAATTTTAATTACCCAAATTTTAAAATTTTAATTGCGGTCGTGTCCCCAGTTCCCTACTACTTACATCCAAGCAAACCCGAGCCACAGACTACTCCATATTCTGTGGCAGCAAATTCAGTTCCGCGTGTTCTTCATAATTTATAACAATTCTGTTGAATATTAAACAATTTTAACAGAAAAGTTTAACAAAAAAGGAATTAAAATAAAAAACGGTAGTGAAATGGAAATAGATAAGCTGAAAGAGAAACAACGTGATAGCAGTGTTATATTTCGGCGCAATCGTTCCTTGGGGTATGTCAGCAATCATATTCCAGCCGTGGTGCGTTATATATAAAGACGAAAAGATAATTTGATTGTAACAACATATATTGCACGTCCATTTCAAGTCTATACATCAAGCCATTTTCGTTTGCTTCATGTCAGCGGCCAACATCCGGATGAAATCACCGCAATGGCTACAGATCGTTGTCATATTTACACAGCTTGCAATAAATGCATTGATACAGGGGTCACACAGACGGACCACCAATTATGGCTTCTGCTAGTACAAATGGTTATATTGGATTTTGGAATTTGGAGGAAAAAAAAGTAAGCTTTTATTTAGCGAATTTAGATATACATAGATATATTTATTTATAAAACCCTGTACGTATTATAGATTGCCAGCCAAGTGCAGGCTCGTGAATACTCAGTCACAACTGCCATATGCATGCCAAACGAACCATTGATACTTACAACATCTCCTGATAATTCAATGAAATTATGGATTTTTGACTTATCGGATGGAGGAGCACGCATGCTGCGCATACGCGAAGGACATAATGCTACACCTCTCTGTATTCGCTATCATGGCACTAGTGGTCAAACTATATTATCATCTGGACAGGATAGTTCCTTAAGAGCTTTTAGTAGAAGTTTGGGCAAAGCTAGTTATAATAAAAAGGCTAGTTATAATAAAAAGAATTTGTCAATTCACAAGCTCAGTCGTATGGCTTATCGTTTAAAAAAAGACTATACTTGTTTATGTGCTTGTAATCGGACACATTTGTTGTATCGTTATTTTCTCGTATTTTAAATGGTAATTAAATGTAGTCAAATAATTTTGAGTAAATTAATTGTGTCGAAAAATTAATTTTGTTATTATTTACAGGTTCAGTAATTTATTTAATGCATTTTTCCGAATTTTTCTGTTTTTAACGGTGTTGGCGAATTCTACTCAATTTTAGGGCTTGTTTCAGATTTTGCAACTTCTCGTGAATTTTTGCAAACTTCGTGATAGAAGCGACTTTTTGCAAGTTTTCAGCGTCCTTACAGTTTTGCCGATTTAGTCAAATACAAAAATTTAGTCAAATACAAAAATGTTTTCAAATTACTGTGGGCGTTAGCATTTATTTTCTCTAAAAAAAATTATATTTTGAGATAGCATTATTACAGAAATGTGTGTGCTGCTGTTGTATTTGCTGTTGCTTGCTGCAATTGCATTTGATGTAATTGTTGCTGCTGTTGGCTTAAATGCTTTAAAACAAACACATTATCTGAGAATACAATAGTTTTGTCACCCCCTTTTTCATGATATTTGATAAGAAACTGACAACTACGAAATTTGGAAGGATTCATGATGTACAGTAACATTTCCCGGTTTTAAATCTATATTAATGTCAGGATTGTGAGTGTCATTTCGAAAATCATACTCTGCCAGCAGAGGATGCTCAATTTCAATACATCGCTTTTGAATGACTTAAATTTTTTCTTGATTAACTTCGAATGAAACTGTTTTCAAATTGGCTTCATCCTCATCTTCCTCTTCATTATCATTTTTATCATAGGAATTGGTGATATCATCAGGCACTGAAGTAGTGCCATCAGCATTGACTCTGGCAGCAGCGTTCAGATCAGATTTTCCATCCGCACTTTTCACACGGCCTTCGGGCGGTTTTGTATCAAAATGTGTTATAGCTTTACCTTCTAGGGTTCCCTGTATAAAGCCATCTTCACGTTTTAAGTGACACGTTTTTATGACTGGATCTTTAAGCAATTTTTGTAAAATATCCGGATGCGGAGATTCAATAAAATAGCGATTGTGTTTCAAAACTAGTTTCACTTTACCATACGACAAAGTACATAATTTAATGAATTCTATAATGCCCTCCGGATTAGTGGTTTTACTTAACCTCTTTAAATATTCTACAATATCGTGGGTCTGTAAGCCAACCGATACGGCAGCATATAAACTGAAAGCCGTTAATTTATATTCATGTATGTGTTCTGGGAGACAAACAGGTTCAGAGGAGATAGCAATTAGGAAATCATGGGCATGTTTGTATACAGGAGAGAATGACTCTAAGAATATATGACCATTTGCTGCTACCCATAAGGGACGACTTTGGTGATGAGGCTTCAGATCCATTTGTGAAATGCAGCTTCAGGCATTTCATCTGATTCACTAATATCTATGGTATCATTATCGTCCACAAGCTGTGTGTAGGCTTCATCTTCAGCTCGACGCTTTTTACCTTATAAATATGTATACGGAATAATATTAATATATATTTAAAGTTTCTTACTAGGAAACTTACCAAATTTATCCCCACTAAATCTGTCCTTTTTAGATTTCTTTGGTGGGCCCATTATTGGGCTTTATTTATTTTTTAATGCAATATCAGAGACTACACTAAAATGTTTTCCAACTTTTAATTTTATTGCGCTAGAAAATTAATATGTAAACAAACATGAAAAATTTTCATTTTCTTTTGGTCATATAGTTCGTATGAGGGAGATAGATATAGGTATATAATATCGGCCCTCTCGTGTCTCGTCTGGTAGTCTGTGATGAGCGGTCTACATTGGCCATATGCGATGTCCGACATGATGTTCATACCAACTTCATGGCTAATGTAGACCCCCAGTAAGATGCAATTGCATATTTATCATATTTATTTTATACACAGCGTTATTTATGACAAAACCAATATTTTTGTTTCAATATGAGCATTTGAAAAGCTAGATTTTAGCATATCAAGTAAACATTTCACAAGGTAGTAAAAATTCCAATTGCATACATATGAATTCTTTTTACACCAGGGATGCAAAAGTTGGTACAATTGTACTTTTTAGCACTATCTTAAAGTGAATCGTCAATGTTTCGAACTAAAATATTTTTATGTTGTTTTACTAACTGCATTTTTATAACTAAATGCAATTCATGTTTGTTACCTTTTATTATAGAAAAAATAAATAAATAAGATGGTTATACATTATCAAAAGTCATTTAGTCATAAAAACACCTTCGTTGGAGCAGGTTTACTAGATAAAATAATAAACTCTCTTCCTGTTGAACTTCATCTTCCTGGATATCAATACTGTGAACCTGGAACTAAAATACAAAAACTTTTAAATCGAGGTGATAAAGGAATCAATTTATTGGACTCTGCCTGCATAAATCACCACATAGCTTATTCTAAAAATAAAGATTTAAATATTAGACATCAAGCTGATAAAATTCTTGAAAATTCCGCTTGGGATCGAGTTTTATCAAAAGATAGCAGTTTTGCAGAAAAATCATTTGCATATATGGTTACTAACGCTATGAAAGCCAAAACAAAATTTGGTATAAGTGTGGAGAAAAAGAGAAATGTTAAGAAACTTAAATTAAATGGTAAAAAATGGTTCAGTTCATCAATTAGAGCTGCAACAAAAATACTAAAGGAGAAAAAACCTTTAGACATTAACAATGCTATTAGAATAGCACGTAAAACGATCAACAAAACATTAAAAGGCAGAAAATCTCAAGTTATAATACCTCGCATAATAAATGTACCAAACATTGGTGGTTTTTTACCTCTAATACCGATTTTAACTGCACTGGGTGCAATTAGTAGTCTAACGACTAGAGGTGCTGCTATAGCTAAGGCTGTAAATGCGACAAGGAATGCAAAAAATCAGCTTGATGAAGCAATTCGACATAATAAGGCGATGGAATCTATAGCTGTTAGGAAAGGACTTTACCTAAAACCATATAAAAATGGTTATGGTTTAGTTTATAAAGAGCAGACAAAAAACTCTTAAAAATGCTACCTAATAGACCACTATCAGAAGTCGACTTGAGAAATTTTTCAAACAAAATTCCACATTTTAGAGGAGTTTTCATGTTGGACTCACTACCAAAACGTCCAAAGAAAAAAGAATGTGGCATAATCAATTTGGATATATCAACAGGACCTGGTACACATTGGGTAGCATATTATAAAAACATCAATGAAAAAGAATATTTCGATAGTTTTGGAAACTTACAACCTCCTTCGGAAGTACTCAAATATCTGGGCACAAATATAAAATACAACTATAATCAACATCAGAATTTTAATACATTTACCTGTGGTCATTTATGTCTTAAGTTTCTTTATGAAATAACTGAATATATATATATATATATATATATATATATATATATATATATATATATATATATATATATATATATATATATATATATATATATATATATATATATATATATATATATATATATATATATATATATATATATATATATATATATATATATATATATATATATATATATATATATATATATATATATATATATATATATATATATATATATATATATATATATATATATATATATATATATATATATATATATATATATATATATATATATATATATATATATATATATATATATATATATATATACAGTCAAATCCCTATAATTCGTAATCGCAAGGGACCGGCCATTTCTTACGAATTATAGGGGTTTTCGATTTAGTGGGGTTTCGATTTAACGGGGTCAAAATAAAATAAATACGAATTAACGGGGTTTTTCAATTTATTTACTAAAATGATAAAAAAAAAACATAAAAACTTCTTTGCGCTTTGACATTTTTCTTTATTATTCATGTAACAAACTGAATTTAAGAAAATAAACACACACACAAGCAAAAGCAAAAACCTACGCAAACAAATAGTGGTAAACGAAAAATCATTCTTTCCATGTTTCTGTTGTTTTAATTACGAATTATAAGAGGTAGTTAGCAAACAATTACGATTTATAAGAGGTAAAGAAGATTTTATTTGAAAAAAAATTACGAATTAGCGAGGGGACCAAAATGTATGGAAATTTTACGAATTAACGAGATTTTTTTAAGGGACCGACAGTTTATTACGAATTATCGAGAATTACGATTTATCGGGGTACGAATTATCGGGATTTGACTGTATATATATATATATATATATATATATATATATATATATATATATATATATATATATATATATATATATATATATATATATATATATATATATATATATATATATATATATATATATATATATATATATATATATATAATATATATATATATATATATATATATATATATATATATATATATATATATATATATATATATATATATATATATATATATATATATATATATATATATATATATATATATATATATATATATATATATATATATATATATATATATATATATATATATATATATATATATATATATATATATATATATATATATATATATATATATATATATATATATATATATATATATATATATATATATATATATATATATATATATATATATATATATATATATATATATATATATATATTTCACAAAACTCGTTAATGCATTTTTATTTATTTATTTATAATTTACAATACAGAATTAATTTTTTATTTTTTTTATTCCAAATGGGATATTGAGCATTTTGAATCAACGATTCGTCCATCTCGCTTTGTTCACCATCTCTGCGTACTTGAAATATTCCACTCGAGAGATCCTTAATTTCATCATCTGTCAGAGTATTATATCTTTTAGGTAGAAACATTATATTTGTTTCCATCTCAACTCTTAGTGTTGGTCCATATTTTGTTGTTACCCGTGTAATATTTTGAACAGGATATTTAGCAGCTACATCTAGATCCTTTATATGAATTAAGCTTTTGTTTTTTAGTGAATTAAATTTTGATATTAAATTTTTTGAGGAGCTCATTTTTTAAATAGATCTTGTCACTTTGAATCTTTAATTAAAATTGATCTTGAAAGTACTGATGATGAGTCCAATAAACCTAACCAAAAATATTTATTGTGAGAAGGTTAATATGTATATGTGGAGAAATAGTGCTAGAGAGATAGGGATAGATATATAGGAATATTAATATGAATGTTACTTCTTTTAATAGTCTCTTTGAAAATGAGTTGGAAAGAGAAATATGTATACTCTATACCCTCTATTCTAGAAGGATTATAGGAAAATGGAAAAGGATATAAGAGGAGGAAAAAATAATATTGAATTCTATTCACTTTGTAGCTAAATATTTAGGAAAAAAATTATCAGTATCGACAAATCCTTTGAAAAAGTAAGCAGCAACAAAATTAATACGGAATATTAACAAAAATGAGTCAAATAAGAAGGAGTCTTAATAAATTTATATCGGATTTTGATAACTTTAGACTATACGATCATTGGGAAATGATCATATTTTTTCAAAATATGCTGGACGATAATGATGAATTTGATATTATGGAAGATGAAGACAACACAGAAGGACATTTCAAATGCTGTCCATGGTATGATCCGAATTGTGAGGAAGGACCTGATACATGTAGGTGCTCGATATACTTTCGACGGAAAGCTATATTAGAAAATTTAATGGAATCTTATTATACAATGTTTCAACAATCATAATTAAATTTAATAAATAAAATAGTATTATTAAAATAAAATATTCACTGCATTGTATTATTTTTTCTATAGGATAATTAGGAAAATTAAAGAAATTTTTGAGTTAAAAATTTAATGAATAACTTATCAGATTATCCAACTTTTTTTTTACTCTGTTAAATGATGAAATAATTAATTTTAATACAATTTCGTAATGTTGTGAAATTCCAATTCAAGAAATTAACAAATCAAATCAAGATTATGCAGGATTTAACAGTACAGTTAAACTTATAAACAGAAAAATTTGCAAGTAAGCAAAAAACAAGACAAGAATTGTTTTGATCCAACAAAAATTGTTTTCTCAGCTAGCAGCAAGACGTGTATGCACAATCAACGTCAACGTTTTTTTCAATTTGATGATATCAGGGCTGAACAAGAAAATAAAACAAAGGTTGTTTAATTTTTTTGATATTAGTAAGATTTTTTTACTATTATTTAATTTTTTTCTTTTTTCATTATTATTATAATTTTTTTAATAACAAACCAAATTTTCTTAATAACTAAACATTAATAACTAAATATTTACATATAAACATAAACAAATTACATTTAAGTAAAAAACTCATCATTCTTTTTGAAGCTTATCAATTTCCATTAGCAACATATCCAGTTCATATTCTGGATTTGTTTCCTCAATTCGATAATTATACCATGCTAATGTATTTATACCATCACATTGTATGTTTCTTTTATCATATTGATAACTAAGTACAACCTTATTTAGTTGGTTGGTATAAATTTGATGAACTTTTGACTTAAATGTTAACATATCATCATAAACAATAGACTTATTAAATAAACAATTTATATACGCCTCTAAACTATATTTTTCAAGAACACATTTCTTAACCCCCATCGATTTTTTTACACAATTCTCATTCTTCATGATACCCAGCACCTTTTTGTTTAAAAGAGGAATACCATATACGTTATCTTTTGGGTAGTCGGAAGTGTCAAATTCTTGTTCTATGTCAGATTTTATGTCGGCATAAAAGCCGTCAGTTTTTATTGTATATATAAATGAGTCGGTGTCCATGTAATTTAAAGATAAATTTGATTTAAACTTGGGTTTCCATTTAGAAAGCTCCAACACACAAAATCCCAAGTATATGGGCTTGTTATAGTATGTTTTGACTCTATTCATTTGAATTGCCACCATATCCTCTGAAAATAAAGATATGGTATGAAAATTGGATTTAGATATCCAATCTTGAGCCACCAAATGGTTACAGTTTGTTCTATTCCAGTTGGTCACAATTCTAACATCTTTTCTTTTATCAACGTTCTCCATGGTCTTACCGTATACCGCGTTATTAAGTAATTTAAGAAAAATTTTTTCAAATGCATTTTTTGCAGAAGCTCTATGTTTAGTATTCAAATCTATATAGTCTTTTAGCCATGGAGATTGTTTAAATGCTAGAATACGATGCGTTTTCTTTAGAATCAAACCATATTCCAAACATTGCTTAAGAACTCTGTAATGTATTACATAAGAGTTTTTTGGCGAAAAATCTGCAATTAATTTCTTATGGTTTGATTCTAAAGTTTTCTTGTTTTCAACACAGAAGGGAAGGTCATTGTGAGAGTCATGCAGATGTATAGGATATTCGAAAGTGACCTCATATACATAGCCATCTTGTGAGTTATTATCTATGCTTTTCACATCCAGATTCAGCTCATCACTTGTCAGCCATCGGAGTCCTCCATAAGGAAGATACTCAGACATCGCCCAACCGTAAAGGTTATTTGCGTCTAAATATATTAGAAATTCTGAAGGCTTGTCATCATCAAAATCATCTAAATATTTATTATTTGCTTTGGAATATCGCTTACTGCGCTGTACCATTCCACCGCGTATTCCCTTTTTAAAGAAGTTATACATGTCAATGTCTGTTAACAACTCTAATTCTATTTGTGTGTGTTTTAACATGGCATCCCATGATAGTCCTGGAGCAGTATAGTACTGACACGGATCTAGATTATAAATCCCCTTACAGACTTTTCGAAAATTTTCGAATATGTCTGCTAACAAAAGCACATCTGTTTTGAGATATAATTCCATATAATCTCGCAGGGTTTTGCAATTAAAGGCATGCCAAATCTTTATTGCATGCTCATAATCTTCAATTGAGCATTCCTTGTTATTTAATTTATTAAAAAAATCTTCTCTTGATGGAAGCTGACCATCATCCAATTTTTAAATGAATCAAGATATTCATAAGGGAAAACACCCTTTCTTCGTACAAGGTCAAATTCTGTCTTTCTGTTAAAGTGTGCCCTAACCGTATGGAAATCATTGTCCGTCAGATTATTAGCTAAGGATTCTAAGCTATCAGCCATAAAACGAATAGTATCTAAAAATCGGAGTTCAAGATTGCAATTGTCAGTCATTTTTGTAAATGTGGATAGTGAAATGTACAGTTCTTTGTTCAGTGGTAGGACTTTTATGTTGTCAGACTTTTTACCTAATTCTTTAACAAAGAGGTGCGAGTCATAAGATTAATAATTATGAAAATATATGGGTATGAACTTCGGAATTTGGTACTTTAAGTTGCAAATATTGTGAGCTGCACCTCGATATTTACCACTTATATGACAATGATCTCTTACACGATCTTTACCGAGAAATTTGTCACATATGTGACAATTTATTGAATTTTGAAAACTGTATATTTCCGAAAGGGTCAAGCTGTTCATTTTTGTCTTACTGGTGAGGAACTGATTGTAAATATCTTCACAATCGTCAATTAACGAACAAATTTTACAGATGAGTCCTCACCAGTATATATCTTAAATTTATCTAAACTATTATTACCTACACATTTTATATAATAACTAAAGGCACAAGGAATGTGCCTCTTTATAATTTGAGTTTTGTCACTTACAGTAGTTTGGATATCTTCTAGTATGCATTCGAAATCTGCATATATAACGAATGGCACATCCATCTGCCGCTGGTGATCTTTGAGTTTTAAAACACTATTTTCGGGAGAAGGTAACGCAGCAACAATTTTCCCACATTCCGTTTTGTGTTGTTCCATAGTCCATTCATTGTGAGTATTACAAAATTTGAGACTTTCACGGTGCTTTGTTGTCTGACGCCATAATAATCTGTAAAAAGAATAAATTTATATATATGTATATAGTTATTCACACACATGTATTTACTTGCTTACCTTGATATATCTTTAATAAAAATGTAATGGTGAATGTCTCCAGCTTCCAGCAGAATTAAATTAACATGCTTTATTTTTTCTTTTTGTGTATTGTAGAATGGTCCAATTATTTCATCCTTCTCATTATCATACCCAAACACATTCACACTTATTCCATCATTCCTATCCTCAAATGCTTGAATATTTTTTAATGCCAATAGGAACTTTAAATTTGTAAAATCAACCACACTAATGTCCTCGATGTTATATGAGCTGCAACGTTGCTTTTCCTCTATTACTGTGGTATCCAACGCGGCAACTAAACTCCATTTAAAACAATAATCATCATTGTTTTCAATGTTGATACAGGCCTGCTTTTTAGCCAGTTTTAATGGTGTGCTTATCCAATGAGATCCTTTTACTAGTGAAATTTTGTTTATGTTAATTTCAGCGCGAATAATTCTTATTAAAGTCCACCCAGAGTCTCTTTCCTGGAATTCTGACATTTTATTATGAATGTCCTGAAATTGTTTTTCAATTAGGTCATCTATACTACTTCCCAGACACAAGAGATCCATTTTTGTTCTGTGAGAAATTTGACACAAGTCAATTTCTTCCCCAACAATTTTTATGTACTCTCCAATAAGAGTTACACAGAATTTAAAAATATTATGTTTAACCAAACTTTTTTCAATTCTTTCCTTAAAAATAGATTTATTTTCCAGAACAAAGTCTTCAAACTGAAGATCATCTTTTTTGTTGGGAATTCCAAATGTTGCAATATTTTTTTTTAATACACTGTTTATTTCATAATATTTTGGTTCTACATTCAAAGGAGTATTAGGAACTGTCCATCGACAAGGCATATTGATTATTCGAAACTGAAGGATAATAGTTGGGTATGTTATATTGCTGCCATTGCATTGGTGAAGTATATTCATAGGGAATAGGAAGATGATGTGGAATTTGTATGGGTACTGAAAACTGATTATTCCATGACATTGGTATCGGATAGCTGGTAGACATACCGTATTGCTCATAATTCATTGGTAGTGGATATGGTTGGTACCGTAGAGAAGCTTGGTGCTGATGTTGTTGTTCTCCATTTGAGTCCTGATTGATGATCACTTGACCTGGTTGACCATGATTTCGGACGTGATCCAAGAACGCTTTTTGGTATTTGTATACCTTATTACACAAATCACATTGATATACAGAAGAACTCATTTTTTTTATTTATTTATTTAATCAAACTTATTTAATTATTTTATTTTATTTATTTAGTTCTATTGTAAAAACACTATGAAATTGTTTATTAATAAATTTTTTGCTTTCAACCGCACTTATTGAGTTATCAGAATATACCGATGAAAATCTTCATTATTTCTTCTACTTATATACATCCTATGAGAATCGCGTAGTAGGCATCAAGTCTAATTTGTAATTGATATTACGAGATTGATTAAATTCATATGTATACATAGCAACAGCAAGAGCTAGAACATAACATTGTGTAATATTTTATTTTATATAAATGATGACTAATACAATTTTGTTATCAAATGATGACTCATTCTCAAAAAATGTGCAGCTGAATAAACAAAGTCATAAACATGATTCTGCAAAACAAATAATCAGACGGACATTTCAAATTATGACTCATTCTCAAAAAATGTGCAGCTGAATAAACAAAATCATAAACATGATTCTGCAAAACAAATAATCAGACGGACATTTCAAATGATGACTGATTCTCAAAAAATGTGCAGCTGAATAAACAAAGCAATAAACATGATTCTGTAGAACAAATATTCAAATTATTATCCCAAGAAATAAACAAGACGGACATTTCAAACGACATATACACATTCTTCACAAATCTAAAGATAAGAAAAAAGAAACACACACACACACACCCCCATCCCCCACACATCCACGCACCCACAGCCATGCACAAAGTAAATGTAAACACAAGCACCACAAAAAATTATCAAGAACAAAAAAATAATAATAGCGACACAATAAACCCCGTAGGAACCCAAGTCGACTTTTTTATCTACAAGTTTGGTGACATTGTCACCAAACTTGTCTACACTCTTTATTTCCACATATAATCTTAAACACTACCCAATCTCTCAATATGACCCCCATAAGAACCACATTGTCTATACTAAGCCAATACTTTCAAGCTCCAAACTCACTACCCAATGTCTCAATATCACCCCATAAGAACCATCTAGTCTATACTCAATCAATACTTTCAAGCTCCAAACTCACTACCCAATGTCTCAATATCACCCCATAAGAACCACATTGTCTATACTAAGCCAATACTTTCAAGCTCCAAACTCACTACCCAATGTCTCAATATCACCTCATAAGAACCACATTGTCTATACTAAGCCAATACTTTCAAGCTCCAAACTCACTACCCAATGTCTCAATATCACCCCATAAGAACAACACCCTAAATGTCTATAACACCAAAAAGCATTACTCACACTATAATTTTTCACAATCTTCACTATACACATTTGGCCTACAGGGCACTTTCATTTTTTTCCCACAGGTATCAAATTACACTTTTGTTTATTTAACAATTAAAATTTCAAATTTTAATTACCCAACTTTTAAAATTTTAATTGCTCCCATGTCCCCAGTTCCCTACTACTCTCGGATGTCAAAATTTGTATACGTTGACATAGGGGCTGAGATGTCGAATGTTATTGTAATGTTGTAGTTGTTTTAGAATCAACACCACCTGATCAAATTAATTCACCTTGGTATGTACATGCATACATCAACTAAATTTGCAGATATGTACAATAAGTATGTACACATATTGTCATATTTCATACCCATGCGATTGCGTACTCAGAATATTTAGTAGAACTTAACACAGCTCCTCCTCCCCTCTCACTCTTCCATAACCACATAATGAAAATATACACACCGTTCACCAACCGACTGACGTTGAGTCAAAAATGGACGGACATGCTTAAATAAATAGAAACACAACATTTTAAAACTTTAAATATAAACAAATTGAATTTAACATACATAGAACAAAGATAAGCTTGACAAAATAAAAAAATTTCATCGTCCACAGTATTATCAAGGTGGATTTATACAGGTGATATTATAAGCACAGCTGTTCTACTTTTTTTCCGCAAATTAGATGCTCGTAAATTTGTACACGTTGACATAGGGGCTGAGATGTCAAATGTTATTGTAATGTTGTAGTTGTTTTAGAATCAACACCACCTGATAAAACTAATTCACCTTGAGTATTATAAAACACAGATGTAATCAAACGGATTTTAGCATAAACATACAAAAAATATGGAAGGTCACATACATGAGAACAATATATACTACATAAGTACATCACATGTCGCCTACAAAAATAATTCAAACTATTTTAACAACATACCTCCAAATCATGGACAGACTCAAAGTCATACATTCAGACATATAGAAATTCCCAAAGACAGACAGAAATTCTCACGCCCCCTCATACTTACACTAACAAATTGAAAAAAAACATCAAGCTATGAACATCTCACATACACTTGTTTTGATCCAACAAAAATTGTTTTCTCAGCTAGCAGCAAGACGTGTATGCACAGTCAACGTCAACGTTTTTTTCAATTTGATGATATCAGGTCTGAACAAGAAAATAAAACAAAGGTTGTTTAATTTTTTTGATATTAATAAGATTTTTTTACTATTATTTAATTTTTTTCTTTTTTCATTATTATTATAATTTTTTTAATAACAAACCAAATTTTCTTAATAACTAAACATTAATAACTAAATATTTACATATAAACATAAACAAATTACATTTAAGTAAAAAACTCATCATTCTTTTTGAAGCTTATCAATTTCCATTAGCAACATATCCAGTTCATATTCTGGATTTGTTTCCTCAATTCGATAATTATACCATGCTAATGTATTTATACCATCACATTGTATTTTTCTTTTATCATATTGATAACTAAGTACAACCTTATTTAGTTGGTTGGTATAAATTTGATGAACTTTTGACTTAAATGTTAACATATCATCATAAACAATAGACTTATTAAATAAACAATTTATATACGCCTCTAAACTATATTTTTCAAGAACACATTTCTTAACCCCCATCGATTTTTTTACACAATTCTCATTCTTCATGATACCCAGCACCTTTTTGTTTAAAAGAGGAATACCATATACGTTATCTTTTGGGTAGTCGGAAGTGTCAAATTCTTGTTCTATGTCAGATTTTATGTCGGCATAAAAGCCGTCAGTTTTTATTGTATATATAAATGAGTCGGTGTCCATGTAATTTAAAGATAAATTTGATTTAAACTTGGGTTTCCATTTAGAAAGCTCCAACACACAAAATCCCAAGTATATGGGCTTGTTATAGTATGTTTTGACTCTATTCATTTGAATTGCCACCATATCCTCTGAAAATAAAGATATGGTATGAAAATTGGATTTAGATATCCAATCTTGAGCCCCCAAATGGTTACAGTTTGTTCTATTCCAGTTGGTCACAATTCTAACATCTTTTCTTTTATCAACGTTCTCCATGGTCTTACCGTATACCGCGTTATTAAGTAATTTAAGAAAAATTTTTTCAAATGCATTTTTTGCAGAAGCTCTATGTTTAGTATTCAAATCTATATAGTCTTTTAGCCATGGAGATTGTTTAAATGCTAGAATACGATGCGTTTTCTTTAGAATCAAACCATATTCCAAACATTGCTTAAGAACTCTGTAATGTATTACATAAGAGTTTTTTGGCGAAAAATCCGCAATTAATTTCTTATGGTTTGATTCTAAAGTTTTCTTGTTTTCAAGACAGAAGGGAAGGTCATTGTGAGAGTCATGCAGATGTATAGGATATTCCAAAGTGACCTCATATACATAGCCATCTTGTGAGTTATTATCTATGCTTTTCACATCCAGATTCAGCTCATCACTTGTCAGCCATCGGAGTCCTCCATAAGGAAGATACTCAGACATCGCCCAACCGTAAAGGTTATTTGCGTCTAAATATATTAGAAATTCTGAAGGCTTGTCATCATCAAAATCATCTAAATATTTATTATTTGCTTTGGAATATCGCTTACTGCGCTGTACCATTCCACCGCGTATTCCCTTTTTAAAGAAGTTATACATGTCAATGTCTGTTAACAACTCTAATTCTATTTGTGTGTGTTTTAACATGGCATCCCATGATAGTCCTGGAGCAGTATAGTACTGACACGGATCTAGATTATAAATCCCCTTACAGACTTTTCGAAAATTTTCGAATATGTCTGCTAACAAAAGCACATCTGTTTTGAGATATAATTCCATATAATCTCGCAGGGTTTTGCAATTAAAGGCATGCCAAATCTTTATTGCATGCTCATAATCTTCAATTGAGCATTCCTTGTTATTTAATTTATTAAAAAAATCTTCTCTTGATGGAAGCTGACCATCATCCAATTTTTAAATGAATCAAGATATTCATAAGGGAAAACACCCTTTCTTCGTACAAGGTCAAATTCTGTCTTTCTGTTAAAGTGTGCCCTAACCGTATGGAAATCATTGTCCGTCAGATTATTAGCTAAGGATTCTAAGCTATCAGCCATAAAACGAATAGTATCTAAAAATCGGAGTTCAAGATTGCAATTGTCAGTCATTTTTGTAAATGTGGATAGTGAAATGTACAGTTCTTTGTTCAGTGGTAGGACTTTTATGTTGTCAGACTTTTTACCTGATTCTTTAACAAAGAGGTGCGAGTCATAAGATTAATAATTATGAAAATATATGGGTATGAACTTGGTACTTTAAGTTGCAAATATTGTGAGCTGCACCTCGATATTTACCACTTATATGACAATGATCTCTTACACGATCTTTACCGAGAAATTTGTCACATATGTGACAATTTATTGAATTTTGAAAACTGTATATTTCCGAAAGGGTCAAGCTGTTCATTTTTGTCTTACTGGTGAGGAACTGATTGTAAATATCTTCACAATCGTCAATTAACCAACAAATTTTACAGATGAGTCCTCACCAGTATATATCTTAAATTTATCTAAACTATTATTACCTACACATTTTATATAATAACTAAAGGCACAAGGAATGTGCCTCTTTATAATTTGAGTTTTGTCACTTACAGTAGTTTGGATATCTTCTAGTATGCATTCGAAATCTGCATATATAACGAATGGCACATCCATCTGCCGCTGGTGATCTTTGAGTTTTAAAACACTATTTTCGGGAGAAGGTAACGCAGCAACTATTTTCCCACATTCCGTTTTGTGTTGTTCCATAGTCCATTCATTGTGCGTATTACAAAATTTGAGACTTTCACGGTGCTTTGTTGTCTGACGCCATAATAATCTGTAAAAAGAATAAATTTATATATATGTATATAGTTATTCACACACATGTATTTACTTGCTTACCTTGATATATCTTTAATAAAAATGTAATGGTGAATGTCTCCAGCTTCCAGCAGAATTAAATTAACATGCTTTATTTTTTCTTTTTGTGTATTGTAGAATGGTCCAATTATTTCATCCTTCTCATTATCATACCCAAACACATTCACACTTATTCCATCATTCCTATCCTCAAATGCTTGAATATTTTTTAATGCCAATAGGAACTTTAAATTTGTAAAATCAACCACACTAATGTCCTCGATGTTATATGAGCTGCAACGTTGTTTTTCCTCTATTACTGTGGTATCCAACGCGGCAACTAAACTCCATTTAAAACAATAATCATCATTGTTTTCAATGTTGATACAGGCCTGCTTTTTAGCCAGTTTTAATGGTGTGCTTATCCAATGAGATCCTTTTACTAGTGAACTTTTGTTTATGTTAATTTCAGCGCGAATAATTCTTATTAAAGTCCACCCAGAGTCTCTTTCCTGGAATTCTGACATTTTATTATGAATGCCCTGAAATTGTTTTTCAATTAGGTCATCTACACTCCTTCCCAGACACAATAGATCCATTTTTGTGTTGTGAGAAATTTGACACAAGTAAATTTCTTCCCCAACAATTTTTATGTACTCTCCAATAAGAGTTACATAGAATTTTAAAATATTATGTTTAACCAAACTTTTTTCAAGTCTTCCTTGAAAAAAGGTTTATTTTCCAGAACAAAGTCTTCAAATAGAAGATCATCTTTTTTGTTGGGAATTCCATATGTTGCAATATTTTTTTTGAATGCACTGTTTATTTCATAATATTTTGGTTCTACATTCAAAGGAGTATTATCATATTTACCGCTGGGAGAATTTGAAGTATCCATGTCATCAAACACAATATTATCTAGTTGTTGCTGTTGTTGTTGTTGTTGTTGATGATCCTGCTGTTGTTGCTGTGGTTGTTGTTGATGTTGTGGCTGTGGTTGTTGTTGCTGTTGATATTGTTGCTGTGGTTGTTGTTGCTGTTGAGGATATCTGGAACTGTCCATCGTCAAGGCAAATTGATTATTCAAAACTGAAGGATAATAGTTGGGCATATTATATTGCTACCATTGCATTGGTGATGTACATATATTGATAATATTGATAAGGAATAGGAAGATGATGTGGAATTTTTGTGGGTACTGAAAACTGATTATTCCATGACATTGGTATCGGATAGCTGGTAGACATACCGTATTGCTCATAATTCATTGGTAGTGGATATGGTTGGTACCGTAGAGAAGCTTGGTGCTGATGTTGTTGTTCTCCATTTGAGTCCTGATTGATGATCACTTGACCTGGTTGATCATGATTTCGAACGTGATCCAAGAACGCTTTTTGGTATTTGTATACCTTATTACACAAATTGCATTGATATATTTATTTATTTATTTATTTAATCAAATTTATTTAATTATTTTATTTATTTAGTCTTCTCTCAAAAACACTATAATCTTCTTTTTTTTTGGTATTTTATGAAACATTAGAGAAAATAGGCCTGGTGTTAGAGCCCATATTTGACTACCAACATGTATTTTGTTTTCATTTAATTTGAGCTTACTATCACCAAATTTCTATTAATTATTGAAATCTTTATGTGGACCATAGTTAGTATCTAATTCATTTCTTCCTTCCAAAACAGATAAGTCAGTGTAACTCTCTTCAGCATTTGAATTTTGAGAGTAAAAATTGTCATCATCATCATCATCATTATCAATAGTACTTTCACCATTAGGATCAGCAAGTGAATTGCTGGTATCAAATATTGATTCTTCTACAAGTTTCTTTGGTGTACTTGTCTCCAACTTAATTGATGGTTTCTTAAGATGATTAGAACTGTTATTATATTCAATTTCTGTTTTCATCTCATTCTTTTCTTTTTTGATATTATTAGAATTATTTATAAATATGTTTAAAGGATCTGTTATAGGTTTAAATGTATCTTTTAGTTGTTCACGTGTGTCTATTTTTAAAAATTTTTCATCCATTTTCCAGCTATCAGATCAGCTTATTAGGTATCTGATCAGGTTATCAGATCAGCTTATTAGGTACCTGATCAGGTTATCAGATCAGCTTATTAGCTATCTGACCAGGTTATCAGATCAGATTATTAGGTATCTGATCAGGTTATCAGATCAGCTTATTAGGTACCTGATCAGGTTATTAGGTATCAGATCAGCTTATCAGATCAGCTTATTAGGTACCTGATCAGCTTATTAGGTATCTGATCAGGTTATCAGATCAGCTCATTAGGTATCAGATCAGGTTATTGGGTATCAGATCAGCTTATTAGGTATCTGATCAGGTTATCAGATCAGCTTATTAGGTATCAGATCAGCTTATTAGGTATCAGATCAGATCAGCTTATTAGGTATATAATTAGATCAGGTATAGTTGATATTTCAAGAGCTATGTAGATGTATTATGGTTAAAGCCAGATTATATACTAAAGTTTTTCTTTTATGTAGGGCAATTTATATTGCTATGAAATAATCGAATAATTTTCTGTAGCGCCCATTGTTTAATTCATTATCTTTGCTTATCATCAAAAATCCATATTTATCCTTCCAGCACAATCGACAAATTTCATGAAACTTTGCATAACTCATATTGCTGGCAACATGATCCCTATAAACATGTTTCATATTTGTCTCATCTTGTTTAAACATTATAATCATATTCGCATTGTCTCTAATTAAATGCTTGGGAATTCTGGTATAAGTTTGGCACAAGTAGAATGAATCAACATCCCTATGTCGCCCCATACAAAAATAAGCTCGTATTTTATTCTGCTTCTCACATGCAACATCATCAAATATCATAATTGAATTAGTTTTAGCTTTGTCAGGGTGGATAACTGATTCATTTTCGGTGAATGTGTAATATCCCATTCCTTTAATAGGTGTAATTAATCTCTTCAAGTATTCATATTTCGGCTGATATAGAGATTTTGAGTATAAATATATGTTTTCAAACTTTAGTCCATTAGGGCTTTCTAGTAAGCCAATCATAACATTAGTCTTTCCACAATTTGATGGTCCCAATATTAGAGCACGAATAGAATTTGGTAAGAGTGAACTATGTTTTATTTTTGAACTGATGTTCGATGAATCATCAATGTTTCGAACTAAAATATTTTTATGTTGTTTTACTAACTGCATTTTTATAACTAAATGCAATTCATGTTTGTTACCTTTTATTATACAAAAAATAAATAAATAAGATGGTTATACATTATCAAAAGTCATTTAGTCATAAAAACACCATCGTTGGAGCAGGTTTACTAGATAAAATAATAAACTCTCTTCCTGTTGAACTTCATCTTCCTGGATATCAATACTGTGGACCTGGAACTAAACTACAAAAACGTTTAAATCGAGGTGATAAAGGGATCAATTTATTGGACTCTGCCTGCAAAAATCACGACATAGCTTATTCTAAAAATAAAAATTTAAATATTAGACATCAAGCTGATAAAATTCTTGAAAATTCAGCTTGGGATCGAGTTTTATCAAAAGATAGCAGTCTTGCAGAAAAATCATTTGCATATATGGTTACTAACGCTATGAAAACCAAAACAAAATTTGGTATGGGTGTGGAGAAAAAGAAAAATGTTAAGAAACCTAAATTAAATGGTAAAAAATTGTTCAGTTCATCAATTAGAGCTGCAACAAAAATACTAAGTGAGAAAAAACCTTTAGACATTAACAACGCTATTAGAATAGCACGTAAAACGATCAACAAAACATTAAAAGGCAGAAAATCCCAAGTTATAATACCTCGCATAATAAATGTACCAAAAATTGGTGATTTTTTACCACTAATACCGATTTTAACTGCTCTGGGTGCAATTGGAAGTCTAACGACTGGCGGTGCTGCTATAGCTAAGGCTGTAAATGTATATATATATATATATATATATATATATATATATATATATATATATATATATATATATATATATATATATATATATATATATATATATATATATATATATATATATATATATATATATATATATATATATATATATATATATATATATATATATATATATATATATATATATATATATATATATATATATATATATATATATATATATATTAAGGCAGTTCACGACATAGTGGGAAAAAAATTTTTTATCGGATCTAAACGCATAGTAGCTTATTTTGTGCCACTTGGAGTGCAAATAAGACCTGCAAAAAATATATTCAATCGAACAACGTTTAGAGGTTGCTCAACGCTCCCAAAGATTTGCTATAGAATAGCTTTTGTATACCTATTTCTTTAGAAAATTTACTATTTTGTACCGGTGTCGATTTGTGAATTGGAAATTGATCATGATTGTAATATTTGTTGATTCTTTGAGAGTGGTTACCGATGCAGCAGAACGCTCTGTTGCTCTAATGTCTGCCTTCAACGAATCTATTACGAAGAATGAGACAGAAATGCAGAAATGAATTCAGGTGGTAGAGGATCACAGAAAGAGAGTTCCCGATGCTCGAAAAGTTACACTTAAAGCGTATAATCCGCGATAACAAGCTCATAATGCATTTTAGACTGTGTTAAGTGGTTTTTATGTAATGCTGATTAGCACATTTTGCTTAGATTATATGTATTAAAGTTCAATAAAAAGAAGTCCTTTGAGCAACCCCTAAATATTTTTCGATTTGTTTGAGTTTTTGCACAAAGCAATGTTTATAAAAAAGGAACAAAATAAGCTACTATGCATAATCAAATTCAAAAAAAATTTTTTGAACTGCCCTAATATATATATATATATATATATATATATATATATATATATATATATATATATATATATATATATATATATATATATATATATATATATATATATATATATATATATATATATATATATATATATATATATATATATATATATATATATATATATATATATATATATATATATATATATATATATATATATATATATATATATATATATATATATATTTATACATATATATATATATATATATATATATATATATATATATATATATATATATATATATATATATATATATATATATATATATATATATATATATATATATATATATATATATATATATATATATATATATATATATATATATATATATATATATATATATATATATATATATATATATATATATATATATATATATATATATATATATATATATATATATATATATATATATATATATATATATATATATATATATATATATATATATATATATATATATATATATATATATATATATATATATATATATATATATATATTAACTTTATCAGAATATTGGAATAATACACGCTTTTAAAATAACAGATATAACCTAATTATGTTTCTTTCTATCACTTTTAAACCAATGTTACTTCTTCACCTTACAATATATTTACTTGAAATTGTCAATAAAATGAAAGTTTAACGGATATTATTATTAAAAAGGTGAACAACAAAGACAATTATTAAAACTCTGTAAATGTAGTAGGCACGTGACTAGGTATCAATCTAATAATTTAACCAGCAAACATAGATCGAGTACTGCATACATAATAATCCTGATATGCTTCAAAACAATAAAAAACGATCTGTAAGACAAGGGCTAAAGCATACAAGCTTTTAGCTATATTCTTTCGTTCACACACACTATTTCAAAATCTTTTTTCCGACGGCATTCTTTAATAAAATTTTTTTCCTAAAATGAATTGTTATCTAATAATCGATGGTGAATATTGAAACTAATATTCTTCCATAACCTATTCAATTACCCTAGAGAGAGAAAAGAACCTGTCACAAGACAGGTCACGTGACTGGTTCGCCAAGGGGTCAATTGACATAATTAAGATACCCAGTGATAGGTTCTAGACCCAAATTTAAGCTACTTGTCATGTGATGGGGTCTTAATACTAGTTAAATTACTGTACTATAAACAAATAAGTTTAATTTGGAACAAAAATCTGCTGTATAATGAAGGAATTTTCCTATCGTTTTTGTTCTAGTTTTGTGATGTGATTATTTTCACCGGTTACAACTCAGGAAGATTTTTTACCATTCCCATAATCACTAGGCATACAACAAGTACATTCAAAACAATTGGTATAACATTTCCCTCAGAGCAGTTAAACTTAAGAGTTCTATGTATTTTATTTGAAATGAATCCTTGTTGAATACATTGTTAGATATTTCTAAAGTTAGTGAGAAACATCTTATATATAAATAGACTACACAATTTTGTCGTACACTTTTAAGTATCTTATTGTCCACCAATATTAATGAAACATACATATATGGTTAAAAAGATATTTGTGTATAGATGTGCGTAATATATTTTTTTTTATCGAAAATCCTCAAAATTCCAGAAGTTCCCCAGAAATATTCCCGTTTGAATTTCGGTCAGCCGGCGATCCTAGTATTTGTTTTATTACTTAAATCCGTTATTAATTTAATTTGTTTCATGCTTTGAATTTTTTTGTTTTCCACACAAAATGATAATGCATTTTGACAATTGTGTAATCTTGATGGTATTTTAAGTCTAATCTAATAACAATTAAGTTATTAAATTTCTATGGGTCTAATCTAATATGTATCCAAATGTTTGTAAATGATGTAAGCTTTCTTTACATCATCTAAATTAAAATTTTATGAATCTTCAACCAATGCAGAATGGAATATGGTAGGTAATAACATATACCATAGTCATACAAGTTGTTTACAACTAAATAAGTTAGATAATTTGATTTATTTGTAAAGTCCTGTGTTACATCATAGTACTACATTTGAATGTAGTTCATACTTTTCCAACATATTCATAATCATCCTTACTATATGACTAATTAGTAATCATTCCTTCGAAACTAATTCAGATGATTACACGAGGAGATATCTGTCCATATAATTAAGTAGAATTTATTGACAATTCAGTTATTTTGTTAACAACGTCATCATATCAACCATCATCGTATAAAAAACCTTCTAGTGTGTTCGAACTTGATGACTTGAGAATATAAATCGAATTTAGTCTATAAAATATAGTTTTTATCGTTCACTATAATTTTCTTTTATATGAATATGCATAGATACATAATTATTTAAAAATTCTGTTATAAATATTCTATATATGCATGTATATATAGTACATATGTCTAATATTGAATTAAAGGAACACTTAATATGATAACTGTAAGCAAATGGAATATGCTTTTACAGCTATCTAACAATATTTGAGTTTGGTATATTCACTGATTCCTAAATACAATCGAAATCTGTACATGTATACTATAAAAGGCCTATATATTTGCTTTTTTAAGTTCTCCCCTTATGTTTTTATTAAGATTATACCATTATGGTATTGAATTAAGCACATGAATCTAATGGGAATATTTTGGTAGTTGACTTCTTATCAACCTGTAATTTAATAATATTCAAAAAGATATCGAGGTGTCATAACGACACCTTCGTCTCACCAACGAAGCAATAGTCGGACAGACAAAACCCCATAAAATAATAATGTCACCTTAACATCTATCTACAATTGTTACATTAAAATAAAGAAATCAAAATATCCATCATAAGTTCATTAGCCCTATTCAAAAACTCTGGTTATTAATACTATGGTCCCAAAATATTGAACAACTGAAATGCACTTGTACATCAAAAAAAATCTCTGCAAACAAAATACATATTTCAAATAAAATATATCAACATATTTATTAGCTACACACAACTATAAATCCAAACGATCATGCGAATATTTTGCAACAAAAAAACAAAAGTTCTCACTTGAAAAAAATTAATACAAACATAGAGAAAACACTTATTTGTATGTATATACTTGCATACATCAAATAAATTTGCAGATATGTACATAAGTATGTACACATATTGTCAAATATCATACCCATGCTATTGCGTACTCCGAACATTTAGTAGAACTTAACACAGCTCCTCCTCCCCTCTCACACTTCCATAATCACATAATGAAAATATACAAACCGTTTACCAACCTACTGACGTTGAGTCAAAAATGGACGGACATGCTTAAATAAATAGAAACAAAACATTTTAAAACTTTAAATATAAACAAATTGAATTTAACATACATAGAACAAAGATAAGCTTGACAAAATAAAAAAAAATACATCGTCCACAGTATTATAAAACACAGATGTAAATAAACTGATTTTAGCATAAACATATAAAAATAGGGAAGGTCACATACATGAGAACATTTTATACTACATATGTACATCACATGTCGCCTACAAAAACAATTCAAACTATTTTAACAACATACCTCCAAATCATGGACAGACTCAAATTCATACATTCAGACATATAGAAATTCCCACAGACAGACAGAAATTCTCACGCCCCCACATACTTACACTAACAAATTGAAAAAAGCATCAAGCTATGAACATCCCACATGCACAAATATATATTCTCACGGACAGACATCAATCCACATGTAGAAATATGATTAAATTTATATACATAGCAACAGCAAGAATTCGCACGATCAGCACAAAATCAAGGGCAACACATACAAATGTATGTATGTAGATGTAGCCATACGCAACTATAAGCACACACACACACTACAATTTCATAATGTTGTGAAATTCAAATTCAATTGTCAAAAAAATAAACAAGTAAAATCAAGATTATGCAGAAGAGTTCAACTTATTAACAAAAATGTGCAAGTTAGCTGAAGCAAGATTTTAATATGGACAGACATCAATCCACATGTACAGACTCTTTATGTAAACACAACCTCTAACCAACCCCCACCAACAAACAAACAAAAATTAGGATGATGACTCATTCTCCAACACATCCACCTGAATAAACAAAGCTATAAACATGAATCTGCAAAACAAATAATCAGACGGACATTTCAAATGATGACTCATTCTCAAACATTGTGCAGCTGAAAAAACAAAGCAATAAACATGATTCTGTAGAACAAATATTCAAATTATTATCCCAAGCAATAAACAAGACGGACATTTGAAACGACATACACACATTCTAAGGATAATCAGCTGTCGATTTGCATAGACCTAATGGTTATACGAAACCACAAAAAAAAAATTTAAAAAAAAGACGAGTGGTGTCTTGGTGTTGGCCATTGATAAACATAGATAGCAAGCTCTCGCACTGTCAATAAAATAATGACAACTCTCTTTACACATATAGATATTGTGAACTCAACAAAAATGAGAGGACACCATTTTTGCATTTCAACAATCTTATTTTGACTAAAAAATCTTCAAAATTAATGTAAAATCTTCATTCTGGCATCGCTGCTCAAAAGTTTTTTTGAGTCCCTGGTGGTTAACTTTAGCCAACTGTAACTCCTCTCGAGCTCAAACCAGAAGGACACTGAACACGCGCTATAAAGCCTGACTTCACCTCTAAAGATGTTCGAAGTTTCAGATAAATCCAATAAGCAATCTAGAAGGTCCCGATTTATTACCATTTATGTTGAAAAGGCCACACTGTGCCAGAGTGGTGAACTGAGGTATTTTTATCGGCGGTGTGAAATGGTCGTCGGCGGCGGCTAAAATGACTGCGCCTTAAGCGGCATGGCAATTTATCAAACTGTTTGATCATACAGGCATTGTTTTGACTGTATTAGTGCAAAAACCTCACACACATAGTTTGATGTGAGTTTGATGAAAAACAAAACACTTAATTTTCACTACCGCCGATGACGAAATTTGAAGCTTGTTTGATGAGTGGCTGTCAAGGTAGATTGAACAGGTACCACTACAAGAACAGCTGTCTTAGTAAATTTGAGAATGTGTGCGTCACACAGACAATAGATTTTGACACATGTCTGGGATTTTTCTATCAACAACGGGCATGTGTTTGTAAATTTGAGAGAGCTCATAATGTGTGCGACTCACAGATAATGGATTTGACATATTTCTGGGGTATTTCTACCAACAAAATACATGTGTTTTTTTGGTGTTGTACTTGTTTTAGTTATGGTGGTACCTGTAATGAATATGCCTTGGTGGCTGTGTAATTACTTCAAATGTCATTTTTGTTTAGTTTTCGCAGCGACGACATCATTTCTATGGAGACGCACTATTTAAAAAAACGGATGAACAAAATTGAATTTATTGAAGTTTGTCGTGGTTTGCCTGCTTTATGGCGAGTTAAATCAAAGCAATATAGCAAAAGAAATTAAAAAAATGCTTAGTACGACATTTGCTTGAAACATATACAGAAAAAACCCAAATGCTAAAAAAAGGATGTCGCACAAAATTTTAACTCTCTTCGAACTGCATATGGAAAGGAGTTAAAAGGAATTAAAATAAAAGGAACTAAAAAAGGGAGTAAAAAAACTAATTTTCAACAAACAAAAAGTTTTTAATAAATAATGAAACATTTCCGCCCAAAAAATCACATGTTCTTTCTTTTTCATAACAACTTTCAAATGAAGTTTGATGATATGAATTTGATAAGTTGCTGTGCTAAGCAAAACAAAATATTACCAATACATACTTGAATTTGATCAAACAGTTTGATAAATTGCCACGGCGCTTTAGACTAAAAGCGTATTAATACCAAGTGGCCTTATTAGTGCAACAACAACTGTACTTTACCAATCTGTCATGTTAAATGCATATATAAAAAGTTGTTGTTTAGTTTTTTTTACATAGAGTTTGACACTTTGGTAAAGTCAGCTGATGCTCATTTTTACTAATAGGGCCACCTGGTATCAATTCACCTTGCTTAAACAAGCTGTCCGACTTCTGCACAAAAAGCGTTGCTATTGCTTTTTTAAAACTTTTCATAACCTCATTAGATCAGGGTTGCATTTTCTACAGAAGTCGAACGGCTTTTGAGATAGTGTAAATAGCTGCTCACAAGCCGTTCGACTTCTGTAGAAAATGCAACCCTGAACTAATGAGTTTATGGAAAGTTTTATAAAAGCAATAACAACACATTATATCAGGGTAGCATTTTGTGCAGAAGTCGAACAGCTTGTATAATAGTCTAAAAACAGCTAAAGCAGCTATTATGGTTATCAGCTGGTTATATATTTGTCGGCTGCGCCGCACTTTTATGGTCTGCAGCAACACATTAAACTGTTTGATCAAATTCATGTATGTTTGGTTGAGGTGAGTTTGACGAAAATCAAACCCATTTAGATTTTTTCGTCAAACCATACCTCTGTTTTTTTTCACTAACACAATGAAAAAAATGTGAGTTTGAAGAACTATTTGATGCGAGTTTGATGTGTCGCCATGCCGCTTTATAGGCTTTTTCCACTTAGGGGCCATTCAAAAAAAGCGGCATAATAAAGTGTAAAGGTGGCAGCGTTACGTCTGCTACTTATTTTTTGCTCTGGCAGTTTTGTGTATACATATACATATATTTTTTTTTGGCAAGAATAATCTAGTTTTTGTTGCCCTCATATAGCCACCTGTACATTAGCGCAAATTGATGGCACATGTTAGATGTTGGTAAGTGGAAAAAGCCTATTACATGTTTTCTAGCGTTGTGTCGTTCCGGAACGTGCTAGTTCCATGGAACGATTTCCTAACAGGAACGGTACGGACCGATCCAAATGTTCCTTTTTTATCGTTACTCGTTCCGCAATTCCAAACCGTCTTGAAGAGTAATTAATTTGCTTTGACAAACGTTCAAGACAACACATTTGTTTCGTTCACTAATTTGTGTACACTTTTTTGTATAGAATTTGATTTATTTATTTAAATTTATGATAGATTTTATTATTTTCAAAAATGTATTACCGGTTGTGGGCTATTGTTTTTTTTTTTTAATATTTTACGAAAACAAAGAATTATTTTATTGTTATTTTGTCAGAAAATGAAAATAAACAATGAAAAATGTTTGTTGACGTTTTTAGGAGCGACAGAGACATTCTCCCGTTCCTCAATCATTTACTGTTCAAACAAAAAAACCGGAACGATGCACGAAAGGAACGACATAGTTCCTTTACTATTTCGAATCGCTCGGAACCATTCCACAAAAGGAAAGATTTTTACCAACTCTAATGTTTTCTTTTCTATGTATACGACGGTATCCCACGGTGTCGATAAACAAATTTCTTTCAGGTATTTATATTGAAAACAAAAACAAATTTTAGGTTTTTCTTGATTTGAATATAACTATTCGAAAAAAAGAGAAAGCTTTTTGTCGACATTTTTTGTCGGCCAGGCAGTTATTATTATACATACATTTCGTCCCTACCATGTCAAACTATCCAATATGCAAAATTCGTTATCTTGGTACTTATAGGATATGATGATATACCGTGTTTCAAAATGCTGATATTCTCATAGACGATAGATAACTTAATTAGAGATATTTTAAGCCTGCAATACGCCGACTTTAAATTCTCAATTCACGGGTCTTTCAGCTCTTCTGAAAAGTACAAATTTGCACTTTGGATAGTTTCCCAGAAAACTTTTTTTGCCGGCATGTCTGACGCCTAAGACTTTCACTAAGTTGTCTAAAATTTTCTCAGATATATGAAAGTTTTCTGGTACAATATTTTCTGAACCATTATCTGATTAATATCAGACTAGTCTGCACGTAATCTTAAGGCAATTTAATGTTTTTTAAGACATTTAACAGAAGAGTATATTTTCTAACCTACGACGTAAAACTTGCAGCAGTCACTTCTGTACATTGTTAGATTTTAGTTTTGTTAATAAATCTCATTTATCTTTTAAAATTTTTCCGAAATTGTTCAGACATATTACAAATTCCTTTAGTATTTCCCTGGAAAATTCTTCAGAATTTGTACAGAATTCTCTTAAGCATTCTTAGATTTTGCTTAGACAAAGATGTACGCTCTCTTGTCAAACACTCATATGATTTTCGGTACGTTTTCGTACCGACTTCGGCATCTTGCGCAGACTCTCTGACCGACTTCGGACCAAAATCGGCAAAAAAAAATGCATTTTTACAATAAAAATGCAATAATCGTGAAGATGTCAAGCAAACTCCATATTTAAAAATTTTTTTAGGTATTTTTATATGTATGCAGTTTGACATCTTTACGATTATATACAATAATCAGCTGTCGATTTGCATAGACCTAATGGTTATACGAAACCACAAAAAAAAGACGAGTGGTGTCTTGGTGTTGGCCATTGATAAACATAGATAGCAAGCTCTCGCACTGTCAATAAAATAATGACAACTCTCTTTACACATATAGATATTGTGAACTCAACAAAAGTGAGAGGACACCATTTTTGCATTTCAACAATCTTATTTTGACTAAAAAATCTTCAAAATTAAGGTAAAATCTTCATTCTGGCATCGCTGCTCAAAAGTTTTTTTGAGTCCCTGGTGGTTAACTTTGGCCAACTGTAACTCCTCTCGAGCTCAAACCAGAAGGACACTGAGACACGCGCTATAAAGCCTGACTTCACCTCTAAAGATGTTCGAAGTTTCAGATAAATCCAATAAGCAATCTAGAAGGTCCAGATTTATTACCATTTATGTTGAAAGGCCACACTGTGCCAGAGTGGTGAGCTGAGGTATTTTTATCGGCGGTGTGATATGGTCGTCGGCGGCGGCTAAAATGACTGCGCCTTAAGCGGCATGGCAATTTATCAAACTGTTTGATTTAACAGGCATTGTTTTGACTGCTTAGTGCAAAAACGTCACACGTATAGTTTGATGTCAGTTTGATGAAAAACAAAACACTTAATTTTCACTACCGCCGATGACGAAATTTGAAGCTTGTTTGATGAGTGGCTGTCAAGGTAGATTGAACAGGTACCACTACAAGAACAGCTGTCTTAGTAAATTTGAGAATGTGTGCGTCACACAGACAATAGATTTTGACACATGTCTGGGATTTTTCTATCAACAACGGGCATGTGTTTGTAAATTTGAGAGAGCTCATAATGTGTGCGACTCACAGATAATGGATTTGACATATTTCTGGGGTATTTCTACCAACAAAATACATGTGTTTTTTTGGTGTTGTACTTGTTTTAGTTATGGTGGTACCTGTAATGAATATGCCTTGGTGGCTGTGTAATTACTTCAAATGTCATTTTTGTTTAGTTTTCGCAGCGACGACATCATTTCTATGGAGACGCACTATTTAAAAAAACGGATGAACAAAATTGAATTTATTGAAGTTTATCGTGGTTTGCCTGCTTTATGGCGAGTTAAATCGAAGCAATATAGCAAAAGAAATTAAAAAAATGCTTAGTACGACATTTGCTTAAAACATATACAGAAAAAACCCAAATGCTAAAAAAAGGATGTCGCACAAAATTTTAACTCTCTTCGAACTGCATATGGAAAGGAGTTAAAAGGAATTAAAATAAAAGGAACTAAAAAAGGGAGTAAAAAAACTAATTTTCAACAAACAAAAAGTTTTTAATAAATTATGAAACATATCCGCCCAAAAAATCACATGTTCTTTCTTTTTCACAACAACTTTCAAATGAAGTTTGATGATATGAATTTGATAAGTTGCTGTGCTAAGCAAAACAAAATATTACCAATACATACTTGAATTTGATCAAACAGTTTGATAAATTGCCACGGCCCTTTAGACTCAAAGCGTATTAATACCAAGTGGCCTTATTAGTGCAACAACAACTGTACTTTACCAATCTGTCATGTTAAATGCATATATAAAAAGTTGTTGTTTAGTTTTTTTTACATAGAGTTTGACACTTTGGTAAAGTCAGCTGATGCTCATTTTTACTAATAGGGCCACCTGGTCTCAATTCGCCTTGCTTAGACTATTAAACAAGCTGTTCGACTTCTGCACAAAAAGCTACCCTGATATAATGCGTTGCTATTGCTTTTTTAAAACTTTTCATAACCTCATTAGATCAGGGTTGCATTTTCTACAGAAGTCGAACGGCTTGTGGGATAGTGTAAATAGCTGCTCACAAGCCGTTCGACTTTTGAAGAAAATGCAACCCTGATCTAATGAGTTTATGGAAAGTTTTAAAAAAGCAATAACAACACATTATATCAGGGTAGCATTTTGTGCAGAAGTCGAACAGCTTGTATAATAGTCTAAAAACAGCTAAAGCAGCTATTATGGTTATCAGCTGGTTATATATTTGTCGGCTGCGCCGCACTTTTATGGTCTGCAGCAACACATTAAACTGTTTGATCAAATTCATGTATGTTTGGTTGAGGTGAGTTTGACGAAAATCAAACCCATTAAAATTTTTTCGTCAAACCATACCTCTGTTTTTTTTCACTAACACAATGAAAAAAATGTGAGTTTGAAGCACTATTTGATGCGAGTTTGATGTGTCGCCATGCCGCTTTATAGGCTTTTTCCACTTAGGGGCCATTCAAAAAAAGCGGCATAATAAAGTGTAAAGGTGGCAGCGTTACGTCTGCTACTTATTTTTTGCTCTGGCAGTTTTGTGTATACATATACATATATTTTTTTTGGCAAGAATAATCTAGTTTTTGTTGCCCTCATATAGCCACCTGTACATTAGCGCAAATTGATGGCACATGTTAGATGTTGGTAAGTGGAAAAAGCCTATTACATGTTTTCTAGCGTTGTGTCGTTCCGGAACGTCCTAGTTCCATGGAACGATTTCCTAACAGGAACGGTACGGACCGATCCAAATGTTCCTTTTTTATCGTTACTCGTTCCGCAATTGCAAACCGTCTTGAAGAGTAATTAATTTGCTTTGACAAACGTTCAAGACAACACATTTGTTTCGTTCACTAATTTGTGTACACTTTTTTGTATAGAATTTGATTTATTTATTTAAATTTATGATAGATTTTATTATTTTCAAAAATGTATTACCGGTTGTGGGCTATTGTTTTTTTTTTTAATATTTTACGAAAACAAAGAATTATTTTATTGTTATTTTGTCAGAAAATGAAAATAAACAATGAAAAATGTTTGTTGACGTTTTTAGGAGCGACAGAGACATTCTCCCGTTCCTCAATCATTTACTGTTCAAACAAAAAAACCGGAACGATGCACGAAAGGAACGACATAGTTCCTTTACTATTTCGAATCGCTCGGAACCATTCCACAAAAGGAAAGATTTTTACCAACTCTAATGTTTTCTTTTCTATGTATACGACGGTATCCCACGGTGTCGATAAACAAATTTCTTTCAGGTATTTATATTGAAAACAAAAACAAATTTTAGGTTTTTCTTGATTTGAATATAACTATTCGAAAAAAAGAGAAAGCTTTTTGTCGACATTTTTTGTCGGCCAGGCAGTTATTATTATACATACATTTCGTCCCTACCATGTCAAACTATCCAATATGCAAAATTCGTTATCTTGGTACTTATAGGATATGATGATATACCGTGTTTCAAAATGCTGATATTCTCATAGACGATATATAACTTAATAAGAGATATTTTAAGCCTGGAATACGCCGACTTTAAATTCTCAATTCACGGGTCTTTCAGCTCTTCTGAAAAGTACAAATTTGCACTTTGGATAGTTTCCCAGAAAACTATTTTTGCCGACATGTCTGACGCCTAAGACTTTCACTAAGTTGTCTAAAATTTTCTCAGATATATGAAAGTTTTCTGGTAGAATATTTTCTGAACCATTATCTGATTAATATCAGACTAGTCTGCACGTAATCTTAAGGCAATTTAATTTTTTTTAAGACATTTAACAGAATAGTATATCTTATAACCTACGACGTAAAACTTGTAGCAGTCACTTCTGCACATTGTTAAATTTTAGTTTTGTTAATAAATCTCATTTATCTTTTGAAATTTTTCCGAAATTGTGCAGAGATATTACACATTCCTTTAGTATTTCCCTGGAAAATTCTTCAGAATTTGTACAGAATTCTCTTAAGCATTCTTAGATTTTGCTTAGTCAAACACTCATATGATTTTCGGTACGTTTTCGTACCGACTTCGGCATCTTGCGCAGACTCTCTGACTGACTTCGGACCAAAATCGGCAAAAAAATACATTTTTACAATAAAAATGCAATAATCGTGAAGATGTCAAGCAAACTCCATATTTAAAATTTTTTTAGGTATTTTTATATGTATGCAGTTTGACATCTTTACGAATATATACAATAATCAGCTGTCCTAATGGTTATACGAAACAACAAAAAAAAGATTTAAAAAAAAAACGAGTGGTGTCTTGGTGTTGGCCATTGATAAACATAGATAGCAAGCTCTCGCACTGTCAATAAAATAATGACAACTCTCTTTACACATATAGATATTGTGAATTCAACAAAAATGAGAGGACACGATTTTTGCATATCATTTTTCCACTTGAAAACGCACTAAATCCTAACTTTTTTTCCACGCACAAACACTTTTTAGTGTTATTTAATTTTTTTATTTGTTTTAATATAAATTTTATATTTTTTCTTGCTGTAATTTTAAAATATTTTTTTAATTTTGTTGCCATTTGTGTGTTGAAATTTATCAAAGTTTTCAACCCAATTTTTCATTGAACAGTATTGTATTTTTGTTCCTATTTGGGATAAAAATTTTTGGTACCAAATAGAAAAATTGCAAAAATATGTTTAGCAAATCAATATTTTTTGAGCTCGAATGTATTAAAAAGCATTCTAAATTCATATTTGCATTAATTATACAACAATAATTGCATAAACTTATAAAAATTCATGTATAAAAAATATAAATAGTTTATAATACTTTTTGTTACAACCAAGTGCGGTTTTAGTGCTGTGGGGAAATTTTTATTTTAAGCCAATACTAATACAAAATTTCTTACTAATCATCTTTAGACTTAGGTTTTTGACAGCATACTCAGGTTTTTGAAGTTTCTGTTTGACCTCTATGCACCCTATGGTGTTGGTTTCGAGTTTGTTTAAAATAAAAAACAATTATTATTAGCGACAAATTTAAGGTATTACTTTATTTTCTTTATTTAGAAATATATTTTACAAAGTAAATTTTTTACCGATATATAAACTTTTTTGTTAACTATATCACAAACTCTTTATAAAAAAGCTAAGATTATTGTTGACAATGGTATTTAAACATCATACGATCGTAAACCAAGCCGTTATTAAGCAATTGAATAACAGGAGAAAAAGAGCAAAAGTACATGTTTATGTACTATGTACATATGTATGTACATATATACATACTTAGCTATTTATGTATAAATATTTACGTTTATAAGTATATAAAGAAAAACGGAGCTAATAAATTGAAGAAATAAGTAAATAAGTGGCCTTAAATTTATTAGTGGGGTTCCTAAATAATATAGTGGCGGCGGTAACATTCCCCCACTTGTAAGCGAAATAGCGATCAACGAGCTTGCCATCCTTCTTTTTACCGGCGTCTAATACTGCTACGAACCTCTCGTACGTATTATTACTCGTCTTGACTTTGACGCGACGGACTTGAACATCTTTTGCAGGAATTATTTCTGTTATAACACCTTTGGGCCAACTATTGCGGCGAAGGGTATCGTCAACTATGATGACTATATCTCCAACGGATGGCGGCTGTACTTTTTCAAACCACTTGCTGCGTCGGACCAAGCTCGGACCATATTCACGTACACACCTTCGCCAAAAATGATTAGCGAACTTTTGAGTTTGATGCCATCGTTGTCGAAGATCATAATCGGATTCAGTTAAAGGTTTGTCTCCGGCTGCAGAACCAAGCAATAATTGGTTTGGAGTTAAGAGATCATCGTCAGCTGAGTCTAGGGCCACGAATGTCAAGGGGCCAGAATTAATTATAAATTCAATTTCCCATAGTGCACATCTGAATCTCTCGTCGTTAAATTTAAATGCTGGGCACATAGCGTAAAGAATAGATTTGACTGTTCGTATCAATCATTCCCATGCACCTCCAATATGCGGTACGGCTGGAGGGTCAAATCGCCATTTTATTTCGTCGTAGTGGGAAAACACACGGTGTAGGTCAAGATTTTGTTTTTCTTCACGTAAAATTCTCTCCACAGCTTCAAAATTCGTCCCGTTATCGGTGTATATTTCTTTGGGTGAGCCACGACTACTGATGAAGTTTTCTATACACATGATGCACGAGCTGGTGTCGATACCATGAGCCACTTCAATATAAATTGCGCAAACTGTCAAGCAAGTAAACAGTACACCACATCTTTTCTCTTTGCGTCTACCTACGGTTGCATATAATGTCCCAAAAAAGTCGATACCGACGCGCTCAAAACTTGATAGTCTTACTGGAGGTAAAGATGACATTTGCGGTGGTCGTTAATTTACTTAATTTTGCATATGATGGCTTCATGTAGACAATGATGAAAATTCTCATGATATATCGGACCACTAAGAAGGTAATATAATAACAATACGGAAAAATTATCGCATTATTACAACGTAAAATTATACGTAAAACACCATCATCATCAAACAAAATATTAAGTTGCTTAAGCTTGCTGCTTTTGCTGATCTGCTCATTCCTTTTGAGGCACCTAATCTCTTCTGAAAGCTCGCTCAGTTGCGCATATTTCCATAAAATATTTTTAGCTTTCAGTACACATTCAATATGTTGTTCTTGTAGATTATTTCTAAGCTCCACGGACCTTAACTTCTCCATATATAACAGAAATTGGGCCAGCGCCCAATATCGTCGTCTCAAGCACGAGAAATATTCGATGTTCATGGTGAAACTGTGATCTTTGTTGATATGTAAAAGATGATTTCGGACCTCTTCGTTGTTTACTTTACCCAAATCTGAACCATTTCGTCAAGCACTTTCATCTTTTCTTAAAAATTGGGAACCTCTGAACCACATGTCGTTGTCGGCTACACAGACCTTCGTTGCAAGATCAGCTGGATTTGATTTGGAACGGACCCAGTTCTATTGATTCAGGTTAGTTGATTCTAGGACTTCGGCCACTCTATACATAACGAAGGCTTTAAAATGCTTTGGGTCCATTGAGAGCCATTTCAAAACTGTTTTGGAATCGGACCAGAAATTGCTTTCAGCACAGTAGAGACGCGTTGCAGTTCGAATTTTCGCGCCCAAACAAGTACCAATTAACGCGGCCTGCAGTTCCATCCTAGCTATGGATATCGGCTTTAGTGCTGTGACCTTGGACTTAGCGGCTACAATTGAAACATCGACATCAGTAGTAGGGAACTGGGTGTATCGCCCCAATTAAAATTTTAAAATTTGGGTAATTAAAATTTGAAATTTTAAAATTTTAATTGTTAAATAAACAAATGTGTAATTTGATACCCGTGGGAAAAAAAGATAAAAGTGCCCTAAAGGCAAAATGTGTACAGTGAAGATTGTGGAAAAATTATAGTGTGGGTAATGCTTTTTGGTGTTATAGACATTTAGGGTGTGGTTCTTATGGGGTGATATGGAGACATTGGGTAGTAAGTTTGGCGCTTGAAAGTATTGGCTTAGTATAGACAATGTGGTTCGTATGGGGTGATATTGAGAGATTGGGTAGTGTTTTAGATTATATGTGGAAATAAAGAGTATAGACAAGTTTTGTGACAACGTTACCAAACTTGTAGATAAAAAAGTCGACTTGGGTTCCTACGGGGTTTATTGTGTGGCTGTTGATTTGAGATGTTCATAATTTTTTGTGGTGCTTGTGTTTACATTTAAAATGTAGTTGTGTTTATTTAAGCATGTCCGTCCACCAATTGACTGGTGAAAGGTTTGTATATTTTCAGAATGTGGTTATGGAAGTGTTAGAGGCGTGGGGGGGTGCTGAGAATGTGGTTATGGAAGTGTTAGAGGGGGGGGGGGTGTTAAGTTCCAATTAATATGTATGCATATACATACGTACATACAATAAGCGTTTGCTTTTTGTTTATATTATTTTTTTATGTCAAGTGGGGGTATTTGTTTTTTGCATCAAATAATCGCATGATCGTTTGGATTTGTAGCTGTGTTGCTTAGTATGACAGATGGTCTGATATGTTTGTTTACGTTAAATATGCATGCTTAATCTTGGTGATTAATTTTAATTTTTGTTTATTCAGGTGGATGTGTTGGAGAATGAGTCATCATCATCCTAATTTTTGTTTGTTGGTGGGGGTTGGTTAGAGATTGAGTTTACATTAAGAGTCTGTACATGTGGATTGATGTCTGCCCATCTTCTATATTTCTTTGAACATTCTACCCCACAGTAGGGCGACATTGCACAAAATTCACTCAAAATATTCCTTTGAAGTTTTGCCGAAGTTTTATAATTTGGGTAATTAAAATTTGAAATTTTAATTGTTTAATAAACAAAAGTTTAATTTGATATGCGTGGAGAAAAAAAGATAAATGTGTATGTTTGTGTATGTGTTGTGTGAGTGTGCCTATGTGATGTATGTATGTACGTTGTGATCGATCTAGTATCTGTATAAATTTTTTGTTTGTGAGTTGTTGTTTATATATGTAGGTATAAGTGAGGTTGTTTTTATGTCTGGATGTATGTACATATTACAATTCTCTTTTATTATTTTTGTGTTTGATAGGTCAAATTTGTATTTCACAATATTACATAATTTGAATTTTATAATGTGTTGTCCTTGATTTTGTGCTGATCGTGCGAATTCTTGCTGTTGCTATGTATATGAATTTCATCATATTTCTACATGTGGATTGATGTCTGTCCGTGAGAATATATATTTGTGTATGTGAGATGTTCATAGCTTGATGTTTTTTTCAATTTGTTAGTGTAAGTATGAGGGGGCGTGAGAATTTCTGTCTGTCTTTGGGAATTTCAATATGTCTGAATGTATGAATTTGAGTCTGTCCATGATTTGGAGGTATGTTGTTAAAATAGTTTGAATTATTTTTGTAGGCGACATGTGATGTACTTATGTAGTATATATTGTTCTCATGTATGTGACCTTCCATATTTTTTGTATGTTTATGCTAAAATCCGTTTGATTACATCTGTGTTTTATAATACTCAAGGTGAATTAGTTTTATCAGGTGGTGTTGATTCTAAAACAACTACAACATTACAATAACATTTGACATCTCAGCCCCTATGTCAACGTGTACAAATTTTGACATACGAGCATCTAATTTGCGGAAAAAAAGTAGAACAGCTGTGCTTATAATATCACCTGTATAAATCCACCTTGATAATACTGTGGACGATGAAATTTTTTTATTTTGTCAAGCTTATCTTTGTTCTATGTATGTTAAATTCAATTTGTTTATATTTAAAGTTTTAAAATGTTGTGTTTCTATTTATTTAAGCATGTCCGTCCATTTTTGACTCAACGTCAGTCGGTTGGTGAACGGTGTTTATATTTTCATTATGTGGTTATGGAAGTGTGAGAGGGGAGGAGGAGCTGTGTTAAGTTCTACTAAATATTCTGAGTACGCAATCGCATGGGTATGAAATATGACAATATGTGTACATACTTATTGTACATATCTGCAAATTTAGTTGATGTATGCATGTACATACCAAGGTGAATTAATTTGATCAGGTGGTGTTGATTCTAAAACAACTACAACATTACAATAACATTTGACATCTCAGCCCCTATGTCAACGTATACAAATTTTGACATCCGAGAGTAGTAGGGAACTGGGGACATGGGAGCAATTAAAATTTTAAAAGTTGGGTAATTAAAATTTGAAATTTTAATTGTTAAATAAACAAAAGTGTAATTTGATACCCGTGGGAAAAAAATGAAAGTGCCCTGTAGGCCAAATGTGTATAGTGAAGATTGTGAAAAATTATAGTGTGAGTAATGCTTTTTGGTGTTATAGACATTTAGGGTGTCGTTCTTATGGGGTGATATTGAGATATTGGGTAGTGAGTTTGGAGCTTGAAAGTATTGGCTTAGTATAGACAATGTGGTTCTTATGAGGTGATATTGAGACATTGGGTAGTGAGTTTGGAGCTTGAAAGTATTGGCTTAGTATAGACAATGTCACCAAACTTGTAGATAAAAAAGTCGACTTGGGTTCCTACGGGGTTTATTGTGTCGCTATTATTATTTTTTTGTTCTTCATAATTTTTTGTGGTGCTTGTGTTTACATTTACTTTGTGCATGGCTGTGGGTGCGTGGATGTGTGGGGGATGGGGGTGTGTGTGTGTGTGTTTCTTTTTTCTTATCTTTAGATTTGTGAAGAATGTGTATATGTCGTTTGAAATGTCCGTCTTGATTATTTCTTGGGATAATAATTTGAATATTTGTTCTACAGAATCATGTTTATTGCTTTGTTTATTCAGCTGCACATTTTTTGAGAATGAGTCATCATTTGAAATGTCCGTCTGATTATTTGTTTTGCAGAATCATGTTTATGACTTTGTTTATTCAGCTGCACATTTTTTGAGAATGAGTCATCATTTGATAACAAAATTGTATTATTTGAAATATCCGTCTGATTATTTGTTTTGCAGAATCATGTTTATGACTTTGTTTATTCAGCTGCACATTTTTTGAGAATGAGTCATCATTTGAAATGTCCGTCTGATTATTTGTTTTGCAGAATCATGTTTATGACTTTGTTTATTCAGCTGCACATTTTTTGAGAATGAGTCATCATTTGATAACAAAATTGTATTAGTCATCATTTATATAAAATAAAATATTACACAATGTTATGTTCTAGCTCTTGCTGTTGCTATGTATACATATGAATTTCATCAATCTCGTAATATCAATAACAAATTAGACTTGATGCCTACTACGCGATTCTCATAGGATGTATATAAGTAGAAGAAATAATGAAGATTTTCATCGGTATATTCTGATAACTCAATAAGTGCGGTTGAAAGCAAAAAATTTATTAATAAACAATTTCATAGTGTTTTTTCAATAGAACTAAATAAATAAAATAATTAAATAAGTTTGATTAAATAAATAAATAAAAAAAATGAGTTCTTCTGTATATCAATGTAATTTGTGTAATAAGGTATAAAAATACCAAAAAGCGTTCTTGGATTACGTCCGAAATCATGGTCAACCAGGTCAAGTGATCATCAATCAGGACTCAAATGGAGAACAACAACATCAGCACCAAGCTTCTCTACGGTACTAACCATGTCCACTACCAATGAATTATGAGCAATACGGTATGTCTACCAGCTATCCGATACCAATGTCATGGAATAATCAGTTTTCAGTACCCATACAAATTCCACATCATCTTCCTATACCCTATCAATATACTTCACCAATGCAATGGCAGCAATATAACATACCCTACTATTATCCTTCAGTTTCGATCACGTCCGAAATCATGGTCAACCAGGTCAAGTGATCATCAATCAGGACTCAAATGGAGAACAACAACATCAGCACCAAGCTTCTCTACGGTACCAACTATATCCACTACCAATGAATTATGAGCAATACGGTATGTCTACCAGCTATCCGATACCAATGTCATGGAATAATCAGTTTTCAGTACCCATACAAATTCCACATCATCTTCCTATTCCCTATCAATATACTTCACCAATGCAATGGCAGCAATATAACATACCCAACTATTATCCTTCAGCTTCGAATAATCAATATGCCTTGTCGATGGACAGTTCCTAATACTCCTTTGAATGTAGAACCAAAATATTATGAAATAAACAGTGTATTAAAAAAAAATATTGCAACATATGGAATTCCCAACAAAAAAGATGATCTTCAGTTTGAAGACTTTGTTCTGGAAAATAAATCTATTTTTAAGGAAAGAATTGAAAAAAGTTTGGTTAAACATAATATTTTAAAATTCTGTGTAACTCTTATTGGAGAGTACATAAAAATTGTTGGGGAAGAAATTGACTTGTGTCAAATTTCTCACAGAACAAAAATGGATCTCTTGTGTTTGGGAAGTAGTATAGATGACCTAATTGGAAAACAATTTCAGGACATTCATAATAAAATGTCAGAATTCCAGGAAAGAGACTCTGGGTGGACTTTAATAAGAATTATTCGCGCTGAAATTAACATAAACAAAAGTTCACTAGTAAAAGGATCTCATTGGATAAGCACACCATTAAAACTGGCTAAAAAGCGGGCCTGTATCAACATTGAAAACAATGATGATTATTGTTTTAAATGGAGTTTAGTTGCCGCGTTGGATACCACAGTAATAGAGGAAAAGCAACGTTGCAGCTCATATAACATCAAGGACATTAGTGTGGTTGATTTTACAAATTTAAAGTTCCTATTGGCATTAAAAAATATTCAAGCATTTGACGATAGGAATGATGGAATAAGTGTGAATGTGTTTGGGTATGATAATGAGAAGGATGAAATAATTGGACCATTCTACAATACACAAAAGGAAAAAATAAAGCATGTTAATTTAATTCTGCTGGAAGCTGGAGACATTCACCATTACATTTTTATTAAAGATATATCAAGGTAAGCAAGTAAATACATGTGTGTGAATAACTATATACATATATATAAATTTATTCTTTTTACAGATTATTATGGCGTCAGACAACAAAGCACCGTGAAAGTCTCAAATTTTGTAATACGCACAATGAATGGACTATGGAACAACACAAAACGGAATGTGGGAAAATTGTTGCTGCGTTACCTTCTCCCGAAAATAGTGTTTTAAAACTCAAAGATCACCAGCGGCAGATGGATGTGCCATTCGTTATATATGCAGATTTCGAATGCATACTAGAAGATATCCAAACTACTGTAAGTGACAAAACTCAAATTATAAAGAGGCACATTCCTTGTGCCTTTAGTTATTATATAAAATGTGTAGGTAATAATAGTTTAGATAAATTTAAGATATATACTGGTGAGGACTCATCTGTAAAATTTGTTGGTTAATTGACGATTGTGAAGATATTTACAATCAGCTCCTCACCAGTAAGACAAAAATGAACAGCTTGACCCTTTCGGAAATATACAGTTTTCAAAATTCAATAAATTGTCACATATGTGACAAATTTCTCGGTAAAGATCGTGTAAGAGATCATTGTCATATAAGTGGTAAATATCGAGGTGCAGCTCACAATATTTGCAACTTAAAGTACCAAATTCCGAAGTTCATACCCATATATTTTCATAATTATTAATCTTATGACTCGCACCTCTTTGTTAAAGAATTAGGTAAAAAGTCTGACAACATAAAAGTCCTACCACTGAACAAAGAACTGTACATTTCACTATCCACATTTACAAAAATGACTGACAATTGCAATCTTGAACTCCGATTTTTAGATACTATTCGTTTTATGGCTGATAGCTTAGAATCCTTAGCTAATAATCTGACAGACAATGATTTCCATACGGTTAGGGCACACTTTAACAGAAAGACAGAATTTGACCTTGTACGAAGAAAGGGTGTTTTCCCTTATGAATATCTTGATTCATTTAAAAATTGGATGATGGTCAGCTTCCATCAAGAGACGATTTTTTTAATAAATTAAATAACAAGGAATGCTCAATTGAAGATTATGAGCATGCAATAAAGATTTGGCATGCCTTTAATTGCAAAACCCTGCGAGATTATATGGAATTATATCTCAAAACAGATGTGCTTTTGTTAGCAGACATATTCGAAAATTTTCGAAAAGTCTGTAAGGGGATTTATAATCTAGATCCGTGTCAGTACTATACTGCTCCAGGACTATCATGGGATGCCATGTTAAAACACACACAAATAGAATTAGAGTTGTTAACAGACATTGACATGTATAACTTCTTTAAAAAGGGAATACGCGGTGGAATGGTACAGCGCAGTAAGCGATATTCCAAAGCAAATAATAAATATTTAGATGATTTTGATGATGACAAGCCTTCAGAATTTCTAATATATTTAGACGCAAATAACCTTTACGGTTGGGCGATGTCTGAGTATCTTCCTTATGGAGGACTCCGATGGCTGACAAGTGATGAGCTGAATCTGGATGTGAAAAGCATAGATAATAACTCACAAGATGGCTATGTATATGAGGTCACTTTCGAATATCCTATACATCTGCATGACTCTCACAATGACCTTCCCTTCTGTGTTGAAAACAAGAAAACTTTAGAATCAAACCATAAGAAATTAATTGCGGATTTTTCGCCAAAAAACTCTTATGTAATACATTACAGAGTTCTTAAGCAATGTTTGGAATATGGTTTGATTCTAAAGAAAACGCATCTCCATGGCTAAAAGACTATATAGATTTGAATACTAAACATAGAGCTTCTGCAAAAAATGCATTTGAAAAAATTTTTCTTAAATTACTTAATAACGCGGTATACGGTAAGACCATGGAGAACGTTGATAAAAGAAAAGATGTTAGAATTGTGACCAACTGGAATAGAACAAACTGTAACCATTTGGGGGCTCAAGATTGGATATCTAAATCCAATTTTCATACCATATCTTTATTTTCAGAGGATATGGTGGCAATTCAAATGAATAGAGTCAAAACATACTATAACAAGCCCATATACTTGGGATTTTGTGTTGGAGCTTTCTAAATGGAAACCCAAGTTTAAATCAAATTTATCTTTAAATTACATGGACACCGACTCATTTATATATACAATAAAAACTGACGGCTTTTATGCCGACATAAAATCTGACATAGAACAAGAATTTGACACTTCCGACTACCCAAAAGATAACGTATATGGTATTCCTCTTTTAAACAAAAAGGTGCTGGGTATCATGAAGAATGAGAATTGTGTAAAAAAATCGATGGGGGTTAAGAAATGTGTTCTTGAAAAATATAGTTTAGAGGCGTATATAAATTGTTTATTTAATAAGTCTATTGTTTATGATGATATGTTAACATTTAAGTCAAAAGTTCATCAAATTTATACCAACCAACTAAATAAGGTTGTACTTAGTTATCAATATGATAAAAGAAAAATACAATGTGATGGTATAAATACATTAGCATGGTATAATTATCGAATCGAGGAAACAAATCCAGAATATGAACTGGATATGTTGCTAATGGAAATTGATAAGCTTCAAAAAGAATGATGAGTTTTTTACTTAAATGTAATTTGTTTATGTTTATATGTAAATATTTAGTTATTAATGTTTAGTTATTAAGAAAATTTGGTTTGTTATTAAAAAAATTATAATAATAATGAAAAAAGAAAAAAATTAAATAATAGTAAAAAAATCTTATTAATATCAAAAAAATTAAACAACCTTTGTTTTATTTTCTTGTTCAGCCCTGATATCATCAAATTGAATAAAACGTTGACGTTGATTGTGCATACACGTCTTGCTGCTAGCTGAGAAAACAATTTTTGTTGGATCAAAACAATTCTTGTCTTGTTTTTTGCTTACTTGCAAATTTTTCTGTTTATAAGTTTAACTGTACTGTTAAATCCTGCATAATCTTGATTTGATTTGTTAATTTCTTGAATTGGAATTTCACAACATTACGAAATTGTATTAAAATTAATTATTTCATCATTTAACAGAGTCAAAAAAAAGTTGGATAATCTCATAAGTTATTCATTAAATTTTTAACTCAAAAATTTCTTTAATTTTCCTAATTATCCTATAGAAAAGATAATACAATACAGTGAATATTTTATTTTAATAATACTATTTTATTTATTAAATTTAATTATGATTGTTGAAACATTGTATAATAAGATTCCATTAAATTTTCTAATATAGCTTTCCGTAGAAAGTATATCGAGCACCTACATGTATCAGGTCCTTCCTCACAATTCGGATCATACCATGGACAGCATTTGAAATGTCCTTCTGTGTTGTCTTCATCTTCCATAATATCAAATTCATCATTATCGTCCAGCATATTTTGAAAAAATATGATCATTTCCCAATGATCGTATAGTCTAAAGTTATCAAAATCCGATATAAATTTATTAAGACTCCTTCTTATTTGACTCATTTTTGTTAATATTCCGTATTAATTTTGTTGCTGCTTACTTTTTCAAAGGATTTGTCGATACTGATAATTTTTTTCCTAAATATTTAGCTACAAAGTGAATAAAATTCAATATTATTTTTACCTCCTCTTATATCCTTCTCCATTTTCCTATAATCCTTCTAGAATAGAGGGTATAGAGTATACATATTTCTCTTTCCAACTCATTTTCAAAGAGACTATTAAAAGAAGTAACATTCATATTAATATTCCTATATATCTATCCCTATCTCTCTAGCACTATTTCTCCACATATACATATTAACCTTCTCACAATAAATATTTTTGGTTAGGTTTATTGAACTCATCATCACTACTTTCAAGATCAATTTTAATTAAAGATTCAAAGTGACAAGACCTATTTAAAAAATGAGCTCCTCAAAAAATTTAATATCAAAATTTAATTCACTAAAAAACAAAAGCTTAATTCATATAAAGGATCTAGATGTAGCTGCTAAATATCCTGTTCAAAATATTACACGGGTAACAACAAAATATGGACCAACACTAAGAGTTGAGATGGAAAAAAATATAATGTTTCTACCTAAAAGATATAATACTCTGACAGATGATGAAATTAAGGATCTCTCGAGTGGAATATTTCAAGTACGCAGAGATGGTGAACAAAGCGAGATGGACGAATCTTTGATTCAAACTGCTCAATATCCCATTTGGAATAAAAAAAATAAAAAATTAATTCTGTATTGTAAATTATAAATAAATAAATAAAAATGCATTAACGAGTTTTGTGAAATATATATATATATACATATATATATATATATATATATATATATATATATATATATATATATATATATATATATATATATATATATATATATATATATATATATATATATATATATATATATATATATATATATATATATATATATATATATATATATATATATATATATATATATATATATATATATATATATATATATATATATATATATATATATATATATATAAGCCTTTTTATATGGTTTTAGGTAAAGTCCTTTCCTAACAGCTATAGATTCCATCGCCTTATTATGTCGAATTGCTTCATCAAGCTGATTTTTTGCATTCTTTGTCGCATTTACAGCCTTAGCTATAGCAGCACCTCTAGTCGTTAGACTACTAATTGTACCCAGTGCAGTTAAAATCGGTATTAGAGGTAAAAAACCACCAATTTTTGGTACATTTATTATGCGAGGTATTATAACTTGAGATTTTCTGCATTTTAATGTTTTGCTGATCGTTTTACGTGCTATTCTAATAGCATTGTTAATGTCTAAAGGTTTTTTCTCCTTTAGTATTTTTGTTGCAGCTCTAATTGATGAACTGAACCATTTTTTACCATTTAATTTAAGTTTCTTAACATTTCTCTTTTTCTCCACACTTATACCAAATTTTGTTTTGGCTTTCATAGCGTTAGTAACCATATATGCAAATGATTTTTCTGCAAAACTGCTATCTTTTGATAAAACTCGATCCCAAGCGGAATTTTCAAGAATTTTATCAGCTTGATGTCTAATATTTAAATCTTTATTTTTAGAATAAGCTATGTGGTGATTTATGCAGGCAGAGTCCAATAAATTGATTCCTTTATCACCTCGATTTAAAAGTTTTTGTAGTTTAGTTCCAGGTCCACAGTATTGATATCCAGGAAGATGAAGTTCAACAGGAAGAGAGTTTATTATTTTATCTAGTAAACCTGCTCCAACGAAGGTGTTTTTATGACTAAATGACTTTTGATAATGTATAACCATCTTATTTATTTATTTTTTCTATAATAAAAGGTAACAAACATGAATTGCATTTAGTTATAAAAATGCAGTTAGTAAAACAACATAAAAATATTTTAGTTCGAAACATTGATGATTCATCGAACATCAGTTCAAAAATAAAACATAGTTCACTCTTACCAAATTCTATTCGTGCTCTAATAGTGGGACCATCAAATTGTGGAAAGACTAATGTTATGATTGGCTTACTAGAAAGTCCTAATGGACTAAAGTTTGAAAACATCTATTTATAATCAAAATCTCTATATCAACCGAAATATGAATACTTGAAGAGATTAATTACACCTATTAAAGGAATGGGATATTACACATTCACCGAAAATGAATCAGTTATTCCCCTGACAAAGCTAAAACTAATTCAATTATGATATTTGATGATGTTGCATGTGAGAAGCAGAATAATATACGAGCTTATTTTTGTATGGGACGACATAGGGATGTTGATTCATTCTTCTTGTGCCAAACTTATACCAGAATTCCCAAGCATTTAATAAGAGACAATGCGAATATGATTATAATGTTTAAACAAGATGAGACAAATATGAAACATATTTATAGGGATCATGTTGCCAGCGATATGAGTTATGCAAAGTTTCATGAAATTTGTCGATTGTGCTGGAAGGATAAATATGGATTTTTGATGATAAGTAAAGATAAGAAAATTATTCGATTGTTTCATAACAATATAAATTGCTCTACATAAAGGAAAAACTTTAGTATATAATCTGGCTTTAACCATAATACATCTACATAGCTCTTGAAATATCAACTATAGCTGATCTAATTATCTACCTAATAAGCTGATCTGATCTGATACCTAATAAGCTGATCTGATACCTAATAAGCTGATCTGATAACCTGATCAGATACCTAATAAGCTGATCTGATACCTAATAACCTGATCTGATACCTAATGAGCTGATCTGATAACCTGATCAGATACCTAATGAGCTGATCTGATAACCTGATCAGATACCTAATAAGCTGATCAGGTACCTAATAAGCTGATCTGATAAGCTGATCTGATACCTAATAACCTGATCAGGTACCTAATAATCTGATCTGATAACCTGATCAGATAGCTAATAAGCTGATCTGATAACCTGATCTGATACCTGATAATCTGATCTGATAACCTGATCCGATACCTAATAAGCTCATCTATTACCTAATAACCTGATCGGATAACCTGATCAGGTACCTAATAAGCTGATCTGATAACCTGATCAGATACCTAATAAGCTGATCTGATAGCTGGAAAATGGATGAAAAATTTTTAAAAGAGTTGGTTGCGACAAGAAATGTCTTGAAGAAAATGCTTCGTAGTATAAAAACGGGCGAAATAGACACACGTGAACAACTAAAAGATACATTTAAACCTATAACAGATCCTTTAAACAAATTTATAAATAATTCTAATAATATCCATGGAATTATAAAAAAATTAATTATTTTTTGTTAATTTTACCATGAATTCAAATTCAATTCGTTGTTTTTTAAATCTTATTCCAGCAAAAAAAAGACACTCCAAAGAAGTCATGAAAATGTAGAATTCGCGATCCGGAAGTATTGCGAATTTGGATAATTTCTAATTAGTTTTACATTACCTTGTCATTGCAAGAAGTTCTGATTTTCGATTAGCAATCACCGAATTGGAAGCGATGCTAGAACAAATTTCTTTTTCCTCAAAGAAAAAGGATACAAAATTACTCATTTTCACAATTTTTTTTAATGCGAATTTAAATTCAAAACTTTATTTTCATGTAAATTTACGTGAATAAATATAAACTTTTAGAAGACTTTTAATAATTAAGCTATTAAGTTATTTAGAAGAATATTAGTTGATAAATGTCCTTTAAAAATCGATTTTTTTAAAAAGCATGGCGATTATTTTTTAAAATTATAAAGGAACTAAAAATTTTTTTCTTGCTTTTCTACTAATTATCTGCATAATTTTAATACAGATTTTTTGGAAGCAAAGAAAATATAGCTCCTCAAAAATTACTTCCAATTTTTTATACTGGGCTAATATCAATTTTAAATATTAATAATCTCTTACACTGTAATTTTGTATAAGAAAAAAAAAATTGCACTTTTTTTTTAATCTAAACTTGAACTCAATTTCAATATTCGTATCGGTATCGGAATCGGTATCGGCGATATTTATTTTTAAATATCGGTATCGGTATCGGATCGGCAAAACGGCGTATCGTTATATAATAACAGTTCTAATCATCTTAAGAAACCATCAATTAAGTTGGAGACAAGTACACCAAAGAAACTTGTAGAAGAATAAATATTTGATACCAGCAATTCACTTGCTGATCCTAATGGTGAAAGTACTATTGATAATGATGACGATTTTTACTCTCAAAATTCAAATGCTGAAGAGAGTTACACTGACTTATCTGTTTTGGAATTAAGAAATGAATTAGATACTAACTATGGTCCACATAAATATTTCAATAATGAATAGAAATTTGGTGATAGTAAGCTCAAATTAAATGAAAACAAAATACATGTTGGTAGTCAAATATGGGCTCTAACACCAGGACTATTTTTTCTAATGTTTCATAAAATACCAAAAAACTATGATAAATATGAACTAGAACTCTACAAAAAATTTTAATTAATACAAATGCGTACAGAAGAGAATATAAACATGATGGACAAATCAAGGGAACGAAAGCCTATAAATATAAACATATTATTAAAAAGATGTTTAAAGAGAAAAACCAACAGACTTTATCAAAATCAATACCAAATAAGACAATATCTAATTATAAAGGTGATGGATTGATGCAGTTTAACCCTCATAAGCCAAACTATATATACTGGGATGATCCAAATGAGATGGTAGATCGACTTCGACTACTGGTATCATTACAAGCTGCAGGTCATACTAATCATAATAACGAAATTGTATCAATTATTGAAGAATTTCGCGAAGCTAATATAATAGAATAATCTATATAAAGTATGTCTGTTGGTAAGTTTGGACATTATCTAAACGATACAAGCAATATAATTTAGTAGTATGTAAATGGGGTATGAGATGGAGATGAGTTTTCATTGGGATGAACTTTTGGGATGATAATTTGGGATGAAAATGGTTTTATTTTTGGGAAGAAATCTTTAGGGAAGAAAACGATTTTATTTTTGGGAAGAAATTTTTAGGGAAGAACACATGCTAAAATTTGTATGAATGTTTAAAATGTGTGTTTGTATGTTTTAATTTTTTATTGCACATGAAAAGATGAAAAGGTTCTTAAGAAAGAATTTTGGATATGGACAAGCACATATCACATTTTTCTGAATGTTTAAAATGTATGTTTGTATGTGTTTATTTCATTGACGATTTGTGTGCATATCAATGCAATACATTTGTAATAGATAAAGGAGTTCTTCGTCAATAAATATGTAGACAAAGGAAATGTGTAATAGCGTGAGAAATTTTTTATTTATGTAACTAAATACCGGTCAAATTACATTCACTGTTTTATCAGCATAATCAAATTTTTTGTAGTACAAAAAAAACCTTTTTGGTTAACGATTAGAATTAAATGACATATAGATACAATTTTAAAATTACAAATACATATCCTACACACAATAAATTTCCAATTTCAAATACTGTAATACTGCTGTTTTATTTATTTTATTATTATTTTGTTAGGGAAGAATTTGGTTTAACTGATCTTTGATTGTACCCTTGTTATTAGTTGAAAGTCTAATAAACAATTTCTAGTCTTTTAAACAATTTGGGATAATATTTTGACACGAAAAAATTTACAGATGAAATAATGTTTAAATTTCTATGAACGATATATTTCCTTTATATATAAAGATATAGGGAAATACTCATTTCGAGTTATTATAATTATTATATTTTCATTATCATTAAGTTATATTAAATACATTTACATATCGTTACCTTAATATAGAAAGGCCCTAACTCATTCTTTTTTTGAAATCGAGATTATTGCAATTTTCGATAGATTAGATGTTCTCCTATCGAAATATAAAAAAAAAACAATTTCAAAAAATAATGAGTTAGGGCCTTTTTATATTAAGGTAACGATATGTACATATGATTACAAACTCAATTTTTATTCAAATATATTTAAAGAAATACTCACTTTGAGTTTATGTAAAATTTAGTTTTCATTAACATTAAGTAATCTTAAATACATTTACATCCTTATGGATATAAACTCAATTTATATTAAAAAATATTGAAATGAGTGTGAGAGATATTGATATAAAACACAACTTCCTATGAGAGGACTCATGCGTCTACATCCTCCCATAATAGTGAGGAGATTTTATATCCTCAAGAATTTTTACTGGAAAACGAAAAAAAAAAATCTTATCAGTGCTGGCAGATGCACAGATCCACCATTGTACATTTAAATTTAGTATAGAGCTGGAATGCGACTATATTAAAATAGTGGAGGACGATATTAAATCCTGCTCTATAACACACCGCACCAAAATGGCATTTGTGACAATGACTGATGATCTTAAGCAAATCTTGAAAGATCAATCAGATGTAATGTGCAATAAAATGTCAGAGTTCCAGGAAAGGGATAGCGGATGGAGCCTAATAACAATCAAGAAACTAACTATTAATATAAATCGGGCTTCATTTATTAGAGGCGCAGCCTATATCCCCCTTCCTTCGTGGATCGCAAAGAAAAGAGGATATTTTAATATTCGCAACAGCGACCAGTACTGCTTTAAGTGGTGTATTATAGCATCATATTCTACATCCATCCTCAATAATATCGCTGATATAACATCGAGCCAAATAATTGTTGATAATAAGCTATTAAATTTTAACAATTTGGAATTTCCACTAAAAATACAGGATGCTAAAAAATTTGTGGAACAAAATGATGGCATAAGTATCAATGTTTTTGGCTGTGAAGAAAAAAGTATCGTGGGACCTTACCATCTCACAGCCAATGAAAAACCACATCATGTTAATCTTCTTTTATTAACGGAAGATGAAAATTCCCACTACGTTCTTATAACGGACATATCAAGGTAATAATAAAATATAAAACAGCTTAATTCATTTTATTAAAACTGCATGTTAACTATTATATCCAGTTCGCAGCTTACTCTCGAAGTAGAAACAAGCATTAATTTGCCGTCGGTGAACAAAATAAACAATATAAAAATATATATACAATATTTATAAAAAAAGAAAAATATTCGCAACAACAAAGTATTAACAAACACCGTTTTGTTTAATATTTTACGTACCTATACATTTTTAAATTTCTTTTTGTAAAGTAAATTATAATTATAAGCAAGTAGGCACACAAACAACAAATATATTTGGTATTCGTACCAAATGAGTACGAATACAACAACAAACAACAGAAATGCCTACATTACTGTTGTTGCTGCAGAATGTGATAACCCAGTAAACAAAAATTTACACTTGCGTACACGGGTACGCTCAAATTCAATGTCTAAGACGGACCATAATATAAAAGTAAATTTTTTGATACCAGCTTCACAGCAAAGCACAAGTGCCAACAATATGATCCAACATCAAGCTGAAAAAGAAAAAACGACAGAAAGTGTCCCCTTAGAAACTGATTCAGAAAATCCAAAAATCCAAATGGGTATTGATCGCTATTTTAAAGTGATAAATAATAAAAAAAGACAAAGAAGTCCAAGATCGAAAAACCTCGCTCCATTGGCGAAAATGGCTAAAGATGGTAAATCCGATGCGGCGCTCTCTGAAAACCGGTTTTCACTTCTACAAAACGACGAAGACGAAATCACCATTGTCAGGTCAAGCAAGCCGCCCCCAATATACTTAAGAGAGAAAAACTCAAATGAGCTAATTAAAAGGCTAGTACAATTAATCGGTGAAGAGGCGTTTTACGTGATCCCGATAAAACGTGGTGCGATTAATGAAACAAAAATTCAAGTAAATGAAGAAAATCATTACCGCTCAGTAGTTTCGGAGTTTGAAACACAAAATAAAAATTTTTACACCTACCAATTGAAAAGTGCAAAAGGCCTCCAGGTAGTGATAAAAGGCATCGATTCATACGTGGATCCAGAAGAGGTAAAAGCGGGTCTAATAAATAATAATTTTAAAGTAAAAAATGTTACTAACATTAAAAATAGAGAGCGAGTTCCCCAACCACTATTTCGTGTGGAAATGGAACCAGGTGATATGAAATTAAAAAGGAATGAAGTACACCCCATTTACAGCTTAAGATATTTGCTGCACCGACGAGTTACCGTAGAGGAACCACACAAGCGAGCAGGGCCCATTCAATGTCTAAATTGCCAAGAATATGGCCACACCAAAACATATTGCAAGTTGCGCACCGTTTGTGTCGTCTGTGCTGAACTACACGCACTGCCAATTGTGATAAGCAAAAAGATGATTCCAAAATGAAAAAGTGTAGCAATTGTCATCAAAATCACACTGCAAACTACAGGGGCTGCCCTGTCTATGTATATGTTAAGCAGTCTTTGTCTAACAGACGTAATCACACCTATGCTCAACCTAATTTCGACAATACAAATTATCCCCAGTTGCGCCAACCAGCTACCAGCCGGCCTTCATACGCCAACATTTTTAAGGCCAACCAGCCCATAGCGCAAAACATACCAAACAGCCAGTTCTCGTACACTAATGCTTTGAAGTCTAACCAGCCCCCAGCTCAAAAACGGCCTCTTGCCAACGAAAACAGTGGTTTCAATTTTGATCGACTTGAGGCTTCAATAGAAAATTTAATACAAACCGTAAATTTTTTTACAACCAACATGACATGCATGATGCAGGAAGTGTTGAAAATGCAATCTACATTTTTGCAGGCTGCATTAAACAAACCATGAACTTAAAAATCTGTTTCTGGAACGCAAACGGCATCCGCCAATATAAAACCGAACTAGAATACTTCATGATGGATAAACAAGTTGATGTTATGCTTATCTCTGAGACGCACTTGACTGCTAGAAGTTTTTTTAAAATCAACGGATATACTCTCTACGACACTAAGGACCCCCAAGGTAGAGCTTGTGGTGGCTCGGGTATACTAATAAAATCGCGATTAAAACATTACTTAATGAGTGATCATTGTGAAGACTATCTTCAAGCAACTAACATCTGCATTGAAGTTTTTCATCAAAACCTGGTGATTTCATCAATTTACTCTCCTCCCAGGTACTCTATTACAGAAAATCAGTATAGTAGATTTTTTAATTCACTAGGTCCACGCTTTTTGGCCGCCGGTGATTACAACGCTAAGCACACGTTCTGGGGATCTCGCCTCATCACGACAAAGGGTCGCGTTTTGTTTGACACAATTTCAAAAATGCGGTTAAATGTTATATCAAGTGGGCAGCCAACTTACTGGCCAACAGATCGCCGAAAAATACCTGATGTTATTGATTTTGGAGTAGTAAAGAGTGTGCCCAGCGAAATGATCCAAGTTGAAGCATCTTTAGATTTGTCTTCAGATCACTCACCAACTATTGTCACTATATATTCACATACAACATATTCACCCACTTGTGATTTAACGATGACAACCACACGTATAAATTGGTTGAAATACAAAAAATATTTGAGTGCTCATTGCCCAGAAAATATTCCATTAAAAACGCCTGCTGACATAGATGACTCTATTAGAATGTTTGAGGCAAATCTTAAGCAAGCTGCTCTAAATGCTACTACTACAAATCGTCAGGTGAGATATAATAAAATTTTTTCAGCAGATGTAGAACGGCTTTTATCCGAAAAAAGAAGAGATCGTAGAGAATGGCAACGCTACAGATCCCCTCAGCTAAAATCTAGGCTGAAGGAATGTACTAAACAGCTGAAAACTCTACTAGAATATCAAAAAACCGCTTCTCTTCAAAACTTTCTAAATGGGCTCAACGCAACACCTCAAACAGACTATTCGCTATGGAGAGCAGCCCGAGGCCTCAAAAGACCAGTGATATATAAGCCTCCATTGCGAGCTTCGAATGGAGACTGGGCAAGAACTGACGCTGAAAAAGGTACTCGGTTTGTAAACCACTTGCAGAAAGTATTTACTCCAAATACGTCTGATACTATAGTTGAGCTGCCACCAGTCCTCGCTAAACCAGATGTTACTTTGAGGTTCAACATTCGTGAGATTGAACACTATATTGCCGGCTTAAACTCGAAAAAAGCCCCAGGCGCTGATAAAATAAGCAATAAATGCTCTTAGAGCTACCCTATACTGCAAAACGGATAATTCTATTTATTTTTAACAGTATTTTGCGCCTCAAATGCTATCCCGCAGAATGGAAGGTTTCGCTGATTACCATGATACCTAAACCAGGCAAAGATCATACGATGGTGGAGTCCTATAGGCCTATAAGCCTGTTGTCTAACATGTCAAAACTATTTGAAAAGCTACTTATGAGTAAGCTAACACCCATACTGAATCGTACTGGATGCATTCCAGACCACCAATTCGGTTTTAGGAGACAACATAGTACGATTGAACAAACACATAGACTCGTGAACGTGGTTAGAAAAACCTTCGAAGAAAAGAAATATTGTTCTGCGCTCTTCATCGATGTTTCTCAGGCATTTGATAAAGTATGGCACGCAGGTTTAATACAGAAACTAAAGCAAAACCTACCCGAAAACATCCTTAAACTTTTAGAAAGCTACTTACTTAAATTTGTTGTTAAAGAAGGTAATTTTCAAAGCCCTCCGCAACCCATTGAAGCCGGAGTTCCTCAAGGCAGCATCCTCGGTCCTGTATTATATCTGATATATGCCTCTGACTTGCCGGTAAGCAGTAACATACACATATCAACATTCGCTGATGATACAGCTTTTCTAAGTGTTCACAAAAGCCATCAAGAAGCCACCCGCAATTTGCTAGATTATATACCCCATTTGGAACAATGGCTAAAACAATGGCGGATAAAAATTAACGAACAAAAATGTCTACACATTACTTTTACATTGTGCAAAGAAACCTGTCCACCTATACAAATAAATAACCAAACTATACCTCAACACACTGAAGTAAAATATCTCGGTGTTCTCTTGATCGTCGTCTAACATGGAAGTCACACATAAATGCAAAGGTGACCCAAATGAAACTAAAAGCAGCTCAAATGAATTGGCTCATTGGAAGGAACTCTACTCTAAGCCTAGATTGTAAACTTCTTCTATACAACTCCATTCTAAAACCAATATGGTCCTACGGAATCCAGTTATGGGGCACTGCCTCGGCATCAAATGTAGAAAAAATTCAAAGGCAACAAAATAAAATACTCCGTACGATTACAGCAGCCCCATGGTATGTCAGAAACAAGCGAATTCATAAGGACCTAGATGTGCCGCCGGTTAAGACAGTGTTTTCTAAACACGTGACAAGCTACATAAAAAGACTTGAGTTGCACCCAAATCCCCTAGTCCGAAACATCATTAACTTTAGAGGCCACACTCGGCTGAGAAGGAGGAACACTCTTGCTCTCAGCCGAGCACGAGAGACGTAAATAACCAAACAACCAATCGCTGAAACAAATATTTTTGTCTGGCACTGGCTGGACTTAAAAATTAAAATTTTAGAATTAAGATTTGATTACTTATTGTTAGTTCAATTTTATTGAAGATACTATAAATAAATACATATAACCGGAAAAAAAACTATTATATATTTCAGATTGATAAGAAGTGCAGTTACTTATAATAAAAATAAGCTAATACTATGCAATGCTTGTCTGCAGTATACTCAAAATGAGAGAGTGATGGAGGAGCATAAAGCTAGCTGCAAAAAAGTTGTTGCTAATATGCCGCGAGAGGATGACTGCATAATAAAATTTCAAAACATACAAAAGCAGTTGGATCTCCCTTTCGTGGTATATGCAGATTTTGAAGCATATCTGGAAAAGATGAATCCCATAACAACAAGCGTAGCGGGTAATATAGAAAAACATATAGCTTGTGCATTTAGCTATTATATTAAATGTAGTTTTAATAATAGTTTAGATAGATTTAAAACTTATTTCGGTGAGGACGCGCCCAAAGTTTTTTTTTAGAATATTTAATCAAAGATTTAACTGAGATATATACTGACTATATATCAAAAGTAGTACCAATGACACCACTAACATATGACGAGAAAATTTCGTACGCAATCTCCAAAAATTGTTATATTTGTGGACAAATTCTAAGAAATGACAAAGTACGAGACCGTTGTCATTTTACTGGCAAATATAGAGGTGCAGCGCAACTCATGCAATCTTCTTTATAGAACAGCTAAGTTCATACCAGTTCTCTTTCATAACTTTTCGTCTTATGACTGTCACTTGTTTATAAAAGAACTTTCTAACTTTGATGGCGATGTGAAAGTAATCGCGATTAATAAAGAATTATACATATCACTTTCAAAGTTCATACCAATCGGACAAAAGGAAAATTTTGAAATTCGTTTCTTAGACTCTTTCCGATTTATGGCCTCCAGCTTAGAGTCGCTAGCTAATAACTTAAGTGATGATGATTTCCATATCCTTAAGAATATGTTTGCGCAAAATGAAGAATTCAGATTAATAAGAAGAAAGGGAGTATTTCCTTACTCTTACATGGATTCTATGGAGCGCTTCAATGAAGATCATCTCCCCGCTCGAGAAAGGTTTTTTAACCATTTAAATAATTCTGAATGCTCTTCGGATGATTATAAACATGCCAAGAAAGTTTGGAAAACATTTAACTGTAAAAATATGTTAGATTATACGCTATTATATTTAAAAACAGACGTTCTTCTATTAACTGACATATTTCAAAATTTTAGAAAAATTTGTAAAAACATTTACAAACTGGCTTATCATGGGATGCCATGTTAAAGACCACAAAAATAGAGTTAGAGCTATTTACTGATATAAACATGTACAATTTTGTGCAAGATGGTATCAGAGGGGTCTTGTACAATGTTCAAAAAGATATACTAAGGCGAATAATAAATACATGGAGGATTATGATTGTAATAAACCTTCAGAGTATTTGATGTACTTAGACGCAAACAATTTGTATGGATGGGCAATGTCCGAATGTTTACCATACAAAGGTTTTGAGTGGGTTGATGATAAAACTCTTCAAGTTTTAGATGTAAATAATATATCAGATACATCAACTGTGGGATATACTTTGGAGGTAGATTTAGAGTATCCTCAAAGTTTACATGATGCGCATAACGATCTACCTTTTTGCCCAGAAAACAAAATGGTTGGTGATTCAAAATGCAGAAAACTTATTGCTGACCTAACATCTAAAATTAAATACCCAATAATTATAGAGTACTCAAACAATGCTTGAGAAATGGTTTGATACTAAAAAAAATACATAGGGCATTAAAATTTAAACAATCACCTTGGCTCAAACAATATATAGATATAAATACACACCACCGAACAATGGCAAAAAATTCTTTTGAAAAAGATTTTTTCAATGCGGTTTATGAAAAAACGATGGAAAATATCCATAAACGTAAAAATGTTAAAATTGTCACAGAGTGGGAGACTACAAGGAAGAATCATTTAGGTGCAAGAGCTCTGATTTGTAAACCAAACTTTTCGAGCATAACTCAATTTTCAGACAATATGTTTGCAGTTCAACTAAAAATTATGAAATTCACCTACAACAAACCAATTTATTTAGGGTTTGTTGTACTAGAGCTCTCAAAGTGGAAGATGTACGACTTTCACTATCAATATATGAGGCCTAAAATTTCAAACAATTTGTGTCTAAACTATTTCGACACAGATTCGTTTATTTACTCCATAAAAACAGATGATTTTTATGACGATATACGGCAAGATGTTGCTTCACGGTTTGATACATCTGAGTATCAGCCTAACAACACATTCAATCTTCCAACATTAAATAAAAAAGTTCTTGGAATGATGAAGGATGAAAATGGAGGAAAAATAATGAAAGAGTTTGTGGGACTTCGGTCAAAAATGTATTCATTTGAAACTGAAGGAATCGGCCAAGTAAAAAAATCAAAGGGAGTAAAAAAGTCTTGTATCAACAGTTATTCTATTACAGATTACAAAAAATCATTATTTGAAAAAAAGATAATTTCGGATTCAATGAATACATTTAGATCGAAGTTCCATCACCTGTATACTCAAAAGTTATATAAAGTTGTGTTGAGTTATGCGGATGACAAAAGAATCATTGATACAAATCAAGTAAATACATATGCCAGAGGACATTATAGACTTCAACCTGACTTTGACAGCATTTATACTGATACGGACGATGACATTTTTATGAACATTAATGAAGAATTTTTAGACTTCTACAATAACTCAGCTGACGATGACTTATTAATGAATATAGACCAAAGCTATTAATTAATATACTTTAATTATAAATAAAAATGTATACCTCTTTTTAAGTAAAAAAATGTTATATACTTATGTATATATTTGTAAATAATAAAACAATAACATTAGAAAACAAAATAAGTGTTTTTATTTCAAGTTATATTTATTAAATAAAAAGTTTATGCATAAATGTCCACAATTATATGTGTTAAGTTTTTGTTTATAATTATAATCAATTGGAGTTTTTAGATAATTAACTATTTCAAGTGGTGGTTGTAAGTTTCCAAAACTATCAAAATATTCTTTATAGCTATGATTTTTATAATAAGCTACCCAATGCGTTCCAGAACCGCTAGAATTATCTAAATTAACAACACCACATTCTTGAATTAATGGTTTTTAGGCAAACGATCGAGCATAAAAACGCCTCTAAAATGTTTAAGCTTTTTACAATGTTTCATTATATCTAGATTGGGTAGACTATCTAAAAGTTCTTTGAATGTGGTTTATAATAAAGTCCATATCCGGATTTATATGGCTTAAGATATAAACCTTTTCCCATTGCAATGGATTCCATATATTTGTTATGTCGAGTAACCTCTGCTAGTTGCGCCTTTCCATTTTTTATATCATTGACAGCCTTTACAATAGCTGATCCACCTGTAGCCAAGCCTCCAACTGCTGACAAAGCTGTTGAAATTGGAACTAAAGGTAGAAATCCACCTATTTTCGGCACTGGGATGACTCTTGGTAACTTAATACTACATCTCTTTATCCCCTTGAACTTTGAATGCACAATTTTCTGTGCAATTTTAAGAGCAGCATTTAATTTATTTGGTTTTTCTTTTTGTAAGATCCTTAGAGTTTTTTAACGGTATTTGAAAAAAGGGTTTTGTCACTGATTTTCCTCTTTTTCTCATTCTTCTTATTTTTTTTTGGATTTGCGGGTTTTGGTATTCTTCATACCTAATCCAAATTTAACTTTTGCTTTCATCGCGTTTGTTACGAGCCAAGCTTGTGCTCGCTTTTTGAAATCGCTATCTTTTGATCTTATTCGTTGCCAAGCTTTTTCAGCTAATATTTGATCTGCTTGATGTCTTTTATTCGTATCGATTGTTTGTGAATATGCAATATCATGCTCTCTACAAGCTGCATCCAATAAATTTATTCCTTTATCCCCTCTTGTCAATCGTTTGTCAAGTTTCGTTCCAGGTCCGCAAAACTGATAACCAGGTAAATGTAGTTCAACAGGCAGTTTATCTATTAAGTTGTTTACAAATCCGCTTCCAGTCCTATACTGATTATTAAAATCTTTATTGCTATAGTTAATAAACATACTTATTGTTATTATTTTTTCGATTATGGAATAATAGCATGTTTGATGCTAAAACAGTAATGATGAGATTCCCGTATATAAGGATGAATTTATAGATAATCAAATTAGTTAGCAATATGCGATTAGTAAAGCAAGCTAAACAAATTGTAATAAGAAATGCGGACGAAGCGCCAGAGAAGAAAACTAAAACTGTGCATAGTATACTATTACCTAATTCAATACGAGCACTAATTGTAGGACCTTCAAACTGTGGTAAAACTAACGTCATGATTGGTCTAATAGAAAGCCCTAATGGACTTAGATTCAGAAACTTGTATATATACTCCAAGTCTTTATATCAACCAAAATATTGTTATCTAAAAAAATTAATCGATCCCATAAAAGGAATTAATCTCTTTTCATTTTCGGAAAATGAAAAAGTTTTACGCCTCGCAGAAGCAAAACCAAATTCTATTATAATATTTGATTATGTAATTTGCGGTAAACAAGATAATATTAGAGATTACTTTTGCATGGGTAGACATAAACATATTGATTGCTTTTATTTATCTCAAACGTATACGAAAATTCCAAAGCATCTAATACGAGATAATGCTAATATGATTATAATTTTTAAACAAGACGAAATGAATTTGCGTCATATATATAATGATCATGTTATAGGAGACATGACATTTAAGGAATTTGCGCATATATGTAGTCAATGCTGGAGAGATAAATATGGGTTTCTTGTAGTCAGTAAGGATGACTCGATAAATAAAGGACGATATAGAAAAGGTTTTGATAAGTTCATACAACTGTAAAAAGATTTGCCCAGGAGCTGATCATGACCATGCAAAAGCAGGTACGAAGTAGATATGGACCAGTTCATAACTAGATAAATCAGGTACAAAGCAGATATAAATCAGTTAAAAGCAGATATAAAGCAGATAAAAGCAGTTATAAAGCAGATTTAAAACAGTTTATATCCAGAAAAAAGCAGTTCATAACCAGATACAAAGCAGATATAAAGCAGTTATAAAGCAGATTTAAAACAGTTTATATCCAGAAAAAGCAGTTCATAACCAGATACAAAGCAGATATAAAGCAGATAAAAGCAGTTATAAAGCAGATTTAAAACAGTTTATATCCAGAAAAAGCAGTTCATAATCAGATAAAAGCAGATATAAAGCAGATAAAAAGCAGATACAAACCAGATCGATGTCAGATACAAAGAAGCTCACAACCGTTTACAAACCAGACCGATATGACTAATAACAAGTTATTAAAAGATATTGTTAAAACAAGAATAATATTAAAAGAAAAACTAAAAAATATAAAATCAAATGAAGCAGATAGACTTAACTTATTGGAAGATACATTTAAACCTGTAACAAAACCCCTGAATAAATTTGATGAATATCAATCCGATGATTTATTGGAAGACAAATTTATACCTACACAAAAACCCCTGAATAAGATAATTTAAAAAACTCATGATTACAAATTAGATGATCATCATTCAAATAATGATATGTCAGATTCACAACTTCCATCACTACCATCGGATGGCACTTCTGATGATTTTGATGATGCTGAGGGATGTGATGATGATGATAATATAACTATTTACAGTCCTATCAACAAAGGAAAAAAAATTTGATGTAAAAATTGATAGTGATAATAATGACAATGATAAAGTGAACGAAAATGCTAGCAACAAGTCCTCACTAGTTGAAAATATAGAATTGCTCCTGAGTAATAAATAGCTAGATATGGTTTATGGTTTCAACATAGATGAAAGCGGAAATTGGCGATATGCAAATAATGAACTAAATTTTAATGCAGATAACTCTATTCGAATAGGAAATACAAAGTGGAAAATGACTCCAGGATTATTCGAATTAGTTTTTCATTCAAAACCTCTGCATTACACTAAAAATGATTTGAAAAATTATAAGAACTTTTAGCAAGTACAAATGCACATAAGCGTCAATATCAATCAAAGGGTCAGATTAAAGGTACACGAGCATATAAATATGTTAATATAATAAAACATTTATTTACTACGAACCCAAATGTTTCAAAGAAAGGTAGTGGGTTGCTGTTAAAATCTGTAGACAATCGTAAGCCAAGCTATATATATTGGGATGATCCAAATGAATTAGTTGACAGATTACGTTTACTTCTTTCATCGGAAAGTGCTGGGCATAATAATCAGAAAAACGAAATAATTGCCATTGTTGAAGAATTGAGAGAATCCAACATAGTATATTAAAATGAGTTATATAAACAAATTTGGAGAAAGTTCGATTAAAAATAATATAAATAATTATTCAAGGCTATGGACATATAAGCAAAATTTACAAATAAATGGTGTAACAAAAGATATGCATCAAATATATACGACGATAAAGATTTTTAAGGAGCAGGTCCGGAATGAAATTGTGGACTTTTCGAATAAAATTGAAAAAAACTTAAATGCAATTGAAGAACTTAAAAATGGATATGACTCACAATTAAATGTTATTAGAAGTGATATAAAAATATTACGAGAATCGATTACAAAAGATATTGATAAAGATGTTGAACTCATTGAAAAAACAGTAAATAATCAAATACACATTGCAAATAAAGAATTTATAAAAAGTATTGAAGGAAGATTCAATAAAATTGATAACTTTATTTTAAAATTTATTGAAAAAAATACTAATGTGGATGATTTAAAAAAACGAAAACTTGAATGGTCTAAAATTAAAGTAGCAAAGTGATTGACGTAGATATACTATATATATATAATTATATATATATATATATATATATATATATATATATATATATATATATATATATATATATATATATATATATATATATATATATATATATATATATATATATATATATATATATATATATATATATATATATATATATATATATATATATATATATATATATATATATATATATATATATATATATATATATATATATATATATATATATATATATATATATATATATATATATATATATATATATATATATATATATATATATATATATATATATATATATATATATATATATATATATATATATATATATATATATATATATATATATATATATATATATATATATATATATATAATAAGAACCTTGTAGATATATAATCACATATGTAAAATGAACGTCGATAAGAGAGAAATAGTTAATGAACTGCATAAACAAGCGCGCAAAAATTTTAAAAGGAGACGAGTTATAATGAAAGGAATTGATGATTTATGGCAAGCACTTTGGTTCAAATGGGGAATTATGCAGTACATAATAGTGGCTATCGATATCTTCTAACAGTAATAGATATCTTTTCAAAAAAAGCTTGGGCTGTAGCATTAAAAAGTAAAACTGCACTAAACGTAACGAATGCTCTGAAAAGTATATTCACTAACAATAATAGAAAACCGAGAAATTTACAAACAGATGACGGCAAAGAATTTTTTAATAATCAATTTCATCAACTAATGCAATCGAATCAAATTAATCACTATTCAACGTATATTGTTCTAAAGGCATCCATAGTAGAACGATTTAACAGAACTTTAAAAGGAATGATGTGGAAAGAGTTTAGTTATCAGGGAACATACAAATGGATAAACAGATACTTGTTAATAAATATAATAACACATTTCATAGAACAATACAGATGACTCCCAATGAAGTAAATTCATCAAATGAAAATTTATAGTTGGATACAGTCTACAACAATTTAAAAGTCTTTAAGAAACCCAAGTTTAAAGTAAATGATAATGTTCGAATAAGCAAATATAAGCATATATTTGAAAAAGGTTATACGCCAAATTGGACTACAGAAATTTTTAAGATTAAATCCATAAAAAATACAAATCCTAATACCTATATATTGCAAGACTATCAAGGTCATGAAATTAAAGGTGGTTTTTACGAGTATGAGCTAATGAAAACTAAATTTCCAGAAACATATTTAGTTGAAAAAATATTAAAAAGAAGAAGGAATAGGGTTTATGTTAAATGGTTGGGTTTTTCATCAGAACACAACTCTTGGATTAATATCGACAGTGCTTCATCATAAAAATTGATGTAATTTTTATTAATTAACTGATCAAACGTTAAAATGTCAATTACATTAACATTAAACGGAGACTCTTCATATGGGTGTTTCCATAGTAACGGTCGTGACAGGTTTACACGAAATTTCGTAATAAAACTTTAACCTGAAATACAATGTCAAAATGATTTGTTGATTTTAAAAATATAAAATTTCAACCCCTAAAAGCAATAAGAATCATTGCATAGAAACTGCATTTTAAGGTTTTTTTAGATCAATGAAAAGGTAACGGTCGTGACATTACAAATGAGCTGTTTTTGAATGTTCGGTCTTAGCAACTCAGATTGCAAAATTTTCCAAGGAATGCGTTAAATAAAAATTCTTATTAAATTCTTTGCAGTGTTTTGTGTAAGAAAACTCTACTTTTGTGTGAAAATGATGTAGCCAAATAAAAAAATAATAACTTTGAAAAGGTAACGGTTGTGACAAAAAAAAGTAACGGTCGTGACAGCATAAAAAATAAAACGGATTTGTTTTTGTAGTCGTATATTTAACAGTATCAAAATGATTACATGGAAGTTTATGGTTATCTTAGAGAAGGCAGCAATGTTTTAAAGCTCGATTTCGTTTTTATTCATTTTCAGTTGAAGAATATACATCATTATACTCCAGACGTTTAAGGCTGCTCATTTTTAGCGCCGAAACTCCAGTTATTCCACAAAGCAAACAGTTAAAGCCAGCATTTTGAAAAAAGTGCATCTTCTGGATGTTTTTGATTGCTTTAAGATGTTCCCATCTTTTTTTTAAACAGCCTGTATTTTGCTTTATTTGGTTCTTATCGCAATACAAAACAGTCACTCCATCCAACTTTTTATTTTGAACAAAAAAATTGAAAGCTTCTGCTGGAGTATTAATTTTAGCTTGGCGAGACATGATTGCTGTCCATAAAGACCTTTTGATAGTGGCTCCAATTCCATCCACAGCGCCTTTGCCATGTCCAGATGCAAAAAACGACCATTTCATATTTACACCGAAGTCTTCCTTTGCAAAACATAAGTTAAATAGATTGAACCTATTTTTGAATTGAGCAGCACATCCATCCGAAAAGACGTGTGCAGTATTAATTTCAGTTTTCGTTTTGAGGTGTTCAACAATCATTTTCAAAAAGTACCACACACTTTCTTTATTGTGCGTCAAGTCATCACTTATGATTGCATAAGAATATGATTTCAGGGCCAATTCAGTTTTCACCCAAGCACAGGCTGTAAACACAGTTGCTTGAGCTTGGTTCCAGTGTGCGCTTTGCACTTCGTCCTGCGAAATCAACGTGAAATTTTCAGCGAAATCTATCTGAACGACCGCTTCATTTGATTCAATCCGCTCCTTAGCCTCGCGAAATTGATCGCTCTGTGTTTGGTGCACATAAAAATGTTGCTTAAATCTTTGGAGTTTGCTTTCGAATGTCTGAAGTAAAACTTGAAAAGTGCCTTCCTCCTCGCTTATTTGAGTATGATGTTCATTTGTGGTCCATTGTTTCCAACGCACAGTTGCATCTGAACTATAATTCAATGGCAATATATCAAAAATTGTGTCGCAGTTCTTGCAACTGCTAGTCATGCAAGCCTCATTTGTTGTGTCACAGCAAAGTTCATTCATCAAATCCTTAGCAGATTTAGGCACTGTAGAGACCACTTCAGAAACTGATTTAAGCAAAAATTTAAAGTTGGCGTGGTAAATACAGACGCACATGTTTGATGGAGTTTGTGAATTGAGGCGTACATGTTTTGGCCGACTTGCGTAAAACAAAGACTTCCCAATTTTTATTTGTGCATTTTCTTCCTTAAAAAGCTGATAACATTCTCCAACCGTCATCACCATATACTTCAATTGCATTTGTACTCCGTTTATTAGTTTTGTGTCCTTTCGTCCTGGTGTTTGGTAGCTTACATCGTCCCTCAAAAAGAAGTTTTTGACTTTTTCTAACTCGGCATCAGATAGGCGATTAATTTTTCCGCTACGTCGCTTGGTGAAAATCAAATCCATTTCAGGACCAACTACCTCAGAAGCAAGTCTCTTCACAACTGCAATTTTCTTCGAGGGGCTGCTCGGTAGTTTGACCTTAACTTTTGTTACTGCCTTTTTAAGTGAACGATCGGACTTAAAGCTTCCTATATTTGATGATGAGGCTGCAGCTTCAACAACTTTCTCCTTCCCTATGTTCTTTTTTTCACGACACTTCCTTTGACGTTCGCGATCAGTATTCCGATTGTGAGCAAGCATTTCTTCACTCAATGACTCTTTTGCAGCCAGCCGCCGTTTTTTTATTTCTTTCTCTTTCTTTTTTCAAATGAGCTTTGTATTTTACTGGATCTTCCTTCAATCTCTTCCGATATCTTTGCATCTTGCTTTGGGAGTCCATGGTTTGTTAAGCTATAGTTAGTAAGAAAAAGTTGAACACCATTTTCAATAAGGTAACGGTCGTGGCATTCTCAATAAATTAAAAAAAAATTGAAATGACTTCCGAGCGCTTATTTTGCTACATGAAACTCTTTAACTTACTTGCCTTGTCACCCTTAGCAACTGTGTTTTTTTATAGCTTTAACAGTTTTCACAAAATTTAAACTTTTTTTATTTGCGTGGTCACGGTCGTGACACAAATTAGTGATTTTGAAAAATTTCTCAAAATTATAATTTGAAAGCTACACGTGCAAATTTTCTGCTGAACGTAGACAAAAGTAACAACTGTCAGCTGGTAATTGTTTTGATTGCTAACTACCGTTATAAAAGTGTTGTCAAGTGATTTAAAAAAAGACTCAATATAAAGGGGGAAAAAGTGTATGACGCACCAAGTTAAAGTAGATTTTTTTACAAAAAAAAAAAAAAAAAATAAACATACACCCCAGGATGTAATGGATACGTATATTTTCTATAACAAAAGAGCTAAAATGGGTCAAAGTTGATAATTTTATTAATGTTCTTATAGTAGGAGTTACCTTCGGCTAGTGATGGTCAAACCAAAAATAAATAAAACTAATTCATTTTATTTTAAACACCCAACGTTTCGTTTGTTTGCTTCAAACTTCTTCAGGGGTATATTTTATTTATAAAATCTAGCAACAAAACAATAGCTTAATAAATTTAAAATTCATCAATTGTTTAGCAATTAATTTTCAACTTACAAATTCTTGTTTTACATGTTAATATTTATCACTCATTACTTATAAATAAAAAACTGGGCTTCACGACACAGAATTTGTATAAATAAAAATAAATAATTAAATAAAAACAATACTACACAAAATTTTATTTGTCAACCTTAACGCTAATATCACAGAACTTGAACTAAATTAAACTATTGCAGCAGAATACTGTAGTTTGGTGTTATCTTTATCCTCCTTTGTATTCATTGTCCTTTGTATTTTTTGTTGTATCCTTAAACTTTCGAGAGTGTAACGTTTATTTGCTTTCTTCTCTTTGTCCAATATTTTTATATTTTCTAAATCAACTATATGTTTACATTGTTTTGCGTGAAGGGATAACGCTGTCGCCTCTTTTCCCTTCCTTATATCAGCTTTGTGTTCATTTACTCTCGTCCCTAGCTTTCTTTTTGTTGTCCCAATGTAAACTAAATCACAGCTTTCTCTCTCATTTCCATTGCATTTGATTTCGTACACAACATTGTTTATCTTTAATTTGTCAAGTTTTGTTTTATTATTTGTGAATAGGTTTCTTAAAGTTCTGTTTGATCTGTGTGCTATTCTTGTTGTTGGATCTTCGATTATATTATGTAGTGCTTTTGTTTCTGTAAGCTTTGGAATGTATGGTACACTGTAAAATATCATATTTGTTTTTGTTTGTTGGTTTGTGGAAGTTTTATTTTCGTTTTTAAGAATTTTATTAATTAAATTATTTATTATGTAGGATGGGTAGTTATTTTTTCCTAATGTTTCCCATATCGTGTTTATATTTTGTCTTTTGTATCTTTTGTCACTTAATTGTAAGACTTTTTTGATGAAATTGTTGGCCGTATTCAGTTTCATTTGTAGCGGCTGTGTTGAGTGATAGTTCATTATTCTTCCTGAAGAAGTAGGCTTTTTGTACCAATTTGTAATAATTGTACCATTGTCGTTAATTATATAAATGTCTAAGTAAGGTATTGCACTATTTTTCTCATTTTCTATCGTAAATTGTATTTTATTATGGTACGCGTTTAGTGTTTTTAATATAATTAGTTCGTCAGATTTATTTATGACAGCAAAAATGTCATCCACATATTTCGTCAAAAACTTAATTTTAATATTTTTTGATTTTAATTCTTCGATTGCATCGTCCAAAAGGGTGTCAAGTACAATATCTGCTATAGTTGGGGATAAAGGATTTCCCATAGGCATACCATACGTCTGATGATAAAATTTATTGTCAAAATTGAAATAATTGTTTTCATTTAAACAGAACTGTAGTATTTTTAGGAATAATTTCTTCTCTATTGCTGTGTGTTCTTTTAGTTGTTGCCATTTTTCCAGTATGTTCTTAATTGCTAGGTGAATCGGTATATTGGTAAACAATGATACCACGTCGAAGGAAACCATTACTTCGTTGTCATCTATTTTTATTTTCTCTAATTTTTGTTTCAATTCAAATGAGTTCTTTATGTTGTAAGTAGGCGATATAATAGTTTTTAAAATATTTCCTACGTATTTTGATAGATGGTAGCACGGCAAATTCACTGATGATGAGATAGGTCTGAGGGGTATATTTTCTTTGTGGATTTTCGGTAAACCATATAATTGAGGAGAAGCTGCTGCGTGTGTTGTCATTTTATATTTTTCAAATTTTGTTATAATGTTCTTTTTGTATAATTCCGTTATTATGCTGTTATTTCGTGTTTGGAGTTTTTCAGTGGGATCTGTTTCTATTGGCTTATAGGTTTTTTTGTCATTTAGCATCGATTTCATTTTGTTTTTGTAATCATTTTTGTACATTATTACCGTTTTATTGCCTTTATCTGCTGTCGTTATTGTTATTTCATTTTCATATTGAGCAGTGGGTACAGAATATAAAAGATGAGACACAAAAAGAAATTACACGATCAAGGATCGCCAATAGAATTGCAAGTTATAAAAGAAAATTAAAAAATAGTGAAAAGGAGAAATTTATTCTTAGCACATATGAAGAGACTAGGAAATACATAAAACAATATGAAAATGAAATAACAATAACGACAGCAGATAAAGGCAATAAAACGGTAATAATGTACAAAAATGATTACAAAAACAAAATGAAATCGATGCTAAATGACAAAAAAACCTATAAGCCAATAGAAACAGATCCCACTGAAAAACTCCAAACACGAAATAACAGCATAATAACGGAATTATACAAAAAGAACATTATAACAAAATTTGAAAAATATAAAATGACAACACACGCAGCAGCTTCTCCTCAATTATATGGTTTACCGAAAATCCACAAAGAAAATATACCCCTCAGACCTATCTCATCATCAGTGAATTTGCCGTGCTACCATCTATCAAAATACGTAGGAAATATTTTAAAAACTATTATATCGCCTACTTACAACATAAAGAACTCATTTGAATTGAAACAAAAATTAGAGAAAATAAAAATAGATGACAACGAAGTAATGGTTTCCTTCGACGTGGTATCATTGTTTACCAATATACCGATTCACCTAGCAATTAAGAACATACTGGAAAAATGGCAACAACTAAAAGAACACACAGCAATAGAGAAGAAATTATTCCTAAAAATACTACAGTTCTGTTTAAATGAAAACAATTATTTCAATTTTGACAATAAATTTTATCATCAGACGTATGGTATGCCTATGGGAAATCCTTTATCCCCAACTATAGCAGATATTGTACTTGACACCCTTTTGGACGATGCAATCGAAGAATTAAAATCAAAAAATATTAAAATTAAGTTTTTGACGAAATATGTGGATGACATTTTTGCTGTCATAAATAAATCTGACGAACTAATTATATTAAAAACACTAAACGCGTACCATAATAAAATACAATTTACGATAGAAAATGAGAAAAATAGTGCAATACCTTACTTAGACATTTATATAATTAACGACAATGGTACAATTATTACAAATTGGTACAAAAAGCCTACTTCTTCAGGAAGAATAATGAACTATCACTCAACACAGCCGCTACAAATGAAACTGAATACGGCCAACAATTTCATCAAAAAAGTCTTACAATTAAGTGACAAAAGATACAAAAGACAAAATATAAACACGATATGGGAAACATTAGGAAAAAATAACTACCCATCCTACATAATAAATAATTTAATTAATAAAATTCTTAAAAACGAAAATAAAACTTCCACAAACCAACAAACAAAAACAAATATGATATTTTACAGTGTACCATACATTCCAAAGCTTACAGAAACAAAAGCACTACATAATATAATCGAAGATCCAACAACAAGAATAGCACACAGATCAAACAGAACTTTAAGAAACCTATTCACAAATAATAAAACAAAACTTGACAAATTAAAGATAAACAATGTTGTGTACGAAATCAAATGCAATGGAAATGAGAGAGAAAGCTGTGATTTAGTTTACATTGGGACAACAAAAAGAAAGCTAGGGACGAGAGTAAATGAACACAAAGCTGATATAAGGAAGGGAAAAGAGGCGACAGCGTTATCCCTTCACGCAAAACAATGTAAACATATAGTTGATTTAGAAAATATAAAAATATTGGACAAAGAGAAGAAAGCAAATAAACGTTACACTCTCGAAAGTTTAAGGATACAACAAAAAATACAAAGGACAATGAATACAAAGGAGGATAAAGATAACACCAAACTACAGTATTCTGCTGCAATAGTTTAATTTAGTTCAAGTTCTGTGATATTAGCGTTAAGGTTGACAAATAAAATTTTGTGTAGTATTGTTTTTATTTAATTATTTATTTTTATTTATACAAATTCTGTGTCGTGAAGTCCAGTTTTTTATTTATAAGTAATGAGTGATAAATATTAACATGTAAAACAAGAATTTGTAAGTTGAAAATTAATTGCTAAACAATTGTTGAATTTTAAATTTATTAAGCTATTGTTTTGTTGCTAGATTTTATAAATAAAATATACCCCTGAAGAAGTTTGAAGCAAACAAACGAAACGTTGGGTGTTTAAAATAAAATGAATTAGTTTTATTTATTTTTGGTTTGACCATCACTAGCCCGAAGGTAACTCCTACTATAAGAACATTAATTAATTACAATTGGTCATTAAACAACAAGTTGATAATTTTATTTTTTGCTTGCAAGGGGTCAACTTTCGTGGAATCACCCATATCTTGTTGCAAACTATTTTCCTCCAAACGAACTAAATGAAAATTATGTTTGCGGTTTAATAAGCTTTGACACATATCACTCAATTCCAAATGTTGATGTAGAAAACAATTTATTTTATATTGGTAATCACGAAATAGAAGTTCCAGTTGGATCATATGAATTATCAGATATAGCTGAAGTACTGACAAATAAATATCACGATATAAATGCAAAAGGATCGCTTGATGTACGAGCAAATTATAATACTCTACAAACAGTTATAAAAAGCAGTACGGATTCAATTTATTTCAATAAGCCGAGTTCAATCGGATCCTTATTAGGCTTTAGTGCAAAAGTATTGGAGCCTGGTATAGAACATTACTCTGATAAAACAATAGATATTACAAAAATTAATACAGTAATCGTTGAATGTAATATTGTAAGCGGATCATATATAAATAACATGTCTGCACATATTTTGCATCAGTTTTCACTTAACGTTTGTCCAGGATATAAAATAACTGAGGCTCCTGCTAATGTAATATATCTACCTGTAAATTCAAGAACAATAAACAGTCTTGTTTTGAAAGTAGTCGATCAAGACGGAAACTTATTAAATTTTCGTGGTGAAAAAATAACAGTCCGATTACATTTGAAGCCTATGAGAGAATGATTCAGTGATAATTACCGGGCTAACCCATCCCACAGGATCAAAAAATTTGGCAATGGCAGAAACTACCTCCCTTTTCGTATATTTTGATTTGACTTCTGGAGGGCTTACGTTGAAAAAGAAAGAGTCTAACTGGGCATTCCAAAAAATCCCTAAGGTTTTTGAACAGCTAGATTCCTCAAACTTTAAAAGTTTTGCATCTACTATATGTTCTAATGGCAATCCTTCTAAAATGGCACTTTTATTCGAAGTCCACTTCCTAAGTTCGAAACCAGCTGATAACAACGCGGCAGTTAATTGATTTCTCGCAGACACAGCAGTAGAAACGTCATGAGCTCCACTTAAAACGTCGTCGACGTACATCCCTTTCCTTAGAATGTTAGCTGCCATTGGAAACCGATCTTCACAATCCTCCGCCAGTTGCAATAAGGTACGAATCGCCAGGTATGGAGCACAGTTTAATCCAAATGTTACCGTTTGTAGCTCACATTCGGTTGTTTGCTCGTCAGATGAACTTCGATAAAGAATTCGTTGAAATGGTGTATGCGATGGTTGAACCCAAATTTGCCTATACATTTTCGAGATATCACAATTAAATACAAATTCGAACAATCGCCAACGTAGAATCAAATTAACTAGGTCAGACTGTAAAGTAGGCCCTACAAAAAGACAGTCATTTAAACTCTTACCATTGGAAGTCCGATTGGACGCATTAAATACGACTCTTAATTTGGTAGTCTTTCTTTCGTGTTTAATAACCGGATGATGTGGTAAATAGCAAGAATTAGTGACGGCTTGGTTGATGGATTTAATAGGTCGCATGTGACCCAATTTTAAATAATCCATAATGCATTTTACTTCCGGTTTGCGTAGCAGAGAAGATTCAATACGAAAGAATTGCTTCATAGCACCCGTTTTTGATATACAACATATCGACCTGTAGTATCCCTTTTGGTGGTACTTTTATAAAGTTCCTCACAAATTTTGTCAGAAGGCGACATAATTTTTCCCCTTGGGACTTCTTCCAACTCCCAAAATCTCAAAAGATTTTTATTTAAGTAATCTTCTTCGGAAAAGGTGACAGTAGTTGTAAAGGCATTAACTGATTTGTTCATTGAAGAATTTATGGGTCCTGTGAGAATCCAGCCGAAAATTGTTTTCTGACCCATAAGGGATTCTAAAATGTTTCGACGAACTTCACCAAGAATTATACGAGGATACAAATCAGCTCCCAATAAAATATCAACAGGCCTGCTCTTGCAAAAGTTAACGTCAGCTAACTGCAGGCTGTTTAATTCACCTCTAATCTCTGAAGGACATACAAATGAAGGTAAATTTTGTGAAATTGAAGGCAAAACAAGAGCATATGTTTCCAAATTAATTGTCTCGTCCAATGAAGAGCCCACTCGAATGGAACAAATTTTTGTCGAGGTCGTAGAAGCATCCTTATCCACGCCGGAAATCTTTACATTCGTAGAATGTGACGGAAGTCTTAATTGATTTCGCAAACGTTCGGAAATAAAGGAAGCTTCCGAAGTTGGATCAATCAATGCCCTTGCTGGATACGTAATATCCTGACAAATGATAGAGACCATAGCAGTTCCCAATAATACAGACGAATTCTGTGAAATGTGAAAAACTTGCCGATTGAAGTTTGCGGAAGCAGCTGCTGATGTCGATGGTTTATTTTTTGCCATTTCGACTGAACGCAAAGTGGGGTTAAAAGTTGCATTATTTGAACCCGAGATGTTTAAAGAATTAGTAGCAGAATTTGTAGTGGGCTCATCGCGATGAAGCATAGTATGGTGTTTTTGATTACACTTATAATAAAGATGATCGCTCGTACAATCTTTGACTACATGGGATTTCGACAAACAGTTAATGCAGCAATGATATTTTTTTAATAGTCGAAAATCGATCACTAATAGACAAATTTTTAAATCGACGACAAAATCTTAATACATGATTTTGTTTGGGACACAAAACATAGGTAATAGAAGCGCTCTTAGTCGAAACGTGAGCTTTTACCTTCCGTTCGCCGATTTTCTTCATAATTTCAGAGCTAGTAAGATCAGGTATACAATCGAGGGTTTGAATCCGTTCCGTTAAGAACATGACCAAATCCTTCCACAGAGACAAAGCAGTTTTCTTTTTGATGCTGTGTCTGCGAGAAATCAATTAACTGCCGCGTTGTTATCAGCTGGTTTCGAACTTAGGAAGTGGACTTCGAATAAAAGTGCCATTTTAGAAGGATTGCCATTAGAACATATAGTAGATGCAAAACTTTTAAAGTTTGAGGAATCTAGCTGTTCAAAAACCTTAGGGATTTTTTGGAATGCCCAGTTAGACTCTTTCTTTTTCAACGTAAGCCCTCCAGAAGTCAAATCAAAATATACGAAAAGGGAGGTAGTTTCTGCCATTGCCAAATTTTTTGATCCTGTGGGATGGGTTAGTCCGGTAATTATCACTGCGAAAATTATAATGCAACGCATTTGGCGTGATAATATTGACTGGGATCAATTTCTTCCAGCTTCAACGGAAAAGGAATGGACTAAATTTTTTGAATTTTTCAATGAAGTCAATTTGATTAAAATCCCAAGATGGGTGAAATATTATAAACCTTCGGAAGTTGAACTTCGTGTTTTTTCAGATGCCTCAGAAAAGGTATATACAGGGGTAATTTATATTCGCATTGAGAACCCCAGTGGCGAGATACATACTAATTTATTAGCTGCTAAAACGAAGGTAGCTCCAATGAAATGCGACTCTTTACCTCGTCTTGAGTTGTGTGGCACAGTTTTGGCATCAGAACTATTAAAAAATATACTTAGGGAGATCGAAATTCCAATTACCAAAATATATTGCTGGACAGATTCTACGATCGTCTTAGCATGGCTCCGAAAAACCCCAAGTTCTTGGACCACTTTTGTTGCCAATAGAGTTTGTCGAATTCAGGAGAACTCTGGAAATCACAACTGGTTTCACGTTCGGTCTGAAGATAATCCTGCCGACTTAGGCAGCCGGTGGGTAGATCCGTGCACGCTATCGGAAAGTGAGCTCTGACATAGAAAGTAAAAAGGTAAAAGTCCATGCTTCATTTTTTTCGAAATTTTAAGATATTTTAGACAGATTTTCTTCACTCGACAGAGCTTTGCGTGTAATTGCATACGTATTTAGATTTTTTCATGCTACCCACCGAGCTCATAAAGGACGTTTTAATCATGAAATTGCTCTTGTGTCTAATGAGGAAATTAAGGACGTCAAATTACGTTTAATTATTGTCGCTCAAAAAGCGTTTTACGCTGAAGAGTACAAATGCCTTTTAGAAAAAAAACTTTAACATCGAAAAGTTCGTTATTATCATTGAATCCGTTTCTTGATGAAAATAATGTAATGCGATTAAACGGGCGACTTGTCAAATCACCCTCGTTATCATTTCGTGAACAGTACCCTATTATTCTGCCTTATTCTTGTCGATTTGCTAAAGGGCAGAATTCATACATTTATTATCGATTCATGGCGGAAATCAAGTTATGTTAAGGATTTATCGCTGTGAATATTGGCTACCTCGACTAAAAGTTTTAGTGCGTACTGTTGTTCATCAATACAACCGTTGTATTATTGATAGGCAACGTTCGTGCAGTCAAATAATGACTGCCCTTCCCGCTGAACGTACTACAATTGATAGACCATTTACGAATACTGGTGTTGACTTTGCTGGACCTTTCGATGTGAAAACTCATAATGGTAGATCGTGTAAAATAACAAAAGGTTACGTTTGCATTTTGGTTTGCTTTTCTACAAAGGCAATACATATAGAAGCAATGTCAGACTTATCAAGTGACACATTTTTAGCAGCCTTCAATCGCTTCATTTCTAGAAGAGGTTGCCCACATACAATGTTTTCGGATAATGGTACAAACTTCGTTGGCGCGTCAAATGATCTGACGAATGATTTTAAAACATTTTTAAAAGAATGTCAAGCCAGAATGTGTTCCACCTTTGGACATAAAGGTCTGACATGGCGGTTTATACCACCTGGTGCCCCTCACATGGGTGGTCTATGGGAAGCCGGGGTTAAAAGTTTTAAGCTTCACTTTAGAAAAGAGATTCAATCTTGTCGATACACGTTTGAAGAGTTCTCTACGATTTTGGCTCGTATAGAGGCGTGCTTGAATTCTCGTCCCTTATGGCCTATGCCTGATAATCCTGGCGAACCAATCGCACTAACATTTTTTAATTGGATCAGCTATACAGGCTCCGCCAGAACCAACAATTTTTGATAGTCCAATCAGTATCGTGAATCGTTACCGAAAAGTAAAAGCTTTCATTCATCAATTTTGTAAAAGGTGAAAAGAGTAATATCTCGTTGATTTACATAAATGTTATAAGTGGAAACATCCACAAAGAGAAGTTGCTGTGAATGATTTAGTCGTAATTAAAAACGAACAGTTACCTGCCACGTCGTGGTAGTTAGGAATCGTTATAAAAATTTATACGGGTTCTGACGGTCATGTTCGAGCCGCTGATATTCGCACGCAAAACGGGATAGTTATTCGTCCCATAACTAAACTTGTTGTTTTACATGAATCATCATTTTAAATCACTTTATTCTCAATTTACCTTTATTAACCACATTTTTTCCTAGAATAATGAACTTCAACGCTGAAGCCAGAATCCTTCGAGGAGGGTCTTTTAGATTACGAGGAAGCAATGGAAATAAGCGCTCCCGCTTTACCTCAGACTGTAACTGTTGGTACCGCTAAACCGTCTTTGGAAACGATTTTAGTAACCGAGCTTCCTCAGGTTTCAACAGCAGCTACTATTAATGTAGCAACGCCGGAAACAATGCCCCCGAATGGCTCATCCGTGTTGCAAGTGAACGCTTCTGGCGAAAACCCCCTTCTACAAAAACGCTCAAAATGTCCGATTTGCGCTAAGAATCACCCCATGCGTTTTTGCTACAAGTTTCGGGACATGAGCATGGAGCGCAAACTGCATATGGTGGCTGTTCATCGTGTTTGTTGCCGATGCTTATCTACCAATCACGTTGGTAAAGATTGTCAAAGCACGGCAACTTGCAAACACTGCAAACAAACACATCATTCATTGTTGCATAAACACACGAAAAAATCATCCAAATCTCGCTCGAAATCGAAAGCCAATGTGCCCGCGATTCCAGTTCCGATTCGGCAAGGTGTTTCTTTCTCCCCAACATTGCGGTTAAAACTTTGTTTTAACAAATCTAAAGTTCCCCTACGAGCAGTGCTGGATGCTTGTTGTCAGAACAGCTATATCTGTTCTGAATTTGTCCACAGGCTCAAGATCCCCGGCGTGTAATGTCAACGAGGAAAAGTATTGCCGGGTCGAATTGGAGTCGATTCATGATCCGGGTCAACGATTGTTTGTTACCGCCAAAGTTCATAACATGCGTGGAGTTAAAACTCCATCCTCTTCGGTGACAGACTCAATTTGGGAGTCGTTTCAGGGCCTACAATTGGCGGATCCGAATTTCAATCATTCGGGAAACGTTGCGTTAGTTTTAGGCCCTGGAGTAATGCCGCTGCTCATGAAAGGACGTATACAGGCTAGTCCGGGGCTTCCACTTGCGCAATATACCATGTTCGGATGGGTTATTTCGGGGTTGTCGCCGTACTAACTTTGTAACATATTAGTTAGATAAGGGTCGTATCGGCCCACAACAGGAGTCCTTCATGACTCAATATATTAATAAATCAACAGGGGTCCTTCATGGCCCACGTATTTATATATTGGAAAAAAAATAAAAAAAAATTTTTTATCATATACAGTCCACAGGAGTCCCTAATGACTCAACTCATCAGGAGTCCTTAAGGCTCAATATTTTATAATTAACTATTTGCAACTTACATCGTCGTTGCAAGGTGGCCGGCAATGTTTAAGTACGAAGTCGTCAAAACGCGGTTGTACTGTTGCTAAGTTTTTTAACCTTTTTAACTAAGTTTTAGTTCAACCCTGTTGGGGACCTTTTAGGGTTTTCAACGAGTAAATTTATAGTGGTATTTAAACGTTGTTGTGCCCCATTTTTATGTATCTGATAAACATATTTTATTATTCGCAATTTGAATACTCACCCGAGCATTACGTGCATCTTTAGGAATAAACAGACAAATATTTGTTTCCTTTACAAGGTAAATTATCTATATTTATATCTTAAATAAAGTGTGAGAATTTATTCTCACTTTTGAATTAAAATTAAATATTTCTTGTGTTTTTTATTTCTTGTTTTATTTTGTATAATCCACCCCAACGAATATACGCCGAAACAATATAAAAAAAACTAAACAACAACTTTTTATTTATGCATTTAACATGACAGATTGGTAAAGTCCAGTTGTTGTTGGTGCACTAATAAGGCCACTTGATATTAATACGCTTTGGTTTGTACCATGGTGTAATAAATATACAGGTGACCCAAGGTAGATTTATTTAACAAGTACTCTTATTTCCACAGCTGATTGCTCAATTATTAAATTTGTTTTTATTTGTAGCTGTCAACTTTATTTACATTTATTTTAAATTAAATTTTTTTTTAAATTAGGTTAAAATAAATTTTATTAATACATAAAAAAGTTATCAAATGTTCAGCAAGAATTTAATATCAGCAACCAGTTGCCAAGCCAAAAGCAGAATGTTTGGAATGCCAGACAAAAATATTTGTTACAGCGGTTGGTTCTTTGGTTGTCTACATCTCTCGTGTTCGGCAGAGAGCAAGAGTGTCCCTCCTTCTCAGCCGAGTGTGGCCTCTTAAGTTAATGATGTTTCGGGCTAGGGGATTTGGATGCAACTCAAGTTTTTTTATGTATCTTGTCACGTGTTTAGAAAATACTGTCTTAACCAGCGGCACATTTAAATCTTTATGAATTCGCTTGTTTCTGACATACCATGGGGCTGCTGTAATCGTACGGTGTATTTTATTAATTATAGTATTATTATTTGTAGTTGTAGTAGTAGTACTAGATGTTGCTTGTCAGATTGCCTGCAAAAAATGCTGCCAGATCGTCAGCCATGCTGGTATGCTTGCGGATGCACCGGGTGGTTCTTGCTGACCGGTCTGACTGCAAAGATTTAGGTGGAAAAACTTAATTGTATTTGTATAAGGAACCCGAAAGTGAGTAAAAGAGGGATTGATATCTACTGGTTTTCTACTAATTAAAAAAACACACCATATACTTCGCAGCCTTATACAGCACAACAAACCTTGTTAGCTGATGGGCTGCTAACACCGGTAACCCTCCCGCTAGAAATCCATAGGACTTCTCCTGTGATGGCTTATGGCAGAAATATTAATAAGCCATCCCTTGACCAAACATCCTTACCCTTTCATCATCATCCCATGACTAAATCTGGAACTTTACTCACTCATTCTCTGTGTAAATAAAAAGTCTACAAAATTTCATTTTCACAACAATATTTAATGTTACAGATTTTTTGTTTCTAAAGGACAATTTCAATTCTTATACTATTACTATTTCTTAACACAAAATAAAAAAAAACTATCAACAAAATCTTTTGAGTTTCTATGAGTTGGAATAGCTAAGAAAAATCAATTATATTATTTAATTTGGCTCATTGTACTTTTAATAAGGGAAAAAATATTTAAAACCAATACAAATCTATATTTTGCTAAAATTTTTCTAATACTTGATCTCTTCTCTCTATCTACTTTCTTCAAAATCAATGCCTGGATTCCCCCCGGAGACTAACTACGACACAGGATTTGCCGTCGTCTGTACGTGGTGTGTCGATAGGTACAGGTAGTGGGGTCCAATTAACAAGTTGCGCTTTTATCTCGCGGCCTTTATATATATACATATATATATATATATATATAGATTTCTTTTCTTTTCTTAGCCTAAGGCAAACACGTATAATATGGTGTGGGCAATTTACCCTGGCGCAAAATTAGCTTCGTCGGGTCCCTAGTATGCGCTCACCCTAAACCGACAGATTTCGTCCACAAACTTTCAACAGGACAATTTAAATAAAATTTCCGCGAAGGTACGTATCAAAAAAGTGTTTACCCTATCCATAGGAACTTAAGGAATAATATATATATTTAGGTTCGTCTAGGTCGTTAGTGTATTTGTCCAAGGTCAAATTGGCAGAATACCTGATACTCAGAGCAAGACGACTTTCCAGACTACTCGATACCCCAGAGCAAGATGACTTTCCAGAATACTCGATACCCCAGAGCAAGATGACGTTCCAGAATATGGCCAAACCTGTTCCCACGTTGGATGTGACGCGATGATAAAGTTGTCGGAAGGTGAGTTTTAATGTGGCGTTTTATTAAGGAAATGTAAATGTTATTGATTTCTTTGCAGGTCTATTTTTGCAATTATAATGCACTCGTTCAAATTCTTCACAACGAGTTTTTAACTTTAATTTAGCGTTGTTTTTTTTTGCTAATTAGTTTCCGTTTTTCCAATTGTAATTTAGCTTTAGCTTTTGCAAATTTTCATTTTACTAACTTTCTGCCTTTCCTTTTTTCTTACTGGCATTTAGAGTTCACTTTATGGTGTATTTAAATGGTTTATTGGAAATGGTGTGTTTAAATTGTTTATTAATTTTTCAGTATTACTGAGCTCTGCAGCCGCTTTTCTTCAGCACCAGAAGTGTCGATCTTGATAGAGAAATGAAAGATCTCACTTGATTGCTTGATCAATTATTTCTAAATTTTATTTACAAAAATCACTAACTTATATACTAACTTATTCTAAGGGTCAGCATTAATGTGGCAATACAACAAACCAATGGTAGATTTACTGTTCCCACGGAACTTTGCAATCTTGACAAATTTTTGGTTATCAAACCCAGCAACAAATCAATACCAAAAATCAATTTAATTTCACATTATAAATTGTTTTATGCCAACAGTTTGCTTCATACAGTATTCATGTTACAATTTCGCTTGATACAAATTATTTAATACAAACAAAAAAAACGTAATATCCATTACTGCTGACCAACAAAAATATTTAGCGTAAATATAAAAATGAATTCAAGTTCATTGTCTTAGAGTAAATAAAATTCTTACAGTGCTTATGTTAATTATAGATTCACTACACTCTTACCCTTCTAGGTTTGGGTATTATTAAAAATTAAACATATGTACATATATAAGTATGATTATGTATTAATATTTATAAAGTGAATTTGAAGTATTTACTCTGTATATTTCTTATTCATATTTTTACATATAGATTTTATGTTCTTATATTATTTATATTTCTTATTTGCCTATGTTAATTTCAATATTTTTTTTTTTTTTTTAGCAAATTCTTATGTACTAGTTTTGTTTTTGTTTTATCAATTTCTATGAGTACATTTAAATCATCTAAGTCTAATACTTTGTATGGGCCTTTGTATGGAGGTTCATACTTTTTTCTATTCAAAACTTTAACCAAAACTTCATCTCCTATTCTAAGATCTATTCTATTTTGTTTATTTTCAGATTCTAATTTCCTTTTTCGTTTTACTTCGAGGATTATTTCTCTTGCTCTTTGTAATGAGTCTAATCTTTAGTTCATTTTAATAGTTGTCAATATTATAAATCTTTCTAGTATCACTTAAAGTGTCGTTTGGCAGTCTACGAAGTCTACCAAAAATTAGTTCAAATGGTGAATAGTCTGTATCGACATTTGGTGTCGTATTAAAAGCAAAAGTATAATATGGTATCCACTCATGCCAATTATTGTCATCTACAAAATTTAGAAAATATTCATTTGAAACGCGATGATTTCGTTCTATTGTACCTAAAGTTCCATGATGGTAAGGCGTTGAGAAATTTTGTTTTATTTTTAATAATACACAAATCTCTCTCATTAATTCATTGGTAATTCAGTTCCTCTATCTGTTTTGAGAATGTTAAATATACCGTATTTTAATACAATATGTTCTATTAAAGCCTTCGCGACTGTTTTGGCATCTTTGGCTTCGATCGGACAAGCAACAACATATTTTGTCAGTTCGCACTGCATTGTAAGTATATATCTAAATTGTTCTGATGGTCTTAATGGTCCAACTGTGTCCATTACAACAGTATCAAAACCGTGTGATGGTGTATCTGTTATAGTAAAGGGTTCTTTTGTATTTTTCATCTGTTTATGTTTTTGGCATGAATCACATGTTGTTATGTATTTTTTTACCATTTTGTTCATATTTTTCCATATATATCTTTGTTTTAATTTAGAAAGTGTTTTCCTAATTCCAAAATGTCCTCCATGTGGTGAGTCATGAAATTCTTCTATCAATCTGTATTTTGTTATATTATCTTTTATTTCTCTTGGCATTCTGTATATAATTATTTCTATATCATTTTTCTTTATATTGTTATACTTTTCCTTCAATTCTTCGGCCGTTATATATATATAAATATTTCATCATTATCATATAGTACGTACTTTTTAAATTTAAATTTCTTCAATCTTAATAAAAGTTTCTCCATAAATGTTCCTGAAAACATAGGATTTTCGCTTTTATTGCATATTATGCGCGTTATTTTATCATTCTTTTCCTTTAGTTTATTCTTTAATTGTTGCTGCAGCTTATTATCATATATAAATTCAATCTTTTGGGTACCCTTTATGTTATTTATTGACGTGCATTCCCACATATGGAGGTGATCAGTCTCCTTTCGAGATATGCAGTCGTTCTTTTTATTTTCATCTTCATCATATTTATTTTTTATTTCGTTGTTAAACATATTTCTTGTTTTCTTTTCTTTTTCATCAATACAGATTGGAATCATGTCTCTTAATATTTGTGAGTTTATTTCTACACGCGATAGAGCGTCTGCGTTCGTATTATTCGCTCCCTTTTTATATTTTATATCAAAGTCATAATCCGATAATTCAAGTCTAATTCTGGTTAATTTTGAAGACGGGTTTTTATGGGTAAACAAAGCAATAAGAGGTCTATGGTCTGTGACTACGGTAAATTTTCTACCATATAGATATGGTCTAAAAAATTGTATTCCCCAATGAATACCTAATAATTCTTTTTCAATTACTGATTTATTTTTCTCATGTTTATTCAATGTTCTACTTGCATATGATATGGGTAAATCGTTTCCGATTTCACCCTGTGAAAGAACTGCTCCCAAAGCTACATTTGAAGCGTCTGTCGTTAAAATGAATGGTTCGTCAAAGTTGGGATATCTTAATATGGGCGGGTTTTTTAATTTGTCTCTTAGTGTCTCAAATGCTATTTGGCAATCTTCTGTCCAATTGAAAATTACTTTTTTTTAAATAAATTATTAAGACAAGTTGCCGTTTTGGCGAAGTCTGGAATGAATCTTCTGTAATAATTGCAGAAGGCTATAAACCGTCTAACGTCGTCTGAGGTTTTTGGAACAGGATATTGTTCAATTACTTTGTATTTCGTCGGGGCGGTTTTTATACCATTTTTTTGTAATCAAATGTCCTAAATACAAAACCTCTGGTTTTAAGAAACAACATTTTGATGGATTCAGCTTCAAATTGTATTGTTTTAGTCTTTCTAAGACTCTTATGAGGTTCTCATTGTGGTGCTTCAAACTGCATCCGAAAATAATGACGTCGTCAACATACAAAAATGCTTCTGATTCTAACCCAGATAATGCTATGGTCAACATTCTTTGGAAACTGTTAGATGATATTTTTAAACCGAATGGTAGTCTTGTATATTGAAAGTGACCGTTTGGTGTAGAAAATGCTGTTAGTGGTCGTGATTGTGGTTCGAGTTCTATTTGGTGAAATGAGCTTGTCATGTCTAAAGTGGAAAAATATTTAGCTCTACCTAATCTGTCCAATACATCTTCAAGTCTGGTTAAAGGGAATTTGTCGTTTACTATCTTGTCATTTAAACGTCTGAAATCTACAACTAAACGCCATTTTTCCGTGTCGTTCTGTCCTTTTTTTGGTACTAATAATAATGGAGAATTATATGGACTAATAGATGGTTCTACTATGTCTTTTTCTAATAACTCTTTTACTTGTTTACTTATATCGTCTAGTTGAGTTTGTGGCAGTCTATAGTTTTTAATGTAAGTGGGCGTGTTGTCATTTAATTCAATACTTTGTTTATAAAAATTGTTTACCGTCAATGGTTCATCCTCAAGATGAAATACTTCTTGATATTGTCTTAGAATATCACATATGACTCTTTTATTTTTTTCTTCAATGTTCTTGAAATCTAGTTTTTCTAGTAATTTATTAAATCTTTGCTCTGAATGTTTATTGTTATTGCGCATGTTAGTTTTACAAATTGTATAATTTTTTAACGGTATTGTTGTGATTCCCAATTTCTCTAGGCGCACTGGTTCCTCTAAAGTGTTCAAAATTTTAACATAGCGTTGGCCATCTTTGGGTGTTATAGTGTTTGCTAAAAATACTCCGTTCATTATTTCCTTACTACATGTGACACTATCTTCTTTTATGTCAATATTTATAGGTACTATCTTCTCTGTTCTTGGAGGTATAGTTATATTATGTATTCTTTTTGTGTTAATCTCTATTGGGATTGTTATTTTCTCTCCCTCTATGCAAGTATTTAAAGTCAGTGTTTCATAGTCAATCTGACAGTTGTATTTACAGAAAAAATCAATTCCCAAAATTCCATCAGTAATGATTGGAAATGCTTTGTCCACTAATTGAAATCTGTGTGTTAGTCACACGAAGTCAGTGCGACAAAATAATTTGCCTTCAAAACGCTTTATTTCAAATCACTGTAACGTGGAATGTGAAATGATTTCAAAACTTCCATTCCCAAAAACAGCATCCAAATTTGATTTTAATTTAATTATAGTGAAAATTGAAACGGACTAAAAAAAACCATTGAAAAGCTATGATTATTATGAAGTTGGTTCGCGGGTAAAAACTAATTTCCGCAAAATAATAGCTAACTTTATTTTGTTTTGCGATTACGCGTTCATGATAGGACGTAACGTGGGTTCGCCTATGATTTATTCTGAAACAAATTACCGATTTTTTTCTTTAACCTTTTATACTGTACCTGAAAAGGAATGCAGGGACTAAAACCACCAAGGTATTCAAGGCTAATGCCTTAAATCCCTGGCGAGAAGTACCCCCTGCGAGTTCCTATAAATACAATAATACCCAACTTAACAAACTTTCAAAATGTCCTAACATTATTTGACCTTGTTTCTTTCCCGGGTTAAGCCGTAGAGAAGCTGAGGGCTAAAAGGAGCCCTGAAGCTATACCAGAGGTACTTGGGAGAACACGTAAAGTCTGTATTATTATAGATTTTAGGATTTTCTAGCTTGTTTCACGTTCATTAAGAATTCTTCGGTGAGTGTTAGCCCTATTTTATTTCAAATTATTCAAGTAATTTTATCTTCCCAAAGTTTTATATCTCCAAAGTGAATGAGACTCAAAATAACTAAATTTTATATTTAGATTTAAAATAACAGAAATTAAAATGTCCTAAACGAAAACGTGGTAGAAAAAAACACCAGATATAATTCATATCGTTTCTTTTGGAACATCTTAACGGAAACTTAACCTAACTAGCCATCTACTATTATATTTAGTTAAATATACCAACTAAATTCACTATTGTCTATTATTTCTTCCCCAGGTCATAGGAATTCAAAGTTGACCCGAAGGAAATTTAAAAACGGGAACCCCCGAGTGAGCAATCACTGAGTGAGTAAAATATGCATGGCTAAAAAAAAATAAATAAATGAGTTACATAAATAAGTTCAACTACTAAAGTCCTATTTTTGTCCCTAACAGGTCTACTATTATATCTTCACCACCCTTGTCAGCCCCTCTTCAACCATGGAAAATCCGAAGGGGGAAAAATTAAAGGGTGCAACGTGCTCAGCATCGGAAGCTGAAAAACCAGTAAATCTTAGTGTTTAAGTTATTTATTATATACGTGTAGCTAGGCTATTTATGTGACGTGGCCAAGTCCTTTTCACATGATCGCTTTCAGTATTGTTATGTCCGTTAGAATCATACGTTTTCTGACGGCGTAATCCGGCTGTTTAAACAAAAATTTAATTTTTACTTCTGCTTTAAATCGCTGTAATTCGGCCGAGCTTATGTTCTCCTCTAGATGTCTAACAACCTTTAGCCCTTTATGGCATAGTTCCCCAGGGTGATCATAGGGTTGCATCAACAGAGCAGTAACAGGTTACAAATGTAGCTATTCAGCTTGGCAACGTCTGCTTGAGTCGGCGAAGTAAAAAATAATAATCTTTTGAATAATAAGCTACCTGTTCAAAACAAAATTACGAGACTGAATGCATATGTTGAGCTTGGCTGCATCGAATAGAATTTAATTATACTACCAGATATTATTTACTGCAATTACTAACCCGCTAGTTTATAAACAAAATATTAGCTGCGTGTCTTGTCCCTTAAAATTATTGCTTGAGGTCTTTATCGTGAAAGACACCCAGTGATCTTCCCTTTAAGTCTTCGACCTCATACAGGCAGCTCCCAACAGGCTTAACCACTCGGCATTTTATAAATTTTCTGGCGAGCTTAGCTTTAAAACAGCGTTTAAAGTCGCTTTGCTGAAAATTGCGTCTGAACACCTCTTGTCCGGGTATAAACTTGACTTTTCTGCTTCTGATATTGTAAGATTTTTCATTTTGGATATAAGCCTTGTGAAGATTTTCTCGAATTTTTTGTCTTATCGTGTCCATATACACACTCTTAGGCACTATGTCCACTTCAGCCTCGCTTAAAACTTGCAGTTTCCTGGCTAGCTTATATATGCTGCCATGGACAACCATGTTCGGCCCAAAAAGGGCAAAATAGGGTGTAACTCCTATGGAGCGGTTAACAGATGACCTTAACGAGCACTCAAGTAAGATCTTATCGCTGCTAGAATGGGCTGGTTCATCCTCTCTGAAGCGTTGGCCTGGGGAGCGTGTATGGCCGTTTTTATGTGCTTAATGCCAAAATTATTCATCGTATCAGCGAACTCCTTGCTGATGAACTGCTTTCCATTATCAGAGACTACTGTCTCCGGAGTACCGAATTTATGGAAAACCTCTGAAATCAAAAATTTTACTACATTTTTACTACTAGCCTTGTTCATGGCTTTTAATAATATGCCAACCTTTGGATGGCGAGAACTACGGCCAAACACTCCATTTCGGTAACCGAATAGTTTCGCTGTGCTGATGTTAATTTATGCGAAAAGAACGCAATCGGATGCTCCCCGTCAGACTCGTCCTTCTGAAATAAAACTGCTCCGATTCCAATATCGGAAGCGTCGCACTGGACGTAAAAATGTTTTTCGAAGTCAGGGTGGGTGAGCACCGGGCTGGTAGTAAGGGCGATTTTCAATTTCTCGAATGCGATTTTAGCCTCTTCTGGAAACATAAAAAATTTTCCCTGCTTAAGGGTGTTAAAAATAGGCGCGGAAATTGTGGCGTAATCAGATATGAAGCGCCGGCACCAGCCGGTGGCACCCATGAAGCTTCTTACCTGTTTTGCCGTTTTTTTAATATAATTTCCACCTTACTAGGGTCTGGCTTCAATATTCCCCCTCCCACTATATAGCCTAAATAACGCAGCTCTTTAAAGCAAAACTTTGATTTTGCTACGTTAATGGTTAAACCCGCCTGTTCCAAACAATCAGACACCTGTTCTAATAACTCCAGATGAATTTCGAAATCTGGCGATACAATCAAAAGATCATCCAGATAGACAAAATCTCTATCACGAAGCGCCGCAGGGATCACCTTATCCATTAAACGGCATAACCTTTGGGCCGCATTACACAACCCAAAGGGCATTGCCGTAAAATGGTAAAGTGGTCGTCCGGGCACCGTGAATGCAGTTTTTCCCTACTGGATGCATCCAATGGTATCTGCCAGAAGGCGTCCTTTAAATCGACACTAGATGTATAATGTGTGTCTCCTAACCTGCTGAGCAGACCTTCGATGTGCGGCAGGGGATAGGCGTCCTTCACCGTGAGGGCATTTAACTTGCGAGCGTCCAGACACAACCGATTCTTCTCGCCCTTTCGGACGAGAGTAACCGGATGGCTCCAAGGACTCTCGCTCTGCTCAATGACCCCAAGGTGAAGCATCCTATCAAGCTCTGCGTACATCAACTTCTGCACAGCGGGCGAGACAGGGTAATGCTTATCCTTCACTGGAGTTGCATCACGGGTGTCAATTATATGGACTTCCAGGCGAGTTCTACCCAGGCCCTTTTTCGTGTAGCAGGGATATTTTGCCACAACATTCTCCAATCGACACTGCTGATCTGCCGTCAAAACGTGAGTTTTGACCTGATCATCTACGCTTTCCGTTTCCGCACATAAATTTACCCCGTTTGTTGTCAGGCTACTAACATTGGCCAATAACCGAAACTTCCTCATAAAATCTACCCCTAGAAATAATGGTCTATTTAGCGTAGGGACCAAAAAAAAATTATTTCAGACACAATTTTATTAAAGGCAATATTCGCCTTCACACGACCTACAATTTTATGCGGGCTAATCAGAGAATAATAATTAAAAATTGGTAATTGGGCTTTTCTGACGAATTCCATACAATCTCTTCCTAAGCATGTAACGGTAGCGCCACTATCTACTAAACCTTCTATTTCTAAATTATTTATTTTTATCTTGGCATAAAAGCGTGAGTCCTCTCCCTCAAACAGTGATGCCGCCCCAATCTCTCTTCTCAGACTTTTTCTATTTTTATGGCGTAATCTAGCTTTTTTTATTGGCTCAGAGACCTCGCCAAAAATTCTTATTTTCGCCTCCTTATACTCTTTCACCCTTTGATGAAGTGGTTTAAGGGGTCGAACCAGGGGCTTTTGAATGGCTGGAATTTTTCTTTCGTTATTAACTAAAATTTTTACTTGCCTCTCAGGTTCGACGGGTTTTACACTAGCTGTCTATGTTTGCTTGGTACGAGCCTCCCCAGTTCGAGGCTGGTTCGCTGGGTGGTTTTCCTGGCATTTCGGGCATTTTGGAGTAACAACATTGTCACGCCCGCACCTATAGCAGAAAATCCTACGTGTAGGTGACGGACATTCAACGAAGTTATGTCCTGTCAGCTTGCAATTCCAGCATATATTGCGACTACCAGCTGACAAAGCCTCCATTCCCATATCTTCGTACAAAATCTCCTCTTCATAAACCAATTCGTGTACCCTGGGGTTAACATATTGTCGCTGGTGGTACTGCATCCTCTGGCTGTTCACCAAACTTTCTGCCTTTTTGGCTTGCTGACAGAAATCATTGAGGTCGTACATCCTTACGGAAAATAGTAATTGAGAAAGTGAAGGTTTTAGATTTCCTCTCATGATCTCAATGAGATCTCTTTCCAAATACGGCGACCTCATCTGGTTCCTTAAGCTCAGGACGGCATTGAAAAAATCTTCAAATGATTCCTGGGCACCTTGCCGACGGTCCATTATTTTTTTTCTGAATTTGAAAAGGCTGCTACTACTTCCTCCCAGGTCTAAAGCATGTTTAATTTCCTGAGATTCCAGAACCATTCTAACGCTTGGCCTTCAAGTAGGGAATGGAAATTGCGCCGTACCTCATCGACGGTTACATTATGGTCTTGCCTAAGAACATCTAAACGGAAAATAAAGTCTTCGGCACTCATTGATTTTAAAGTGCCACCAAATTTCAAACCCCATTTCGACGGATCGGCCCTGCCTTGCGGTGGGTAGTACGGTTCAGCTGGTCTATTTGGATAGCGTGAACTATAATGGATACGCTGGGAGTTATTCCCCTGTGATTGGAAATTATGTGGCTGTTGTTGCCTTCCTTGGGATGGGTAGGTACGAGCTTGCAAATAATCATGTGTAGGCTGTAAATTATTCTCGTGAAATTCTGGCGATCTCAAATAGTCAAATGTATTTAGCGGGTTTTGCCCTACTCCAGGTGGTACCTGATGCCTAGCAGATGGCATATACGGTTCTGGCGTTGGTGCTAAGGCCCCATTGCCTTGAGCAGCTATGGACTGATTTGCTTGCTGACCCACTGCGATCTCAAATAGTCAAATGTATTTAGCGGGTTTTGCCCTACTCCAGGTGGTACCTGATGCCTAGCAGATGGCATATACGGTTCTGGTGTTGGTGCTAAGGCCCCATTGCCTTGAGCAGCTATGGACTGATTTGCTTGCTGCCCCACTGCCTGTTGTACAGCTAGCGAAACGTTACCTGCAGCTGTTGCATCTGTCTAGACAGTTCCCCCCGTATCAAACCTAGCAGCTCTCCCCCCGTACTGATACCATTGGCCGGTGGCGCGGATTGTGCTGTAGCCCCATTTGCGCGGGTTTCCTGTCGAGCGTTTCTTGAGGTGATGCTACTGTACTCTGGCGGCGTAATAGATTCGCCAGACGTATTCAACTCCTGTGACAGATTGGAGGCCCCTTGTGCCAATGCCATAAATTGCTGTACAGCGGGAGTAATTGTCGCTGTATTTGTCGTTAAGGTTGCGCTACCATTAGGTGTAGCGGTAACTGGAGCCGAAAGTGAAACTACCGGTCCTGCTGTGGTACTAACTACGTTCTCCAAGTTTGAAATGCTCTCGATATCTATGCCTGCAGCCAACAATTTAGACCTCGCAGAGCGAGTCAAGACCATGCCTTGCTACTGCCCAAAGTAAAACCACAATTTCACGCGGTGACTTTAACTGATTAGACACTACTTATGTGTCTTAGTAGAGATCAACAGAATAATATAATCAACGAAATAAATATATATAATAATAAAAATAAAATAAAATAAAATAATAGGCGTAAAATGCCAACGCAGCTATTATACCAAAACTGGAAGCTAGCGGCAATAATTAATGATATTACTGACGCTGTAATTAAGAGGAAACATCAAATGCCTCAAAACAAAATAACAAAAATTAAAAATATGAATAAATATAAATGAGCTGAAAACGATATTTTTTCTTCAAAACAAATTTTCATTAAAAGAACTGCCATGGGATTTTCAGATGATGAGATTGATAAGGTAAGAATAAAACTCATTTAAGTAGAATTTATCTCAATAGATGAATTCTACAAACTTACTTCGTCGTGCAACGGCTACTAAATTTTCTTTCTTTATATTTCAGTTTTTCATAAGTATATGGTGCAAATTGAGGTAAAGATTTTTCAGTTTCATGGAAGACTGTTAAATTTGCTGTGGTGCGACGGACTCTTCTGGACGACAGTCCGAATTACGCCAGGACTACTTCACATGCATTTAGTGAAGTCGCATTACCTCAGAGAAACAATTCTTAAGGAATGGTAAGTGTTGTTATAAAGAAACCGAACTAGGCTATTGTAAACTAAAAAAAAATTATTTAATTCTTGAAACTGGTGCAAATTGTAGCTAAGAATTGACGGCTTACCTACCGGACATTCTGTCTCAAAATGCTACCAATCTTCTAGAATGCCTTAACCCCTTAACTTATCTGCCAGACCAACCTCGGTAAACTGTCGCAATGCGGGGTATAATTCTTGACGAATATGATCCCTCGGGACTTACAGACACCGTCGACTAAGCTAACAGCTATGTAACCAGGACACTATTTCTGACTAAAAAACTTTAACGAAAACTAAATGTGGGTGGGATAAATCTTCAGTGCGCACCAATTAGTGTCGCAACGCGTTGAGAATTTTAAAAGACTCAACTGAGACTTACACCATTAGTCGCAATGGAATCTACCCTACCAGATTATAACTACCATTTTGTAGTAGTAGTACTAGATGTTGTTTGTCAGATTGCCTGCAAATAAATGCTGCCAGATCGTCAGCCATGCTGGTATGCTGGCGGACGCACCGGCTAGGGGTCGCCGTCTTGGGGTGGTTCTTTCTGACCGGTCTGACTGCCACGATTTCACTACAAAAAAAAATAATTCATACCAGCCTATTTGTGTTGTAGGTGGAAAAACTTAATTGTATTTGTATAAGGAACCCGAAAGTGAGTAAAAGAGGGATTGATATCTACTGGTTTTCTACTAATTAAAAAAAACACACCATATACTTACTTCGTAGCCTTACACTGCACAACAAACCTTGTTAGCTGATGGGCTGCTAACACCGGTAACCCTCCCGCTAGAAATCCATAGGACTTCTCCTGGGATGGTTTATGGCCAAAATATTAATAAGCCATCCCTTGACCAAACATCCTTACCCTTTCATCATCATCCCATGACTAAATCTGGAACTTTACTCACTCATTCTCTGTGTAATTAAAAAGTCTACAAAAATTTCATTTTCACAACAATATTTAATGTTACAGATTTTTTGTTTCTAAAGGACAATTTCAATTCTTATACTATTACTATTTCTTAACACATAATAAAAAAAACTATCAACAAAATCTTTTGAGTTTCTATGAGTTGGAATAGCTAAGAAAAATCAATTATATTATTTAATTTGGCTCATTGTAATTTTGATAAGGGAAAAAATATTTAAAACCAGTACAAATCTACATACTGTTAAAATTTTTCTAATACTTGATCTCTTCTCTCTATCTACTTTCTTCAATATCAATGCCTGGATTCCCCCCGGAGATTAACTACGACACAGGATTTGCGTCGTCTGTACGTGATGTACAGGCAGTGGGGTCCAATTAACAAGTTGCGCTTTTGTCTCGCGGCTTATATATATATATATATTTCTTTTCTTTTCTTAGCCTAAGGCAAACACGTATAATATGGTGTGGGCAATTTACCCTGGCGCAAAATTAGCTTCGTCGGGTCCCTAGTATGAGCTCACCCTAAACCGACGGATTTCGTCCACAAACTTTCAACAGGACAATTTAAATAAAATTTCCGCGAAGGTACGTATCAAAAAAAGTGTTTACCCTATCCATAGGAACTTAAGGAATAATATATATATTTAGGTTCGCCTAGGTCGTTAGTGTATTTGTCCAAGGTCAAATTGGCAGAATACCTGATACTACAGAGCAAGACGACTTTCCAGACTACTCGATACCCCAGAGCAAGATGACTTTCCAGAATACTCGATACCCCAGAGCAAGACGACTTTCCAGAATATGGCCAAACCTGTTTCCACGTTGGATGTGACGCGATGATGGAGTTGTCGGAAGGTGAGTTTTAATGTGGCGTTTTATTAAGGAAATGTAAATTTTATTGTTTTCTTTGCAGGTCTATTTTTGCAATTATAATGCACTCGTTCAAATTCTTCACTTTTTTTTTTGCTAATTAGTTTCCGTTTTTCCAATTGTAATTTAACTTTAGCTTTTGCAAATTTTTATTTTACTAACTTTCTGCCTTTCCTTTTTTCTTACTGGCATTTAGAGTTCACTTTGTCTTCCTTTAATTAACTTAAAATTTCAATTTCACTATTTTTTTATATTGTATTTATGTGGTTTTATTAAAATAACTAAACTGTTTTATGTTTTATTTCATAAGGAAAAAGCTTGCATAAAATAGCACTTAATAAATTTTCTTCTTGTGGAAATGTCTTTATTTTTTCTTCCCGCACTATCTTTTTATTTTAGTTGCCACAACTCCCGTCACATCTTACGTCTTCAACGTTCACCATCAAAAAGCCCCGATCTTTTCTCTGCCATCTCTTAGGACACCTAAATCACGCCACCACACAAAACTGTCCTATTTCAATCAGTTTAATCCTCTTCATCATTGTTTTTGTATAAAATCATACGATTTTCTACATCTATTGTTTTTGTTTTAACTTCATATGTTTACTTTCCTGTGTTGATAACAACCCAGCAAGAGTAATAAGCTGTCTCTACTGCCTTACCCACAACTACAGGGTGCACACTACATAGTATTGTCTCCTTAAATTTCAAATATATCGTTGATACATGTATCAAAATAAAAATTTGCTGGGGTTTATATGATTAGTTCATGGAATATATCTGTGGTTAACCACTTAAGTCGAGTTAGGACAAAATTAAATTTTTGGTGTGGTCGAGTACATTCGTGTCTAAATCAACCCACTGCCAATTTTTTAAGTCTGTAATAACTTTTTTAAGACGACAATTATCTATAAATAAGTTAAGGAAGAACAAACTGACTGGCTGGATGCGAGTTTTTGACAATTTAAACAGCTCTCCCGAAAAATTTTGAAATCGACTTAAGCGGTTAAGGCTTGTGACCACATATAAAACGTTTTGTTGTACGTTTGTTTGTGATATGTATTATAAATGTCCTGGTCGACGGGTTTAGACTTCTGGCAGCTCTAGTCTAGCCGTTTGTGAGCTACAGTGTCACAAACAAAGAGATTCAAGAAGACACAGCCAGAAAAGTGGAGATAACTTCTAAACGCTGGACCAAATTTATTTAAACATAGCTAAGATCAGTCTCGATCAAGTTGCGTATCCAGCGTTGCCAGAAGCTTTCCGAAGAAAATCATCAATTAACGAATTAAAAGTCATATTTTGATATAAAAAATCATCATAAATATTTTATTCCAAAATATTAATTATTCAAAGCAAAGAAAAAGAATGAAACTTTTTTATAAAACTAAAACAAAAACGCATTCTTAAAACAAAAACGCATTCTTAAAAGTTTATACGATATCCCTACATTTACATTTCCTTCTAGGGAGGAGAGTTAATACTTTTTTGGTAACCAAATATATAAAATATTCTTGTACGCTTTAAAATTTTATGTAATTTTTTTTTTCAGTTATGCATTTTATGTTATAGTAAAAATTCATGAAAAAGAATTAGGATCAGGAGCAATCCCCAAAATATATTAAAAATTTCCATGACGGCAGGAATATATAATAACGTGGCAAAGTCAGTTCCACCGCGAAAATGATCAAATTCATGCGCAAAATTATAAAGAAGTTAGGTAAACATAGCTCGAGTAAATATTAAAAACATGCTAATATCAGCAAAAAAGCTTTAAATTGATCAATATGACTAAAATGAAAAATTTTATGATATGTTCTCAAAAGCTTTTTTAAATCACTTAAGAAAGTCACAAAAAATTCAACAAATATATATTACATTACATTATTCTACATCTTCACGAGTTTCCCAAAACTTTTAAATGTTGAAAATTTTCCTTGGAAAAATTAACTTAATAAAATATGTAACGAAAAAACAAGTTCCGAAAAGTGTCCAAAAACATATGTTTGAAGTATGTAAGGGTTTTCTTATGTCATCATCACAATGTGATTTGATATTTTTGACGCAGCCAAAAACTATAGAAATCAATGAAACATATATTTTTATACAGTGGTGGAAGAAATAATAGGGACACATACAATTTTCAGTATTTTCTTAAATATTTGTAAGCTTTTGATTAAATAAAATTAAATATACAAATTAAATTCGTCCATGTAAAAAAATACAAAAAAGTACAATCCTGCTGCATTCGGAAATTTATGTAATTCAAAAATATATGTATATCTACCTGGAAAAGATAATAGGGACATTTTATATATTACAGAACAAAATTATCTTTTACTATTTAATGCTAATATTATTCCAATATTTGGTAGAAGCTCCTCTTTAAATACTTGCTGACAACGTCACATCGTTGAACTCAGAAGATTGGCGCAGATATCCGTAGAATTGGAGTACGAAGGTTACTGAATTGTGTCCCACATAACCTGCTTATTTGCAAGTTTTTACGTTCTAACGTTTTATTTTTTAGAGCTATACAGAGGCGCTCTATGGGATTCGAGTGTGGTGATTGGGACTGTTACTCCATAAAATTTTAGCTCAAAAAAGTTTATGAGCCGTTATTGTGAAAAAAGAAATTACCCCTATTATTTCTTCCACCACTGTATATCTTCATAAAAAAATTGGGAAGAATAGTTAAGCAGGGTACACACTATCGAACACGAGTGATAGTTTTGCTCTAATTTTTGCTTGCTAGATAGTGTGGGCACTAATTTCGTCATTCAACAGTCAATAAAAAAAAATATATAGTTGATTGACAAGTCAGCGGCCATATTGGTTTTTGACTGATAGTGTGTACCAAAAAGTGTCAGTCAAGAGTTTTATTTGTAGCATAAAAATTATAGATTAACGCTTTGGGACATTAGTTCTTCGCAATATAAATTGCCGAAAACATCGGCTTGGCAGGAAATCGCGGACTGTATTGAAGACCGAAGTGCAGACGAATGCAAAGCGAAATGGGCTAATTTACGTGTGACTTTTAAAACAAATGTAAGTAAATCGAAACGGCAAAAATCGGGTTCAGCAGCTTGCAGTAGTATTGTGTGGAAGTATTTCAATTCAATGTTGTTTCTAGAAGTGAATGAAACTTCTGAAACAACATCATCAATGATGTTGGTGAGTTCCTATTAATTTTTATTTTACACAATTGTCAAATATTTTTTAATTTTAATTTTTTAACAGCCTTCGGAACAATCAAACTTGCCGGTGCCAGAATCTGATCCACAAAAACGGTAAAGAAAAATACCATCACAGTCGTCTTCTTCCGATGTGCTTAAAGAAATGGCAGCGAAAGCTATTAGCACAATTGCCGAAAAAACAAAGAAAAACACCAATTTGATGTTTTTGGTGAATACGTTGCTGCTGAACTGCACAGCCTACCACTTTCTAAAGCAATATTTGTTAAACGGCAATTGGCACGGGCACTGGTGGATCTCATGGACAGAGTGCAAAGCGAAAATGAGCATACATACATATAATGTACAAAACGTAATATGGCTGTTTGTGTGTTTTGTAGCTGTTTATATGACAACATTTCGTGGGTACCAACCCATTCAGCAGTAAACTTGAAAACGTTTGAAAAACGTTCTAAAATTTCACCTTTACACTCCATTGAATTTAAAATTTAATGAGAATTAAAAGAGAGAACTTAAAAACAAAATTTCCGAGCACAAACAGCAGAGTAGTCTTAATCAATGGAATGTGAAGTTGAAATTTTAGAAAATTTTTCAAACGTTTTCAAGTTTACTGCTGAATGAATTGGTACCCATGAAATGTTGTCATATAAACAGCTACAAAACACACAAACAACAGACATATTTTTTGGTTGGAATTAATCCATTTTAGCTTTAAAAGCGAATAATGAAGTCAATTGTTTTATTGTTAACTGTTTTTATATACACAAATACTTTTTTTATATGTATTTGCTTTAATGAAATGAATTGTTTTTAATTGAATAATTTTTAATGATCTCATCTATTTTACTGTAAATGTTTTTTATATGTATTAGCAGTTTTTTATGTTTTGTTAGATGAACTGAATTGTTTTTAATTGAATAAAAATTATACTATAAACATAGTATGTGTACATATGAAAATTTATCTGTGCTTTTTTGTTGCATTTTCGTATCAGTAATTTATTCGCTTACACTTAGGGCTTTTAGAATTTTGTGGATAAAAACGTTATTTTTAATTATAGGAGTGTAAAATTTTGCAGGAACATGTATTTTGGTTCGATGTATGTATGTATCTAACAACAATTTCGATTTTTTTCATAATTATATTTGTTGATACTGCCAAATTAATTCACCTTCTTCTACAAAATACATCGTTAATTCTTTTTGTATCTCTTTAGCACCGGTGATTAATTGAACGTTAACGTTTGTTGGAGTTTCTAGTGGTAAAAAGTGGAGCTTGAACTGCATTCATGTCGCCAAGTACCTTCAATTAGATTTCCATTTTTATCATATTGATCGATAAATCCAACTGGTGTGTACAATCTTTTGTTTGTGTCTATCATAAAATTATGAAGTACACAGCATGTCAAAACCACTTTTTTAGTTTTTCCTGGGCTTAAATGGGTAGGTGACCGCAAAACTCGAAAACGCGCTGACAATATACCGAACGCATTTTCAATAATACGACGTGCACGACTCAGTCAGTATTTATATACACGTTGCACCATTGTTAAACCACGTTGACTATACGGTTTCATTAGGTTTGGTCGCATAGCAAACGCATCATCTCCAACCAGTAAATACGGAACACGTAAATCTCGTCCAGGCAATACAATTGGTTCCAATACAATTCCTTGTATAACTTCGCACAAAAACCTTCTTCCTCCCGCCGTTCAACCCATTTTCTTTTCCAAACTCTACGTCTTTTTGGTTTTGTTTCTGCTTCATCATCATCACAAACTATCGCTGTGCAAACAATAGCTAAAGCAAGTTCCTCTGATGACATTATTTTTAAATAAATAAATAGTAATGTCAAACTCAGTAATTTCATAAACAAATGCTCATATATGCAGCATATATATTACCATATAAATTTCAACATATCGTATAAACACAAAAATCGCATGCTAACTTTTATGTCGACATTCCATTTGCTGATATATGCTGACATTAAAAAATTTGGTAGTTTCAGCATATGGTGTAAACACCTAACATATGATATATGTTGACATAGGAATTTGCTGCTACTTTTAATCAAATGGGTGTCAGCATATATATGCTTATTCAACATATCGTCTAAACTTAGCTTTATATTCAGAAAGAATTGGGCATGACTAATATTCCAAGGAACAAGGGAAAAATTAACATCAACCTAATTTTCAACGTACACAGCAGAACAGAGTAGCGCCACTTTCGGAAGCCGCTACACTTCCATCGTCAGTGCTCACGTGTATTTGCTTATCACCACTTGTCAAGTGGCTCTGTTCAATGTGATTTTAATTCTTATATATGCAACCTTTTCGTGAAAATTGAACATGAGAATTAAATCACTCTCTATTTTTCTTCATTCCCATTTTTCTGATTTTTGTTCTACTCAAGACAAACTGTTTTGGTTTGATTTTATACTTTATATAGCTTAATATAGCACTATAAATTAGAAAACCGGCCCAATCTAACACTTTTCGATTCGTATATTTTATTAGTTTTTACTATATTAAAACTTGACGAACTTTTACTGTTGATTTTCCTAAGTATTTTTGATCAAGAGCATTTACTGAAGCATGCAATTAAGGTGAATTAATTTTATAAGGTGGTAGCAGGGTGAACTAAATTGGCCTTGTGATGTAGAATGTATGTCAAACTTTATATTTCATATGGAGTTCGACATCCTGTTTTGGTTTGATTTTATACTTTATATAGCTTAATATAGCACTATAAATTAGAAAACCGGCCCAATCTAACACTTTTCGATTCGTATATTTTATTAGTTTTTACTATATTAAAACTTGACGAACTTTTACTGTTGATTTTCCTAAGTATTTTTGATCAAGAGCATTTACTGAAGCATGCAATTAAGGTGAATTAATTTTATAAGGTGGTAGCAGGGTGAACTAAATTGGCCTTGTGATGTAGAATGTATGTCAAACTTTATATTTCATATGGAGTTCGACATCCATTATAGACAAAAAATGCTTGTTGCGGGAAATGTCAAGAAATAAAAAAGAAAAAAAATTTGAATCTCTGCACTAGGGTTGTTGCTCCTATATATGTGGACCAAATTTTTTGGGATTTTGATTGTAAATGGAAAGGTCTTTTTAGGAAAAAAATGAGTGCCGCATATAAGGGGCACTATAATGCGCAATTAAGAAGTTATGCAAAATTATAGCGATGGAAATTATAGTGTTGTACTAAACAAAAAGTTAGAAAAAAGAAGTCAGATCCGCACAAAAACATTAATGTGAAAATAAGGCTAAGTTCCTATCCAAAAATTTCAACCGTTAAAAGTACTGAGTTCAAAATGAGGACGAAGTTCTTGATAGGTACAATACCATCTCATGTTTAGGCAATCTGGTATTTGGCAATATTTTTTCACATTTCTAATATCGAGAAGAATTATGGGGAAAATGTTGCCTAGTTAGCTTAGAAATTAAATGGTATCATACACATCAAGGACTTGATCCCTATTTTGGTCTCAGTACTTTTAACGGCCGAATTTTTCAAAGCTATGTTTTTATGCGGATAGTATTTACAACTGTTAACTCTTCTTTTAAAGCAAATTAAAATTAAAACTTTTGTATTATAAAAAAAATGCCGGTCGACCGGTTTTTTCTGAATTTCAAAACCCGTAAATAGTCGAACTATTCGAAAACCGGTTTCTGGAAAATTTCGATTAATCGATCACCCTAGTATATATGTACATATCTTCATATAAAAAGCAAAAGGGCATATCATATTTTTTTAAATTTTTTCAGGAGATAAAAAACTCATTAAAAGCAAACTTTTATGATTATAAAAATGATTTTTTCTAGGTAGTATTATTAATGAAGTCTAAATTAATGATACTATCCTGAAAAACCAGTTTTTGAAATCATAATATTTTGCTTGTTATTATGTTTTTTATCTCTCCTGGATATGTAAGTATGTATATAAACTGAATTTTCTTTTTATAAACATTTGAAGGAATCAAGTTTCTTCAAATATATCAAGAGCTGCCACATCATCATCGCTAACTGTATATGTACATGTTATCAGAATTAAAAAGTTTAGGTATAAAATTGAAAAACAACATACATACATATATTCAAAAGACTTCTTGTTAAATCTTGCGCTTGAATTAACAAAAAAATTTATGTAGTTTGATTGTACATTATCTACTACGAAAACTAAATAGATCAGGTGTAAAATACAGAACTATTAGTTATATGGAAATCTTCTAGCTATCATATATAATAATGATACTGAAATATCTACTGCGAAAGAGATGTTGACCAGTTGTAAATATAATAAAAATTACGTCTGGTATAGGCATAGTAAAATCCTCTAGAAATCCCCTAAATATAAATTTATACCCCCTAAATTTCCCCCTAAGAATTTTAGACCCCTAAATTTGCCCCTAAATGATATAAAAACCCCTAAATCTAGGGGGAAACCCCCTAAACTGGCAACTCTGGTGTTTGTATAACAGAAGCATCAAACATGCGTGTGGTATTGTGTGTGCAACGTAGTTATTGTGCATAAGCCACTTCCAGTAGTGCGATTCTCTATTCAATTTTAACAATAGTTATCATTATTACAAAAATGGTACAAGCAAATTATCCATTTTGCTACTCTGTAATATTTTTAACAATGTTCGCTGTTGTTTAAATAACGACAGTAATTTTTCTGTCGTTAACGAATAGACAACGAGTCAGCTGTTCAGCCGTAGCACGTACTTTATGCCATTGATAAACATAGATAGCAAGCTCTCGCACTGTCAATAAAATAATGACAACTCTCTTACACATATAGATATTGTGCATTCAACAAAAATGAAAGGACACCATTTTTGCATTTCAACACACCTGAGAGCATGGTAGAATAATACAGGTAGTGGTGAAGCGTTAACGAACTTTTTTTTTTGGGTTCGACTCTGTCAAAAGTTGTTTATGTTATACCAACACACACCCACACTACTGAAAAAAACATGACGAAGTAAACACACACATGTGAACATATAAATTTTTTTCAAATTTTCTTTTGTGCTTTTTGACAACCTCGAACATAAACAACAATAAAAAGCCGTGTTGTTTTTGCTGTTGTTGGGTTGTTGTAGCTTCGCTACTACCTGTAGTATAATTCTACCATGCCTGAGAGACTATCATTTTTCCACTTCAAAATGCTATAATTCGTAACTTTTTTTCACGCACAAACACATTTTAGTTTTATTATTTTTTTTATTTGTTTTAATATAATTTTTATATTTCTTCTTGCTGTAATCTTAAAATATTTTTTTAATTTTGTTGACATTTGTGTGTTGAAATTTATCAAAGTTTTCAACCCTATTTTTCATTGAACAGTATTGTATTTTTGTTCCTATTTGGGATAAAAATTTTTAGTACCAAATAGAAAAATTGGAAAAAATGTTTAGCAAATCAATATTTGTTCGGCTGAGAGCAAGAGTGTCCCTCCTTCTCGGCCTAGTGTGGCCTCTAAGTTAATGATGTTTCGGGCTAGGGGATTTGGGTGCAACTCAAGTCTTTTTATGTAGCTTGTCACGTGTTTAGAAAACACTGTCTTAACCGGCGGCACATCTAGGTCTTTATGAATTCGCTTGTTTCTGACATACCATGGGGCTGCTGTAATCGTACGGAGTATTTTATTTAATATAGCACTATAAATTAGAAAACCGGCCCAATCTAACACTTTTCGATTCGTATATTTTATTAGTTTTTACTATATTAAAACTTGACGAACTTTTACTGTTGATTTTCCTAAGTATTTTTGATCAAGAGCATTTACTGAAGCATGCAATTAAGGTGAATTAATTTTATAAGGTGGTAGCAGGGTGAACTAAATTGGCCTTGTGATGTAGAATGTATGTCAAACTTTATATTTCATATGGAGTTCGACATCCATTATAGACAAAAAATGCTTGTTGCGGGAAATGTCAAGAAATAAAAAAGAAAAAAAATTTGAATCTCTGCACTAGGGTTGTTGCTCCTATATATGTGGACCAAATTTTTTGGGATTTTGATTGTAAATGGAAAGGTCTTTTTAGGAAAAAAATGAGTGCCGCATATAAGGGGCACTATAATGCGCAATTAAGAAGTTATGCGAAATTATAGCGATGGAAATTATAGTGTTGTACTAAACAAAAAGTTAGAAAAAAGAAGTCAGATCCGCACAAAAACATTAATGTGAAAATAAGGCTAAGTTCCTATCCAAAAATTTCAACCGTTAAAAGTACTGAGCTCAAAATGAGGACGAAGTTCTTGATAGGTACAATACCATCTCATGTTTAGGCAACCTGGTATTTGGCAATATTTTTTCACATATCTAATATCGAGAAGAATTATGGGGAAAATGTTGCCTAGTTAGCTTAGAAATTAAATGGTATCATACACATCAAGGACTTGATCCCTATTTTGGTCTCAGTACTTTTAACGGCCGAATTTTTCAAAGCTATGTTTTTATGCGGATAGTATTTACAACTGTTAACTCTTCTTTTAAAGCAAATTAAAATTAAAACTTTTGTATTATAAAAAAAATGCCGGTCGACCGGTTTTTTCTGAATTTCAAAACCCGTAAATAGTCGAACTATTCGAAAACCGGTTTCTGGAAAATTTCGATTAATCGATCACCCTAGTATATATGTACATATCTTCATATAAAAAGCAAAAGGGCATATCATATTTTTTAAAATTTTTTCAGGAGATAAAAAACTCATTAAAAGCAAACTTTTATGATTATAAAAATGATTTTTTCTAGGTAGTATTATTAATGAAGTCTAAATTAATGATACTATCCTGAAAAACCAGTTTTTGAAATCATAATATTTTGCTTGTTATTATGTTTTTTATCTCTCCTGGAAAATTTTTAAAAATGATAATAGGCCCTTTTGTATATTAAATAACGATATGTAAGTATGTATATAAACTGAATTTTCTTTTTATAAACATTTGAAGGAATCAAGTTTCTTCAAATATATCAAGAGCTGCCACATCATCATCGCTAACTGTATATGTACATGTTATCAGAATTAAAAAGTTTAGGTATAAAATTGAAAAACAACATACATATATTCAAAAGACTTCTTGTTAAATCTTGCGCTTGAATTAACAAAAAAATTTATGTAGTTTGATTGTACATTATCTACTACGAAAACTAAATAGATCAGGTGTAAAATACAGAACTATTAGTTATATGGAAATCTTCTAGCTATCATATATAATAATGATACTGAAATATCTACTGCGAAAGAGATGTTGACCAGTTGTAAATATAATAAAAATTACGTCTGGTATAGGCATAGTAAAATCCCCTAGAAATCCCCTAAATATAAATTTATACCCCCTAAATTTCCCCCTAAGAATTTTAGACCCCTAAATTTGCCCCTAAATGATATAAAAACCTCTAAATCTAGGGGGAAAACCCCTAAAGTGGCAACTCTGGTGTTTGTATAACAGAAGCATCAAACATGCGTGTGGTATAGTGTGCAACGTAGTTATTGTGCATAAGCCACTTCCAGTAGTGCGATTCTCTATTCAATTTTAACAATAGTTATCATTATTACAAAAATGTTACAAGCAAATTATCCATTTTGCTACTCTGTAATATTTTTAACAATGTTCGCTGTTGTTTAAATAACGACAATAATTTTTCTGTCGTTAACGAATAGACAACGAGTCAGCTGTTCAGCCGTAGCACGTACTTTATGCCATTGATAAACATAGATAGCAAGCTCTCGCACTGTCAATAAAATAATGACAACTCTCTTACACATATAGATATTGTGCATTCAACAAAAATGAAAGGACACCATTTTTGCATTTCAACACACCTGAGAGCATGGTAGAATAATACAGGTAGAGGTGAAGCGTTAACGAACTTTTTTTTTTGGGTTCGACTCTGTCAAAAGTTGTTTATGTTATACCAACACACACCCACACTACTGAAAAAAACATGACGAAGTAAACACACACATGTGAACATATAAATTTTTTTCAAATTTTCTTTTGTGCTTTTTGACAACCTCGAACATAAACAACAATAAAAAGCCGTGTTGTTTTTGCTGTTGTTGGGTTGTTGTAGCTTCGCTACTACCTGTAGTATAATTCTACCATGCCTGAGAGACTATCATTTTTCCACTTCAAAATGGTATAATTCGTAACTTTTTTTTCACGCACAAACACATTTTAGTTTTATTATTTTTTTATTTGTTTTAATATAATTTTTATATTTCTTCTTGCTGTAATCTTAAAATATTTTTTTAATTTTGTTGACATTTGTGTGTTGAAATTTATCAAAGTTTTCAACCCTATTTTTCATTGAACAGTATTGTATTTTTGTTCCTATTTGGGATAAAAATTTTTAGTACCAAATAGAAAAATTGGAAAAAATGTTTAGCAAATCAATATTTTTGAGCTCGAATGTATTAAAAAGCATTCTAAATTCATATTTTTGTTAATTAATACAACAATAATTGCATAAGCTTCTAAAAATTCATGTATAAAAAATATAAATAGCTTAGAATACTTTTTGTTACAACCAAGTGCGGTTTTAGTGCTGTGGGGAAATTTTTATTTTAAGCCAATAGTAATACAAAATGTTCTACTAATACATCCTCAGACTTAGGTTTTTGACAGCACACTTAGGTTTTTGAAGTTTCTGTTTGGCCTCTATGTACCCTATGCTTTATGCTTACAATTAAAGCTAATTTTCCACAAAAATATACACAGAAAAAAAAAAGATTTGTAAATAGAATTAATTTTTTAGTAAACACAATTAAAACTTTCACTGGAAATGAGCCTATAACGATTTTTGTAAATGCAAACACGGGTTTGTAATTTCAGAAAAAATTTTCAGCTCATTTATTTACAATTAAATTTACCGTGTTTCTGGCTATTTTATTGCTAATTTCAATAAATATTTTCAATTAACTTGTTTGTTAACATATGTTGCGATTTCCAAACTGAAAATTTTTTTTGTCATATTATTTTTTTCTTTGATTACAAAGCTATTTTCATTAAAGTTATTGGTATGTTAACAATGTGAATATTTTTAATTTCCGGACAATTTTGATTGTCATAATTGTTATATTAACTATTTTTTATACCCAATGACAACGCTTGAAACGACTTTTTGCTTGTCTGCGAACAACACTAAATGCATAGGTCAAACAGAAACTTCAAAAACCTAAGTGTGCTGTCAAAAACCTAAGTCTAAGGATGTATTAGTAGAACATTTTGTATTAGTATTGGTTTAAAATAAAAATTTCCCCACAGCACTAAAACCTCACTTGGTTGTAACAAAAAGTATTCTAAACTATTTATATATTTTATACATGAATTTTTAGAAGTTTATGCAATTTTTGTTGTATTAATTAATAAAAATATGAATTTAGAATGCTTTTTAATACATTCGAGCTAAAAAATATTGATTTGCTTAATATTTTTTTGCAATTTTTCGATTTGGTACCAAAAATTTTTATCCCAAATAGGAACAAAAATACAATACTGTTCAATGAAAAATAGGGTTGAAAACTTTGATAAATTTCAAAACACAAATGTCAACTAAATTAAAAAAATATTTTAAAATTACAGCAAGAAGAAATATAAAATTTATATTAAAACAAATAAAAAATTAAAGAAAACTAAAAAAAGTTTGTGCGCGGAAAAAAAGTTACGATTTAGTGCATTTTCAAGTGGAAAAATGATAGTCCCTTAAGTGTGTTGAAATGCAAAAATGGTGTCCTCTCATTTTTGTTGAATTCACAATATCTATATGTGTAAAGAGAGTTGTCATTACTTTATTGACAGTGCGAAAGCTCACTATCTATGTTTATCAATGACTAAATGTCTTTCAGCGGAATCGAATCGGCGACCTCTGGACTAATAGACTAACGTACTTACCTTTCAGATACAGAGCAATTGGTTATTAAATATGCAAGTAATGAATACACATACAACTTGATTTCTTATATTTCTTCTAAATGCTCGCATTCCGTTATGATATAATTTTTTTGTTTTTTTTTCGGTTATATGTATTTATTTATTGTATCTTCAATAAAATTGAACTAACAATAAGTAATCAAATCTTAACTCTAAAATTTTAATTTTTATGTCCAGCCAGTGCCAGACAAAAATATTTGTTTCAGCGGTTTGTTGTTTGGTTGTTTACGTCTCTCGTGTTCGGCTGAGAGCAAGAGTGTCCCTCCTTCTCGGCCTAGTGTGGCCTCTAAGTTAATGATGTTTCGGGCTAGGGGATTTGGGTGCAACTCAAGTCTTTTTATGTAGCTTGTCACGTGTTTAGAAAACACTGTCTTAACCGGCGGCACATCTAGGTCTTTATGAATTCGCTTGTTTCTGACATACCATGGGGCTGCTGTAATCGTACGGAGTATTTTATTTTGTTGCCTTTGAATTTTTTCTACATTTGATGCCGAGGCAGTGCCCCATAACTGTATTCCGTAGGACCATATTGGTTTTAGAATGGAGTTGTATAGAAGAAGTTTACCATCTAGGCTTAGAGTAGAGTTCCTTCCAATGAGCCAATTCATTTGAGCTGCTTTTAATTTCATTTGGGTCACCTTTGAATTTATGTGTGATTTCCATGTTAGACGACGATCAAGATGAACACCGAGATATTTTACTTCAGTGTGTTGAGGTATAGTTTGGTTATTTATTTGTATAGGTGGGCAGGTTTCTTTGCACAATGTAAAAGTAATGTGTAGACATTTTTGTTCGTTAATTTTTATCCGCAATTGTTCCAACTGGGGTATATAATCTAGCAAATTGCGGGTGGCTTCTTGATGGCTTTTGAGAACACTTAGGAAAGCTGTATCATCAGCGAATGTTGATATGTGTATGTTACTGCTTACCGGCAAGTCAGAGGCATATATCAGATATAATACAGGACCGAGCATGCTGCCTTGAGGAACTCCGGCTTCAATGGGTTGCGGGGGGCTTTGAAAATTACCTTCTTTAACAACAAATTTTCGCTCATTTAAGTAGCTTTCTAAAAGTTTAAGGATGTTTTCGGGTAGATTTTTCTTTAGTTCATTCTTGCTTAAGCATTTGTATCGTGAACACAAATCTCGGCAGTGACAAATTAGTAAATTTAAATCAAATAAAAACAATCCTCAGTGTTGTTAAAAACGAAACAATTAAAAATTCTTCTTAACAAAAACAACTTGAGTATAGTGCAAAAACAACTTGCTGTAAACAAGATCAAGCGCACACGACAAAGTGATGATGTTAACGCACTGTGCGTGAGCACAATGCCTAAAGTAAGAAAAACCAAAAACAATAACAATGGGCTTAACTTAAGCTCAAACAATTATTTTTCGCCACTACAAACAATTGATGATGATGATGAAATTATAGTTGAAAAAACAACAAAGGTTACAGTTCCTCCAATAACAATTTTAAAGTGTAAAATTGAAGAAATGCATGAAATATGCAAATCTAAAAATATTACTGAGTATGCGATCAGAAAAATCTCAATTGGTCTCAAATTATTTTGTAAAAATAAAAATGATTATGATACTATTTGCAGTATTCTCGAAAACAACTATGAATACTTTACTTATGCTACTAGAAATGAAAAACCATATAAAGCACTTATTTTTGGCCTGGATAAGTATGATCCCGCTATTATAAAAAAGAAACCCATAGATTTGGGTTTAAATTGTTTGGATACTAAGCTTGTCATAAAAAAAGTACTTATAACTCGGAATATTATATATATGTAGATTATTTTCAACGAAAAACTATTACAGTGAGAGAGCTCAGACAGAATTACTCTTTAATAGACTACGTTAAAGTAAGATGGGAGTTCCAGCAATCTAACAAGTATAAAATAACGCAATGTTATAACTGCCAAATGTTTGGCCACGGGTCAAGTAGATGTAAAGTTAAAACCTTCTGTGCCAACTGTGCAGGCCAGCACAAAACATCAGAATGTAAGGAAACTGTTATTAAGTGCGGAAATTGCAATGGAACTCACAAGTCTTTTTCGGATGACTGTCCCAGCAAAGCAAGTTATCTTCAACTAAGACAACGGTCACAAATAGCTCCTCGTGGAAAGATCGTTAACAATTTTGTTAATACAAACACATATAATAGCAGTTTTCCAAATACGCTTCGTCAAAATATTCCGAGCACATCTGGAGTTTGGAACACAAAAAATAGCACCACACATACCAATGGAAATATCAGTGGCGATTTGTTTATAATTCAGGAAATAAAAAACCTAACAATTGAACTCATTACAAATCTAAAAACAGCAAAGCTGATCAATTTGAGGTTATAACCAACCTCGCCTGTAAGTTCCTTTCATAATGGATTATGCCACAAAAATTATCACTTGGAATGCAAGAGGCATTCGCAATAAAAGCCAAAAATTGTTCCAATTCTTAAAGGATCATAATGTCAACATATGTCTTATTTCAGAAACATGGCTTAAGCCCAACATCTCTATTAGACATAACGACTTCTTTGTATCTAGAAATGATAGGGAAAACTCAAGAGGTGGCGGTGTTACAATAATAGTTAAAAAGAATGTGCCTCATCAACTACTACCAATTATTAACACTCATCTAATAGAAAATATTGGTATTAAGCTTTTTACTAACAATGATTGTATAAATATTTATTCTTGTTATTTCCCTGGTGGACTAGCTCGACTTGACAATAATAGAAAACGCCAACGCCTGTTCGCCTCTGATTTACATAGATTAAAAAATAATCATAAGTACATTTTAGGCGGTGATTTTAACAGTAGGCATCAGTCCTGGGGCTGTGTTAGAGGTAACTGCTGGGGAAACATACTGTATGAGAAATTAGATTCGTATGACATAAATATGATTTACCCTTGCGACAATTCTTACATTCCTGCTAGTGCTAACAGACAAAGTTCTACGTTGGACTTTTTCTTAACTAATGTTCCTGAAATAGTGACACCTGCCCTTGTTATAAACGATTTAAATTCCGATCATTTACCGGTCGAAATCGAATTAATTTCTAGTAAAACGAATTAAAATTTTCTTGAATACGATTTCACGAAAACTAATTGGAATAGTTATGCCAATTATATAAATAGGCGAATCAATATTCCAGTATTAGAGAATATAACTACAAATCAACACATTAACGATATGATTATACATTTTAAAGACATAATTAAAGAGGCTATGCAACGTTATACACCAAGAAAATCTCCTTCGCACTCTAGTAAAAATATCCCCTACTATCTCAGATACCTCATATGTCAAAGAAATAGTGTATGTAGAATGTGACAACGCCATAGAAATATTAGCGATTTCTACCAAATGAAAATCCTTAACCACAAAATCGCGGTTGAATTAAATACAATACGAAACAAGTCGTGGGACAATCTGCTTTCTTCATTAGATAAAAGCTCTAAAACATTCTGGAAGCTGGCAAAAATTTTAAGTAAGAAAAAAGCCAATATTCCTATTTTAAAGCAAAATGACTCACGTTATACTACCAATTCGGAGAAATGCGAAATTTTGGGACACACTTTCTTCTCCAACCATTCAATTTCTTCAAATCTGGGTGATACCGAGACTATTTCAATGGTAAATTCTTGACTTGATAACTTTAATTTTTTACATCCAATAAGTTCAAACCCAACCCAAACTAGCATGTCGGAGATAGCTTCAATTATTAAAAATTTGAAAAAGAAGAAAACTCCAGGAACTGACGGAATCAACAACAGGTGTTTAGAAGCACTACCTAGAAAAGGTATAAAATTCCTTACAATTGTAATCAATGCGTGTCTCAAACTTTGCTATTTTCCAAAAGATTTTAAAGTGACTAAAGTCATACCAATCAAAAAACCAATCCTTTTTAAAAAATCGTTCTTTCAGAGTACATATAGGATCTCATTGTTCTAGAAGTTTTGAAATATCAGCAGGTTGTCCACAAGGCTCATGTCTATCTCCAATTTTATATAATATATACACTGCAGACTTTCCAAATTTAGACTACTGTACAATGTCCATTTTCGCTGATGACACTGCAATTGTATGCTCTGGCAATCTTGCTAATGAAGTTATTAATAAACTGCAAAGAGCCCTAGACGAAATAAGACACTACTTCAACAGATGGAAAATTATGTTAAACTGCAGCAAATCACAAGCAATATATTTTACTAGGAAGCGTAAAGAATGCTATATCCCTCAAGTTAATATTAACATACAACAGATGTCAGTTCAATGGGAAAACAACGTCAAGTACCTTGGTGTAATTCTAGATACTAGGTTGAAATTTAAAGATCACATACCTTATATCATAAATAAAATAAATGTACTGACACGTATATTGTACCCATTCATAAATCGAAATTCAAAACTTAATATTGCCAACAAGAAACTTATTCTAAAAACAATTTTCCATGCGGTAATGTTTTATGCTGTGCCAGCATGGGCTAACATCGCTAAATGTCACATCAAGAAACTTCAAATTTCACAAAACAAACTACTAAAATTAATGTTCAACTTACCCTGGTTTTTCTCAACTACTCGTCTGCATGCACTAGCAGATATTGAATTAGTGGAATCTAAAATAGATAGACTCTTACAGAATTTTAAACGCCGTTGTACATATTCGGATTTTACACACATTAATGAACTTGCTTCATTCTAATTAGATTTAAGTAGATTAAGTTTTATTTAAAAATAAATTCAAATAGGTTTTTGCAAATTTTTTCCTCCCAAACCTTGTATATACATACATATGTATTATATATCCTAATTTACAAAAATTTTTATGTTGAAAAAGATATACTCTTGAACTCATCATATGTAAATATTGAAAACTAAAATAAGAATGTAAATATTACTGTTGTAAATAAAATAAAATTAATTAATTAAAATTTTTCTTTAGTTTATGTATTAAACCTTCGTGCCATACTTTATCAAATGCCTGAGAAACATCGATGAAGAGCGCAGAACAATATTTATTTTCTAACCACGTTCGCGAGTCTATGTGTTTGTTCAATCGTACTATGTTGTCTTCTAAAACCGAATTGGTGGTCTGGAATGCATCCAGTACGATTCAGTATGGGTGTTAGCTTACTCATAAGTAGCTTTTCAAATAGTTTTGACATGTTAGACAACAGGCTTATAGGCCTATAGGACTCCACCTTCATATGATCTTTGCCTGGTTTAGGTATCATGGTAATCAGCGAAACCTTCCATTCTGCGGGATAGCATTTGAGGCGCAAAATACTGTTAAAAATAAATAGAATTATCCGTTTTGCAGTATAGGGTAGCTCTAAGAGCATTTTATTCCTTATTTTTTCAGCGCCTGGAGCTTTTTTCGAGTTTAAGCCCGCAATATAGTGTTCAATCTCACGAATGTTGAACCTCAAAGTAACATCTGGTATAGCGAGGACTGGTGGCAGCTCAACTATAGTATCAGACGTATTTGGAGTAAATACTTTTAAATTTTATTTATCTCACCTGAAGGTTTGTAGTAGTAGCATTTAGAACATTGGTGGTCAAAAATATTTTGCAGCTGTATTGCTGTGAGAATTGTGAACTACAGTAATACGATAAAGTAAGCGCAAAGATTCTCATTAAAATTGTATCACAAGAAATTATATTGGTCGTAAAAATGTATAATAATGCGGTTCACACTGAATTTACTATTTGTTTACTTGGTAAAATGGAGACATTTTCAATACCTTTTTGCCCCAATCCCCTTAGTTTTTGCAAAAATATATGTTTATTTCTAATAAAAAGCACTTTATTTTCATTATTATCATATATTTTACACGGTGTATGTGGCAAAATACCAACAAAGCTACTTTGCATGTACACTCGTCGCTCTCGCATTAACGATTAAATAGAGAGTATAAAAAGAAATGAAATAAAAAGTACAAAAATTTTTTTTATGAAATTAATAACTTTGATTTAGAGCAGCTTGCTTAAGGTTTGCCTCAAACATTCTAATAGAGTCATCTATGTCAGCAGCCGTTTTTAATGGAATATTTTCTGTGCAATGAGCACTCAAATATTTTTTGTATTTCAACCAATTTATACGTGTGGTTGTCATCGTTAGATCACAAGTGGGTGAGTGATGCTTCAACTTGGATCATTTCGCTGGGCGCACCCTTTCGGCGATCTGTTGGCCAGTAAGTTGGCTTCGATTATACATGTAAGTGTGAAAGCAAAAACTAAAAATCGTCAGTAAATGGATAATTTTGACAGACACGCAAGGTTACAAGTGGGTGGCAGAACTAAAAAGTCAGATGTAAAACAGAGATAGTCTAAAGCCACCTTCACCGGTCACCTGCAAGGCATATTTATTTTAACAGGTAATCGTAGTTCTAAAACAAATACAACAATAAAAAAACAACATGTAGTTTGTTGCTAGAAGCTTTCATTGAGGCTGTCAAATAAATATATGTACATTATGTTTGTACATTTTATATTGATTTTCAGGATTCGGATACTTTTTTGGACTTAAAGAAACTGCGTCGAATGCCGAAAATATTGTATAAATCGGTTAAGTGAAACAATATTTTGCTTAGCCTTTTTAAGCCCCCCAAATGGCTGGACCGATTTTGATTTAGTTTATTTTCTTTGATACGCAACTTGATCGAGAATTATCTTAGCTATGTTTAAAGAAACTTGGTCCAGCGTTTAGAAGTTATCTCCACTTTTCTGGCTGTATCTTCTTGAATCTCTTTGTTTGTGACACCGTAGCTCCCAAACGGCTAGACTAGGGCTGCCAGAAGTTTAAACCCGTCGACCAGGACATTTGTAATACATATCACAAACAAACGTACAACAAAACGTTTTATATGTGGTCACAAGCCTTAACCGCTTAAGTCGATTTCAAAATTTTTCGTAAGAGCTGTTTGAATTGTCAAAAACTCGCATCCAGCCAGTCGTCAGTTTGTTTTTCCTTAACTTATTTATAGATAATTGTCGTCTTAAAAAAGATATTACAAACTTAAACAATTGGCAGTGGGTTGATTTAGACACGAATGTACTCGATCACACCAAAAAATTTAAGTTTGTCCTAACTCGACTTAAGCGGTTAAGGGTTGTGACCACAAATTTTTATTTTGATACATGTATCAACGATATATTTGAAATTTAAGGAGACAATACTATAAATAATAAAATACACCGTACGATTACAGCAGCCCCATGCTATGTCAGAAACAAGCGAATTCATAAAGATTTAGATGTGCCGCTGGTTAAGACAGTGTTTTCTAAACACGTGACAAGATACATAAAAAAACTTGAGTTGCATCCAAATCCCCTAGCCCGAAACATCATTAACTTAAGAGGCCACACTCGCCTGAGAAGGAGGGACACTCTTGCTCTCCGCCGAACACGAGAGACGTAGACAACCAAAGAACCAACCGCTTAAACATATATTTTTGTGTGGCGTTCCAAACATTCTGCTTTTGGCTTGGCAACTGGTTGCTGATATTAAATTCTTGCTGAACATTTGATAACTTTTTTTATGTATTAATAAAATTTATTTTAACCTAATTTAAAAAAAAATTTTTATTTAAAATAAATGTAAACAAAGTTGACAGCAACAAATAAAAAATGAAAAAATTGAGCAATCAGCTGTTAAATAAATCTACCTTGGGTCACCTGTATATTTATTACACCATGGTACAAACCAAAGCGTATTAATACCAAGTGGCCTTATTAGTGCAACAACAACTGGACTTTACCAATCTGTCATGTTAAATGCATAAATAAAAAGTTGTTGTTTAGTTTTTTTTTACACAGAGTTTGACATTTTGGTAAAGTCAGCTGATGCTTATTTTTACTAATAGGGCCACCTGGTATCAATTCGCCTTGGTACAAACTATGTTTGAACAGCTATTCATTCATTCAGTTAACAAAAAAGTGAACAACTGAACGAAAATAACGAACTTGTTCATATTTTTGTTGTGAACAAAAATTACTAGTCAGTAAAAAGAAAAATTATGCCCAACTCTAGTAGTGAGTTGTTCCAAAATCTTCGAGAAAGGAAATTTTATTCAATCAGCATGACAAAATTGAGCATTTTTCTTTGGAAAAGACGATTTCTTGTATTGAAGAAAAATATTGGTTTCCTAATATGAAAAATTATGTTAAACGTTATATTGCATGTTGTCTCCCATGTTCACATAATAAGGTACCTGCTGGTAAGCAAGCAGGAATGTTACATCCAATTGATAAAAGTAACATACCTTTTGATACTGTTCATGTTGATCATATTGGTTCATTTACGAAGAGTATTCATAAGAATATGTATCTAATTGTTTTGGTGGATGGGTTTACGAAATACGTTATGTTGAAAGCAGTACAGAGTACAAAAGTAGAACCAAGGTGAATTAATTTTATCAGGTGGTGTCGATTCTAAAACAACTACAACATTACAATAACATTTGACATCTCAGCCCCTATGTCAACGTATACAAATTTTGACATCCGAGCATCTAATTTGCGGGAAAAAGTAGAACAGCTGTGCTTATGATATCACCTGTATAAATCCACCTTGAGTAGAACCTTTCATGAAATTTTTAGATGAATTTATAAGAATATTTGGAGTTCAGAGTAGCAACGGCGCGACTGGCTCAGCCGATTTTTTAATCGCTTTTAGTTCAATTATTTTAGCTTTTGTAACTATGTACTTAATCAAAACAATTACACATGTTTTGTAATTATTATATTATTATTCTGTAACTACTATATTTCATCATAAAGCGTAGTATGCAGCTCTCACTGAAATTCAGGTTTGGAGTTTTGCATTTATTTCTTCACGGAAAAATAATCGTATAGAATTCTATATAGAATTTTACTTGCATACACACAAATTTATATATTTTTTAATTTACAACACACAAAAACACTAAAAATTAATAACAATGTACGAAAAATAAGAAATGTCAAAAATTCCGTGACCAAACAATTGTCTGAACATTAATTTTTGTTTCAGTTGACGGGAAAAATTCTCCACTTATTGTTATAACATGCCTGTAATAGACAATAAATGCCAAAATTCCGTGAACTTTTCTTTTGGAGCTGAGTACTAGTAAACGGAAATTTCTTTACGAAGTTTACTAACCTGAATTTCAGTTTGTTTTTTTTTACATATACTTCTTATGGCAGCCTGAATTTCACGCAGAGCTGCATACTACGCTTAACTCGTGAAAGGTTGGTTCGATTTGAATAAAAAAAACACCAGAACGTGCGGAATAAAATTACCTTTAAGGCATTTATTGGGAAATTAGCAGTGAAAATCTGGGGGTTTAATGCAAAATTAACATTTTTGTCGGTTTTCAAATCTTATAAAAAATATTAAAAAGGGCAAAAGCTTTAAATTATTATCATTTATCAGAAAGCCACTTATATTAGAAACGATATAAGCCAAAAATTTAGAAATGTTGATTTTATTTGCAATTAAGTAAACGAGCTCAGTTGAAAAAATCACAACTTCCATACAGAAGAACAATTTTAATTTGTCCGTGCGTATGTGTGTTGTATGAAAATCTAATTTTTTGTTAATTAAATCCCTCACTTAATTGTAAATAAAATCAGCCTTTGCTATCGATTTTAACGATTTTTGGCTTAAGCCGGAAACTAGTAAGCCGAATAATAATAACTTCCTACGTATACCTAATTCAGCTCGAATAATAATTACGTACAAATATTAAAATTTGCGACGGCACGCGCAAAAAGTTGCAGACATGTGTGGTTTCTGCGGTCTAATTTTAAACTGAAAATCGGAATGCAAATTATAAGACATAGATAATCTTTTTAAACATGTGCAACAATAATAGCTTGATTGATCGTAGGCGGAGCTTACGCACAAGCAAAACCAAAATTAAAAATAAAAGTTGGAAATATTGGCATAAATAATCAGAAGGGGAAATTTCGGCTCACCATATTGATAAAAAGGAATAAGATTTTCATATTCTATTTCCTCATAAAATTTGGTTAACTAGCTAGCTAATGAAATAATACTGTATCCACGATCAAACGTGGTAAAAGCGAACAAAGGGCGCTGATGATGACGGCGTAACGGCTGTCGACATTGGTAGCACTAATCCCTTCTGCTAGTCTGATTAGATATTCTAATATTCCACTCTTAAAAATAATTTGAATTTACATTAATTCAGTTATTGAACTTAAGCCGACTGTTAACTGTTGTGTATAGCGGAACTACTCAACTGTTCGTTTCTAAGCCAAACACACAACAGTTGCACAACTGTTACGTCTTATGAACGCGGCCAGTTTTAAATTTTTTGTCCTCTTAATTTTTTAAGACTTTGAACACGAAAAATTTTCAAGTTTCTGACAAGCTCCGAAGTAGTTGAAAATATAAAAAAATTTGTATATACATAAGTGATTTAAAGGTAATTTTATTCCCCAAATTTTGGTGGTTTATTTATTTAAACCGTTCGCGAGTTATGATGAAATACATTAGCGGGAGCGCTCAGTGTTATTAGTACTAAGTGCTCTTACATCAAAAACAGATTGTATAATTACGATGAATGCTTTTTTATTATGAAAAGCGTACATAAACTATTGTATATATAATATTTAAAGGTTTACGTAGAACTTTAGAAATTGTGTGAAGAAAAGGAAAGCAGTTAAGAGAATTTTTTATGTGCAGTTTGTTTTAAATTTTTTATATTCTTTGAATTTCATATTCTACAATCGGAAAATCTCGAGATCAGTAAAAGAAATTAAAATAATTTTTTCAGGCGTAGTAATTAGATTCATATAGAAGTCAAAAATGTCAATTTAAGATAATAAAATTATTTTATTATATATATATTCTATGGTACAAAACTATCCAAAATTTGTATTATTTCCAGAAAATCTGCGCGTATATCCATCCACATTTATGAATTTTTGTCAAAGTTCTTAGACCTATCTACATTGTAAAACATTGTAGCTCGAATTTTCAAAATATACAGTCACAATATTTTGTAGGCCCTTAAACACAAAATATATTTTTAAAAAAGACGATTTAGACCATTGCCGAATGTAGGGTATATGTCCAAAACAAAAAATAATTGGCGCTAAATACATTGCGGGCAAATGCTTTATGCGATATGTGATTAAGTCAAATATATTGGCAAAAATATGCAAAAGTTAAGACTCCAAAGCTTGCATATGTTTTCTTTGCGGAATTTCAATAAATAAGCGAATAACATAGTAAAAATTACTATACAATTGCATAAATGACTTGGTTTTACACACACACACACAAATTCGGCGACAAGCCGTTCAGCCCCGCCGCCGAAAATATTTGCCCTTCAGCCGCCGCCGAATTTTTTAGTCGGCTTGCTTCTCTGTTGGAGTTCCCTGGAGATTGATTTGTGATAGAGCTAGTACATTTACTTGTCATAAATTTATGACATACGCCCAAGAGTATGGAATAAAAATAATGCATAATGCGACAGCAACTCCACGGGCAAATGGACAAGCAAAAATATATAATAGGACAATTTTATCGGCCTTGTGCACAACTGTTGAAAATGAAAAAAAGTGGGATGAGTCCAGTGATGGGAACTTTTTTCTTCAAAACCCGCCAAATGTGGTTTAGAAATCGCTAGAAAATAGCTAGATAAAGGCTAAATTTTCAGCGATAAATCGCTAAATTTTGCAGACTAAAACTTTTTGTCAAAACTTTATTTCAATATATGAATATAAATGCTAATAAAACGGATTTATGTATAAAATGGTTATTATTTACAAAATTTTAAGGCCCTAATTGTGTAAATCACATCACCGAAGTGAAATTTGCCCCCCGTCGCGACTTTCAAGAAATATCTCAGCAACGTCGGCAGAAAAACCATAGCAATATTGCTTATTGTTTTATTATGTTAACCATGTGGGAACACGTAGCACAATGCAATACAATGCATATTTAACAAATCAGTGTATTTCTGTTATTTTCTGAACATAAAAAGTAATATTGAATATAAAAAATTTTTTTCTACACAATTTCTTAGCAATATTATTTCAATATATTTATTACTTATATTAATTTTATCAAAACGTCAAACGCAGTACAAAAATGTAGAGCATAAATTACTATGCAATTTGACGTTTTATGTTTGCAATAATTGTTAACAAAAATTCGGTGACAATTATTGCAACATATATTGCAAACACCGGCAATGAGCTGTCTCCACTAGCAATAACATAATTTTGACAACAGCTGCAATATATGTTAACATATTTATTGCTAGTCGAGACAGGGGTTAATTAGTAGGATTTTCTCTACAGCGTTGTTGCCACTGTCAGTGGTGGTGTGGGTAAAGGACTCTGACGAGTAAACTTGGTGGTCACGAAACAGCTATCAGTTCAACACTCCGTACATCCAAATTTTTCTTTGAATGTTCAATATTCACATGCTTTAGAATTTCTTTCTTAAATAAAAAAAAATTTGATCGAAAGATGAAATTAAAAATGAACTTAAGCCAAACTAATTAAATAACTTTGGATAAAAACCATACAGTTCGACTAAAAATTCAAAACTCAATCATAATGTTTTGTGGCCGCCACGTTCGTTTATGTAAAACTTTAACCCATCAAAGGATCGCACACGACTCGCCGCCACACAAAACTGGCCGAGTGAAAACAGGTTGATTTAATAAAATTCCAACTTTGTCAAATGTTTGACCTTATAGGATTATAGGATATTTAGTTCTTTAAAATTCAAAAGGTAAAATAGAATCTGTGCAAGCCAACCTTATACGTGGGATTAAAATCGCGTATTACGTACTGGACCTGTCAAAACTTCGCAATCAATAGAATTATGATGATCTCCCATTCTTGTTCCATTGACTAATGCTTTAGATACATTCAAATTTCGAATTAGTAGAACAATACAATTTTCTTTCAAAATTAACTTATGAGGCGGCAAACCACTTAAATTTAAGGATTTTAAGAACTCAACCAGATAATTGTTATTTTCATTTTGATTATCACAAATAATTTGATCATAACTATGATATACTTTTTGCTCGCCCGGAATGCGATTAATTACATCATTATTCACCACAGAACAAACGTCATTTTATATACATATATACATTTATATCTTACTAGCTATACCCGGCGTGCTTCGCAACCCCATTGTTGTGCAGATATAGAAAAATTAACTAACTCATTTAAAAATAACCATAAAATTGGTTAGTTTTTTTCGCGATCTTTTTAGTTTTGAGGAATTTTTGCGTTTTAGCGATTTTTTTCATTTGAGCGATTTTTCGTTTTGACTTTTTTAATTCTGGAATTTTTTAGTTTAAGAGTTTTTTAAAATTTCAAGTTTGCCTCTTACGGTTTCCAAGATACACCAAACTGTTTGAACTACATAATCAAAATTACATTAACTTTCAGAACACCCTCTAATTTTTGTTGTGTTAAATATTCTACAGACTACACAACTTAACACTAACTTTGAAAATTTCAAGAGTCTATATAAAAGGGTCTGTATTTTACATTAGTATTTCAATATGTTTCGTTGCTCGCTTTAGAACACCCTTTAATTTTTAGCCCCTAGTTCTTACGGCTCTCGAGAAAACAGCCTGTGACAGACTGACGGACAGCGTAGAGAAAACAATAAGATTAATTTACACTTTTGGTGTACAGAGCCCTAAAAAGAATCTTTTCCAAAAAGTAACTTTTCAAAAAGTAACCATTTTCAAAAGAGTACCATTTTCAAAAAGTACCTTTTCCAAAAAACATTTTTTAAAAAGTACCATTTCTTAAAACTACATTTTCAAAAAAGTAGGTTTTCGAAAAAGTACCTTTACTTTAAAATATAAACGGTTAACAAAAAAAGTACCAAAATTATATTTTTACCCTTTTTCGGCCCCTAAATGTACAAATTTAAAAAAAGTACAAAACAACTATCCACTCATTTTTCTATCTTATTATGACGCTTTTGGAATTTTATATCTACCTTACTTAGATTCGGAGATATAAGAACACCGAGTTTACCCCTTTTAATCCGGTTAGAATTTAAGTTTTCAAAAATTCATTCTTAGAGAATATAAATAAACATATGCATTCAGTATGTGTATCAATGTGCATAAAAAATAGTTGTATGGAAAAAAGTACCAAAGAGGGCTACCAATTTTAACCATTATATATTCAAATTTTAACAAATACAAAACTGATTTTGAGGACTTTTTAAGGATAGAAGAATGAATTTCGAGTTTAGTTATTAAGTTTATTACTTTAGGAGATAAACTGTTAACAAAAAAAGTACCAAAATTATATGCTAACCCTTTTTCGGCCCTTAAATGTACAGATTTTAAAAGAAGTTTCAGACACCTGTCCGCTCTACCTTACTTAGATTCGAAGATATAACGTTACCGATTTCACCTCTTTTAATACCCTTAGAATTAAAATTTTCAAAAATCCTTTCTTGGTGAAAATATACAAACATATTCATTCACTATGTGTATCAATTTGCATAAAATATATTTGTATGGAAAAAAGTACCAAAAAGAGCAACCAATTTTAACCTTTATATATTCGAATTACGAAAAAGTACCAAAACATGTTTGAGGGCTTCGTAAGGATAGAAGAATTCATTTTAAATTTAATTTTTATCTTCATTACTTTAGGAGATAAACGGTTAACAAAAAAAGTACCAAAATTATATTTTTACCCTTTTTCGGCCCCTAAATGTAAAAATTTCAAAAAAGTACTAAACACCCTCCGTTTATTTTTTTATCTTATTATTCTGTTTTTGGAATTATATGTCTACCTTAGTTAGGTCCGGAGATATAAGGTTACCGAATTTACCCGTTTTTACACCCTTAGCGTTTGAATTTCCCAAAACCCCAACTTAGTGGATCTATACATCCTGAGGGGAGCTCAAATATAAAATTTAAACTTTCTAGCTTTAGTAGTTTGGGTTGGGCGATGGTGAATCAGTCAGTCAGTCACTCAATAACGTTACTCTTTTATTTATATAGATGAGATTGTTGAGACTCCGTTGGACAAACAAAATCTGTGTTAAATTTGAAGGTTAAACCCCGCAGAAAGGTAAATTTCTGTTTGAGATTTAGCGTTTGGTATTTTCACGTTTTAAGTGTTTCCGTGGTGGTGTTTGGGGAACTTCTGCAATTTTGAGGATTTTTAGGTTAAAAAGTATATCTACAGAAAAATACCTTTTAAACCACATACGTTTCATCAATATTGGTGGACAATAACATCCCTAAAAGTGTACGACAAGAAATCGTTCACGAATAATGCTTTTTATCAAGAGATTATCATGATAATGTAACTTATCAATAAATTTCTTTATTAAGCCGAAAGCATAAGAAGCTAAGGGTTGAATATTTGCTAAATCATAAATCAATTTATTTGAAAAACGTTTGTTTTCTTCTTCATAATGTTTATTTATACAGAGTCTGATAATTTTCTTTCTAATATTTCAAAAGATTTCATTACAGTTGGAAATAAAGTGAACCAAATAGGGAAGGCATATAGTAAAACAGGTCTAATGCTTTGGAGAAATATCATGCGCATATAATAAAGAGTCGTCAGCATATACTCGTAGAATGCTTGCGGAATCTGAGACTATGTGTTGAAAATCACAAATAAAAATATTATATAGATGAGGAGCTAAGATTGACCCTTGGGGAACACCACAATTGAAGTTTCCAAAATCTGAGTAATCGTTCTGAAGCTGGATACAAAATTTCCTGTCAGTAAAGAAGCTTTTGAATAATTTTATGGTAAAAGGGTCAAATCCAATAGATATCGTTTTAAAAAGGATACCATTATGGTATGCACTATCAACCGCTTTCTCCATATCAAGTGACATAGCAACAGTACATCGTTGTTCTCTTAAATTATTAACATCATTATGAAACTTAAGTAGCTCATGTACAGTCGAATGGCCCTTTTTGAACCCGTATTGGTAATCTGGTATATATTGGGATTCTAAAAGAGTATCCATTTTTTCCTTAATTACTTTTTCAAAAAGTTTTACTATATTAGATAATAGTGAAATTAGCCGAATATTAGATATATCAATATAACTGATTTTCTTTTTAATTGGACAACTTTTTATGTAGATTGTTTTTTTATTATTTTATGTTTTTTTTTATTTTACAATGTTTTAATTATTTATTACATTCCAATTTTGTGTAGAAAGCTCTTGAGTAGTGTAATGTGACCGAAAATGAAAATTTTGCAATCTTCCAAGTTGTTCGAAAGTAGGAATTATTACTACAGTTGGTAAAGATTATAGTCAAAAACTCAAAAGCCTCCTTCGGAAATTTTTTTATAAGAAAATTAGAAATATTAACTGGACGATTTTTTATTAAATAAAGATTTAGAATAGACTAATAAACTATCAAGAGTTGTTAATTTATTATTATTTTGCGTATTTATTATTAATTTATTATTATTTTGCGCAGAAAAATTTTCATTAAAATTAAACATGCTGTTTGAAATGTTTGACAAATGTTATTAACTTTTGAAGTGTTTCTAATTTGTGTATTTCCTGCATAGACTGAAGCAAAATTATTCCTCAGATGCTCTAATATTTCATCGCTTTCAACAACTTTTATACAATTTACAGATAATTCCGATATACACCATTTTTTCTCTTGCCTATACTGTTAAATTTATTTATGTGGGTGGAAAATTTTCCCTAAGTTCATTTTTATATCGTTCCTAAAATTTGTCCAATTTGTATGTTTGAAAGAAGTTAGAACCCGTGGTTGATTTCAAATTATGCCAAAACTAGGAAACTCTAATTTTAATTTCAGTGGGAAATGATCTGCAAATGTAGGTAGAGATTTAATATTAAAATTAGGATTTATTATATCTAATAAATTAGAGCTTATTATAAAATGATCTAAGAATGATAAGCCATTTGGGATTAAAGGTATGTTGTCAGAAATTCTAATAAATTCAGAGAAAAAATCTTGAAGCCAATTACACAGTGCATTACCATTCATGTTACTGAAATTATCTCCCCATGAAATATTTTTCGAGTTCATGTCGCACTAGAATTACACGGAATATAAAGTGAGCCAAAGATAAGTCTTTTTGTACTACCATATATATAATTTCAACAAATAAATTTGGAAATAGAACACCATCAAATTTAATTCGCTGAAATTAATGTGTCTTTCAAAATAATGCAAACACCAACAGCGCTATCGTCCCTTATAGTAGTGTAACCTTGCAAGAAATCTCTAAAATAAAATCGTGGATCAAAGATAAGGAAAACTCGACGCGCACCACGGTTTTCGCACTGTACCTTAGATTCGGACTTTTTTTTCGTAATGTACTGCATTCTAGTAGCGAAGCGCTTTCATTTAATACCTACATATATTGATGCGGCTGACAATATATATGATGAATATAGTCCCCCATTTTGTACTGGCCGCCATTTTGAAATTGGAAGTCAACTTTTTCATTTGATATTATTATTGAGGTTTTTGTAAACAAATAACTAGTTTACTATTTTGTGGCAGCGGCCATCTGTGATTTACAATAATACTGAATATACATAATCGTAACGTCATCAGATCAATTGGTCATGAAAATAAATAGTTCACCAAATAAATAGTAAGTAAAAGTCAATATTACTTTATATGGGCGTGGCGAAGCCGCTTTTATGTAATATGCAAATTTTATAGTAATCAAAAGTAAATTTTTTTTAATTATTAAGTTCGATAGCGTATCTTTTGGGTAAAATGAGAGTAACCAAGTATTAATCCCACTAAACACAAAATTACGGGAACAGCAAAAACAACTTTCAGTTCTAGGGAGCGACAAAATTTATCAAAATTCAGAGACAACAACTTCTAAGAAGTATATTTTTTGTAAATCCTGTTTATTGAGGTTCAATATATTAAAGTGAAAATTCCCGGGAATTCCCGCACTAATTTTCCGGGAAATTGGGATTGAAAATTTTGCGGAATTCCCGGGAAATCCTGTGAAAAACTGCAGTGGCATGTCCAAAATTTTTATTTTTTCCGGTCCCTGGTCAAAAAATATGAAGTGCACAAAAAATAAGCTACTGAAGTCTAAAACCAGTCCGTTCGTATTTAGGAGATCAAAATTTATCCGTCAAAAAAACTGCTAACGGCCAATCGTCGGCTAAAAACTTATATGAAGAAAATGTTTCTCATTTTACTACCAGGAAAAAGTTTATTTAACTTAATTGGTAAAAACTTTTAGTTTAAGACTTATAGGTAATTAAGCTGTATGCCTTTTTAGGGTATTTTTGGGTCGGTCTATACTTTAGAAACTTATGTTTTGCTCACTTCGTATTTCGGGGAGTGGACAAAATAATACTTGCACATACAGGGTCTTTTTTTTAGAGGTATAGAACTTCGAATTGAAATAAAACACAAGAAAATCGTTTAATGTCCATCAATTTGGCTTTATTGGAAGGATAATTTTATGCCATTAATGTTTAAATATGATTTCGGGCATGTGGCCGCCGCGGCTGGCTCGAATAAAGCCAATTCTACAGGTCCAATTTTCAACCACTTTTTCGAGCATATGGGGCCGTATGTTGGCAATAACGCCACGAATGTTGGCTTCCAAGTCCCCTAACATTTCTGCTTTGTTGGCGTAGACGAGCGACTTCACATATCCCCAAAGAAAATAATCCAATGGTGTCAAATCACACGATCTTGGTGGCCAATTGACAGGTCCATTCCGCGAAATTATGCTCTCATCGAATGTTTCCTTCAATAAATCGATTGTGACGTGCGCTGTGTGGCATGTAGCGCCGTCTTGTTGGAACCACAACTCATCCACATTCATGCCATCCAATTCGGGAACAAAATAGTCGGTTATCATGGCTCTATACCGGTCTCCATTAACGGTAACTGACTCTCCAGCATTATTTCGGAAGAAGTATGGCCCAATGACTCCACCAGCCCATAGAGCACACCAAACAGTCAGTTTTTGTGGATGTAATGGCGTCTCAAGGGTCTCATGTGGATTCTCTTCACTCCAAATGCGGCAATTTTGCTTGTTGACGTAGCCATTCAACCAAAAATGAGCCTCATCACTGAACAAAATTTTGCGATTTTGCTTGCGGTAAACTTCGCGAACTGAACCATTATTTTCGAAATAAATTTGCCCGATTTGCAAGCGTTGTTCTTTTGTCAACCTGTTCATGATGAAATGGCAAACCAAACTAAATATTAATCACTTGACAGCTGACAAAATGGCCGCCAGTTAAAAAAGTGATGCCAACTTAAAGTTCTATACCTCAATAAAAAACACCCAATATATGTATATATGTGATGTAATGTAAATATATGTAGGAATTTTTATTTTTTTTATAACTCTTGATACGCGCGGCTACATAAGCATAATAAAAATTGTTACGCATTTGTAACGCTCTTATTTGCTAAACCAACAATAAAAATGTTTTCAAGTGGCATGACAGAAGATTTCTCCGCTAGCTACAATTCCGTCGATATTAGTTCTCAACCCTCATTTCCATTGCGCGTAAGCATATAACACACTATGCATGCCGATCATTTACCGATAGTGTGCAAAGTTCATTAAGTAAAAGATGTACAACATATTACAAACTACAAGAAGAAACATGGCAAGCTGTTACACCATGTAGGGTATAAAGATTCCCACCCACTGACTTTCAACTCAGACACCTTGACAGAATAAATACCCTTCATAAATTTTTTTTTTATCCTGTCCCAAATACGACACGATCAGTACCTACCAGTATTCAGAATTGCACTGGCTATCATTCCCCATTAAAATTATTTACAAACTCATTTCGGTTAATTCAAATATTACACAAAACGATATTTATTTAACAAGAAAATATCTATATAATGAATTTCTTTTCAAAATAAAAGAAAACATATACCTTAAGTTACGTTGATACATATATTGCAACATAAAATTATTATTTAATAAGCATTACGATCGTAATTCGTATGCTACATGACCGAATAATAAAAAAAACTGACGAATTTCAACAAAAAATATATAAATATATACAATATACAATATATGAATTAATCTGAAAAATAATAATTAAGTTTACTTACTAATCATTAGATGGTGATACCTTTTTGGTTGTTTATATAATTTAACAATACGAAGTCGACTACATCAATTGTTGGGCCCAGCAACCACTGCACTCCGACTCTGTTGAATAGTTATGCCAATTATATAAATAGGCGAATCAATATTCCAGTATTAGAGAATATAACTACAAATCAACACATTAACGATATGATTATACATTTTAAAGACATAATTAAAGAGGCTATGCAACGTTATACACCAAGAAAATCTCCTTCGCACTCTAGTAAAAATATCCCCTACTATCTCAGATACCTCATATGTCAAAAAAATAGTGTACGTAGAATGTGGTAACGCCATAGAAATATTAGCGATTTCTACCAAATGAAAATCCTTAACCACAAAATCGCGGTTGAATTAAATACAATACGAAACAAGTCGTGGGACAATCTGCTTTCTTCATTAGATAAAAGCTCTAAAACATTCTGGAAGCTGGCAAAAATTTTAAGTAAGAAAAAAGCCAATATTCCTATTTTAAAGCAAAATGACTCACGTTATACTACCAATTCGGAGAAATGCGAAATTTTGGGACACACTTTCTTCTCCAACCATTCAATTTCTTCAAATCTGGGTGATACCGAGACTATTTCAATGGTAAATTCTTGACTTGATAACTTTAATTTTTTACATCCAATAAGTTCAAACCCAACCCAAACTAGCATGTCGGAGATAGCTTCAATTATTAAAAATTTGAAAAAGAAGAAAACTCCAGGAACTGACGGAATCAACAACAGGTGTTTAGAAGCACTACCTAGAAAAGGTATAAAATTCCTTACAATTGTAATCAATGCGTGTCTCAAACTTTGCTATTTTCCAAAAGATTTTAAAGTGACTAAAGTCATACCAATCAAAAAACCAATCCTTTTTAAAAAATCGTTCTTTCAGAGTACATATAGGATCTCATTGTTCTAGAAGTTTTGAAATATCAGCAGGTTGTCCACAAGGCTCATGTCTATCTCCAATTTTATATAATATATACACTGCAGACTTTCCAAATTTAGACTACTGTACAATGTCCATTTTCGCTGATGACACTGCAATTGTATGCTCTGGCAATCTTGCTAATGAAGTTATTAATAAACTGCAAAGAGCCCTAGACGAAATAAGACACTACTTCAACAGATGGAAAATTATGTTAAACTGCAGCAAATCACAAGCAATATATTTTACTAGGAAGCGTAAAGAATGCTATATCCCTCAAGTTAATATTAACATACAACAGATGTCAGTTCAATGGGAAAACAACGTCAAGTACCTTGGTGTAATTCTAGATACTAGGTTGAAATTTAAAGATCACATACCTTATATCATAAATAAAATAAATGTACTGACACGTATATTGTACCCATTCATAAATCGAAATTCAAAACTTAATATTGCCAACAAGAAACTTATTCTAAAAACAATTTTCCATGCGGTAATGTTTTATGCTGTGCCAGCATGGGCTAACATCGCTAAATGTCACATCAAGAAACTTCAAATTTCACAAAACAAACTACTAAAATTAATGTTCAACTTACCCTGGTTTTTCTCAACTACTCGTCTGCATGCACTAGCAGATATTGAATTAGTGGAATCTAAAATAGATAGACTCTTACAGAATTTTAAACGCCGTTGTACATATTCGGATTTTACACACATTAATGAACTTGCTTCATTCTAATTAGATTTAAGTAGATTAAGTTTTATTTAAAAATAAATTCAAATAGGTTTTTGCAAATTTTTTCCTCCCAAACCTTGTATATACATACATATGTATTATATATCCTAATTTACAAAAATTTTTATGTTGAAAAAGATATACTCTTGAACTCATCATATGTAAATATTGAAAACTAAAATAAGAATGTAAATATTATTGTTGTAAATAAAATAAAATTAATTAATTAAAATTTTTCTTTAGTTTATGTATTAAACCTTCGTGCCATACTTTATCAAATGCCTGAGAAACATCGATGAAGAGCGCAGAACAATATTTATTTTCTAACCACGTTCGCGAGTCTATGTGTTTGTTCAATCGTACTATGTTGTCTTCTAAAACCGAATTGGTGGTCTGGAATGCATCCAGTACGATTCAGTATGGGTGTTAGCTTACTCATAAGTAGCTTTTCAAATAGTTTTGACATGTTAGACAACAGGCTTATAGGCCTATAGGACTCCACCTTCATATGATCTTTGCCTGGTTTAGGTATCATGGTAATCAGCGAAACCTTCCATTCTGCGGTATAGCATTTGAGGCGCAAAATACTGTTAAAAATAAATAGAATTATCCGTTTTGCAGTATAGGGTAGCTCTAAGAGCATTTTATTCCTTATTTTTTCAGCGCCTGGAGCTTTTTTCGAGTTTAAGCCCGCAATATAGTGTTCAATCTCACCAATGTTGAACCTCAAAGTAACATCTGGTATAGCGAGGACTGGTGGCAGCTCAACTATAGTATCAGACGTATTTGGAGTAAATACTTTTAAATTTTATTTATCTCACCTGAAGGTTTGTAGTAGTAGCATTTAGAACATTGGTGGTCAAAAATATTTTGCAGCTGTATTGCTGTGAGAATTGTGAACTACAGTAATACGATAAAGTAAGCGCAAAGATTCTCATTAAAATTGTATCACAAGAAATTATATTGGTCGTAAAAATGTATAATAATGCGGTTCACACTGAATTTACTATTTGTTTACTTGGTAAAATGGAGACATTTTCAATACCTTTTTGCCCCAATCCCCTTAGTTTTTGCAAAAATATATGTTTATTTCTAATAAAAAGCACTTTATTTTCATTATTATCATATATTTTACACGGTGTATGTGGCAAAATACCAACAAAGCTACTTTGCATGTACACTCGTCGCTCTCGCATTAACGACTAAATAGAGAGTATAAAAAGAAATGAAATAAAGAGTACAAAAATTTTTTTTATGAAATTAATAACTTTGATTTAGAGCAGCTTGCTTAAGGTTTGCCTCAAACATTCTAATAGAGTCATCTATGTCAGCAGCCGTTTTTAATGGAATATTTTCTGTGCAATGAGCACTCAAATATTTTTTGTATTTCAACCAATTTATACGTGTGGTTGTCATCGTTAGATCACAAGTGGGTGAGTGATGCTTCAACTTGGATCATTTCGCTGGGCGCACCCTTTCGGCGATCTGTTGGCCAGTAAGTTGGCTTCGATTATACATGTAAGTGTGAAAGCAAAAACTAAAAATCGTCAGTAAATGGATAATTTTGACAGACACGCAAGGTTACAAGTGGGTGGCAGAACTAAAAAGTCAGATGTAAAACAGAGATAGTCTAAAGCCACCTTCACCGGTCACCTGCAAGGCATATTTATTTTAACAGGTAATCGTAGTTCTAAAACAAATACAACAATAAAAAAACAACATGTAGTTTGTTGCTAGAAGCTTTCATTGAGGCTGTCAAATAAATATATGTACATTATGTTTGTACATTTTATATTGATTTTCAGGATTCGGATACTTTTTTGGACTTAAAGAAACTGCGTCGAATGCCGAAAATATTGTATAAATCGGTTAAGTGAAACAATATTTTGCTTAGCCTTTTTAAGCCCCCCAAATGGCTGGACCGATTTTGATTTAGTTTATTTTCTTTGATACGCAACTTGATCGAGAATTATCTTAGCTATGTTTAAAGAAACTTGGTCCAGCGTTTAGAAGTTATCTCCACTTTTCTGGCTGTATCTTCTTGAATCTCTTTGTTTGTGACACCGTAGCTCCCAAACGGCTAGACTAGGGCTGCCAGAAGTTTAAACCCGTCGACCAGGACATTTGTAATACATATCACAAACAAACGTACAACAAAACGTTTTATATGTGGTCACAAGCCTTAACCGCTTAAGTCGATTTCAAAATTTTTCGTAAGAGCTGTTTGAATTGTCAAAAACTCGCATCCAGCCAGTCGTCAGTTTGTTTTTCCTTAACTTATTTATAGATAATTGTCGTCTTAAAAAAGATATTACAAACTTAAACAATTGGCAGTGGGTTGATTTAGACACGAATGTACTCGATCACACCAAAAAATTTAAGTTTGTCCTAACTCGACTTAAGCGGTTAAGGGTTGTGACCACAAATTTTTATTTTGATACATGTATCAACGATATATTTGAAATTTAAGGAGACAATACTATAAATAATAAAATACACCGTACGATTACAGCAGCCCCATGCTATGTCAGAAACAAGCGAATTCATAAAGATTTAGATGTGCCGCTGGTTAAGACAGTGTTTTCTAAACACGTGACAAGATACATAAAAAAACTTGAGTTGCATCCAAATCCCCTAGCCCGAAACATCATTAACTTAAGAGGCCACACTCGCCTGAGAAGGAGGGACACTCTTGCTCTCCGCCGAACACGAGAGACGTAGACAACCAAAGAACCAACCGCTTAAACATATATTTTTGTGTGGCGTTCCAAACATTCTGCTTTTGGCTTGGCAACTGGTTGCTGATATTAAATTCTTGCTGAACATTTGATAACTTTTTTTATGTATTAATAAAATTTATTTTAACCTAATTTAAAAAAAAATTTTTATTTAAAATAAATGTAAACAAAGTTGACAGCAACAAATAAAAAATGAAAAAATTGAGCAATCAGCTGTTAAATAAATCTACCTTGGGTCACCTGTATATTTATTACACCATGGTACAAACCAAAGCGTATTAATACCAAGTGGCCTTATTAGTGCAACAACAACTGGACTTTACCAATCTGTCATGTTAAATGCATAAATAAAAAGTTGTTGTTTAGTTTTTTTTTACACAGAGTTTGACATTTTGGTAAAGTCAGCTGATGCTTATTTTTACTAATAGGGCCACCTGGTATCAATTCGCCTTGGTACAAACTATGTTTGAACAGCTATTCATTCATTCAGTTAACAAAAAAGTGAACAACTGAACGAAAATAACGAACTTGTTCATATTTTTGTTGTGAACAAAAATTACTAGTCAGTAAAAAGAAAAATTATGCCCAACTCTAGTAGTGAGTTGTTCCAAAATCTTCGAGAAAGGAAATTTTATTCAATCAGCATGACAAAATTGAGCATTTTTCTTTGGAAAAGACGATTTCTTGTATTGAAGAAAAATATTGGTTTCCTAATATGAAAAATTATGTTAAACGTTATATTGCATGTTGTCTCCCATGTTCACATAATAAGGTACCTGCTGGTAAGCAAGCAGGAATGTTACATCCAATTGATAAAAGTAACATACCTTTTGATACTGTTCATGTTGATCATATTGGTTCATTTACGAAGAGTATTCATAAGAATATGTATCTAATTGTTTTGGTGGATGGGTTTACGAAATACGTTATGTTGAAAGCAGTACAGAGTACAAAAGTAGAACCAAGGTGAATTAATTTTATCAGGTGGTGTCGATTCTAAAACAACTACAACATTACAATAACATTTGACATCTCAGCCCCTATGTCAACGTATACAAATTTTGACATCCGAGCATCTAATTTGCGGGAAAAAGTAGAACAGCTGTGCTTATGATATCACCTGTATAAATCCACCTTGAGTAGAACCTTTCATGAAATTTTTAGATGAATTTATAAGAATATTTGGAGTTCAGAGTAGCAACGGCGCGACTGGCTCAGCCGATTTTTTAATCGCTTTTAGTTCAATTATTTTAGCTTTTGTAACTATGTACTTAATCAAAACAATTACACATGTTTTGTAATTATTATATTATTATTCTGTAACTACTATATTTCATCATAAAGCGTAGTATGCAGCTCTCACTGAAATTCAGGTTTGGAGTTTTGCATTTATTTCTTCACGGAAAAATAATCGTATAGAATTCTATATAGAATTTTACTTGCATACACACAAATTTATATATTTTTTAATTTACAACACACAAAAACACTAAAAATTAATAACAATGTACGAAAAATAAGAAATGTCAAAAATTCCGTGACCAAACAATTGTCTGAACATTAATTTTTGTTTCAGTTGACGGGAAAAATTCTCCACTTATTGTTATAACATGCCTGTAATAGACAATAAATGCCAAAATTCCGTGAACTTTTCTTTTGGAGCTGAGTACTAGTAAACGGAAATTTCTTTACGAAGTTTACTAACCTGAATTTCAGTTTGTTTTTTTTTACATATACTTCTTATGGCAGCCTGAATTTCACGCAGAGCTGCATACTACGCTTAACTCGTGAAAGGTTGGTTCGATTTGAATAAAAAAAACACCAGAACGTGCGGAATAAAATTACCTTTAAGGCATTTATTGGGAAATTAGCAGTGAAAATCTGGGGGTTTAATGCAAAATTAACATTTTTGTCGGTTTTCAAATCTTATAAAAAATATTAAAAAGGGCAAAAGCTTTAAATTATTATCATTTATCAGAAAGCCACTTATATTAGAAACGATATAAGCCAAAAATTTAGAAATGTTGATTTTATTTGCAATTAAGTAAACGAGCTCAATTGAAAAAATCACAACTTCCATACAGAAGAACAATTTTAATTTGTCCGTGCGTATGTGTGTTGTATGAAAATCTAATTTTTTGTTAATTAAATCCCTCACTTAATTGTAAATAAAATCAGCCTTTGCTATCGATTTTAACGATTTTTGGCTTAAGCCGGAAACTAGTAAGCCGAATAATAATAACTTCCTACGTATACCTAATTCAGCTCGAATAATAATTACGTACAAATATTAAAATTTGCGACGGCACGCGCAAAAAGTTGCAGACATGTGTGGTTTCTGCGGTCTAATTTTAAACTGAAAATCGGAATGCAAATTATAAGACATAGATAATCTGTTTAAACATGTGCAACAATAATAGCTTGATTGATCGTAGGCGGAGCTTACGCACAAGCAAAACCAAAATTAAAAATAAAAGTTGGATAAATTGGCATAAATAATCAGAAGGGGAAATTTCGGCTCACCATATTGATAAAAAGGAATAAGATACTCATATTCTATTTCCTCATAAAATTTGGTTAACTAGCTAGCTAATGAAATAATACTGTATCCACGATCAAACGTGGTAAAACCGAACAAAGGGCGCTGATGATGACGGCGTAACGGCTGTCGAAATTGGTAGTACTAATCCCTTCTGCTAGTCTGATTAGATATTCTAATATACCACTCTTAAAAATAATTTGAATTTACATTAATTCAGTTATTGAACTTAAGCCGACTTTTAACTGTTGTGTATAGCGGAACTACTCAACTGTTCGTTTCTAAGTCAAACACACAACAGTTGCACAACTGTTACGTCTTATGAACGCGGCCAGTTTTAAATTTTTTGTCCTCTTAATTTTTTAAGACTTTGAACACGAAAAATGTTTAAGTTTCTGACAAGCTCCGAAGTAGTTGAAAATATAAAAAAATTTATATATACATAAGTGATTTAAAGGTAATTTTATTCCCCAAATTTTGGTGGTTTATTTATTTAAACCGTTCGCGAGTTATGATGAAATACATTAGCGGGAGCGCGCAGTGTTATTAGTACTAAGTACTCTTACATCAAAAACAGATTGTATAATTACGATGAATGCTTTTTTTATTATGAAAAGCGTACATAAACTATTGTATATATAATATATAAAGGTTTACGTAGAATTTTAGAAATTGTGTGAAGAAAAGGAAAGAAGTTAAGAGAATTTTTTATGTGCAGTTTGTTTTAAATTTTTTATATTCTTTGAATTTCATATTCTAAAATCGGAAAATCTCGAGATCAGTAAAAGAAATTAAAATAATTTTTTCAGGCGTAGTAATTAGATTCATATAGAAGTCAAAAATGTCAATTTAAGATAATAAAATTATTTTATTATATATATATTCTATGGTACAAAACTATCCAAAATTTTTATTATTTCCAGAAAATCTGCGCGTATATCCATCCACATTTATGAATTTTTGTCAAAGTTCTTAGACCTATCTACATTGTAAAACATTGTAGCTCGAATTTTCAAAATATAAAGTCACAATATTTTGTAGGCCCTTAAACACAAAATATATTTTTAAAAAAGACGATTTAGACCATTGCCGAATGTAGGGTATATGTCCAAAACAAAAAATAATTGGCGCTAAATACATTGCGGGCAAATGCTTTATGCGATATGTGATTAAGTCAAATATATTGGCAAAAATATGCAAAAGTTAAGACTCCAAAGCTTGCATATGTTTTCTTTGCGGAGTTTCAATAAATAAGCGAATAACATAGTAAAAATTACTATACAATTGGATAAATGACTTGGTTTTACACACACACACAAATTCGGCGACAAGCCGTTCAGCCCCGCCGCCGAAAATATTTGCCCTTCAGCCGCCGCACAGTGGCACATTTTGTGAGTTGGCGGTCAAAATTCTATAACTTTTGACTGGGTTGAAATTTTTTAATGGATTTTTTTTTTGTTGGATAGATGACATCTTAAGCTTCAATTTAATGTATTAACTTTAAAATCGGGCCTTATTAAAGTGCACTTATATATGATTGAAAAATTACTTTTAAAAATATAGGTATTATCGGCCTTAAAAAAAATAAATTTGTGAATGTAGTGATTTAACATTGCATTTTATAAATAGTAACGTTAACTGAACTAAAAAATTACATACTTAATCAAGCCGTCCACCCGGTTCCATTTTATTTTGACCTTTTACCCTCTTCTCCAATAGACCACTTAGAATACGGGTTTGAAGCTCATAATTGTTTTAAATATATTAATATTGATATAATATTTAGCAAAACTAATTTTATTTTAGTCGTTGATATCCCTGTGAAATTTTAGGGCAATCGGTCCGCATTTACTCATAGGGCCCTTGTAAGTCAAATTTCGTAAAATAGCCTTCGTGATCATAATTCACTAACAAATGTAAGTTCGACAGCTTTAAATGTTTATTATATGAACAATTTAAATATATTTTAAACGCGAATCCATAACAGATATGTAGGAGATCCATATCCGAAAAAAGTTTTACCATAAATTCTAAGAAAATCTTTTTATTCCAAATAAAATATAGTTTCTTTTATAAATTTTCAATATTTATTGTGCTTTTTTGCTCTAATTTTTATGTTAATTTGCATAGAATACATTTTTCATTTAACTGTCTTAGTGAAAATTTCATCTAAGTATGCCTCCTGTTCATCTTCAAGGAGCTGTTTGGCGTCTTTGTCCAATTCCATGGGGGTGGAATTCCATTTCTGTCGAATGCTGGAGATATATGGATCAGAAGTTCACAGTAAAATATTAAAGAGGTCTTCATTGGTACTATATCTAGATATCTTTCTTGTGTTGTGCTCGCGAAAATATCTATAGTCTTTGTTCCTTTTTTCTTGCGCTTCTTCAGAAAGATCTCCAATCGGCAGCATATTGTGTTGAATAATGTTTTCTCCATGATATAGTATATTTCGTTTTTCCATATGTCAATATAGGTTTCTTTGCTAGTAGATGGCTCCAAATTAATGTTATTTGTTTTTAGTCTTAACGGAACGAAAGATATCATAAATAAGTCAGAATCTCATATTTTTTCTGCATTATACTGCTTATATCGCGTTTGTCCAGAAGATCCATCGCATCCCCATTTAGAAATTAATGTTAGGCTACAGTTACCAAGCTTTTTAATGTTATCTGCGTCCAATGTATTCAACAATCTTTCCGCAGTATGATTTAATATGTCTTGCAATACCACCTCTGCTGAACTTTCTGTAATGTTTATAGAATTTTGTGGTGGTAAACAATCTTTTTTAATTAAAACCAAATCTCTATATTCTGGATAAATGGAACAATGTTTTCCAACTGCCCGCTTTCGCAATTCCATATACTGATATTTTGTTAGCTTTAAGTCCAGAAATATTGAAAATGCTTCTTCAGATGTAAATTTTTTATCTTCGGTGGGTGTTGGAATGCTCTTTAAAATCCTTTTTACACGCTTGGGGCTCGCTTTCATTACATATTCTATTATATCAATTTTTTTAGTTTTATTTTTTGTTGGCCCTAGTTGATGGAAAAACGTATCTTTAATTATTTCTTGAGAAAATTCTTCATTAATGCTTTGCAGCTTTCGTCTTCGGGACCTTTCACTACACTCCTCAACTGGTCTGGCAGGTCGGCCCACATTTGCTGGTTTTAGTTGGCTTTCAAATACAAGTTCGCTTGTAAGCCATTGTTTATTGCAGTTAAACATTTTTTCCTTATTTCTACAACATTCATTATACCGTTTATTTAATCGCGCTAAAACATTATTAATTTTTTTTAAATGGTCGCACAACTCAAAATAAGGGTCTTTTAAAATGTGTAATATAACATCGTTTTTGTTTTTTTGTTCAAAATAAATTTTAGCAAGATCGTTATAACTGAACTTAGCCATCGTTTTGACAATACTGATCGTCTTTATTAATTTTGTCTGTTTTTATAGACATCAAGTTTTCTTGAAACAGGTATGTGTTTAAACGAGAGAGAGGAAAGAAGAGGAGTACAGACATGCTTGTACCAACAAGTTACTACAATTCTCTTTTGTTATTTCATTCTCATATTCAAAACTCATTAAAAACTTGAACACAAACTGTCTGTGTCTAAACAACCGGGCAGGTTTAAAAGAGAATTAAAGCGACCTGCTCAAGAAAACCTGATATGTCTATCGTATTTTAACCTTTATATGAGCAGCAGCTACCTGTGTACACAATAAAGTTATAACAAAAGGTCGAATATATCAGTCCAAATACAACAACTCATGTACCTACCCCCGCTTATATGTAACTACACATTTTTTAATGGCCTAAATTAGAAAAATGCATTATAATAACAGTCTTTTATCATACCCTTTTCATTAATAAAACTTCTTCGAAAAAAGAAAAACATACACACAATACACACACAAACACATGTAGATATACCGCACTCCCATACCTAAAATATCCGACATGCAAGCAGTAAAATCATTGTAGTTCCTAGAGACGCAAATATAAATTTAAAAGAAGAGCATATAATAACAGCTTCAAGTACGTACTATAACACGTTATAAGTCAATTTACGAAGTTTTTCGCAGAAAAAAAGTTGCGTTCTACTGAACATCGAGATTTGGGTATATTTTAGACCTTTATTGCAATGCCCAAATCTGGGACTCGAGCAAAGTGAGGCACGATTTTTTTAAAATATTTTATAAGTTAAGAAATGATATTGTGTGAAGAAAAAATTTTTTTCCAAAAATATATAAAACCGGTGACACAAAAAAAAATTTTTTTGAAGAGTTTTGGCCGCCATCTCTTCAAATGTGCCACTGTGCGCCGCCGAATTTTTTAGTCGGCTTGCTTCTCTGTTGGAGTTCCCTGGAGATTGATTTGTGATAGAGCTAGTACATTTACTTGTCATAAATTTATGACATACGCCCAAGAGTATGGAATAAAAATAATGCATAATGCGACAGCAACTCCACGGGCAAATGGACAAGCAGAAATATATAATAGGACAATTTTATCGGCCTTGTGCACAACTGTTGAAAATGAAAAAAAGTGGGATGAGTCCAGTGATGGGAACTTTTTTCTTCAAAACCCGCCAAATGTGGTTTAGAAATCGCTAGAAAATAGCTAGATAAAGGCTAAATTTTCAGCGATAAATCGCTAAATTTTGCAGACTAAAACTTTTTGTCAAAACTTTATTTCAATATATGAATATAAATGCTAATAAAACGGATTTATGTATAAAATGGTTATTATTTACAAAATTTTAAGGCCCTAATTGTGTAAATCACATCACCGAAGTGAAATTTGCCCCCCGTCGCGACTTTCAAGAAATATCTCAGCAACGTCGGCAGAAAAACCATAGCAATATTGCTTATTGTTTTATTATGTTAACCATGTGGGAACACGTAGCACAATGCAATACAATGCATATTTAACAAATCAGTGTATTTCTGTTTTTTTCTGAACATAAAAAGTAATATTGAATATAAAAAATTTTTTTCTACACAATTTCTTAGCAATATTATTTCAATATATTTATTACTTATATTAATTTTATCAAAACGTCAAACGCAGTACAAAAATGTAGAGCATAAATTACTATGCAATTTGACGTTTTATGTTTGCAATAATTGTTAACAAAAATTCGGTGACAATTATTGCAACATATATTGCAAACACCGGCAATGAGCTGTCTCCACTAGCAATAACATAATTTTGACAACAGCTGCAATATATGTTAACATATTTATTGCTAGTCGAGACAGGGGTTAATTAGTAGGATTTTCTCTACAGCGTTGTTGCCACTGTCAGTGGTGGTGTGGGTAAAGGACTCTGACGAGTAAACTTGGTGGTCACGAAACAGCTATCAGTTCAACACTCCGTACATCCAAATTTTTCTTTGAATGTTCAATATTCACATGCTTTAGAATTTCTTTCTTAAATAAAAAAAAATTTGATCGAAAGATGAAATTAAAAATGAACTTAAGCCAAACTAATTAAATAACTTTGGATAAAAACCATACAGTTCGACTAAAAATTCAAAACTCAATCATAATGTTTTGTGGCCGCCACGTTCGTTTATGTAAAACTTTAACCCATCAAAGGATCGCACACGACTCGCCGCCACACAAAACTGGCCGAGTGAAAACAGGTTGATTTAATAAAATTCCAACTTTGTCAAATGTTTGACCTTATAGGATTATAGGATATTTAGTTCTTTAAAATTCAAAAGGTAAAATAGAATCTGTGCAAGCCAACCTTATACGTGGGATTAAAATCGCGTATTACGTACTGGACCTGTCAAAACTTCGCAATCAATAGAATTATGATGATCTCCCATTCTTGTTCCATTGACTAATGCTTTAGATACATTCAAATTTCGAATTAGTAGAACAATACAATTTTCTTTCAAAATTAACTTATGAGGCGGCAAACCACTTAAATTTAAGGATTTTAAGAACTCAACCAGATAATTGTTATTTTCATTTTGATTATCACAAATAATTTGATCATAACTATGATATACTTTTTGCTCGCCCGGAATGCGATTAATTACATCATTATTCACCACAGAACAAACGTCATTTTATATACATATATACATTTATATCTTACTAGCTATACCCGGCGTGCTTCGCAACCCCATTGTTGTGCAGATATAGAAAAATTAACTAACTCATTTAAAAATAACCATAAAATTGGTTAGTTTTTTTCGCGATCTTTTTAGTTTTGAGGAATTTTTGCGTTTTAGCGATTTTTTTCATTTTGGCGATTTTTCGTTTTGACTTTTTTAATTCTGGAATTTTTTAGTTTAAGAGTTTTTTAAAATTTCAAGTTTGCCTCTTACGGTTTCCCAGATACACCAAACTGTTTGAACTACATAGTCAAAATTACATTAACTTTCAGAACACCCTCTAATTTTTGTTGTGTTAAATATTCTACAGACTACACAACTTAACACTAACTTTGAAAATTTCAAGAGTCTATATAAAAGGGTCTGTATGTTACATTAGTATTTCAATATGTTTCGTTGCTCGCTTTAGAACACCCTTTAATCTTTAGCCCCTAGTTCTTACGGCTCTCGAGAAAACAGCCTGTGACAGACTGACGGACAGCGTATAGAAAACAATAAGATTAATTTACACTTTTGGTGTACAGAGCCCTAAAAAGAATCTTTTCCAAAAAGTAACTTTTCAAAAAGTAACCATTTTCAAAAGAGTACCATTTTCAAAAAGTACCTTTTCCAAAAAACATTTTTTAAAAAGTACCATTTCTTAAAACTACATTTTCAAAAAAGTAGGTTTTCGAAAAAGTACCTTTACTTTAAAATATAAACGGTTAACAAAAAAAGTACCAAAATTATATTTTTACCCTTTTTCGGCCCCTAAATGTACAAATATAAAAAAAGTACAAAACAACTATCCACTCATTTTTCTATCTTATTATGACGCTTTTGGAATTTTATATCTACCTTACTTAGATTCGGAGATATAAGAACACCGAGTTTACCCCTTTTAATCCGGTTAGAATTTAAGTTTTCAAAAATTCATTCTTAGAGAATATAAATAAACATATGCATTCAGTATGTGTATCAATGTGCATAAAAAATAGTTGTATGGAAAAAAGTACCAAAGAGGGCTACCAATTTTAACCATTATATATTCAAATTTTAACAAATACAAAACTGATTTTGAGGACTTTTTAAGGATAGAAGAATGAATTTCGAGTTTAGTTATTAAGTTTATTACTTTAGGAGATAAACTGTTAACAAAAAAAGTACCAAAATTATATGCTAACCCTTTTTCGGCCCACAAATGTACAGATTTTAAAAGAAGTTTCAGACACATCTTACTTAGATTCGAAGATATAACGTTACCGATTTCACCTCTTTTAATACCCTTAGAATTAAAATTTTCAAAAATCCTTTCTTCCAATTTTAACCTTTATATATTCGAATTACGAAAAAGTACCAAAACATTTTTGAGGGCTTCGTAAGGATAGAAGAATTCATTTTAAATTTAATTTTTATCTTCATTACTTTAGGAGATAAACGGTTAACAAAAAAAGTACCAAAATTATATTTTTATCCTTTTTCGGCCCCTAAACGTAAAAATTTCAAAAAAGTACTAAACACCCTCCGTTTATTTTTTATCTTATTATGCTGTTTTTGGAATTATATGTCTACCTTAGTTAGGTCCGGAGATATAAGGTTACCGAATTTACCCGTTTTTACACCCTTAGCGTTTGAATTTCCCAAAACCCCATCTTAGTGGATCTATACATCCTGAAGGGAGCTCAAATATAAAATTTAAACTTTCTAGCTTTAGTAGTTTGGGTTGGGCGATGATGAATCAGTCAGTCAGTCACTCAATAACGTTACTCTTTTATTTATATAGATGAGATTGTTGAGACTCCGCTGGACAAACAAAATCTGTGTTAAATTTGAAGGTTAAACCCCGCAGAAAGGTAAATTTCTGTTTGAGATTTAGCGTTTGGTATTTTCACGTTTTAAGTGTTTCCGTGGTGGTGTTTGGGGAACTTCTGGAATTTTGGGGATTTTTAGGTTAAAAAGTATATTGCGCATATCTACAGAAAAATACCTTTTAAACCACATACGTTTCATCAATATTGGTGGACAATAACATCCCTAAAAGTGTACGACAAGAAATCGTTCACGAATAATGCTTTTTATCAAGAGATTATCATGATAATGTAACTTATCAATAAATTTCTTTATTAAGCCGAAAGCATAAGAAGCTAAGGGTTGAATATTTGCTAAATCATAAATCAATTTATTTGAAAAACGTTTGTTTTTTTCTTCATAATGTTTATTTATACAGAGTCTGATAATTTTCTTTCTAATATTTCAAAAGATTTCATTACAGTTGGAAATAAAGTGAACCAAATAGGGAAGGCATATAGTAAAACAGGTCTAATGCTTTGGAGAAATATCATGAGCATATAATAAAGAGTCGTCAGCATATACTCGTAGAATGCTTGCGGAATCTGAGACTATGTGTTGAAAATCATAAATAAAAATATTATATAGATGAGGAGCTAAGATTGACCCTTGGGGAACACCACGATTGACATTTCCAAAATCTGAGTAATCGTTCTGAAGCTGGATACAAAATTTCCTGTCAGTAAAGAAGCTTTTGAATAATTTTATGGTAAAAGGGTCAAATCCAATAGATATCGTTTTAAAAAGGATACCATTATGGTATGCACTATCAACCGCTTTCTCCATATCAAGTGACATAGCAACAGTACATCGTTGTTCTCTTAAATTATTAACATCATTATGAAACTTAAGTAGCTCATGTACAGTCGAATGGCCCTTTTTGAACCCGAATTGGTAATCTGGTATATATTGGGATTCTAAAAGAGTATCCATTTTTTCCTTAATTACTTTTTCAAAAAGTTTTACTATATTAGATAATAGTGAAATTAGCCGAATATTAGATATATCAATATAACTGATTTTCTTTTTAATTGGACAACTTTTTATGTAGATTGTTTTTTTATTATTTTATGTTTTTTTTTTATTTTACAATGTTTTAATTATTTATTACATTCCAATTTTGTGTAGAAAGCTCTTGAGTAGTGTAATGTGACCGAAAATGAAAATTTTGCAATCTTCCAAGTTGTTCGAAAGTAGGAATTATTACTACAGTTGGTAAAGATTATAGTCAAAAACTCAAAAGCCTCCTTCGGAAATTTTTTTATAAGAAAATTAGAAATATTAACTGGACGATTTTTTATTAAATAAAGATTTAGAATAGACTAATAAACTATCAAGAGTTGTTAATTTATTATTATTTTGCGTATTTATTATTAATTTATTATTATTTTGCGCAGAAAAATTTTCATTAAAATTAAACATGCTGTTTGAAATGTTTGACAAATGTTATTAACTTTTGAAGTGTTTCTAATTTGTGTATTTCCTGCATAGACTGAAGCAAAATTATTCCTCAGATGCTCTAATATTTCATCGCTTTCAACAACTTTTATACAATTTACAGATAATTCCGATATACACCATTTTTTCTCTTGCCTATACTGTTAAATTTATTTATGTGGGTGGAAAATTTTCCCTAAGTTCATTTTTATATCGTTCCTAAAATTTGTCCAATTTGTATGTTTGAAAGAAGTTAGAACCCGTGGTTGATTTCAAATTATGCCAAAACTAGGAAACTCTAATTTTAATTTCAGTGGGAAATGATCTGCAAATGTAGGTAGAGATTTAATATTAAAATTAGGATTTATTATATCTAATAAATTAGAGCTTATTATAAAATGATCTAAGAATGATAAGCCATTTGGGATTAAAGGTATGTTGTCAGAAATTCTAATAAATTCAGAGAAAAAATCTTGAAGCCAATTACACAGTGCATTACCATTCATGTTACTGAAATTATCTCCCCATGAAATATTTTTCGAGTTCATGTCGCACTAGAATTACACGGAATATAAAGTGAGCCAAAGATAAGTCTTTTTGTACTACCATATATATAATTTCAACAAATAAATTTGGAAATAGAACACCATCAAATTTAATTCGCTGAAATTAATGTGTCTTTCAAAATAATGCAAACACCAACAGCGCTATCGTCCCTTATAGTAGTGTAACCTTGCAAGAAATCTCTAAAATAAAATCGTGGATCAAAGATAAGGAAAACTCGACGCGCACCACGGTTTTCGCACTGTACCTTAGATTCGGACTTTTTTTTCGTAATGTACTGCATTCTAGTAGCGAAGCGCTTTCATTTAATACCTACATATATTGATGCGGCTGACAATATATATGATGAATATAGTCCCCCATTTTGTACTGGCCGCCATTTTGAAATTGGAAGTCAACTTTTTCATTTGATATTATTATTGAGGTTTTTGTAAACAAATAACTAGTTTACTATTTTGTGGCAGCGGCCATCTGTGATTTACAATAATACTGAATATACATAATCGTAACGTCATCAGATCAATTGGTCATGAAAATAAATAGTTCACCAAATAAATAGTAAGTAAAAGTCAATATTACTTTATATGGGCGTGGCGAAGCCGCTTTTATGTAATATGCAAATTTTATAGTAATCAAAAGTAAAATTTGGTAAAATGAGAGTAACCAAGTATTAATCCCACTAAACACAAAATTACGGGAACAGCAAAAACAACTTTCAGTTCTAGGGAACGACAAAATTTATCAAAACTTGTAAATTAGTGTAAGCTTTTTGAAATATATATGAGATTTGAAAAAAGTGGGTAAGGTAACGGATGTTGGAAAATTCAGAGACAACAACTTCTAAGAAGTATATTTTTTGTAAATCCTGTTTATTGAGGTTCAATATATTAAGGTGAAAATTCCTGGGAATTCCCGCACTAATTTTCCGGGAAATTGGGATTGAAAATTTTGCGGAATTCCCGGGAAATCCTGTGAAAAACTGCAGTGGCATGTCCAAAATTTTTATTTTTTCCGGTCCCTGGTCAAAAAATATGAAGTGCACAAAAAATAAGCTACTGAAGTCTAAAACCAGTCCGTTCGTATTTAGGAGATCAAAATTTATCCGTCAAAAAAACTGCTAACGGCCAATCGTCGGCTAAAAACTTATATGAAGAAAATGTTTCTCATTTTACTACCAGGAAAAAGTTTATTTAACTTAATTGGTAAAAACTTTTAGTTTAAGACTTATAGGTAAGTTAAGCTGTATGCCTTTTTAGGGTATTTTTGGGTCGGTCTATACTTTAGAAACTTATGTTTTGCTCACTTCGTATTTCGGGGAGTGGACAAAATAATACTTGCACATATATGTATATATGTGATGTAATGTAAATATATGTAGGAATTTTTATTTTTTTATAACTCTTGATACGCGCGGCTACATAAGCATAATAAAAATTGTTACGCATTTGTAACGCTCTTATTTGCTAAACCAACAATAAAAATGTTTTCAAGTGGCATGACAGAAGATTTCCCCGCTAGCTACAATTCCGGCGATATTAGTTCTCAACCCTCATTTCCATTGCGCGTAAGCATATAACACACTATGCATGCCGATCATTTACCGATAGTGTGCAAAGTTCATTAAGTAAAAGATGTACAACATATTACAAACTACAAGAAGAAACATGGCAAGCTGTTACACCATGTAGGGTATAAAGATTCCCACCCACTGACTTTCAACTCAGACACCTTGACAGAATAAATACCCTTCATAAATTTTTTTTATCCTGTCCCAAATACGACACGATCAGTACCTACCAGTATTAAGAATTGCACTGGCTATCATTCCCCATTAAAATTATTTACAAACTCTTTTTGGTTAATTCAAATATTACACAAAACGATATTTATTTAACAAGAAAATATCTATATAATGAATTTCTTTTCAAAATAAAAGAAAACCTATACCTTAAGTTACGTTGATACATATATTGCAACATAAAATTATTATTTAATAAGCATTACGATCGTAATTCGTATGCTACATGAACGAATAATAAAAAAAACTGACGAATTTCAACAAAAAATATATAAATATATACAATATACAATATATGAATTAATCTGAAAAATAATAATTAAGTTTACTTACTAATCATTAGATGGTGATACGTTTTTGGTTGTTTATATAATTTAACAACACGAAGTCGACTACATCAATTGTTGGGCCCAGCAACCACTGCACTCCGACTCTGTTGAACTTAAATGTTAACGACTATTTGCCATAATTTTGTTTAATAGAAAAAGTTAGTAACAATAAGAGATTAATAATAAATGTTCTACTTTGAATTTTTTTTATATATAATTTCAGTGTTTCTTTATGTTTACAGACGACAGGAAACTATTTCATAAAGATTTATTTAATTACTGCCTATTTATACTCTTGGTTCTGTCAATTTCACAATGTACATTTTCTTTCGACAAAAGACAAAAAAAACTTTATTTTTTTTTCCATTTGTAAAATAAGTCGAGTTTAAATTTAATCAGTACTCAATAATTACTAATTAAATATTTAGTTTTTACAATTTTTTTTTGTCTTTTGTGTGTTTTTTATGTTAATTTTTTTTTTGCATTTGTTTTACATTTAATCAAAAGGTATTAACCATATTAACTTGGACAATGTTTGTTTTTATATTTTTTTTGCTTTAAAATCAAGAATAACTTAAATTGGTTTTAAATGCTTCTGGTTTTATAAATAGGTGAATCAAATCTGTAGCTTTTATTTATAATTTTTTAAAACTTCGTTCTGGCTTTCAGATTTAATGTTAACTAACTTTGACTTCATAACTATTTATTGCACAGCTTGATTTAGCTTTTAGTCAAGCATTTGCTGTAAGTTTTAGGTGGGTAGTAAATAGGTTCGTATGTAAGTATAATTCACATTAGTAAAAGGCTTTAGTAATAATTGAATCTAATCTACAACAACATCAAAAATAAATAAATGAAATCGACTTACTGTCTTACAAATTTGATTCAATTTTACTTGAGTTTCTTTATGCTTATTGAAAGTCTTCAAATAATTGTATCTTTACCAATTTTATGTTTCGTAGTTAAGGTGTTAAGCATTGACACAATTTTTACTAGTAATTTAATTATTAATGTAATACAAAATTTATCTTGGGTTTTGGAAATTTCCTTCCCCTTTTTTTATTGAAACGCTGGGATGCAGTCTTCTTTTGCCTTTAAATTTAACGAGTTCAGATTAAGACTGTTTGTATTTTTAACACTGAAAATTTGTAATTTTAAGACCCTTAGATTTAAGTTTGGTAGCTTGAAACTCGAATGGTTGACTTTTGTAGATTTTTTTGCTTGTCAAAATCCAGAATTTTTAGATTAAGCCTTGCAAACTCAAAGAGGTAAGTTTACAAAATTTTAGGTTTAGCTTTGCACTGATAGATTCTTATGGGCTTAGACTTTACCTTTGATTTCCTTTAAATAAGCTTTAGTTTTCGAGGGGAAGTGCTACGTAACCGCAGTTCACACGTGGTTTAAGGTGATGGTAAAACCACGTGTGATCAACATTACCCTTTTCTTCTTTTACGCCTATTCCGTAGTGCTGATTATAGGTTAGTATTTCCAAGACGGAGCGATTTAGATACATTTCACTGTGATGCAAAATTTGGTCGATATAAAGGTTCCCTGTTGGTGCTTGTAAGTGCTGAAAAACTGCCACGAGATGGAACCGAACTTGGCACAATTCTTTGTCGAAATAAATAACTCTAGTTAAAATATGGCCTAAGTATAGGTGATAAATATTACTTTACCTTTTTTTGTGTCTGAATTCTTGAGGAGTTTTCCTTTCCTAGTGAATAAATTTGGGCATTCCAAGTTAACACAATGCTTTCAATAACACTTTAACTTTTCCACGTGTCCTTTTTTTCCCTTTATAAATTCTCACTTTTACTGTCTTCTGTTCGAACTTTGCTTTATAAATGATTTGACTTCACAAAATTCGTTTCTTTTGCAAGAAATATTCTAAAGAAAAAATCGCGTTACCACCTACAAAACTACATATTCTCTCAAAGACCATTTTATAACTGCTCTTGTCTACGTAGAAAAAAATACAGTGAAATATGCGTCAGACATACAGCTTATGTTCCGGTTAATCGCTTTAGTTCCTTATACAATTTATTTATTAAACGCCCCTTCTACCACAAGTGTGACGCAAATCATCAACAATAACTAAATAACAGAGCGACTCGTTTTAACCACATTCTGCTGTATACATACCAAAGGCAGAAATTCATATCGACAATAAGGTTATTCACGCAAAAAAAATGTATTTGGCTTGTTATAATAATATGTGAGCACACGGATTCAATCTGTGGCATATTACCATAAACCCTCCAATTTATCATCCTATTATCAACTACGGTTTAGTCATTAACCTGATGAGACCATACCATAGACCCCTTTTAGACTCGGCATAGTACCATTGACCTAAACTCCCAAACTGTTAATTCAAAAATTCTGAATTCATATTTTAATATAGATACAAATGTCGTTCCTATTGTACTGATGTACGTGTTTTAACGAATTTTTACCTTGCATGCGCCAAGTTCCTACTGAAAGTGAATATCCGTAATACATATAAAAAAGCCACCACCACAAAGACAACGTGTGGATTTTTAAGTATGGAAGAGAACCAAAAGATAGACAGTATTTGAGATGATCATCTTCTCTAAATTAATCCTTTCTGCACCTTCATGACAGCGGTATACACATCTTTTAATATTACTCAAATTATGAAACCAAATGTGATTTTAATAGGTGTATAAGATAACATATACATTCTTTATTAATTTTTATGACTGATTCACTGATCCTTTCTATTATTGCATAATTGATTACTTTTTATGGGAATAAAAAAAATTATGGAGAATGTCTTGCAGAGAAAGTGTTAAATTTGATTTTTTTTTATTTGCAAGAAACCGCCAAAGAATTGCGCACACACTTTCAACTATACGTTCATACGTATGTATTTGTACCTACAACTACAGAAATGGAAATAATTAGCTTTGACATTGAAAAAAAATATCAAAGCAACGAAAAATCATTTTGTACATACATATGTGCATACATTCATACGTACATTTATACATACTACGCACATATTAATATGGTAATGTATGTAAGTAGACTGCAGCAATAACCCTGACATTGAAAATATAACTTTTGCTTACCCTGCGTTTAGACAAGTAAGTACTTGCATGCAAGCTCTGTGTACGTATTATCAACGAAAAAGCAATTTGTATTCATTTCTCTGTCTTTCTCATAGCTGAACCAAAAGTGTGTTAGTAGAAAAGTTTGAGTGTATTAAGTTTTTCGAACTTGCACTTGCATGTGTAAACGCCAGGTTAGAAGAGAATGTGTGAAGGAACTCCATGTAACATTATTGGTCCTGAACGTCAAATGTTTTCAGGATGTAAACAAAAGCGTAACACTCTTATTAATAAATTATAACTCTTGCTAAGAAATATATTTGTTTTACAAATATACCAAGTACAGCATACGTATGTACAAGGCGAATTCACTACAGGTGAACTTGTAAACACAGCTGTTAACTTTTTTTAGCCTTTTATTCATGGTCGGATGTCAAAATACATTATTTGCTTTGCGAGTTTTAGTACGAACAATGATTTTACAAAAACAAAATTCTTGTGGTTTTTGTTACATGTTGTACTTGTTTTATTAGTGAGATTCGCCTTGGGTATGTATAGCCAAATTGTGGTTTTAAGACTATCGAAAACTATCGATAGTTATCGATGGTTTTTAAAAACTATCGCATGCTATCGATAGCGCAGACTATCGATAGTTTCAGACCACTAATAGTCATCGTAAGTAAAGGTGTCCACCAAATCTCAGGTCAATCGGTTAACAGGAAGGGGCTAAAACTAAGTGCTACTTTTTATAGCGTGGAGCGCCCACTTTTTTAATTACAAAATTGTATACTCGTCGTAAGAAAATGTGTTAAACAAACTGTTTGACGTTTTAGTTAATTTTCAAAAGCTGAAAATTCTATAAAATATATATAAGAATAACGAAAAATATGAATGATTTAATTAAATAAAAAATAACTGAAATAGTTAATGAATAGTGACCAGTGTGACCAGATTTTAAAATAATATAAAGCTAAATCAGGTTTTAAATCAGGTTTTAATAGGTTTTAAAGTCAGCATTAGACTGTTTTCGAATGAAAATATGTTTGTGATTTGTAAAATTTAAATGTTATTTGGCAAACGTTTTCGTAGTTGGTATATTAATTGTTTAATAAAATTTCGGCAAGTGTATCTAATTTCTTTTTCTGTTTTAGAATCTATTATGTTTTTTTTTTAAATCAGATATTGTTCAAACTTATCCACGTATTCTAATAAAATATGACAAATTTTTTTGTCATATGAATTTTTCAACTTTCTTGTTATATATTTTTACTCTGCAGTTACACGTTCAAGAAATTGCTTTCAAGTTGATCACACGTATTGCTTGTTAAAATTAATCGAAATTGACATTGTGACGTAGGCTGCAAGCAACTTGATAGTCAATTTCGCTTCAATATGCCGTCGTGAAGCAATCAACAATGAAACAGTAAAACTAGGTCATAACGAATTCTCGATTATAACAAACTAAGTCTAATGTTCCATCGTTTTCATTGCCATTTTCATACAAAAATGCTTCGTTATAGCGAATTTGAGACCATGTTTGTATCGATCT
>OY101450.1:70359595-70419595 GCA_956483635.1 Panzeria rudis | reverse complement strand
CTTATGGCGCAGACACGAGATTTTATGAGACTCTTGAGACAACTTTTAGAACACCAAAATGAACGAATTTTCAGCTTATTGTCTCTCATTCCGCAGTGAAACTTTAAAATGACTGGGCTATACGGTAAAGTTAGCTTAATATTCGCGGCCTCAAATATGCATTTCTAAGTAAAACCAAAGTTGAGTTTTTGTGATATTTTGACAGTTACTAAGCTCTAAACATCTAAATAACCGCACTCTAATATTTATTCGCGTAAAATCATTTTTTCGCAAAAAAGTTTATATTTGATAAGTTTGCTGTTACGCATATTTAATAAAATTTGCTAAATTTAAGAATTATCTCAAAATATAGAAATATGGGCACTAACTTCGAAGCTTGTCAAAATTTGCGAATTCGCAATCACGTCTTTCTTATTAATTTACCAAACGTAGCAAAGAAATTAACAAGAAAAATATATATTCACATACATTTTTATTTGTTATGTGCTTTCCATAAGGTGACAAATTTTTTATATTTTGTTCATGACAATATTTTTCAGAATACCAAAAATACGAAAACTGTCATTCACCTCAGTTTTGTTATAATTTTGTCATTATCACAGAGCTTAGATTACGGGTATTATAATTGGAATTAGAAAACCGTCTAAATTTGATTTTAAACGGCCAAAAATTTCGGACTTCGAAGCGATTTGATTACAAAGATTTTTCAAAAGCAAGTGAAGTTCTGAAAACAATAGCATGGGGTCCACGTCGTTACTTTCGAACATTTTATTTACTTTTTGAACATCAGAAAGTAATGGCTTTAAAAATTTCAAATAGCGTAAATATTTTTCACTATACAAATTTTTCAAGACTTTAGCTTGATGGCAGGATTCCGAAATAGATGCAAGTTGAAAGTAAGTTTTTAATTCCATCCATTGTATACTGACAAACACACACACACCCTCTCTATTAATGTTTGACATTTCGTACCCCAAATTTACATTTGCATTAGTTATGCGGCTACCTGTTATATTATTCTACCGCATAAGTAATATAAATGTACATTTTGGGATAAAAAATGTCAAACATTACGTGCGGTCTCCACGTAGCAATATTTATTGCCGCAAACGTCAAATTTGATTGCTTATAACAATTGAGTATAACAATTGCCACGTGTGGACCGCAGATTGCCATGAGTGGCAATCCATTGCGCAATGATTGCTCTGCTGATTGCTCGAGCAATTATTGCCAAGCAATCTGCTGTCACTCGTTGTGTTTTTTATTTATTTTAGCAAAACATCAAGTTCGAGCAAAATATAAAAAGACATCATCAGAAAATATAAAATAAGAACAAATAAAGAAAAATTTGTTACATTTTTACATTGGAGCTGTATATATTAGGCACTACCTGCGCCATGAATGTGCAAACATTGTGGATAAAATTGCTATACGTGTTATCCGCCTCAAGCAAGAGGCAAAAAAAATTAAATTATTCTGCCCACGTTTTCGCTTGTGCTCAGCAATAAATATTGCTACGTGAAGACGCAGTGTTAATATAGAGAGTATGTGTGTGTTTGTCAGTGTTGCCAGGTAACTTCTTTTCTTCTCCCCAAAAATATTTTAAAACCCCCTAAATTTAATCCATTTTGAGAATAAAACCCCTGAATGTAAAAGTTTTACATAATGTAAAAGTTTTACATAATTTAAAGTAAATTAACTTGATTCAGTTTCAATTTACATACAATAATATCCTCACCTGAATAAAGCAAAAACAACCTAAATTTTACACATTTTTCTGAAATTCCGCCCAAAAATATTTTTCTAGTTTTTTGAATATTTTATTTAATAAAATACATATTAAAAAAATAACACTAATAAAATACTGTTACGTATATACTAGGGCGATCGACTCGGTTTTTCAACCGGTTTTTTCCACAATACGGCCTGCGGTTTTTTCAAAATGTTGATTTTTTTGAATGTCGAATAGTCCGGTTTTTTTAAATTAAAAAATCGGCCGAATCTAACACTTTTCGATTCGCATATTTTATTAGTTTTTACTATATTAAAACTTGACGAACTTTTACTGTTGATTTTCCTAAGTATTTTTGATCAAGAGCATTTACTGAAGCATGCAATTAAGGTGAATTAATTTTATAAGGTGGTATCAGGGTGAACTAAATTGGCCTTGTGATGTATAATGTATGTCAAACTTCATATTTCATATGGAGTTCGACATCCATTATAGACAAAAAATGCTTGTTGCGGGAAATGTCAAGAAATAAAAAAGAAAAAATCTAAATCTCTGCACTAGGGTTGTTCCTCCTATATATGTGGACCAAATTTTTTGGGATTTTGATTGTAAATGGAAAGGTCTTTTTAGGAAAAAAATGAGTGCCGCATATAAGGGGCACTATAATGCGCAATTAAGAAATTATGCGAAATTATAGCGATGGAAATTATAGTGTTGTACTAAACAAAAAGTTAGAAAAAAGAAGTCAGATCCGCACAAAAACATTAATGTGAAAATAAGGCTAAGTTCCTATCAAAAATTTCAGCCGTTAAAAGTACTGAGTTCAAAATGAGGACGAAGTTCTTGATAGGTACAATACCATCTCATTTTTAGGCAACCTGGTATTTGGCAATACTTTTTCACATTTCTAATATCGAGAAGAATTATGGGGAAAATGTTGCCTAGTTAGCTTAGAAATTAAATGGTATCATACACATCAAGGACTTGATCCTTATTTTGGTCTCAGTACTTTTAACGGCCGAATTTTTCAAAGCTATGTTTTTATGCGGATAGTATTTACAACTGTTAACTCTTCTTTTAAAGCAAATTAAAATTAAAACTTTTGTATTATAATTTTCTCACAAAAAAAGCCGGTCGACCGGTTTTTTCTGAATTTCAAAACCCATAAATAGTCGAACTATTCGAAAACCGGTTTCTGGAAAATGTCGATTAATCAATCACCTTAGTATGTATGTACAATATATGAAGATATGTATGTACATTGTACATACATATCTTCATATAAAAAGCAAAAGGGCATATTATATTTTTTTAAATTTTTTCAGGAGATAAAAAACTTAATAAAAAGCAAACTTTTATGATTATAAAAATGATTTTTTCTGAGTAGTAGTATTAATGAAGTCTAAATTAATGATACTATCCTGAAAAACCAGTTTTTGAAATCATAATATTTTGGTAGTTATTATGTTTTTTATCTCTCCTGGAAAGTTTTTAAAAATGATAATAGGCCCTTTTGTATATTAAATAACGATATGTAAGTATGTATATAAACTGAATTTCATATCAAAGTAGCGGTAGCAAAAAACTTCTTTTTATAAACATTTGAAGGAATCAAGTTTCTTCAAATATATCAAGAGCTGCCAAATCATCACCGCTAACTTTATATGTACATGTTATCAGAATTAAAAAGTTTAGGTATAAAATTGAAAAACAACATACATATTTTCAAAAGACTTCTTTTTAAATATTGCGCTTGAATTAACAAAAAAAAAATTATGTAGTTTGATTGTACTTTATCTACTACGAAAACTAAATAGATCAGTTGTAAAATACAGAACTATTAGTTATATGGAAATATTCTAGCTATCATATATAATAATGATACTGAAATATCTACTGCGAAAGAGATGTTGACCAGTTGTAAATATAATAAAAATTACGTCTGGTATAGGCATAGTAAAATGCCCTAGAAATCCCCTAAATATAAATTTATGCCCCCTAAGAATTTTAGACCCCTAAATTCCTAAATGAAATAAAAACCCCTAAATCTAGGGGGAAAGTCCCTGAACTGGCAACTCTGGTGTTTGTATAACAGAAGCATCAAACATACGTGTGGTATTGTGTGTGCAACGTAGTTATTGTGCATAAGCCACTTCCAGTAGTGCGATTCTCTATTCAATTTTAACAATAGTTGTCATTGTTAAAAAAATTTTACAAGCAAATTATCCATTTTGCTACTCTGTAATATTTTTAACAATATTCGGTGTTGTTTAACTAACGACAATAATTTTTCTGTTGTTAACGAATAGACAACGAGTCAGCTGTTCAGCCGTAGCACGTACTTTATGCCATTGATAAACATAGATAGCAAGCTCTCGCACTGTCAATAAAATAATGACAACTCTCTTTACACATATAGATATTGTGAATTCAACATAAATGAGAGGACACCATTTTTGCATTTCAACACACCTGAGAGACTATCATTTTTCCACTTGAAAATGCTCTAAATCGTAACTTTTTTTCAACGCACAAACACTTTTTAGTTTTATTTAATTTTTTTATTTGTATTTCTTCTTGTATTGTATTGTATTTCTCTTGTATTTCTAATCTTAAAATGGCTGATTAAAAACGTAAATGCAGAAGTACAGCTGATGGAAATGCTAACTGTCAATCTATATACATATAATTTATTTTCTTTTATTTTTTTTCATGTAGAGCTCGACAGATATGTATTTTGATTAGCGTCGGTACCTGCCATTACGGCCTTATCCGACGGTGTTCTCAAACACAGAGTCAAGTTGAGTGTTCACCACCACCCCCGAGTTACCCCGAAGGCACACCTTGTGTGGCTTGCAAGGCTCACACACGTAGCAACTTCTCATGCATGGCCTACCCCTCCATGCATAAACACCTTGTTAGAGTGTTTGAGCTATCTAATCTCTGTTACATCAGCAGCTTAACGCGATGCATACAAGGCTTCCGGGGAAACAGAAGCCACAAAGCACTACCGAGTGTAACTTCTGTTGGTTTAGCAACAGTACAAAGAGGCTTTTTGTTGGTGGACCGAAGTCCACCCAATCACTAGCACTGGGCGAGCAACAGTCTTTTAAGCAGCACCTCTCCCAGCGTTTTGGTGGCAACCACAGCCACCACGTGGACTCCCGAAGGAGACCTCACCAACAACCAGACACAGAATCATCCTTCCTGGTGAGGGTGAGACAAAGTCCTCCGGCGACATCATCCCAGATGATCTCGCTCATACGGCGAGTATCATCTCTTTACCCTCGGAAGGCAGGTCATCTGTGGGGCAATTGGTTCCCGTGGTACCAGTTCAAGCTACTGGTCAAGCCTCAAAAGAAAACCCCTAGAGGTTAACTTTCTATCGACTTTGGTCTTGGGGTAAACCATAGGTGCCTGTTCACCTCCTTACTGACTCGCGTAGGCAAGCCTACTTCCTTAAATAAATATATGCACGCCCGTTGCTCTGTCTCCAGAGATTGGGTAGTACACATAAGTTTTATGGGTAATTGGCCAAAGGTACTATCAGCAAAAACCAATTACCCTCTCCCCAGAAACCACAACATCAAGGCTATTGTTATCATCAAGATGTGCACACTGTGCTCCCCGATATTGAAAAAGAGATCGAAATCGATATATGTATATATCGACGTTCTTGTGTAAAAAGGGTCAATCTACGGTGTAAAATGGTGTGAGATTGGCCCTTTTCACGCAACATCGTCGATATATCTGTGGTCACAAGCCTTAACCACTTAAGTCGTTTTCAAAAATTTTCGGGAGAACTGTTTAAGGTATCAAAAACTCGCGGCGGTTAAGGATGTGACCACAGATGTATCGATAAATAAACATTAAAAAAATCCCAGCATTGAGAATGTCGATGATATTCCACGCTGGTAAGACTGAAATGAAAAAGCTTAGAATCGTTGAACATTCTAAGAAAAGACAGTTAGTGAAGTACCGAACATTTAGAAAAGTTAATTAATAGGTGCGACTCGCCACAAGATGGCGACAATCTGTTAATTGAGCTTACTAAAATTAGTAGAATTTTCTCTACAGTGTTGTTGCCACTGTCAGTGGTGGTGTGGGTAAAGGACTCTGACGAGTAAACTTGGTGGCCACGAAACAGCTGGCAGTTCAACCCTCCGTACATCCAAATTTTTCTTTGAATGTTCAATATTCACATGCTTTAGAATTTCTTTCTTAAATAAAAAATAATTTGATCGAAAGATTAAATTAAAAATGAACTTAAGCCAAACTAATTAAATAACTTTGGATAAAAACCATACCGTTAGACTAAAAATTCATAACTCAATCATAATGTTTTGTGGCCGCCACGTTCGTTTATGTGAAATCACAGGCTGATTTAACAAAATTCCAACTTTGTCAAATGTTTGACCTCATAGGATTATAGGATACTTAGTTCTTTAAAATTCAAAAGGTAAAATAGAACCTGTGCAAGCCAACCTTATACGTGGGATTAAAATTCGCGTATTACATACTGGACCTGTCAAAACTTCGCAATCAATAAAATTATGATGATCTCCCATTCTTGTTCCATTGACTAATGCTTTAGATACATTCAAATTTCGAATTAGTAGAACAATACAATTTTCTTTCAAAATTAACTTATGAGGCGGCAAATCACTTAAATTTAAGGATTTTAAGACCTCAACCAGATAATTGTTATTTTCATTTTGATTATCACAAATAATTTGATCATAACTATGATATACTTTTTGCTCGCCCGGAATGCGATTAATTACATCATTATTCACCACAGAACAAACGTCATTTTATATACATATATACATTTATACCTAACTAGCTATACCCGGCGGGCTTCGCTACCCCATTGTTGTGCAGATATAGAAAAATTAGTTAACTCATTTGAAAAGAACCATAAAATTTGTTAGTTTTTTTGACGATCTTTTTAGTTTTGAGGTATTTTTGCGTCTTAGCGATTTTTTTCATTTTGGCGATTTTTCGTTTTGACTTTTTTAATTCTGGAATTTTTTAGTTTAAGAGTTTTTTAAAATTTCAAGAGTTTGCCTCTTACGGTTTCCAAGATACACCAAACTGTTTGAACTACATAGTCAAAATTACATTAACTTTCAGAACACCCTCTAATTTTTGTTGTGTTAAATATTCTACAGACTACACAACTTAACACTAACTTTGAAAATTTCGAGAGTCTATATAAAAGTATCTGTATTACATTAGTATTTCAACATGTTTCGTTGCTCGCTTTAGAACACCATTTAATCTTTAGCCCCTAGTTCTTACGGCTCTCGAAAAAACAGCCTGTGACAGACTGACGGACAGCGTATCGAAAACAATAAGATTAATTTACACTTTTGGTGTACAGAGCCCTAAAAAGAATCTTTTCCAAAAATAATCTTTTCCAAAAAGTAACTTTTCAAAAAGTAACCATTTTCAAAAGAGTACCATTTTCAAAAAGTACCCTTTCCAAAAAACATTTTTTAAAAAGTACCATTTCTTAAAACTACATTTTCAAAAAAATAGGTTTTCGAAAAAGTACCTTTACTTTAAAATATAAACGGTTAACAAAAAAAGTACCAAAATTATATTTTTACCCTTTTTCGGCCCCTAAATGTACAAATTTAAAAAAAGTACAAAACAGCTATCCACTCATTTTTCTATCTTATTATGACGCTTTTGGAATTTTATGTCTACCTTACTTAGATTCGGATATATAAGAACACCGAGTTTACCCGTTTTTACCCCTTTTAATCCCGTTAGAATTTAAGTTTTCAAAAATTCGTTCTTAGAGTATATAAACAAACATACGCATTCAGTATGTGTATCAATGTGCATAAAAAATAGTTGTATGGAAAAAAGTACCAAAAAAAGCTACAAATTTTAAAATAATACAAAACTGTTTTTGAGGACTTTTTAAGGAGAGAAGAATGAATTTCGAGTTTAGTTTCTAACTTTATTACTTTAGGAGATAAACTGTTAACAAAAAAAGTACCACAATTATATTTTCACCCTTTTTCGGCCCTTAAATGTACAGATTAAAAAAAAAATTTCAGACACCTGTCCGCTCATTTTTCTACCTTATTATGATGTTTTTAGAATTTTATGTCTACCTTACTTAGATTCGAAGATATAACGTTACCGATTTCACCCCTTTTAATACCCTTAGAATTAAAATTTTGAAAAATCCTTTCTAAGTGAAAATATACAAACATATTCATTCACTATGTATATCAATTTGCATAAAATATATTTGTATGGAAAAAATACCAAAAAGAGCAACCCATTTTACCCTTTATATATTCGAATTACGAAAAAGTACCAAAACATGTTTGAGGGCTTCGTAAGGATAGAAGAATTCATTTAAAATTTAATTTCTATCTTCATTACTTTAGGAGATAAACGGTTAAAAAAAAAGTACCAAACTTATATTTTTACCCTTTTTCGGCCCCTTAATGTAAAAATTTCAAAAAAGTACCAAACACTCGTCCGTTTATTTTTTTATCTTATTATGCTGTTTTTGGAATTATATGTTTACCTTAGTTAGGTCCGGAGATATAAGGTTACCGAATTTACCCGTTTTTACCACCTTAGCGTTTGACTTTCCCAAAACCCCGTCTTAGTAGATCTATACATCCTGATGGGAGCTCACATATGAAATTTCAACTTTCTAGCATTAGTAGTTTGGGCTGGGCGATGATGAATCAGTCAGTCAGTCACTCAATAACGTTACTCTTTTAATTATATAGATGAGATTGTTGAGACTCCGCTGGACAAACAAAATCTGTTTTAAATTTGAAGGTTAAACCCCGCAGAAAGGTAAAATTCTGTTTGAGATTTAGCGTTTGGTATTTTCACGTTTTCAGTGTTGCCGTGGTGGTGTTTGGGGAACTTCTGGAATTTTGGGGATTTTTAGGTAAAAAAGTATATTGCGCATATCTAGAGAAAAATACCTTTTAAACCACATACGTTTCATCAATATTGGTGGACAATAACATGCCTAAAAGTGTACGACAAGAAATCGTGCGGCCTATTTATATATAAGATTGTTCACGAATAATGCTTTTTATCAAGAGATTATCATGATAATGTAACTTATCAATAAATTTCTTTCTTGGCAACCTGTTGCTGATATTAAATTCTTGCTGAACATTTGATAACATTTTTTATGTATTAATAAAATTGATTTTAACCTAATTTAAAAAAAAAATTTCATTTAAAATAAATGTAAACAAAGTTGACAGCTACAAATAAAAACAAATGAAAAAATAGAGCAATCGGCTGTGGAAATAAGAGTACATGTTAAATAAATCTACCTTGGGTCACCTGTATATATATTACACCATGGTACTAACACGCATGAGAAGAAAACAAACTTTGGAAAACGGTAACCTTTTTTTCAGAGATGCAAAAAACAGTACTATGTGTTCTCTACATTCGTGTTCGTAAAATTATTCATCATTTACACCTAGCAAACATTTTAAAAGTTGTAAAAAACAACAACAAAATTTTCAACGAGCGTAATAATGGTTAAAGGCGATCAAAAAAAGCACCAACACTTTTGAAAATAGGCAAAAATCACCGAAAAGTGTTACTTTTATAAAAAAAAATTTTTTCGGTGAGCGCAATAATGACTAATGGCAATCGATGGAGGGCATCAATACAATTGAGAAATGGGGGTTGTCACTTTCTGAAATACTTGCATTCAGAAGTTATACCCAGCAAACTTTTGAAAATAGGCAAAAATCACCAACAATTGCTACGTTTATAAAAAGGAAAATCTTCAGTGAGCGCAATAATGACTAATAGCAATCGATAGAGGACAAAAATACAATTTGTCAACGGGGGTTGCCACATTCTGAAATACTTGCATTCAGAAGTTAAATCGCTGAAAAAAGTTTTCGCTTATAAAAAGAAAAATCTTTGGTGAGCGCAGTAACGGCTAATGGCAGTCAATAGAGGGCATCAATACAATTCAGAAATGGGGGCTGTCACTTTCTGAAATACTTGCATTCAGAAGTTATACCCAGCAAACTTTTGAAAATAGGCAAAAATCACCAAAAAGTGTTACGTTTATAAAAAGAAAAATCTTCGGTGAGCGCAATAATGACTAATGGCAATCGATAGAGGACAAACAACGGGGGTTGTCACCTTCTGAAATACTTGCGTTCAGAAATTATACCCAGCAAACTTTTTGATAAAATCGCTGCAAAAAGTTTTCGCTTATAAAAAAAATCTTCGGTGAGCCCAATAACGGCTAATGGCGATCAAGATAGGGCATCAATACAATTCAGAAATCGGGGTTGTCATTTTTGAAATACTTGCATTCAGAAGTTATACCCAGCAATCTTTTGAAAATATGCAAAAATCACCAAAAAGTGTTACGTTTATAAAAAGAAAAATCTTTCAAATAAAACAAAAGTATTGAAAATCGGTTTACAAATTACAGAGTTATGCATGGGGGAGCAAATTTCCCCCATCCGATTTTCGAAAAAAAATATGGGACCAAAGTGCAGGCAAACCCTTTCCAACAAAAAAAGAAATTTAAAAATCGGTTCACAAATGACAGAGTTATGCGTGTACAAACATAAAAAAGTAAAAAAAAAATAATATACCCGTACAAAATAGTTGGAATTACCGCAGTTAAACAGCAAAATAACAAACAGTCAAAGACAAACGCAGTCAATAAACCGTCAGCCAAATATCGCACCAAGTTCAGCAACAAATTCGGTAAAACCGAAAACCCGGTTTAAAAAAAAACCCGGGTTCAAAAACCGAAACGAACCGGGTCTGAATCCCGAAAAACTGGACACAAATCCCCTAAATCCGAGAAGTTCCCGGCAAAAATCAAAAACGGCAACGCCGAAATACTCACTCAATTCAAAAACACAGCACCAACCAACAAACTTACGACCTTACTGCAGGAGTTTGACCTTGAGAGTCCCTTTGCCAGTGTTAGTGTATTTTTATGCAGCTGTTAAGTTTCTCTGTACTTCTTGTTGTCCGTATGATTACACTCATACACAGCTCACACCGCGTTATTCCAATCTTACTCAACTAAGATTAATCTTACTCAAAATTTGTAATTGTATTGTGAAAAAGATTTTTACCCCCTAGCGTATAGATGTTTACTATCAAAAATTTTAATTATTAAAAACCGCTAGATGTGCTGCAAGGGCGTGCTTACACGTATACAGAAATAAAACGTTTTATGCAACGCTGAAAAAAGTTTGCTAAGTGAGTGAAAAAGTCTGCCAAGTGACAAAAAATGTAGCTAAAAAGTTTGATTTCTTCACGGTGATGTTACAAACTATGTTTGAACAGTTGTTCAATCATTCAGTTACACCCCGTCTTCACGAGACATAAGTTTGGAAATTTGTGTGTTAACAATTGTCAAAATTCTGTCCTAACACAGCGTCTTCACGAGACATTAACTTTGAGATAACATGAGAAAAAACGTCGGCAGGATACTAAAAACAAAATGTCGAATTTTCTCTTAATCTCATAATAGGGGAAGACGTAATTTTACTTTTCCGCTAAGATTTCATTTTATGCATATGCCCATCGAGCTAACATGTACTACTTTTGCATAATTAGTTACTTTATTTTTAATTTTTCACACAAATTTAAATTTATAAATCAATTAAACACATTTATTCATTTATTTAACACAGAAATTTTATTAAAAATATCGCTTTTCATTTCTTTTAATAAACACTCACACATGCACACTATTTTATTTTCATATAAATGCGTTTTTTGACAGTTCATCTCATAAGATTGTTGTTATAAGAATTCTTATAACAACGCTCTCATAAAAATTCTTATAACATTGAGATAACACTAATTTGAAGTCTACACGTAACATAATTCTCTCTGCGATTGAATTTGACAATCTCATCTTACATATTATGTTACGTGTAGACCTCAAGTAACACAAGAAATTAACGTGTGGACCGAATGTGTTTGTGTCCTAACACATGTTTGGAAATCAATGTTAAAACAAAGCCCGGGGAAATATGTTAAGGTGGTTTTATACTTTGCACATTATTTTTGTTCATATTCATAAAAATTTTTAAAACAGAAAAATAATGAAGAGAAATCTATAAAAAATACAAAATGCCGTGCAAATTTACTACACGAATATATCAAATTTGTGTCCAAACATCAGTACGTTTACGCCCCCTTTAACATAAGTTTGAAAACATGCATTTTTGTGACGTCTTCTGCACACGTTATTTCTTGTATTAAGAAATATCAAGTGTCTCGTGAAGACGAGGTGTTAACAAAAAGTGAACAACTGAACGAAAATAAGGAACTTCTTCATATTTTTGTTGTGAACAAAAATTACTAGTCAGTAGAAAGAACGATTCATAGCAGAATAATATAACAGTTAGCCGCATAACTAATACAAATGTACATTTTGGTATAGAAAATGTCAAACATTAATAGAGAGGGTATGTATGTGTTTGTATATCAAAAGCAGCAAACATACGTGTGGTATTCTGTGTGCAATTTTACATATACACAACATTTGACAGTTCGTACCAGGAAAAAAGTAAATAAAAAAAATAAACAGCTGGCGTTCCAGGGCTACCTTGTATATTATTCTACAATGGAACGATTATGCCCAACTCTAGTACAAATTTACCATATGAAAAAGTGACATTCCATATGGCAAATACACATACCATGGGAAATAATTATACAGGTGACCGCATAAGGGAAACAAATACAACAAAAAAATAGATGATGCTTGTCAAAAATTTATATGAGCTGGACGTGGATTATGCACAATACTAGCAGAGCAAAAATAATCAGCTGACGTTATGCTGCCACCTGTATACTAATTTCACCATGACACATACATAATTGCAAAAAAACGCACATTAATAAAACAAATCTACCACACTTTTATATACACACAATTCTTTTTTCACAATATATTTTTAATAATAAGGCATAATTCTTTAATTTTATTAGAATTTAAACATTTTTAGCGTGTTATTCAGTGAGTAAAATTTTTAAATTTTTTCTTTTTGTTTATTTTCTTCTGTTCGTTGCCATTTTTGTCTCTTTTTAACAGAGCCGTAAGAACAATTGAAAAACCTGATTGTAGCGTTTTTTACCTGTCACTTATGTGATTTCTGTATATTTTTTGCCCAAAGTAAGAAAAAACGCTCACTCAAAGTAAGAAGAACACACCGACAATGGTTTTTGACATTTCTTGGTTAAAATACGAGTAGAGCAGAAGATAGTCATCTGCCGTTATGCTGCCACCTGGTAATGAATTCGCCTTGGCTCTACTCATATTCATGGTGGAATAAGTCCCCGTCCAGACTTGCAATTTTTGTTGCAGAAACTCTTAAGCTTGTTGGTGAGAGAGGTGAGAAGATTGGGGAGGGGTACACAGTTTTATGTGCTCTGCAATTCTCTTTTGCTTTGAAATTCGCACTGTCAATTTGAAGTTTGCTGTAGGTTTATTTGACGTTTTATTTTATTTTATATAATAAAATTGCAAAACTAGAATTTCATGTGTGGACACTATGCAATTCTGCAGCAGAATTTAAGAAAATTGCAGCAACAAAAATTGCAAGTCTGGACGGGGACTAATATAACAGGTAGCCGCATAACTAATACAAATGTACATTTTGCGGTACGAAATGTCAAACATTAATAGAGAGGGTATATGTGTGTTTGTGGCCATAAGCAGCAAACCCAGGAAACTATTTTGGCCGACATGTCTAGCATCAGAAAAAATCTGAGACTTTACCAGACAATCAGCCAAGTTGTCTTAAATTCCCTCAGACATTTAGCGGATCAGTACGCAGTTTTCTGGTACGACGTTTCTGCACATTGTCTGAAATATTACACGATTAATATCAGAATAGCCTGCACATTATCCGAAGTCGATTTAATTTCCTTTAAGGCATTTAACAGAGTAGTCTGCATATTTTCTAATGTACGTCTTACGCCTTTTAGCAGTCACTTCTGCACATTGTCTGATTTTAGTTTTCGTTACAGTTCTCATTTATCTCTTGAGCTTATACGCACAATTATTTGAGTTTTTAAACTTATATAATATGGGTAAATGTTTTCTGATGAACTGCCATAAGCAGCACAACAATGCACGGAGAATTTTAAACGACATTTCTGATAAATTTCTAATTTTAGCTCCGACTTCTTCTCTGATATTAATACGCCAGGACGTAAAACGTATCAGATAAATCGGAAAATTTTCTGATGTTTTGTCAGACACTTCCCCGACATTTATAAGACATGTCGAAAACTCCTTTAGAATTTCCCTAGGAAATTCGTCGGAATTCGTACAGAGTTCTGTTAGACCTTTCGGTATAGTTTTTAGAATTTCCTCAAACAAAGAGATCCGGTTTCTTGTCAACCACTAATATGATTTTCGGTACGTTTTCTGACCGACATCGGATACGAATTCAGCATCTTGTGCAGACTTTCTGGCCGTCTTCAGACCGAAATCGGCAAATATTATTTGCTGGGAAACATTCAAATGGTATTGTGTGTAAAACGTAGTTACTTAACATATACACAACATTTGACAGATCGTACCACGAAACAAACATATAAAAAATAGTCAGCTGGCATTCCAGGGCTACCTTGTATGTATATTATTCTACCTTTTTCATATTTTAGCCAAGAGGTGTCAAAAATATTGTCGGTGGTGTGTTCCAAGGTGTATCTAACAGGTGGGATCACTAGGTCAGCTGACTGGCCTGATTAAACGTCAAACTTAGTAGTGCTGATGAAATGCTCATAGTATCACCACTACCTTTAAACTATCAAACACCAGAGTACGAAGAATGCTCGAATTGATTTCTCTCGCGAACGAATTTAATTAGTACGAATTTTATTTTTCCTACTGTAAAGAATTTTTCTTTTTTATTCGCGAATTTTATAACTAGAATTCGTGAGAGAAATTTATTTCGAATTCTTCAAGTTTGTTTTCCTCTCGCAAATTTTATAAATAAAATTCGTATGGAAAAAAAAATAAATACCTTTTCTCAAATATAATAAAATAAAATTCGCGAGAGGAATAAGAATGGAAAATATAGAAAATAATATTTTGGGAATAGTATTCTTGTGCATGGTAGAATTATACTACAGGTAGTAGCGAAGCTACAACAACCCAAAAACGGCAAAAACAACACGGCTTTTTATTGTTGTTTATGTTCGAGGTTGTCAAAAAGCACAAAAGAAAATTTGAAAAAAAATGTATATGTTCACATGTGTGTGTTTACTTCGCCATGTTTTTTTCAGTAGTGTGGGTGTGTGTTGGTATAACATAAACAACTTTTGACAGAGTCGAACCATGGTAGAATAATTCAGGTAGTGGTGAAGCGTTAACAAACTTTTTTTTTTAGTTCGACTCTGTCAAAAGTTGTTTATGTTATACCAACACACACCCACACTACTGAAAAAAACATGGCGAAGTAAACACACACATGTGAACATATACATTTTTTTCAAATTTTCTTTTGTGCTTTTTGACAACCTCGAACATAAACAACAATAAAAAGCCGTGTTGTTTTTGCTGTTGTTGGGTTGTTGTAGCTTCGCTACTACCTGTAGTATAATTCTACCATGAGTCGAACTCAAAAAAAAAAGTTCGTTAACGCTTCACCACTACCTGTATTATTCTACCATGTTCTTGTGTATACATTTGTTTTCTTTGACAAAAGAAATGTATGTATGTATTGCAGTTATAGATGTGTGTACATATGCTGTGTTACGTAACACAGCATATGTACACACATCAGTACTGCTTATTGATAGTTATGTATGTATGTGTTGAAAAATAACTACAGTAATTGTGTTTTGAAAATATGAATGTGTGGATGTACGTAGGTACCCTGCAGCTAAATATACAACTAGTTACGTTTTGGGACAGTCATTATAATAGTTGTAAGGTTACTAGTCAACAAAGGACTGTCATCTTACTAGTTGTAATGAAGCTAGTAGCGATACTAGTCAAACAACAACGTTTTGGAACAGTCATACAACTAGTTGTAATGATAGTAGCAATTTAAATTTTTTTTTTTAAATTACATATTTTCAAGTGTAAATACATAAAACAAAATTTTAGCTGTAAATACAATAAGTAGAAAAAACTATAAATAAAGAAACTAGTAAGTGCACTAGTCTATAATAACTAGTATTTCAACTAGCACATAACTATGTACAAATGAACTATGACAATGTTAAAATCGATAGTTCGATATATGGAAAAAGGACAGTTATGCAACTAGTCTGAATAAAAAAGCAACTAGTATATATCTAGCCACATAATAGTCCTTTTGTCTGCAGGGTATTTATGATTGCGTAGGGATGAGTGGGGTGTACACACATTCATACGAATATACATAAATATTCATATATACATACAAGGGTTAAATTTACCATTGAAAGTGCTTTTTTTTTGTAACAATTACAAGAAGTGCCAATAAGCATCGATTGAAAGACAATAATAATGTATGTGCGTATGTACATTGGGGGAGCACTTTACTGTACGCAGAAAATTTTATAATAACTACCTACTATGAAAAAATTTTATAATATATTTTGCATACATATGGGTAATTCCGTGTCAAATCGACCAGTAGTTAGCCACGACCCGATCTATTTTGATGAAATTTGGTCAGATGTTTTCTTTCATCCTACCTATAATGATATTATGCCAAAGGAAAAATTCAAAATGTTTATTTCAAAAGTTATGACATATTCAAAATTACATAATTTCGACAAATAGGTACCTGTACCGAATGTGTTGAGTTTTTAAATATCTGGATGAATTTTATGACATTTTAAAGAGAATATGTATGGAAAAATTACTTATCTATAAAGTTTAAAAACTTTGAACACTGACTAAATCAAAAACCTATTTTTTTATCGGCTGAATTTTTTTTTCTATAATATGTCTAAATGTCTTTTAAAAAAAGATGGCTTTTTCGTGTCTTTTTAGGACTTTGATTTTTTCCTTTCACAACCTTTAAGAAAATAGTATGTATCACAAAAATTTTGGCTTTAATTATATTAAAGCAAACAAATTTGAAAATATCTTCGAAATTTATTTTTGTTTTCCATACAAATTCTATACGAAACAAACGCATAGAAATCCAAGTTCCACAAATTTTAAAATTGTTTTAAAAATAAATCAATATTATAAAATATAAGTGTAGGTATGCATGTATGTATTTTAAATTTTGTTTTTAGTCCCTACATACATATATAAATTTTATTTTTACTACGTGATTAACACAATTAGAACCTTAATTTTTAGCAATAAATGTTAAATTTAAATTAAAGTTTTGGAAAGAAAATAAGTAATAACATTGATAAAATTGTGCTTTTTCTAATTTGGCGGAATTTTATGTTAAAAAGGTAAATTTTTTGTTAAAAAGGTAAATTTTTTGTCATCGCACTCCCTACCGTCCGAACTAAGTGAGGGAGTCATAATTAAGCTGCCCAAGAAGGGAGATCTCACAGAATGCAAAAACTGGAGAGTTTTAACACTGCTGTATGATCAATAAGGTGTTAGCTACTTTAATCAACGCGAGACTGTCATACCCACTCGAATCAGGTCTTCGAAACGAACAAGGTGGTTTCATGCCTCACCGCTCTTGCACTGACCATGTAAATAGTCTACGTATCATAGTAGAGGAATCTGTGGAATGGCGATCTCCATTATACCTAATCTTCATCGACTTCGCCAAATCATTCGACACTCTCCATCATCAGGCGATTTGGAACGCACTTCGATGCAAGGGAGTTCCAGTTGAACTAATCGGCCATATCAGAACTCAACAAGCAGAGTACTGCATGAACGCTTGATGAGCAACCCTATTGGTATAAGGACTGGAGTGCGACAGGGATGTATTTTAACACCGCTGTTATTTAACATCGTACTGGACTCCGTTTTGCACCAAAAACACGCATTAATACAACTAAGATGATTGATTTAATTATTAATTTTTGCTCGATGTAAGAAATTCTCACAAATTACAGAAAAGAAACAAGGCATAGTTGCCAGATGACATAGGGTAAAATTCGTCAAATTTTGAGCGAAAAATTGTAAAGAAATCTACTTAATAAACAGAATGATAATTAATAATAAATAACATAACAAATAAATTCACAGTTTTTACACAAAATAAACGAAATTCTTGTCAATAAAATGATCAATTTATTAATATGATTATTTCGAACGTATTTGCTTTGTGAATCCAAATTGATTATTAGGCTAAGGTTCTTAACGTTATATTCAGAAAGAATTTGGCATGATTAATATTCCAAGGAAAAATTAACGTCAACTTAATTTTTCAACGTACACAGCAGAACAGAGTAGTGCCACTTTCGGAAGCCGCTACACTTCCATCGTCAGTGCTCACGTGTATTTGCTATCACTTGTCAGGTGGCTCGTTGAATGTGATTTTAATTCTTATATATACAACTTTTTCGTGAAAATTGAATACGAGAATTAAATCACTATCAAGCTGATATTAAAGTGCACTTTCCCAGCGTTGCCATCGGTTTATTTTTCTTCATTCCCATTTTTCTGATTTTTGTTCTACTCAAGACAAACTTTTTTGGTTTGATTTTATACTTAAGTATATAGAACATGTAAACATGTGAAAAGCTCAAGCCAGTAGCTAAATGTTTATTAATATGATTATTTCGAACGTATTTGCTTTGTGAATCGAAATTGATTATTAGGCTAAGGTTCGTAACGTTATATTCAGAAAGAATTGGGCATGATTAATATTTTTTAGAAAATCAATATTTTTTGAGCTCAAATGATCTAAATTTATATTTGCATAAATTAATGCGAAATGAACTGTATATATGTAACCTAAAAATTCTTGTTTAAGAATACCAATTTAGTAATATACTTTTTGTACAACTAATACACGTAATCTCAAAAAATAGGTGTATGTATCTGATGCGTAAATTACACATTAGATATATAAAAAAAACTCTCAATTAAATAAATTATGTATGTATTAACAAATACTTTATTACGTAATAGCTACATATATACAAAAGTTTGCATATTTAACGAAAACAGCAATTAAGAAAGTTATTTGGAAATTATTGCATAGTTATTTCGTGTATAATAATTGCAAGTACATGTATCTGTGCCCACAAGGAATAACGACTAAACTCGATTTTGGCTAGTGAGAATTTTAAAATCGCTGTGTAAAATCAGGGAAATTAGATTAAGCTAATGCTAGCAATTTTATACTATATTAATTTGTAATTTAATTTATAATGAAACAACAGTTAAGTTAAGAGAAATAAACAAAATTATAAAGATAAATACACTTTATCCTAACGCGACTTAACTCTTATACCTTGTGACCACAGATATATCTTTTATATTACTTTGTGAAGGGTATATAAGATTCGGCATAGCCGAATATAGCACTCTCACTTGCTTATATTCGTGTTGTTTCTGAGAAATGCTCAAGATATTAACCTGAATAAATTATTTTGAAAACTGTAAAGAATGCAATTTTAAGCATAGGTATTACCTATAGTAAAAAAATTAAGTTATTATTCAAATTAGAGATGTGCGCGTGAGTGAGTTTTCGATCACGATCACGCACGATCACGAAAAAAATATTTTTTTCACGCACGCTCACGCACAGCAAGTTTTAAGACTCTCACGATCACGCACGCTCACGATCAAATTTGATTCTATCACGCGCGCTCACGCACGACAAAAGCTTAAGCTTTCACGATATTTATTTTTTTTATATCCCACAAAAAAAAACAAATCGAGCATCGAAACGAGTTTTTGAAATAATATCCATGGGGATTCTCATTGTGAGTGTACATTTTGGGTTTTTCATTTTCTTTTTTTAAATTTACCAATTTAATTAATAGAAATATGAGAAGGTGCTATAGTTTTCGCCTCATTCACTTATTCAATATAAAATAACATTTTTCTATTTTTTTAATTTTTGTGGATTGAGCGTTACATTTGCTTTCACGGTTGTTCTCGGAATGACTTTTTGAAAGCAAATCAGAAATTTCTGAACGGATAATGCTCTCTTTATCGTTTCTGCCCATCCGCTGCTGTTAACTTTTTTACCATCCTAAAATTTATAGATAATTATATATAAGAATTTTGTTAACGTAATGCTCAATATATTTTCTTACGAATTTAATATTTCTTAGAGCCCACTATATTTTGAATTTAAAACAATTCAGATGTATAATCTTCGATAAGTTTTAACATAAACTCCTTATTTACACACTAAAAAATTTCAATTAAATTAAAAAACTGCAATACATTATTATTGATTGATGAAACTTTTTGCAATTTAAACTATTTAACAAAATTCGCAAAACTTTTAAATATTTAGAAGTGCAACCCTACGCTGTTATTTTATTAATTAAACAATATTGAAGCATGCTAAAAACAAGTAACGCTCAACACACATAAGTGCGTACCACAACAATTTCTTAAAACAGTTATAATTCCTATTATTTTTCAAATATTTGATGCAAAACACCATACAATTCCGATACATCAGTTTGTATGAAGAGAGTATAAACATTCGTTCTTTATTTTTAACACATAATCGTCAGTGTTACATAAAAAAAAGCTTATGTACCTTTATTTATATATTAAATAATATATTAAATCATGCTGGAGTAGATTTCATTTTAAAATGTATGCGTTTATTGTATGAAATACTTTCAATATTTTCAAACCCATTAACCCATTATGGGCAAAATGAAATTTTAAGCATTTTTCGCCTGGCTTTTTACGTAAAAACACCGCTATCTTAAAGACTGGACGATATAGCGGTACTCAATATTTTATTTTATAGGGAACCTTCCAAGCTTTCATTTGGTGTATATATGTAAGCTGTCATTTGTTAAATATGAAAGTTATGTAACTCTAATATTAGTTTATGTACCAGATTTGCAAAATATTTCGTAAAAATTCATATTAGACAGAATCTTTAGTAAGTGACGCCGTGGTGCGAAATATCATAGAAGACAAAATCTTTGTGTCCGCTGTTTCAGTAAATAAGCGGTATATCGTATTTCAAACGTTTTGACTTTTTGTGTGCAGGGTTGTCTTCAGCTTACAAACATATTTTTCTTTATGTCAGACATGTCGGCATAAAAGGTTCCTGGGTTTCTTTTGCTGTCGACACACGTACTTTCGGTCCGAAGTAGGGCAGAAAGTCTGCACAAGATGCCGAATTCGTATTCGAAGACGGTCCATATGAGTGGTTAACAAGAAAACGAAAATCTTTGTCTGAGAAAATTCTAGAAACTTTGCCGAAACTCTCCACGAATTCTGACGAATCTTTTAAGGAATTTGCGACATGTCGCAGAAAACTCGGTTCATCTAAAATTAGAAACTTATCAGAAATGTCGTATAAAATTCGCAAATTAAATCAAGATATTGTAGGAGTAAAGAGGAAATTGTTTTCAGCAAGCTACGAAATGTAATTTCGTTAGTGCGTAAAAATTAAATTTTTAAAATCCCGCACGATCACGCACAGAATTTAATTTGTAAATCACGCTCACGCACGATTGCGTGATTATTTTTTAATTTCGTCTCGATCACGCGTGCGATGTCCATGTTCTGCCTTATCAATGTATTTGGTGATAGTGCAATCGAAATGGAATATTTAACAATTTCTTTCTGTCTCTTTTCTTTCTATTAAAAATGGTTGTTGACAGCGAATCTCATGGCAAACATTGATGCTCAGCCATATGTTCGGGCATCGATGGCAGAGCATGGACGAAACATGGACATGAGCGGTCTACATTAGCCACATACGATGTCCGACATGATATTCATACCAACTTCATGGCTAATGTAGACCCCCGGTTATGTCAACAAGACAGTTGGATTTTCATCTTGTAATATATGTATGAAGAGTTCATACATAGACGAGGGCATGTCAATAAAACCGTGAGTTTTTAAATTTTCCGCCTTTTATCTGAAAGGGCAACACTGCTCCTTTCAATACGTATCTGTCAGTTGATAGGAGCAATATTGCCCTTTCAGTTACAAGGCGGTAAATTAAAAAAGTCACGGACTTACTGACACGCCCTCGTATATGTATCACGTCTTGTGTTTGAAATCTATTGAAAGTATACTACCGACAATATAAAAAAATGTGCCATACCTATCTAAAATCCTAATCTGATGCCCGTTTGACTCGTTAATCCTCAAATTTCGAGCAAATAGCGAAAAATAGACGATTTTCGAGATTTTTAAGAGCTTTTCGAAGTTTGCGGAGTAACTGCCTGCGAACAGATATTGTCATGCTTTAGTTTGATTTTTTTTGGAACAAGTTTACTTTACCAACATTCCGCCGATATTAATAAAACTTCCCTATCTGATAGAAAACTTGATTCTAAGAAGAAAATGTTATGTACAAAAATCCCCGGAAAAGCATATTTTCGGAGTTACGACCCCCACAGTTTTGCAAATCATGTGCATTTTCTAGATACATTTTTGCTACAGTGTAACAATATGGGTATCATATAAATGATTTTATGTCTAGCTGACCTTCAGCCGGGCTTATTGATTTTCTCATCTAGGTATGTCGAATAGCAGTTTCACTGAAAAATGATTTCCTGCGTAGACGGCCTTCGGCCGGACTTATTGATTTTCTCCTCTAGGTATGTCGAGTAGCGGCCTCGCTGAAGAATGATGTCCTTCGTAGCCGGCCATCAGCCGGGCTTAATGATTTTCTCCTCTAGGTATGTCGAATAAAAGCTTCGCTGAAGAATGATTTCCTGCGTAGCCGCCCTTCGGCCGGGCTTAATGATTTTCTCCTCTAGGTATGTCGAATAGCAGCTTCGCTGAAGAATGATTTTTTGCCTTGCTGGCCTTCGGCCGGGTTCATTGCTTTTCTCCTCAGGGTATGTCGAAAAGCGTCTTCGCTGAAGAATAATTTTTTGTTTTTTTTATAACATATGGTTTTTTTCAAAAATAAATAAAAAAATATAGTATTTGTTTTTATGCTTTTTTTATGATGATTTGGAATTTCTCCGTGCCCCTTGCTATACAAGGGATGGGAGGTTTACTTGGCTGAACCTTAGGTTATAACGCCATCAACAATTTCTAAAAGGAGTCTCTTCCAAGATAATTCCAAGCGACGTATACCGTCGCACACGAAGCCGGAACTCCCAAAATCCACTCCTTGCCTCTTCGCTATTGAGTTTTTGTTTGGTTCTCCAACCAATTATCAATATATATTTATTTTTGTCCAAAAGTGAGGTTTTGTTTGGTTCTCCAACCAGTTATCAATATTTCTCTTTATAATAGTTTTTTTGCATGTGGTTAATGGAAACCACGGTTTACCGTTAACCGACGCCAACCACTAATCACATGCGGTGTGAGACGCAAAACTCTCGAAGGCCACTAAACGACAGTGGCCTGGTTGCATTTACGATGTAATTGCCAACGACGCGTGATGTTGACTCGCCCAGAGCTGTTTTACGAATCTGTTTTTATGCTTACTAGCATACAATAATGTTGATAATCTTTCATATGATACCCACATTGTTACACAGTATCAAAAATTTTTGTAGAAAATACCTATGATCTGTAAAACTTTGGGGGCCCGTAACTCCAAAATATGCGCTTCCGGGGATTTTTGCACTTAACATTTTTTTCTTAGAATTTAATTTTCTATCAGATAGCGAGTTTTTATTAAAATCGGAGGAATGTCGGTAAAGTAAACTTAAACCTTTTTTTTTTGGACACAACTGTCAATCAATGGATTGAATTTTCTGATGCCCATTTTTTATTAACGATTTTTAATAGTTGAATTAACGATATATATCTTTTTTATCGTTAAATTGACGATTTTCTAACAAATTTTTCTGGCAGCTATGGTTGTATTGTTGCCTAATACTGCCACCTGGTATTATTCGCCTTGACATATAGTTCAACAGTAAAACTTATACGTATGTGAACAAATCAAACTCCAATAGACCGTAACACTGTTTGTGTTTACATTTTTCCATTGTTGTCTTTTATTTTTTGTAGTGAGTTTTAAAAACCAAACAAAATCAGGCAAAGAATTAAGAAACGTACAGTACATTTGTACACTAAAGCTCGGCTATAACAAACATGGCGATATTTTAAAATTTACTCGTTATTGATTGATTTTAATAAAGTAAATAAAATAATGACTGTGCACAAAAGAAAGAAATACCAGTATACAGCTAAACTCCTTACAAAATGAACTGCGTTACACCCAAAAAGTATTTTTGCTGTGAAATCGAAATAAATTCTTGTGCAACATTCAAACAAAAGCCAAAATTAAGCTTAGACCAATAGAAAACAAACTGCGTACAGCGTTTTGGGTAAAAAATAAAACTATGGGGTGATAATCACCAACAACCTTTACATTCAGCAAAAAATGTTCAAAACCACCCAAAAAGTATTTTTGCTGTAAAATTTAAAATAATTCTTGTGCAAGATTAAAACAGCGCCAAAATAAAGCTCAGACCAATAGAAAACAAATTGCGTACAGTTTTTTGGGGAAATAACAAAACTATGGGGTGATAATCAGCAACAAACTTTTCCATTCCGCAAAAAATGCTCAAAAACACCCAAAAAGTATATCTGTTTTAAAATCTAAAATAATTCTTGTGCAAGATTAAAACAGCGCCAAAATAAAGCTTAGACCACTAGAAAACAAATTGCGTAGAGCTTTTTGGGTAAAAAATAAAACTATGTTGTGATAATCATTAACAAACTTTTACATTCCGCAAAAAATGGTCAAAAACACCCAAAAAGTATTTTCGCTGTAAAATCTTAAACAATTCTTGTGTAAGATTAAAACAAAAGCCAAAATTAACCTTAGATCAATAGGAAACAAACTGCGTACAGCTTTTTGGGTAAAAAATTAAACTATAAGGTGATAATCACCAACAAACTTTTCAATTCCGCAAAAAACGCTCAAAAACACCCAAAAAGTATTTTTGCTGTAACATCTAAAATAAATATTCTGCAAGATTGAAACAAAAGTTTAAAATAAGCTTAGATCAATAGAAAACAAACTGCGTACAGGTTTTTGTGTAAAAAATAAAACTATGGGGTGATAATCACCAACAAACTTTTACATTCCGCAAAAAATGCTCAAAAACACCCAAAAAGTATTTTTGCTGTAAAATCGAGAATAATTCTTGTGGAAGATTAAAACAAAAGCCAAAATAAAGTTTAGACCAATAGAAAACAAAATGCATACAGTGTTTTGCGTAAAAAAAACTATGGTGTGATAATCACCAACAAACTTTTACATTCCGCAAAAAATGCTCAAAAACACCCAAAAAGTATTTTCGCTGTAAAATCTAAAACAATTCTTGTGCAAGATTAAAACAAAAGCCAAAATTAACCTTAGATCAATAGGAAACAAACTGCGTACAGCATTTTGGGTAAAATATTAAACTATGGGGTGATAATCACCAACAAACTTTTCAATTCCGCAAAAAACGCTCAAAAACACCCAAAAAGTATTTTTGCTGTAAAATCTAAAATAATTCTTGTGCAAGATTGAAACAAGAGCCAAAATTAACCTTAGACCAATAGACAACAAACTGCGTACAGTTTTTTGGGGAAATAAAAAACTATGGGGTGATAATCAGCAACAAACTTTTCCATTCCGCAAAAAATGCTCAAAAACACCCAAAAAGTATTTCTGCTGTAAAATCTAAAATAATTCTTATGCAAGATTAAAACAGCGCCAAAATAAAGCTTAGACCAATAGAAAACAAATTACGTAGAGCTTTTTGGGTAAAAAATAAAACTATGTTGTGAGAATCATTAACAAACTTTTACATTCCGCAAAAAATGCTCAAAAACACCCAAAAAGTATTTTCGCTGTAAAATCTTAAACAATTCTTGTGTAAGATTAAAACAAAAGCCAAAATTAACCTTAGATCAATAGAAAACAAACTGCGTACAGCTTTTTGGGTAAAAAATTAAACTATGGGGTGATAATCACCAACAAACTTTTCAATTCCGCAAAAAACGCTCAAAAACACCCAAAAAGTATTTTTGCTGTAAAATCTAAAATAAATCTTCTGCAAGATTGAAACAAAAGTTTAAATTAAGCTTAGATCAATAGACAACAAACTGCGTACAGGTTTTTGTGTAAAAAATAAAACTATGGGGTGATAATCACCAACAAACTTTTCCATTCCGCAAAAAATGCTCAAAAACACCCAAAAAGTATTTTTGCTGTAAATTCTAAAATAATTCTTCGACAAGATTAAATCAAAAGCCAAAATAAAGCCTTGACCAATAAAAAACAAAACGCGTACAGGCTTTTGGGAAAAAAATAAAACTATGGGGTGATAATCACCAACAAACTTTTCCATTCCGCAAAAAACGCTCAAAAAAACCCAAGAAGTATTTTTGCTGTAAAATCTAAAATAATTCTTGCGCAAGATTGACACAAAAGTTCAAATTAAGCTTAGACCAATAGAAAAAACAATGCGTACAGTTTTTTGGGTAAAAAATAAAACTATGAGTGATAATCCCTAACAAACTTTTCCATTCCGCAAAAAATGCTCAAAAACACCCAAAAAGTATTTTTGCTGTAATATCTAAAATAATTCTTCTGCAAGATTAAAACAAAAGCCAAAATTAACCTTAAGCCAATTTAAAACAATCTGCGTAGAGCTTTTTGGGTAAAAAATAAAACTATGGTGTGATAATCATTAACAAACTTTTACATTCCGCAAAAAATGCTCAAAAACACCCAAAAAGTATTTTCGCTTTAAACTCTAAAACAATTCCTGTGCAAGATTAAAACAAGAGCCAAAATTAACCTTAGACTAATGGAAAACAAACTGCTTACAGCTTTTGGGTAAAAATTAAACTATGGGGTGATAATCACCAACAAACTTTTCAATTCCGCAAAAAACGCTCAAAAACACCCAAAAAGTATTTCTGCTGTAAAATCTAAAATAATTCTTGTGCAAGATTAAAACAGCGCCAAAATAAAGCTTAGACCAATAGAAAACAAATTGCGTAGAGCTTTTTGGGTAAAAAATAAAACTATGTTGTGATAATCATTAACAAACTTTTACATTCCGCAAAAAATGCTCAAAAACACCCAAAAAGTATTTTCGCTGTAAAATCTTAAACAATTATTGTGTAAGATTAAAAGAAAAGCCAAAATTAACCTTAGATCAATAGGAAACAAACTGCGTACAGCTTTTTGGGTAAAAAATTAAACTATGGGGTGATAATCACCAACAAACTTTTCAATTCCGCAAAAAACGCTCAAAAACACCCAAAAAGTATTTTTGCTGTAAAATCTAAACGAATTCTTGTGCAAGATTCAAAAGAGAGCCAAAATTAACATAAGATCAATAAGAAACAAACTGCGTACAGTTTTTTGGGTTAAAAATAAAACTATGGGGTGATAATCACCAACAAACTTTTCCATTCCGCAAAAAACGCTCAAAAACACCCAAAAAGTATTTTTGCTCTAAAATCTAAAATAATTCTTGTGCAAGATTCAAACAAAAGCAAAAGTTAAGCTCAGACCAAAAGAAAACAAACTGCGTACAGTTTTAAGGGTAAATAATAAAACTATGGGGTGAAAATAACCAACAAACTTTTCCATTCCGAAAAAAATGCTCAAAAATACCCAAAAAGTATTTTTGCTGTAAAATCTAAACTAATTCTTCTGCAAGATTAAAACAAAAGCCAAAATAAAGCCTAGACCAATAGAAAACAAAATGCGTACAGTTTTTTTGGTAAAAAATAAAACTATGGTGTGATAATCACCAACAAACTTTTCCATTCCGCAAAAAACGCTCAAAAACAGCCAAAAAATATTTTTGCTGTAAAATCTAAAATAATCGTTGTGCAAGATTAAACCGAAAGCTTAACTTAAGCTTAGACCAATAAAAAACAAACTGCGTACAGGTTTTTGGGTAAAAAATAAAACTATGGGGTGATAATCACCAACAAACTTTTACATTCAGCAAAAAATGCTCAAAAACACCCAAAAAGTATTTTTGCTCTAAAATCTAAAGTAGTTCTTGTGCAAGATTCAAACAAAAGCAAAAATTAAGCTTAGACCAAAAGAAAACAAACTGCGTACAGTCTTAAGGGTAAAAAATAAAACTATGAGGTGATAATAACCAACAAACTTTTCCATTCCGAAAAAAATGCTCAAAAACACCCAAAAAGTATTTTTGCTGTAAAATCTAAAATAATTCTTTTGCAAGATTAAAACTAAAGCCAAAATTAACCTTAAGCCAATTTAAAACAAACTGCGTTCAGTTTTTTGGGTAAAAAATAAAACTATGGGGTGAGAATCATTAACAAACTTTTACATTCCGCAAAAAATGCTCAAAAACACCCAAAAAGTATTTTCGCTGTAAAATCTTAAACAATTCTTGTGTAAGATTAAAACAAAAGCCAAAATTAACCTTAGATCAATAGAAAACAAACTGCGTACAGCTTTTTGGGTAAAAAATTAAACTATGGGGTGATAATCACCAACAAACTTTTCAATTCCGCAAAAAACGCTCAAAAACACCCAAAAAGTATTTTTGCTGTAAAATCTAAAATAAATCTTCTGCAAGATTGAAACAAAAGTTTAAATTAAGCTTAGATCAATAGAAAACAAACTGCGTACAGGTTTTTGTGTAAAAAATAAAACTATGGGGTGATAATCACCAACAAACTTTTCCATTCCGCAAAAAACGCCCAAAAACACCCAAAAAGTATTTTTGCTCTAAAATCTAAAGTAGTTCTTGTGCAAGATTCAAACAAAAGCAAAAATTAAGCTTAGACCAAAAGAAAACAAACTGCGTACAGTTTTAAGGGTAAATAATAAAACTATGGGGTGAAAATAACCAACAAACTTTTCCATTCCGAAAAAAATGCTCAAAAATACCCAAAAAGTATTTTTGCTGTAAAATCTAAACTAATTCTTCTGCAAGATTAAAACAAAAGCCAAAATAAAGCCTAGACCAATAGAAAACAAAATGCGTACAGTTTTTTTGGTAAAAAATAAAACTATGGTGTGATAATCACCAACAAACTTTTCCATTCCGCAAAAAACGCTCAAAAACAGCCAAAAAATATTTTTGCTGTAAAATCTAAAATAATCGTTGTGCAAGATTAAACCGAAAGCTTAACTTAAGCTTAGACCAATAAAAAACAAACTGCGTACAGGTTTTTGGGTAAAAAATAAAACTATGGGGTGATAATCACCAACAAACTTTTACATTCAGCAAAAAATGCTCAAAAACACCCAAAAAGTATTTTTGCTCTAAAATCTAAAGTAGTTCTTGTGCAAGATTCAAACAAAAGCAAAAATTAAGCTTAGACCAAAAGAAAACAAACTGCGTACAGTCTTAAGGGTAAAAAATAAAACTATGAGGTGATAATAACCAACAAACTTTTCCATTCCGAAAAAAATGCTCAAAAACACCCAAAAAGTATTTTTGCTGTAAAATCTAAAATAATTCTTTTGCAAGATTAAAACTAAAGCCAAAATTAACCTTAAGCCAATTTAAAACAAACTGCGTTCAGTTTTTTGGGTAAAAAATAAAACTATGGGGTGAGAATCATTAACAAACTTTTACATTCCGCAAAAAATGCTCAAAAACACCCAAAAAGTATTTTCGCTGTAAAATCTTAAACAATTCTTGTGTAAGATTAAAACAAAAGCCAAAATTAACCTTAGATCAATAGAAAACAAACTGCGTACAGCTTTTTGGGTAAAAAATTAAACTATGGGGTGATAATCACCAACAAACTTTTCAATTCCGCAAAAAACGCTCAAAAACACCCAAAAAGTATTTTTGCTGTAAAATCTAAAATAAATCTTCTGCAAGATTGAAACAAAAGTTTAAATTAAGCTTAGATCAATAGAAAACAAACTGCGTACAGGTTTTTGTGTAAAAAATAAAACTATGGGGTGATAATCACCAACAAACTTTTCCATTCCGCAAAAAACGCCCAAAAACACCCAAAAAGTATTTTTGCTCTAAAATCTAAAGTAGTTCTTGTGCAAGATTCAAACAAAAGCAAAAATTAAGCTTAGACCAAAAGAAAACAAACTGCGTACAGTCTTAAGGGTAAAAAATAAAACTATGAGGTGATAATAACCAACAAACTTTTCCATTCCGAAAAAAATGCTCAAAAACACCCAAAAAGTATTTTTGCTGTAAAATCTAAAATAAATCTTTTGCAAGATTAAAACTAAAGCCAAAATTAACCTTACGCCAATTTAAAACAAACTGCGTTCAGTTTTTTGGGTAAAAAATAAAACTATGGGGTGATAATCACCAACAAACTTTTACATTCCGCAAAAAATGCTCAAAAACACCCAAAAAGTATTTTTGCTCTAAAATCTAAAATAATGCTTGTGCAAGATTCAAACAACAGCAAAAATTAAGCGTAGACCAAAAAAAAACAAACTGCGTACAGGTTTTTGGGCAAACAATAAAACTATGGGGTGATAATCACCAACAAACTTTTCCATTCCGCAAAAAATGCTCAAAAACACCCAAAAAGTATTTTTGCTGTAAAATATAAAATAATTCTTGTGCAAGATTGAAACAAAACCAAAGTTAACCTTAGAGCAAAAGAAAAGAAACTGCGTACAGTCTTATGGGTAAAAAATAAAACTATGGGGTGACAATAACCAACAAACTTTTCCGTTCCGCAAAAAATGCTCAAAAACACCCAAAAAGTATTTTTGCTGTAAAATCTAAAATAATTCTTGTGCAAGATTCAAACAAAAGCCAAAATTAAGCTTAGACTAAAAGAAAACAAACTGCGTACAGTTTTAAGGGTAAAAAATAAAACTATGGGGTGATAATAACCAACAAACTTTTCCATTCCGCAAAAAATGCTCAAAAACACCCAAAAAGTATTTTTGCTGTAAAATCTAAACTAATTCTTCTGCAAGATTAAAACAAAAGCCAATATAAAGCCTAGACCAATAGAAAACAAAATGCGTACAGTTTTTTGGGTAAAAAATAAAACTATGGTTATAATCACCAACAAACTTTTACATTCCGCAAAAAATGCTCAAAAACACCCAAAAAGTATTTTCGCTGTAAAATCTAAAATAATTCTTGCGCAAGATTGAAACAAAAGCCAAAATCAAGCTTAGACCAATAGAAAACAAACTGCGTACAGTTTTTTGGATAAAAAATAAAACTATGGGGTGATAATCACCAACAAACTTTTACATTCCGAAAAAAATGTTCAAAACTACCCAAAAAGTATTTTTATTGTAAAATCTAAAATAATTCTTGTGCAAGATTAAGTCAAAAGCCAGAATCAAGCTTAGGCAAATAGAAAACAAACTGCGTACAGTTTTTTGATAAAAAATAAAACTATGGGATGATAATCTCCAACAAACTTTTCCATTCCGCAAAAATTGCTCAAAAACACCCAAAAAGTATTTTTATTGTAAAATCTAAAATAATTCTTGTGCAAGATTAAGTCAAAAGCCAAAATCAATCTTAGACCAATAGAAAATAAAATGCTTACAGTTTTTTAGGTAAAAAATAAAACTATGGGGGGATACTCACCAACAAACTTTTCCATTCCGCAAAAAATGCTCAAAAACACCCAAAAAGTATTTTTGCTGTAAAATCTAAAATAATTCTTTTGCAAGATTAAAACAAAAGCCAAAATCAAGCGTAGACCAATAGAAAACAAACTGCGTACAGATTTTGGGTAAAAAATAAAACTATGGGGTGATAATTACCAACAAACTTTTCCATTTCGCAAAAAATGCTCAAAAACACCCAAAAAGTATTTTTGCTGTAAAATCTAAAATAATTCTTTTGCAAGATTAAAACAAAAGCCAAAATCAAGCTTAGACCAATAGAAAACAAACTGCGTACAACAGTTTTAGGGTAAAAAATAAAACTATGGGGTGATAATCACCAACAAACTTTTCCATTCCGCAAAAATGCTCAAAAAGACCCAAAAAGTATTTTTGCTGTAAAATCTAAAATAATTCTTGCGCAAGATTAAATCAAAAGCCAAAATAGAGCTTAGACCAATAGAAAACAAACTGCGTACAGCTTTTTGGGTAAAAAATAAAACTGTCGGGTGATAATCACCAACAAACTTTTCCATTCCGCAAAAAATGCTCAAAAACACACAAAAAGTATTTTTGCTGTAAAATCTAAAATAGTTCTTGCGCAAGAGTAAATCAAAAGCCAAAATCAAGCTTAGACCAATAGAAAACAAACCGCGTACAGTTTTTTGGATAAAAAATAAAATTATGGGGTGATAATCACCAACAAACTTTTACATTCCGAAAAAAATGCTCAAAAATACCCAAAAAGTATTTTTGCTGTAAAATCTAAAATAATTCTTGTGTAAGATTCAAACAAAAGCCAAAATCAAGCTTAGACCAATAGAAAACAAACTGCGTACAGTTTTTTGGATAAAAAATAAAACTATGGGGTGATAATCACCAACAAACTTTTACATTCCGAAAAAAATGTTCAAAACTACCCAAAAAGTATTTTTATTGTAAAATCTAAAATAATTCTTGTGCAAGATTAAGTCAAAAGCCAGAATGAAGCTTAGGCAAATAGAAAACAAACTGCGTACAGTTTTTTGATAAAAAATAAAACTATGGGATGATAATCTCCAACAAACTTTTCCATTCCGCAAAAAATGCTCAAAAACACCCAAAAAGTATTTTTGCTGTAAAATCTAAACTAATTCTTGTGTAAGATTAAAACAAAAGCCAAAATCAAGCTTAGACCAATAGAAAACAAAGTGCGTACAGATTTTGGGTAAAAAATAAAACTATGGGGTGATAATTTCCAACAAACTTTTCCATTTCGCAAAAAATGCTCAAAAACACCCAAAAAGTATTTTTGCTGTAAAATCTAAAATAATTCTTTTGCAAGATTAAAACAAAAGCCAAAATCAAGCTTAGACCAATAGAAAACAAACTGCGTACAACAGTTTTAGGGTAAACAATAAAACTATGGGGTGATAATCACCAACAAACTTTTCCATTCCGCAAAAATGCTCAAAAAGACCCAAAAAGTATTTTTGCTGTAAAATCTAAAATAATTCTTGCGCAAGATTAAATCAAAAGCCAAAATAGAGCTTACACCAATAGAAAACAAACTGCGTACAGCTTTTTGGGTAAAAAATAAAACTGTCGGGTGATAATCACCAACAAACTTTTCCATTCCGCAAAAAATGCTCAAAAACACACAAAAAGTATTTTTGCTGTAAAATCTAAAATAGTTCTTGCGCAAGAGTAAATCAAAAGCCAAAATCAAGCTTAGACCAATAGAAAACAAACCGCGTACAGTTTTTTGGATAAAAAATAAAATTATGGGGTGATAATCACCAACAAACTTTTACATTCCGAAAAAAATGCTCAAAAATACCCAAAAAGTATTTTTGCTGTAAAATCTAAAATAATTCTTGTGTAAGATTCAAACAAAAGCCAAAATCAAGCTTAGACCAATAGAAAAAAAACAATTAGCTACTGGCTTGAGCTTTTCACATGTTTATATGTTCATATATACTTAAGTATAAAATCAAACCAAAAAAGTTTGTCTTGAGTAGAACAAAAATCAGAAAAATGGGAATGAAGAAAAATAAACCGATGGCAACGCTGGGAAAGTGCACTTTAATATCAGCTTGAGAGTGATTTAATTCTCGTATTCAATTTTCACGAAAAAGTTGTATATATAAGAATTAAAATCACATTCAACAGAGCCACCTGACAAGTGGTGATAGCAAATACACGTGAGCACTGACGATGGAAGTGTAGCGACTTCCGAAAGTGGCGCTACTCTGTTCTGCTGTGTACGTTGGAAAATTAAGTTGATGTTAATTTTTCCCTTGTTCCTTGGAATATTAATCATACCCAATTCTTTCTGAATATAACGTTACGAACCTTAGCCTAATAATCAATTTAGATTCACAAAGCAAATACGTTCGAAATAATCATATTAGTAAAAAAAAACAATTAGCTACTGGCTTGAGCTTTTCACATGTTTATATGTTCATATATACTTAAGTATAAAATCAAACCAAAAAAGTTTGTCTTGAGTAGAACAAAAATCAGAAATATGGGAATGAAGAAAAATAAACCGATGGCAACGCTGGGAAAGTGCACTTTAATATCAGCTTGAGAGTGATTTAATTCTCGTATTCAATTTTCACGAAAAAGTTGTATATATAAGAATTAAAATCACATTCAACAGAGCCACCTGACAAGTGGTGATAGCAAATACACGTGAGCACTGACGATGGAAGTGTAGCGGCTTCCGAAAGTGGCGCTACTCTGTTCTGCTGTGTACGTTGAAAAATTAAGTTGATGTTAATTTTTCCCTTGTTCCTTGGAATATTAATCATACCCAATTCTTTCTGAATATAACGTTACGAACCTTAGCCTAATAATCAATTTAGATTCACAAAGCAAATACGTTCGAAATAATCATATTAATAAAAAAAAAAACAATTAGCTACTGGCTTGAGCTTTTCACATGTTTATATGTTCATATATACTTAAGTATAAAATCAAACCAAAAAAGTTTGTCTTGAGTAGAACAAAAATCAGAAAAATGGGAATGAAGAAAAATAAACCGATGGCAACGCTGGGAAAGTGCACTTTAATATCAGCTTGAGAGTGATTTAATTCTCGTATTCAATTTTCACGAAAAAGTTGTATATATAAGAATTAAAATCACATTCAACAGAGCCACCTGACAAGTGGTGATAGCAAATACACGTGAGCACTGACGATGGAAGTGTAGCGGCTTCCGAAAGTGGCGCTACTCTGTTCTGCTGTGTACGTTGAAAAATTAAGTTGATGTTAATTTTTCCCTTGTTCCTTGGAATATTAATCATACCCAATTCTTTCTGAATATAACGTTACGAACCTTAGCCTAATAATCAATTTAGATTCACAAACTGCGCACAGTTTTTTGGATAAAAAATAAAACTATGGGGTGATAATCACCAACAAACTTTTACATTCCGAAAAAAATGTTCAAAACTACCCAAAAAGTATTTTTATTGTAAAATCTAAAATAATTCTTGTGCAAGATTAAGTCAAAAGCCAGAATCAAGCTTAGGCAAATAGAAAACAAACTGCGTACAGTTTTTTGATAAAAAATAAAACTATGGGATGATAATCACCAACAAACTTTTCCATTCCGCAAAAAATGCTCAAGAACACCCAAAAAGTATTTTTGCTGTAAAATCTAAAATAATTCTTGCGCAAGATTACATCAACAGCCAAAATCAATCTTAGACCAATAGAAAACAAACTGCGTACAGATTTTGGGTAAAAAATAAAACTATGGGGTGATAATTACCAACAAACTTTTCCATTTCGCAAAAAATGCTCAAAAACACCCAAAAAGTATTTTTGCTGTAAAATCTAAAATAATTCTTTTGCAAGATTAAAACAAAAGCCAAAATCAAGCTTAGACCAATAGAAAACAAACTGCGTACAACAGTTTTAGGGTAAAAAATAAAACTATGGGGTGATAATCACCAACAAACTTTTCCATTCCGCAAAAATGCTCAAAAAGACCCAAAAAGTATTTTTGCTGTAAAATCTAAAATAATTCTTGCGCAAGATTAAATCAAAAGCCAAAATAGAGCTTACACCAATAGAAAACAAACTGCGTACAGCTTTTTGGGTAAAAAATAAAACTGTCGGGTGATAATCACCAACAAACTTTTCCATTCCGCAAAAAATGCTCAAAAACACACAAAAAGTATTTTTGCTGTAAAATCTAAAATAGTTCTTGCGCAAGAGTAAATCAAAAGCCAAAATCAAGCTTAGACCAATAGAAAACAAACCGCGTACAGTTTTTTGGAAAAAAAATTAAATTATGGGGTGATAATCACCAACAAACTTTTACATTCCGAAAAAAATGCTCAAAAATACCCAAAAAGTATTTTTGCTGTAAAATCTAAAATAATTCTTGTGTAAGATTCAAACAAAAGCCAAAATCAAGCTTAGACCAATAGAAAACAAACTGCGCACAGTTTTTTGGATAAAAAATAAAACTATGGGGTGATAATCACCAACAAACTTTTACATTCCGAAAAAAATGTTCAAAACTACCCAAAAAGTATTTTTATTGTAAAATCTAAAATAATTCTTGTGCAAGATTAAGTCAAAAGCCAGAATCAAGCTTAGGCAAATAGAAAACAAACTGCGTACAGTTTTTTGATAAAAAATAAAACTATGGGATGATAATCACCAACAAACTTTTCCATTCCGCAAAAAATGCTCAAGAACACCCAAAAAGTATTTTTGCTGTAAAATCTAAAATAATTCTTGCGCAAGATTACATCAACAGCCAACATCAATATTAGACCAATAGAAAATAAACTGCTTACAGTTTTTTGGGTAAAAAATAAAACTATGAGTTGATACTCACCAACAAACTTTTCCATTCCGCAAAAAATGCTCAAAAACACCCAAAAAGTATTTTTGCTGTAAAGTCTAAAATAATTCTTTTGCAAGATTAAGTCAAAAGCCAGAATCAAGCTTAGACCAATAGAAAAGAAACTGCGTACAGTTTTTAGGTAAAAAATAAAACTATGGGGTGATAATCACCAACAAACTTTTACATTCCGCAAAAAATGCTCAAAAGCACCCAAAATGTATTTTGGCTGTAAAATCTAAAATAATTCTTGTGCAAGATTAAAACATAAGCCAAAATCAAGCTTAGACTAATAGAAAATAAACTGCGTACAGCTGTTTGGGTAAAAAATAAAACTATGGGGTGATAATCATTAACAAACTTTTCCATTCCGCAAAAAATGCTCAAAACACCCAAAAATTATTTTTGCTGTAAAATCTAAACTAATTCTTGTGCAAGATTAAAACAAAAGCCAAAATCAAGCTTAGACTAATAGAAAATAAACTGCGTACAGCTTTTTGGGTAAAAAATAAAACTATGGGGTGATAATCATTACCAAACTTTTCCATTCCGCAAAAAATGCTCAAAACACCCAAAAATTATTTTTGCTGTAAAATCTAAACTAGTTCTTTTGCAAGACTAACACAAAAGCCAAAATCAAGCTTAGACTAATCGAAAACAAACTGCGTACAATTTTTTGGGTAAAACATAAACCTATGGGGTGATAATCACCAACAAACTTTTCCATTCCGCAAAAAATGCTTAAAAACACCCAAAAATTATTTTTGCTGTAAAATCAAAAATAATTCTTGTGCAAGATTATATCAAAAGCCAAAATCAAGCTTAGACCAATAGAAAACAAACTGCGTACAGTTTTTTGGGTAAAAAATAAAACTATGGGGTGATAATCACCAACAAACTTTTCCATTCCGCAAAAAATGCTCAAAAACACCCAAAAAGTATTTTTGCTGTAAAATCTAAAATAATACTTGCCCAAGATTAAATCAAAAGCCAAAATCAAGCTTAAACCAATAGAAAACAAACTGCGTACAGCTTTTTGGGTAACAAATAAAACTGTCGGGTGATAATCACCAACAAACTTTTCCATTCCGCAAAAAATGCTCAAAAACACACAAAAAGTATTTTTGCTGTAAAATCTAAAATAGTTCTTGCGCAAGAGTAAATCAAAAGCCAAAATCAAGCTTAGACCAACAGAAAACAAACCGCGTACAGTTTTTTGGACAAAAAATAAAACTATGGGGTGATAATCACCAACAAACTTTTACATTCCGAAAAAAATGCTCAAAAATACCCAAAAAGTATTTTTGTTGTAAAATCTAAAATAATTCTTGTGCAAGATTAAGACAAAACACAAAATCAAGCTTAAGCCAATAGAAAACAAACTGCGTACAGGTTTTTGGATAAAAAGGAAAACTATAGGGTGATAATCACCAACAAACTTTTACATTCCGCAAAAAATGCTCAAAAACACCCAAAAAGTATTTTTGCTGTAAAATCTAAACTAATTCTTGTGTAAGATTAAGAGAAAACACCAAATCAAGCTAAAACCAATAGAAAACAAACTGCGTACAAGTTTTTGGGTAAAAAGGAAAACTATGGGGTGATAATCACCAACAAACTTTTACATTCCGCAAAAAATGATAAAAACACCCAAAAAGTATTTTTGCTGTAAAATCTAAAATAATTCTTTTGCAAGATTAAAACAGTTTTATTTTTTTTTGAGCATTTTTTGCGAAATGGAAAAGTTTGTTGGTAATTATCACCCCATAGTTTTATTTTTTACCCAAAATCTGTACGCAGTTTGTTTTCTATTGGTCTAAGCTTGATTTTGGCGTTTGTTTTAATCTTACACAAGAATTAGTTTAGATTTTACAGCAAAAATACTTTTTGGGTGTTTTTGAGCATTTTTTGCGAAATGGAAAAGTTTGTTGGTAATTATCACCCCATAGTTTCATTTTTTACCCAAAATCTGTACGCAGTTTGTTTTCTATTGGTCTACGCTTGATTTTGGCTTTTGTTTTAATCTTGCAAAAGAATTATTTTAGATTTTACAGCAAAAATACTTTTTGGGTGTTTTTGAGCATTTTTTGCGGAATGGAAAAGTTTGTTGGTGAGTATCCCCCCATAGTTTTATTTTTTACCTAAAAAACTGTAAGCATTTTATTTTCTATTGGTCTAAGATTGATTTTGGCTTTTGATTTAATCTTGCGCAAGTATTATTTTAGATTTTACAGCAAAAATACTTTTTGGGTGTTTTTGAGCATTTTTTGCGGAATGGAAAAGTTTGTTGGTGATTATCACCCCATAGTTTTATTTTTTACCCAAAAAACTGTACGCAGTTTGTTTTCTATTGGTCTAAGCTTGATTTTGGCTTTTGCTTTAATCTTACACAAGAATTAGTTTAGATTTTACAGCAAAAATACTTTTTGGGTATTTTTGAGCATCTTTTTTCGGAATGTAAAAGTTTGAGGGTGATTATCACCCTATAGTTTTATTTTTATCCAAAAAACTGTACGCAGTTTATTTTCTATTGGTCTAAGCTTGATTTTGGCCTTTGATTTAATCTCGCATAAGAATTATTTTAGATTTTACAGCAAAAATACTTTTTTGGTGTTTTTGCGCATTTTTTGCGGAATGGAAAAGTTTGTTGGTGATTATCACCCCATAGTTTTATTTTTTACCCAAAAAGCTGTACGCAGTTTGTTTTTTATTAGTCTAAGCTTGATTGTGGCTTTTGCTTTAATCTTGCAAAAGAATTATTTTAGATTTTACAGCAAAAATACTTTTTGGGTGTTTTTATCATTTTTTGCGGAATGTAAAAGTTTGTTGGTGATTATCACCCCATAGTTTTCCTTTTTACCCAAAAACTTGTACGCAGTTTGTTTTCTATTGGTTTTAGCTTGATTTGGTGTTTTCTCTTAATCTTACCCAAGAATTAGTTTAGATTTTACAGCAAAAATACTTTTTGGGTGTTTTTGAGCATTTTTTGCGGAATGTAAAAGTTTGTTGGTGATTATCACCCTATAGTTTTCCTTTTTGTCCAAAAACCTGTACGCAGTTTGTTTTCTATTGGCTTAAGCTTGATTTTGTGTTTTGTCTTAATCTTGCACAAGAATTATTTTAGATTTTACAACAAAAATACTTTTTGGGTATTTTTGAGCATTTTTTTCGGAATGTAAAAGTTTGTTGGTGATTATCACTTCATAGTTTTATTTTTTGTCCAAAAAACTGTACGCGGTTTGTTTTCTGTTGGTCTAAGCTTGATTTTGGCTTTTGATTTACTCTTGCGCAAGAACTATTTTAGATTTTACAGCAAAAATACTTTTTGTGTGTTTTTGAGCATTTTTTTCGGAATGTAAAAGTTTGAGGGTGATTATCACCCCATAGTTTTATTTTTACCAAAAAAACTGTACGCAGTTTGTTTTTTATTGGTCTAAGCTTGATTTTGGCCTTTGATCTAATCTCGCATAAGAATTATTTTAGATTTTACAGCAAAAATACTTTTTTGGTGTTTTTGCGCATTTTTTGCGGAATGGAAAAGTTTGTTGGTGATTATCACCCCATAGTTTTATTTTTTACCCAAACAGCTGTACGCAGTTTGTTTTTTATTAGTCTAAGCTTGATTGTGGCTTTTGCTTTAAACTTGCAAAAGAATTATTTTAGATTTTACAGCAAAAATACTTTTTGGGTGTTTTTGAGCATTTTTTGCGGAATGGAAAAGTTTGTTGGTGATTATCACCCCATAGTTTTATTTTTTACCCAAAAAACTGTACGCAGTTTATTTTTTATTGGATTAAGCTTGATTTTGGCTTTTGTTTTAATCTTACACAAGAATTAGTTTAGATTTTACAGCAAAAATACTTTTTGGGTGTTTTTGAGCATTTTTTGCGGAATGTAAAAGTTTGTTGGTGATTATCACCCCATAGTTTTCCTTTTTACCCAAAAACCTGTACGCAGTTTGTTTTCTATTGGTTTAAGCTGGATTTTGGCTTTTGTCTTAATCTTGCACAAGAATTATTTTAGATTTTACAACAAAAATACTTTTTGGGTATTTTTGAGCATTTTTTTCGGAATGTAAAAGTTTGTTGGTGATTATCACCCCATAGTTTTATTTTTTGTCCAAAAAACTGTACGCGGTTTGTTTTCTGTTGGTCTAAGCTTGATTTTGGCTTTTGATTTACTCTTGCGCAAGAACTATTTTAGATTTTACAGCAAAAATACTTTTTGTGTGTTTTTGAGCATTTTTTGCGGAATGGAAAAGTTTGTTGGTGATTATCACCCGACAGTATTATTTTTTACCCAAAAAGCTGTACGCAGTTTGTTTTCTATTGGTCTAAGCTTGATTTTGGCTTTTGATTTAATCTTGGGCAAGAATTATTTTAGATTTTACAGCAAAAATACTTTTTGGGTGTTTTTGAGCATTTTTTGCGGAATGGAAAAGTTTGTTGGTGATTATCACCCCATAGTTTTATTTTTTACCCAAAAAACTGTACGCAGTTTGTTTTCTATTGGTCTAAGCTTGATTTTGGCTTTTGATATAATCTTGCACAAGAATTATTTTTGATTTTACAGCAAAAATAATTTTTGGGTGTTTTTAAGCATTTTTTGCGGAATGGAAAAGTTTGTTGGTGATTATCACCCCATAGTTTTATGTTTTACCCAAAAAGCTGTACGCAGTTTGTTTTCTATTAGTCTAAGCTTCATTTTGGCCTTTGTGTTAGTCTTGCAAAAGAATTAGTTTAGATTTTACAGCTAAAATAATTTTTGGGTGTTTTGAGCATTTTTTGCGGAATGGAAAAGTTTGGTAATGATTATCACCCCATAGTTTTATTTTTTACCCAAAAAGCTGTACGCAGTTTATTTTCTATTAGTCTAAGCTTGATTTTGGCTTTTGTTTTAATCTTGCACAAGAATTAGTTTAGATTTTACAGCAAAAATAATTTTTGGGTGTTTTGAGCATTTTTTGCGGAATGGAAAAGTTTGTTAATGATTATCACCCCATAGTTTTATTTTTTACCCAAACAGCTGTACGCAGTTTATTTTCTATTAGTCTAAGCTTGATTTTGCTTTTGTTTTAATCTTGCACAAGAATTAGTTTAGATTTTACAGCAAAAATACTTTTTGGGTGTTTTTGAGCATTTTTTGCGGAATGGAAAAGTTTGTTGGAGATTATCATCCCATAGTTTTATTTTTTATCAAAAAACTGTACGCAGTTTGTTTTCTATTTGGCTAAGCTTGATTCTGGCTTTTGACTTAATCTTGCACAAGAATTATTTTAGATTTTACAATAAAAATACTTTTTGGGTAGTTTTGAACATTTTTTTCGGAATGTAAAAGTTTGTTGGTGATTATCACCCCATAGTTTTATATTTTATCCAAAAAACTGTACGCAGTTTGAGCATTTTTTTCGGAATGTAAAAGTTTGTTGGTGATTATCACCCCATAATTTTATTTTTTATCCAAAAAACTGTACGCGGTTTGTTTTCTATTGGTCTAAGCTTGATTTTGGCTTTTGATTTACTCTTGCGCAAGAACTATTTTAGATTTTACAGCAAAAATACTTTTTGTGTGTTTTTGAGCATTTTTTGCGGAATGGAAAAGTTTGTTGGTGATTATCACCCGACAGTTTTATTTTTTACCCAAAAAGCTGTACGCAGTTTGTTTTCTATTGGTCTAAGCTCTATTTTGGCTTTTGATTTAATCTTGCGCAAGAATTATTTTAGATTTTACAGCAAAAATACTTTTTGGGTCTTTTTGAGCATTTTTGCGGAATGGAAAAGTTTGTTGGTGATTATCACCCCATAGTTTTATTTTTTACCCTAAAACTGTTGTACGCAGTTTGTTTTCTATTGGTCTAAGCTTGATTTTGGCTTTTGTTTTAATCTTGCAAAAGAATTATTTTAGATTTTACAGCAAAAATACTTTTTGGGTGTTTTTGAGCATTTTTTGCGAAATGGAAAAGTTTGTTGGTAATTATCACCCCATAGTTTTATTTTTTACCCAAAATCTGTACGCAGTTTGTTTTCTATTGGTCTAAGCTTGATTTTGGCTTTTGTTTTAATCTTGCAAAAGAATTATTTTAGATTTTACAGCAAAAATACTTTTTGGGTGTTTTTGAGCATTTTTTGCGGAATGGAAAAGTTTGTTGGTGAGTATCCCCCCATAGTTTTATTTTTTACCTAAAAAACTGTAAGCAGTTTATTTTCTATTGGTCTAAGATTGATTTTGGCTTTCGATTTAACCTTGCGCAAGTATTATTTTAGATTTTACAGCAAAAATACTTTTTGGGTGTTTTTGAGCATTTTTTGCGGAATGGAAAAGTTTGTTGGTGATTATCACCCCATAGTTTTATTTTTTAACCAAAAAACTGTACGCAGTTTGTTTTCTATTGGTCTAAGCTTGATTTTGGCTTTTGTTTTAATCTTACACAAGAATTAGTTTAGATTTTACAGCAAAAATACTTTTTGGGTATTTTTGAGCATTTTTTTCGGAATGTAAAAGTTTGAGGGTGATTATCACCCTATAGTTTTATTTTTAGCCAAAAAACTGTACGCAGTTTATTTTCTATTGGTCTAAGCTTGATTTTGGCCTTTGATTTAATCTCGCATAAGAATTATTTTAGATTTTACAGCAAAAATACTTTTTTGGTGTTTTTGCGCATTTTTTGCGGAATGGAAAAGTTTGTTGGTGATTATCACCCCATAGTTTTATTTTTTACCAAAAAAGCTGTACGCAGTTTGTTTTTTATTAGTCTAAGCTTGATTGTGGCTTTTGCTTTAATCTTGCAAAAGAATTATTTTAGATTTTACAGCAAAAATACTTTTTGGGTGTTTTTATCATTTTTTGCGGAATGTAAAAGATTGTTGGTGATTATCACCCCACAGTTTTCCTTTTTACCCAAAAACTTGTACGCAGTTTGTTTTCTATTGGTTTTAGCTTGATTTGGTGTTTTCTCTTAATCTTACACAAGAATTAGTTTAGATTTTACAGCAAAAATACTTTTTGGGTGTTTTTGAGCATTTTTTGCGGAATGTAAAAGTTTGTTGGTGATTATCACCCTATAGTTTTCCTTTTTATCCAAAAACCTGTACGCAGTTTGTTTTCTATTGGCTTAAGCTTGATTTTGTGTTTTGTCTTAATCTTGCACAAGAATTATTTTAGATTTTACAACAAAAATACTTTTTGGGTATTTTTGAGCATTTTTTTCGGAATGTAAAAGTTTGTTGGTGATTATCACCCCATAGTTTTATTTTTTGTCCAAAAAACTGTACGCGGTTTGTTTTCTGTTGGTCTAAGCTTGATTTTGGCTTTTGATTTACTCTTGCGCAAGAACTATTTTAGATTTTACAGCAAAAATACTTTTTGTGTGTTTTTGAGCATTTTTTTCGGAATGTAAAAGTTTGAGGGTGATTATCACCCCATAGTTTTATTTTTTACCCAAAAAACTGTACGCAGTTTATTTTCTATTGGTTTAAGCTTGATTTTGTGTTTTGTCTTAATCTTGGGCAAGAATTATTTTAGATTTTACAGCAAAAATACTTTTTGGGTGTTTTTGAGCATTTTTTGCGGAATGGAAAAGTTTGTTGGTGATTATCACCCCATAGTTTTATTTTTTACCCAAAAAACTGTACGCAGTTTGTTTTCTATTGGTCTAAGCTTGATTTTGGCTTTTGATATAATCTTGCACAAGAATTATTTTTGATTTTACAGCAAAAATAATTTTTGCGTGTTTTTAAGCATTTTTTGCGGAATGGAAAAGTTTGTTGGTGATTATCACCCCATAGTTTTATGTTTTACCCAAAAAGCTGTACGCAGTTTGTTTTCTATTAGTCTAAGCTTGATTTTGCTTTTGTTTTAATCTTGCACAAGAATTAGTTTAGATTTTACAGCAAAAATAATTTTTGGGTGTTTTGAGCATATTTTGCGGAATGGAAAAGTTTGTTAATGATTATCACCCCATAGTTTTATTTTTTAACCAAACAGCTGTACGCAGTTTATTTTCTATTAGTCTAAGCTTGATTTTGCTTTTGTTTTAATCTTGCACAAGAATTAGTTTAGATTTTACAGCAAAAATACTTTTTGGGTGTTTTTGAGCATTTTTTGCGGAATGTAAAAGTTTGTTGGTGATTATCACCCCATAGTTTTATTTTTTACCCAAAAGCTGTGCGCAGTTTGTTTTCTATTAGTCTAAGCTTGATTTTGGCTTTTGTTTTAGTCTAGCAAAAGAATTAGTTTAGATTTTACAGCAAAAATAATTTTTGGGTGTTTTGAGCATTTTTTGCGGAATGGAAAAGTTTGGTAATGATTATCACCCCATAGTTTTATTTTTTACCCAAAAAGCTGTACGCAGTTTGTTTTCTATTAGTCTAAGCTTGATTTTGGCTTTTGTTTTAATCTTGCACAAGAATTATTTTAGATTTTACAGCAAAAATAATTTTTGGGTGTTTTGAGCATTTTTTGCGGAATGGAAAAGTTTGGTAATGATTATCACCCCATAGTTTTATTTTTTACCCAAAAAGCTGTACGCAGTTTGTTTTCTATTAGTCTAAGCTTGATTTTGGCTTTTGTTTTAATCTTGCACAAGAATTATTTTAGATTTTACAGCAAAAATACTTTTTGGGTGTTTTTGAGCATTTTTTCCGAAATTGGAAAGTTTGTTGGTGATTATCACCACATACTTTTATTTTTTACCCAAAAAACTGTACGCAGTTTGTTTTCTATTGGTCTAAGCTTGATTTTGGATTTTGATATAATCTTGCACAAGAATTATTTTTGATTTTACAGCAAAAATAATTTTTGGGTGTTTTTGAGCGTTTTTTGCGGAATGGAAAAGTTTGTTGGTGATTATCACCTAATAGTTTTATTTTTTACCCAAAAAACTGTACGCAGTTTCTTTTCTATTGGTCTAAGCTTGATTTTGGCTTTTGATTTAATCTTGCACAAGAATTATTTTAGATTTTACAGCAAAAATACTTTTTGGGTGTAACGCAGTTCCTTTTGTAAGGAGTTTAGCTGTATACTGGTATTTCTTTGTTTTGTGCACAGTCATTATTTTATATACTTTGATTATAACGAAATCAATAAATAACAAGTAAATATTAAAATATCGGCGTGTTTATTATAGCCGAGCTTTACTGTACAATTTTACTGTACGTGTCTTAAGTCTTTGCATGATTTTGTTTTGTACTGAGGTATTTTGAGAATAAACAAGTACTAAAAATAGTACAATAGTATTGAAATTTCCATCACTGCCACGTAACATAATATGTAATGCCAGCCATACACTACACAAGTTCAGTGCTCAAGTTTGGCACTGCGTTAACGAAACTTATGATACACACTATACAAGTAAACTGCGCAGTTTTCTTTATTTTAAAGCTACAGCGAAGAAGACAACATGTGCTAATACAGCGCTATTTTATTGCTTGCTGTACAAATAAAAAGAAAACAAAGACAAAAAATTCGCTTTTTTAAATTAATTTTTCGTAGACTTCGACTTTTATGATTCTCTTGCTGTAATCGGTGCTTTCAACATGCCATAATGCAAACGATTTTCCGTATAATTCTACAAACTTTGTCAAGCACATATTTTCTGCGCAAATTTTTTGTTTTCAACTCTTCAAAAATCGCGACACAACTGAGCGTTTGCAACATACACTACACAAGTTCACTGTACAGTTTTAGAAACTTGAGCAAATATCAAAATAGTTTTGATTTTTACTCAGTTCACTGCGTAAATAGCACAACCACCGCCATACACTACACAAACACACTGTACAGTGCCAAACTTGTGCAGTGAACTTGTCTAGTGTATGGCCGGCATAAGCTGCGATTGTCAAATACAATCGCAGAGAGAATTATGTTACGTGCAGACCATGGTGAAATAAGTATACAGGTGACCGCATAAGGGAAACAAATATAACAAAAAAATAAATGATACTTGTCAAAAATATATACGTGCTGGACGTGAGTTATGCACAAAACTAGCAGAGCAAAAAATAATCAGCTGCCGTTATGCTGCCACCTGTATACTTATTTCACCATGGTGTAGACTTCAAATTAGAGTAATCTCAATGTTATAGGAATTTTTATGAGAGCAATGTTATAACTTGAGGTCTACACGTAACACAATATGTAAGATGCGATTGTCAAATTCAATCGCAGAGAGAATTATGTTACGTGTAGACTTCAAATTAGTGTTATCTCAATGTTATAGGAATTTTTATGAGAGCGTTGCTATAAGAATTCTTACACAGCGTCTTCACGAGACATTAACTTTGAGATAACATGAGAAAAAACGTCTCTTAATCTCATACTAGGGGAATACGTAATTTTACTTTTCCGACAAGATTTCATTTTATGCAAATGCTCATCGAGCTAACATGTACTACTTTTGCATAATTAGTTACTTTATTTATAATTTTTCACACAAATTTAAATTTATAAATCAATTAAACAGATTTATTCATTTATTTAACATAGAAATTTTGTAAAAAATATCGATTTTCAATTATTTTAATAAACACTCACACATGCACACTATTTTCTTTTCATATACATATGATTTTGACAGTTCATCTCATAATGATGACATAAGAATATAATTATAACTTTGTATTATATATCCATAAAATGGTGTATGCCTATTGGGGAGGTTTTACAGCAAAAATACTTTTTGGGTGTAACGCAGTTCGTTTTGTAAGGAGTTTAGCTGTATACTGGTATTTCTTTGTTTTGTGCACAGTCATTATTTATATACTCTGATTATAACGAAATCAATCAATAACAAGCAAATATTAAAATATCGGCGTGTTCATTATAGCCGAGCTTTACTGTACAATTTTACTGTACGTGTCTTAAGTCTTTGCATGATTTTGTTTTGTACTGAGGTATTTTGAGAATAAACAAGTACTAAAAATAGTACAATAGTATTGAAATTTCCATCACTGGCACGTGACATAATATGTAATGCCAGCCATGCACTACACAAGTTCAGTGCTCAAGTTTGGCACTGCGTTAACGAAACTTGTGATACACACTATTCAAGTAAACTGCGCAGTTTTCTTTATTTTAAAGCTACAGCGAAGAAGACAACATGTGCTAATACAGCGCTATTTTATTGCTTGCTGTACAAATAAAAAGAAAACAAAGACAAAAAATTCGCTTTTTTAAATAAAATTTTCGTAGACTTCGACTTTTATGATTCTCTTGCTGTAATCGGTGCTTTCAACATGCCATAATGCAAACGATTCTCCGTATAATTCTACAAACTTTGTCAAGCACATATTTTCTGCGCAAATTTTTTGTTTTTAACTCTTCAAAAATCGCGACACAACTGAGCGTTTGCAACATACACTACACAAGTTCACTGTACAGTTTTAGAAACTTGAGCAAATATCAAAATAGTTTTGATTTTTACTCAGTTCACTGCGTAAATAGCACAACCACCGCCATACACTACACAAACACACTGTACAGTGCCAAACTTGTGCAGTGAACTTGTCTAGTGTATGGCCGGCATAAGCTGCGATTGTCAAATACAATCGCAGAGAGAATTATGTTACGTGCAGACCATGGTGAAATAAGTAACAGGTGACCGCATAAGGGAAACAAATATAACAAAAAAATAAATGATGCTTGTCAAAAATATATACGTGCTGGACGTGAGTTATGCACAAAACTAGCAGAGCAAAAAATAATCAGCTGACGTTATGCTGCCACCTGTATACTTATTTCACCATGGTGTAGACTTCAAATTAGAGTAATCTCAATGATATAGGAATTTTTATGAGAGCGTTGTTATAACTTTAGGTCTACACGTAACACAATATGTAAGATGCGATTGTCAAATTCAATCGCAGAGAGAATTATGTTACGTGTAGACTTCAAATTAGTGTTATCTCAATGTTATAGGAATTTTTATGAGAGCGTTGTTATAAGAATTCTTACACAGCGTCTTCACGAGACATTAACTTTGAGATAACATGAGAAAAAACGTCTCTTAATCTCATACTAGGGGAATACGTAATTTTACTTTTCCGACAAGATTTCATTTTATGCAAATGCTCATCGAGCTAACATGTACTACTTTTGCATAATTAGTTACTTTATTTATAATTTTTCACACAAATTTAAATTTATAAATCAATTAAACAGATTTATTCATTTATTTAACATAGAAATTTTGTAAAAAATATCGATTTTCAATTATTTTAATAAACACTCACACATGCACACTATTTTCTTTTCATATACATATGATTTTGACAGTTCATCTCATAATGATGACATAAAAATATAATTATAACTTTGTATTATATATCCATAAAATGGTGTATGCCTATTGGGGAGGTTTTACAGCAAAAAATACTTTTTGGGTGTAACGCAGTTCGTTTTGTAAGGAGTTTAGCTGTATACAGGTATTTCTTTGTTTTGTGCACAGTCATTATTTTATATACTCTGATTATAACGAAATCAATCAATAACAAGCAAATATTAAAATATCGGCGTGTTCATTATAGCCGAGCTTTACTGTACAATTTTACTGTACGTGTCTTAAGTCTTTGCATGATTTTGTTTTGTACTGAGGTATTTTGAGAATAAACAAGTACTAAAAATAGTACAATAGTATTGAAATTTCCATCACTGCCACGTAACATAATATGTAATGCCAGCCATACACTACACAAGTTCAGTGCTCAAGTTTGGCACTGCGTTAACGAAACTTATGATACACACTATACAAGTAAACTGCGCAGTTTTCTTTATTTTAAAGCTACAGCGAAGAAGACAACATGTGCTAATACAGCGCTATTTTATTGCTTGCTGTACAAATAAAAAGAAAACAAAGACAAAAAATTCGCTTTTTTAAATTAATTTTTCGTAGACTTCGACTTTTATGATTCTCTTGCTGTAATCGGTGCTTTCAACATGCCATAATGCAAACGATTCTCCGTATAATTCTACAAACTTTGTCAAGCACATATTTTCTGCGCAAATTTTTTGTTTTTAACTCTTCAAAAATCGCGACACAACTGAGCGTTTGCAACATACACTACACAAGTTCACTGTACAGTTTTAGAAACTTGAGCAAATATCAAAATAGTTTTGATTTTTACTCAGTTCACTGCGTAAATAGCACAACCACCGCCATACACTACACAAACACACTGTACAGTGCCAAACTTGTGCAGTGAACTTGTCTAGTGTATGGCCGGCATAAGCTGCGATTGTCAAATACAATCGCAGAGAGAATTATGTTACGTGCAGACCATGGTGAAATAAGTATACAGGTGACCGCATAAGGGAAACAAATATAACAAAAAAATAAATGATACTTGTCAAAAATATATACGTGCTGGACGTGAGTTATGCACAAAACTAGCAGAGCAAAAAATAATCAGCTGCCGTTATGCTGCCACCTGTATACTTATTTCACCATGGTGTAGACTTCAAATTAGAGTAATCTCAATGTTATAGGAATTTTTATGAGAGCGATGTTATAACTTGAGGTCTACACGTAACACAATATGTAAGATGCGATTGTCAAATTCAATCGCAGAGAGAATTATGTTACGTGTAGACTTCAAATTAGTGTTATCTCAATGTTATAGGAATTTTTATGAGAGCGTTGTTATAAGAATTCTTACACAGCGTCTTCACGAGACATTAACTTTGAGATAACATGAGAAAAAACGTCTCTTAATCTCATACTAGGGGAATACGTAATTTTACTTTTCCGACAAGATTTCATTTTATGCAAATGCTCATCGAGCTAACATGTACTACTTTTGCATAATTAGTTACTTTATTTATAATTTTTCACACAAATTTAAATTTATAAATCAATTAAACAGATTTATTCATTTATTTAACATAGAAATTTTGTAAAAAATATCGATTTTCAATTATTTTAATAAACACTCACACATGCACACTATTTTCTTTTCATATACATATGATTTTGACAGTTCATCTCATAATGATGACATAAAAATATAATTATAACTTTGTATTATATATCCATAAAATGGTGTATGCCTATTGGGGAGGTTTTACAGCAAAAATACTTTTTGGGTGTAACGCAGTTCGTTTTGTAAGGAGTTTAGCTGTATACTGGTATTTCTTTGTTTTGTGCACAGTCATTATTTTATATACTCTGATTATAACGAAATCAATCAATAACAAGCAAATATTAAAATATCGGCGTGTTCATTATAGCCGAGCTTTACTGTACAATTTTACTGTACGTGTCTTAAGTCTTTGCATGATTTTGTTTTGTACTGAGGTATTTTGAGAATAAACAAGTACTAAAAATAGTACAATAGTATTGAAATTTCCATCACTGCCACGTAACATAATATGTAATGCCAGCCATACACTACACAAGTTCAGTGCTCAAGTTTGGCACTGCGTTAACGAAACTTATGATACACACTATACAAGTAAACTGCGCAGTTTTCTTTATTTTAAAGCTACAGCGAAGAAGACAACATGTGCTAATACAGCGCTATTTTATTGCTTGCTGTACAAATAAAAAGAAAACAAAGACAAAAAATTCGCTTTTTTAAATTAATTTTTCGTAGACTTCGACTTTTATGATTCTCTTGCTGTAATCGGTGCTTTCAACATGCCATAATGCAAACGATTCTCCGTATAATTCTACAAACTTTGTCAAGCACATATTTTCTGCGCAAATTTTTTGTTTTTAACTCTTCAAAAATCGCGACACAACTGAGCGTTTGCAACATACACTACACAAGTTCACTGTACAGTTTTAGAAACTTGAGCAAATATCAAAATAGTTTTGATTTTTACTCAGTTCACTGCGTAAATAGCACAACCACCGCCATACACTACACAAACACACTGTACAGTGCCAAACTTGTGCAGTGAACTTGTCTAGTGTATGGCCGGCATAAGCTGCGATTGTCAAATACAATCGCAGAGAGAATTATGTTACGTGCAGACCATGGTGAAATAAGTATACAGGTGACCGCATAAGGGAAACAAATATAACAAAAAAATAAATGATGCTTGTCAAAAATATATACGTGCTGGACGTGAGTTATGCACAAAACTAGCAGAGCAAAAAATAATCAGCTGACGTTATGCTGCCACCTGTATACTTATTTCACCATGGTGTAGACTTCAAATTAGAGTAATCTCAATGTTATAGGAATTTTTATGAGAGCGTTGTTATAACTTGAGGTCTACACGTAACACAATATGTAAGATGCGATTGTCAAATTCAATCGCAGAGAGAATTATGTTACGTGTAGACTTCAAATTAGTGTTATCTCAATGTTATAGGAATTTTTATGAGAGCGTTGTTATAAGAATTCTTACACAGCGTCTTCACGAGACATTAACTTTGAGATAACATGAGAAAAAACGTCTCTTAATCTCATACTAGGGGAATACGTAATTTTACTTTTCCGACAAGATTTCATTTTATGCAAATGCTCATCGAGCTAACATGTACTACTTTTGCATAATTAGTTACTTTATTTATAATTTTTCACACAAATTTAAATTTATAAATCAATTAAACAGATTTATTCATTTATTTAACATAGAAATTTTGTAAAAAATATCGATTTTCAATTATTTTAATAAACACTCACACATGCACACTATTTTATTTTCATATACATGTGATTTTGACAGTTCATCTCATAATGATGACATAAAAATATAATTATAACTTTGTATTATATATCCATAAAATGGTGTATTCCTATTGGGGAGCCAGCCATTCAAAATAACTGCCAACACACTGAGTGTAGTACCTCAACGGTAGTGTGGAGACCTACACATTTCAGATAATAATCAATTATCTTCCGTATTCATTGAATACTTTCACGGTAATAAGTAGGTCATGGTCCTAAAATAAATGAAGGTATTCATGCAGACCTTTAGTATGCAAAAAAGATACAGAAACATTGCTTTATACTAGAGAGCTGCACGAATACACTCTTTTATTTAAGCACAGTAACTTCTAATGTGTGAGAGCATTATATATGAATTATAAATTATTGGATTTGACCTATAATTTTTATAGTTTTACTTTTTACTTTCAAACTAGTGAGAACAACAAATCTACCAAAAATTATACGTTGTATTAAAAGTTTATCAAAATTGGCTTTTAAAATTGGTTTGTTTTCAAAGTCGATTCCCATCATATATCAAAAAACTACAGTGAAATGGAATTTATTCAACAATAAAAGGTCCTTTTCAGGGCCAAAAAACGAATTTTAAAAAGAGAGACGATTTTCTGTACAAAAATAATATTTATTAATATGACATAATAAATTTGGCTTCGACATAATTCTGGCTTTCAAGTTAAATTTTTAGCTTCCATATGTTCAGAGACCTACAGTAGAATTCTCTAGAAAATATTTTTGTTAAATATATTAACCTTCTAACTCTTTAATTTATGGGTCTTTTTTGCCCATTCCTGTTTTAAGGGCAAACTTTTGCTTTTCAAGGAATGGACAAAAAAGACCCATAAATTGAAGAGTTAGAGGGTTAATATATTTTACAAAAAGATTTCTAAGGGAATTCTACTGTAGGTCTCTGAACACATGGAAGCTAAAAATTTAATTAGAAAGCCAGAATTATGTCTAACTTAAATTTATTTAAGGGCTGGTTTTATAATATTTATAAAAATGACATAATAAATTTGGATTCGACATAATTCTGGCTTTCAAGTTAAATTTTTAGATTCCATATGTTCAGAGTAGAATTCTCTAGAAAATATTTTTGTAAAATATATTAACCTTCTAACTCTTCAATTTATGCGTCTTTTTTGCCCATTCCTGTTTTAAGGGCAAAATTTTGCCTTTTCAAGGAATGGACAAAAAAGACCCATAAATTGAAGAGTTAGAGGGTTAATATATTTTACAAAAAGATTTCTAAGGGAATTCTACTGTAGTTCTCTGAACACATGGAAGATAAAAATTTAACTTGAAAGCCAGAATTATGTCTAATTTAAATTTATTTAAGGGTTGAATTCCCTTAGAAATCTTTTTGTAAAATTTATTAACCCTCTAACTCTTCAATTTATGGGTCTTTTTTGTCCATTCCTACAGAAAATCGTCTCTCTTTTTAAAATTCGTTTTGTGGCCCTGAAAAGGACCTTTTATTGTTTAATAAATTCCATTTCACTGCAGTTTTTTGATATATGATATATGATGGGAATCGACTTTGAAAACAAACCAATTTTAAAAGCCAATTTTGATATACTTTTAATCCAACGTATAATTTTGGTAGATTTGTTGTTCTCACTAGTCTGAAAGTAAAAAGTAAAACGATAAAAATTATAGGTCAAATGCAATAATTTATAATTCATATATAATGCTCTCACACATTAGAAGTTACTGTGCTAAAATAAAAGAGTGTATTCGTGCAGCAATGTTTCTTTATGTTTTTTGCATACTAAAGGTCTGCATGAATACCTTCATTTATTTTAGGACCATGACCTACTTATTACCGCGAAAGTATTCAATGAATAATCATCTAGAAAATCCAAAGATAGCTTCAAGACCAAAGGTTATAATACAGTGGTGTAAAGCTCACTACATTCATATTATTTGTAAAGACTTAAATAATAAAGTCGGTAAAAGAAGTGCTTTAAGAAATTTATTAAAAAATGCGTTAACATTAGCTTTTGATTTGAAAACAATGGACGAGTGCAAATTCTGGGTTAGAAATATTTTCACCGTCCTTTTAAGTCCACATAAAAACTATGAATTTAAAAACAGTCATGCCATTTTAAAGAAAAACATCATGGAAGTAAATGAGAATGATTTTGAAAACTTAAACGTTTTCGAAGATGATCAAGTAAATAACTTGGAATCAATTGCTTCTCGTAGCCCTTTTAAGAAGTTATTCGAAAGTATCTTTAACAATGTACTTGATAGTGTTAAAGATAATACAGTAAAGAACCCTACAAATGAATTTTACCATGAAGAAATTTGCATGATTATTTGGAAAAAATATTGCCCCTTTGTACCCATGTGGACAAATATTAGGGGAATCCTAGTTGATCCTTCAGGTGATCATATAAGCAATGCACCAGTAGAATTTAGTTTTTATTTGCAAAAACATATTCTACTGAATAATAGATCAGTTAGACCTGGGGATTTCATAAAAATAGATAGAAAAGATAGTATGAGTTCCTTAAAAGAACTCCGATATAAATATGACACGTTTCATGTACAAAAAAATGATGAAGATATGCCAATAGAGCAAGAAACACATCAAAAGGTTGATAAGAATTTTCATGTTCTTAGAATAGCAAACGAACATGATTACGATTTAATAGAGTTCTTAGATCCAGAAGAAAATTGGAAAAAGAAAAATGTAAAGACACAGAAAACTATTAAACAAAAACATCTTCTAAACGCAAAAAAAACCAAAAAAGTTTCTATCTATGCCTGAATGTGTGCAAGATATCATAAAACTTGAGGTTGATAGTTCGAAAGATGTAAAGAATGTGTCGAGCATTGAGAAAGATCACACATACTTTGAGAAAATTGAAAATAAAAAACCACAAGTTGTTGTACAATACAACCTCTTTAGATATGACAATTTATTTAAATCAATGTACCCTGGTCTTAAAATATCAGATATTGGTTTATGGAACGTTTTGGATATCGAAGACTGCAATACTTTAGCAATTGGCAGACAATTGACCAATTTTGTATTGGATTGCGCAATACTATCTGTTATTAAAGAGAACTTCAAAAATGCGATCACCTACCATGCCAAATTGATCAAATTAGTTTCCAAAAAGTTAGTAAGCTGCTATCATACAAGCCAAACTATTTAATTATTCCAGTTTTGAGATGCAATCATTTTAACCTTTGCATTTTAAATGTTATATCACGCGAATTTATTTTCATTGATTCGTTTCATGAAATATTAGAAAGAACCAAACAGAAAGACGGTGTAAACTGCGGGGTATTTGTCATAATGTTTATATTATACTACATAAATGGGAAATCTCTATTAAATGTGCCCGATCCCGACATCTTTCGAAATAGTATAAAATCAATCTTGATTCGAAATGTAGATCATTATTCAAAATTTTGTTGTCACTGCGGGAGTACAAAAATGGCAAAGAGTAAATGTAACTCTTGTGAATATAGGGTTTGTAAAAAATGTGTAAAAAATATATATAATGATTGTCTTAATACATGTAAAGTATGTAAAAATAAAATTTTAAAATAAAAACCAAAAAATATTGCAAAAAGTTGTACAAATGTACATAGTACAACATATATGGATAAATAATTCAAAGTAATAAAAGCCACAAAGAAAAAGCCAAAAAGAAAGTGGCTTCAAAGAAAAGCCACAAAGAAATGCCATAAAAAGCCACAAATAAAGTGGCTTCAAAGAAAAGCCATAAAAATTGCCATCAGTAGAATATATTTGTAGAATGTAGTATTAGTAACGTAGTTTAGAAATTTGTATTATGCATGAAGTATAACAAGAAAACGAACAAATAATGGCTTAAAGAAACAAAAGAAAAAAAACACAGAGAATATTAATCAAATAATGGCTTAAAAGAAATAAAAAATAAAATATATTTGTATTATGCACGAAATACAATAAGAAATTTGATCAAATAATGGCTTTAAATATATGAGAATAAAAAAGAAATACAATATGATGGCTTAAAAAAATAAAATTATGGCTTTATGCATGAAATACAATAAGAAATTTGATCAAATGATGGCAAGATAAAAAAGCTGATAATGATGACATAAAAATATAATTATAACTTTGTATTATATATCCATAAAATGGTGTATGCCTATTGGGGAGCCAGTCATTCAAAATAACTGGCAACGCACTGAGAGTAGTACCTCAACGGTAATGTGGAAACCTACACATTTCAGATAATAATCAAGTATCTTCCGTATTCATTGAATACTTTCGCGGTAATAAGTAGGTCATGGTCCTAAAATAAATGAAGGTATTCATGCAGACCTTTAGTATGCAAAAAACATAAAGAAACATTGCTGCACGAATACACTCTTTTATTTTAGCACAGTAACTTCTAATGTGTGAGAGCATTATATATGAATTATAAATTATTGCATTTGACCTATAATTTTTATCGTTTTACTTTTTACTTTCAGACTAGTGAGAACAACAAATCTACCAAAATTATACGTTGGATTAAAAGTATATCAAAATTGGCTTTTAAAATTGGTTTGTTTTCAAAGTCGATTCCCATCATATATCATATATCAAAAAACTGCAGTGAAATGGAATTTATTAAACAATAAAAGGTCCTTTTCAGGGCCACAAAACGAATTTTAAAAAGAGAGACGATTTTCTGTAGGAATGGACAAAAAAGACCCATAAATTGAAGAGTTAGAGGGTTAATAAATTTTACAAAAAGATTTCTAAGGGAATTCAACCCTTAAATAAATTTAAATTAGACATAATTCTGGCTTTCAAGTTAAATTTTTATCTTCCATGTGTTCAGAGAACTACAGTAGAATTCCCTTAGAAATCTTTTTGTAAAATATATTAACCCTCTAACTCTTCAATTTATGGGTCTTTTTTGTCCATTCCTTGAAAAGGCAAAATTTTGCCCTTAAAACAGGAATGGGCAAAAAAGACGCATAAATTGAAGAGTTAGAAGGTTAATATATTTTACAAAAATATTTTCTAGAGAATTCTACTCTGAACATATGGAATCTAAAAATTTAACTTGAAAGCCAGAATTATGTCGAATCCAAATTTATTATGTCATTTTTATAAATATTATAAAACCAGCCCTTAAATAAATTTAAGTTAGACATAATTCTGGCTTTCTAATTAAATTTTTAGCTTCCATGTGTTCAGAGACCTACAGTAGAATTCCCTTAGAAATCTTTTTGTAAAATATATTAACCCTCTAACTCTTCAATTTATGGGTCTTTTTTGTCCATTCCTTGAAAAGCAAAAGTTTGCCCTTAAAACAGGAATGGGCAAAAAAGACCCATAAATTAAAGAGTTAGAAGGTTAATATATTTAACAAAAATATTTTCTAGAGAATTCTACTGTAGGTCTCTGAACATATGGAAGCTAAAAATTTAACTTGAAAGCCAGAATTATGTCGAAGCCAAATTTATTATGTAATTTTAATAAATATTATAAAAAAATTTAAATTAGACATAATTCTGGCTTTCAAGTTAAATTTTTAGCTTCCATATGTTCAAAAACCTACAGTAACCCTCTAACTCTTCAATTTAATGGTCTTTTTTGTCCATCCCTTGAAAAGGCAAAATTTTGCCCTTAAAACAGGAATGGGCAAAAAAGACGCATAAATTGAAGAGTTAGAAGGTTAATATATTTGACAAAAATATTTTCTAGAGAGTCCTACTGTACGTCTCTGAACATATGGAAGCTAAAAATTTAACTTGAAAGCCAGAATTATGTCGAATCCAAATTTATTATGTCATATTAATAAATATTATTTTTGTACAGAAAATCGTCTCTCTTTTTAAAATTCGTTTTTTGGCCCTGAAAAGGACCTTTTATTGTTGAATAAATTCCATTTCACTGTAGTTTTTTGATATATGATGGGAATCGACTTTGAAAACAAACCAATTTTAAAAGCCAATTTTGATAAACTTTTAATACAACGTATAATTTTTGGTAGATTTGTTGTTCTCACTAGTTTGAAAGTAAAAAGTAAAACTATAAAAATTATAGGTCAAATCCAATAATTTATAATTCATATATAATGCTCTCACACATTAGAAGTTACTGTGCTTAAATAAAAGAGTGTATTCGTGCAGCTCTCTAGTATAAAGCAATGTTTCTGTATGTTTTTTGCATACTAAAGGTCTGCATGAATACCTTCATTTATTTCAGGACCATGACCTACTTATTACCGTGAAAGTATTCAATGAATACGGAAGATAATTGATTATTATCTGAAATGTGTAGGTCTCCACACTACCGTTGAGGTACTACACTCAGTGTGTTGGCAGTTATTTTGAATGGCTGGCTCCCCAATAGGAATACACCATTTTATGGATATATAATACAAAGTTATAATTATATTTTTATGTCATCATTATGAGATGAACTGTCAAAATCACATGTATATGAAAATAAAATAGTGTGCATGTGTGAGTGTTTATTAAAATAATTGAAAATCGATATTTTTTACAAAATTTCTATGTTAAATAAATGAATAAATCTGTTTAATTGATTTATAAATTTAAATTTGTGTGAAAAATTATAAATAAAGTAACTAATTATGCAAAAGTAGTACATGTTAGCTCGATGAGCATTTGCATAAAATGAAATCTTGTCGGAAAAGTAAAATTACGTATTCCCCTAGTATGAGATTAAGAGACGTTTTTTCTCATGTTATCTCAAAGTTAATGTCTCGTGAAGACGCTGTGTAAGAATTCTTATAACAACGCTCTCATAAAAATTCCTATAACATTGAGATAACACTAATTTGAAGTCTACACGTAACATAATTCTCTCTGCGATTGAATTTGACAATCGCATCTTACATATTGTGTTACGTGTAGACCTCAAGTTATAACAACGCTCTCATAAAAATTCCTATAACATTGAGATTACTCTAATTTGAAGTCTACACCATGGTGAAATAAGTATACAGGTGGCAGCATAACGTCAGCTGATTATTTTTTGCTCTGCTAGTTTTGTGCATAACTCACGTCCAGCACGTATATATTTTTGACAAGCATCATTTATTTTTTTGTTATATTTGTTTCCCTTATGCGGTCACCTGTATACTTATTTCACCATGGTCTGCACGTAACATAATTCTCTCTGCGATTGTATTTGACAATCGCAGCTTATGCCGGCCATACACTAGACAAGTTCACTGCACAAGTTTGGCACTGTACAGTGTGTTTGTGTAGTGTATGGCGGTGGTTGTGCTATTTACGCAGTGAACTGAGTAAAAATCAAAACTATTTTGATATTTGCTCAAGTTTCTAAAACTGTACAGTGAACTTGTGTAGTGTATGTTGCAAACGCTCAGTTGTGTCGCGATTTTTGAAGAGTTGAAAACAAAAAATTTGCGCAGAAAATATGTGCTTGACAAAGTTTGTAGAATTATACGGAGAATCGTTTGCATTATGGCATGTTGAAAGCACCGATTACAGCAAGAGAATCATAAAGTCGAAGTCTACGAAAAATTAATTTAAAAAAGCGAATTTTTTGTCTTTGTTTTCTTTTTATTTGTACAGCAAGCAATAAATAGCGCTGTATTAGCACATGTTGTCTTCTTCGCTGTAGCTTTAAAATAAAGAAAACTGCGCAGTTTACTTGTATAGTGTGTATCATAAGTTTCGTTAACGCAGTGCCAAACTTGAGCACTGAACTTGTGTAGTGTATGGCTGGCATTACATATTATGTTACGTGGCAGTGATGGAAATTTCAATACTATTGTACTATTTTTAGTACTTGTTTATTCTCAAAATACCTCAGTACAAAACAAAATCATGCAAAGACTTAAGACACGTGCAGTAAAATTGTACAGTAAAGCTCGGCTATAATGAACACGCCGATATTTTAATATTTGCTTGTTATTGATTGATTTCGTTATAATCAGAGTATATAAAATAATGACTGTGCACAAAACAAAGAAATACCAGTATACAGCTAAACTCCTTACAAAACGAACTGCGTTACACCCCAAAAAGTATTTTTGCTGTAAAACCTCCCCAATAGGCATACACCATTTTATGGATATATAATACAAAGTTATAATTATATTTTTATGTCATCATTAT
>OY101450.1:70029357-70359395 GCA_956483635.1 Panzeria rudis | reverse complement strand
TTTTGACTTAATCTTGCAAAAGAATTATTTTAGATTTTACAGCAAATATACTTTTTGGGTGTTTTTGAGCATTTTTTGCTGAATGGAAAAGTTTGTTGGTGATTATCATCCCATAGTTTTATTTTTTATCAAAAAACTGTAAGCAGTTTCTTTTCTATTTGCCTAAGCTTGATTCTGGCTTTTGACTTAATCTTGCACAAGAATTATTTTAGATTTTACAATAAAAATACTTTTTGGGTAGTTTTGAACATTTTTTTCGGAATGTAAAAGTTTGTTGGTGATTATCACCCCATAGTTTTATTTTTTGTCCAAAAAACTGTACGCGGTTTGTTTTCTGTTGGTCTAAGCTTGATTTTGGCTTTTGATTTACTCTTGCGCAAGAACTATTTTAGATTTTACAGCAAAAATACTTTTTGTGTGTTTTTGAGCATTTTTTTCGGAATGTAAAAGTTTGAGGGTGATTATCACCCCATAGTTTTATTTTTATCCAAAAAACTGTACGCAGTTTGTTTTTTATTGGTCTAAGCTTGATTTTGGCCTTTGATTTAATCTCGCATAAGAATTATTTTAGATTTTACAGCAAAAATACTTTTTTGGTGTTTTTGCGCATTTTTTGCGGAATGGAAAAGTTTGTTGGTGATTATCACCCAATAGTTTTATTTTTTACCCAAAAAGCTGTACGCAGTTTGTTTTCTATTGGTCTAAGCTTGATTGTGGCTTTTGCTTTAATCTTGCAAAAGAATTATTTTAGATTTTACAGCAAAAATACTTTTTGGGTGTTTTTGAGCATTTTTTGCGGAATGGAAAAGTTTGTTGGTGATTATCACCCCATAGTTTTATTTTTTACCAAAAAACTGTACGCGGTTTGTTTTCTATTGGTCTAAGCTTGATTTTGGCTTTTGATTTACTCTTGCGCAAGAACTATTTTAGATTTTACAGCAAAAATACTTTTTGTGTGTTTTTGAGCATTTTTTGCGGAATGGAAAAGTTTGTTGGTGATTATCACCCCATAGTTTTATTTTTTATCCAAAAAACTGTACGCAGTTTGTTTTTTATTGGTCTAAGCTTGATTTTGGCTTTTGTTTGAATCTTACACAAGAATTACGTTAGATTTTACAGCAAAAATACTTTTTGGGTATTTTTGAGCATTTTTTGCGGAATGGAAAAGTTTGTTGGTGATTATCACCCCATAATTTTATTTTTTATCCAAAAAACTGTACGCGGTTTGTTTTCTATTGGTCTAAGCTTGATTTTGGCTTTTGATTTACTCTTGCGCAAGAACTATTTTAGATTTTACAGCAAAAATACTTTTTGTGTGTTTTTGAGCATTTTTTGCGGAATGGAAAAGTTTGTTGGTGATTATCACACGACAGTTCTATTTTTTACCCAAAAAGCTGTACGCAGTTTGTTTTCTATTGGTCTAAGCTCTATTTTGGCTTTTGATTTAATCTTGCGCAAGAATTATTTTAGATTTTACAGCAAAAATACTTTTTGGGTCTTTTTGAACATTTTTTTCGGAATGTAAAAGTTTGTTGGTGATTATCACCCCATTATTTTATTTTTTATCCAAAAAACTGTACGCGGTTTGTTTTCTATTGGTTTAAGCTTGATTTTGTGTTTTGTCTTAATCTTGCACAAGAATTATTTTAGATTTTACAACAAAAATACTTTTTGGGTATTTTTGAGCATTTTTTTCGGAATGTAAGAGTTTGTTTTCTGTTGGTCTAAGCTTGATTTTGGCTTTTGATTTACTCTTGCGCAAGAACTATTTTAGATTTTACAGCAAAAATACTTTTTGTGTGTTTTTGAGCATTTTTTTCGGAATGTAAAAGTTTGAGGGTGATTATCACCCCATAGTTTTATTTTTATCCAAAAAACTGTACGCAGTTTGTTTTTTATTGGTCTAAGCTTGATTGTGGCTTTTGCTTTAATCTTGCAAAAGAATTATTTTAGATTTTACAGCAAAAATACTTTTTTGGTGTTTTTTGCGCATTTTTTGCGGAATGGAAAAGTTTGTTGGTGATTATCACCCCATAGTTTAATTTTTTACCCAAAAAGCTGTACGCAGTTTGTTTTTTATTAGTCTAAGCTTGATTGTGGCTTTTGCTTTAATCTTGCAAAAGAATTATTTTAGATTTTACAGCAAAAATACTTTTTGGGTGTTTTTGAGCATTTTTTGCGGAATGGAAAAGTTTGTTGGTGATTATCACCCCATAGTTTTATTTTTTACCAAAAAACTGTACGCAGTTTATTTTCTATAGGACTAAGCTTGATTTTGGCTTTTGTTTTAATCTTACACAAGAATTAGTTTAGATTTTACAGCAAAAATACTTTTTGGGTGTTTTTGAGCATTTTTTGCGGAATGTAAAAGTTTGTTGGTGATTATCACCCCACAGTTTTCCTTTTTACCCAAAAACCTGTACGCAGTTTGTTTTCTATTGGCTTAAGCTTGATTTTGTGTTTTGTCTTAATCTTGCATAAGAATTATTTTAGATTTTACAACAAAAATACTTTTTGGGTATTTTTGAGCATTTTTTTCGGAATGTAAAAGTTTGTTGGTGATTATCAACCCATAGTTTTATTTTCTGTCCAAAAAACTGTACGCGGTTTGTTTTCTGTTGGTCTAAGCTTGATTTTGGCTTTTGATTTACTCTTGCGCAAGAACTATTTTAGATTTTACAGCAAAAATACTTTTTGTGTGTTTTTGAGCATTTTTTGCGGAATGGAAAAGTTTGTTGGTGATTATCACCCGACAGTTTTCCTTTTTACCCAAAAACCTGTACGCAGTTTGTTTTCTATTGGTCTAAGCTTGATTTTGGCTTTTGATTTAATCTTGGGCAAGAATTATTTTAGATTTTACAGCAAAAATACTTTTTGGGTGTTTTTGAGCATTTTTTGCGGAATGGAAAAGTTTGTTGGTGATTATCACCCCATAGTTTTATTTTTTACCCAAAAAACTGTACGCAGTTTGTTTTCTATTGGTCTAAGCTTGATTTTGGCTTTTGATATAATCTTGCACAAGAATTATTTTTGATTTTACAGCAAAAATAATTTTTGGGTGTTTTTAAGCATTTTTTGCGGAATAGAAAAGTTTGTTGGTGATTATCACCCCATAGTTTTATGTTTTACCCAAAAAGCTGTACGCAGTTTGTTTTCTATTAGTCTAAGCTTGATTTTGGCTTTTGTGTTAGTCTTGCAAAAGAATTAGTTTAGATTTTACAGCAAAAATAATTTTTGGGTGTTTTGAGCATTTTTTGCGGAATGGAAAGGTTTGGTAATGATTATCACCCCATAGTTTTATTTTTTACCCCAAAAGCTGTACGCAGTTTATTTTCTATTAGTCTAAGCTTGATTTTGGCCTTTGTTTTAATCTTGCACAAGAATTAGTTTAGATTTTACAGCAAAAATAATTTTTGGGTGTTTTGAGCATTTTTTGCGGAATGGAAAAGTTTGTTAATGATTATCACCCCATAGTTTTATTTTTTACCCAAACAGCTGTAAGCAGTTTATTTTCTATTGGTCTAGGCTTGATTCTGGCTTTTGACTTAATCTTGCAAAAGAATAATTTTAGATTTTACAGCAAAAATACTTTTTGGGTGTTTTTGAGCATTTTTTGCGGAATGGAAAAGTTTGTTGGTGATTATCATCCCATAGTTTTATTTTTTATCAAAAAACTGTACGCAGTTTCTTTTCTATTTGCCTAAGCTTGATTCTGGCTTTTGACTTAATCTTGCACAAGAATTATTTTAGATTTTACAATAAAAATACTTTTTGGGTAGTTTTGAACATTTTTTTCGGAATGTAAAAGTTTGTTGGTGATTATCACCCCATTATTTTATTTTTTATCCAAAAAACTGTACGCAGTTTGTGTTCTATTGGTCTAAGCTTGATTTTGGCTTTTGTTTGAATCTTACACAAGAATTATTTTAGATTTTACAGCAACAATACTTTTTGGGTATTTTTGAGCATTTTTTTCGGAATGTAAAAGTTTGTTGGTGATTATCACCCCATAGTTTTCCTTTTTACCCAAAAAACTGTACGCAGTTTGTTTTCTATTGGTTTAAGCTTGATTTTGTGTTTTGTCTTAATCTTGCACAAGAATTATTTTAGATTTTACAACAAAAATACTTTTTGGGTATTTTTGAGCATTTTTTTCGGAATGTAAAAGTTTGTTGGTGATTATCAACCCATAGTTTTATTTTCTGTCCAAAAAACTGTACGCGGTTTGTTTTCTGTTGGTCTAAGCTTGATTTTGGCTTTTGATTTACTCTTGCGCAAGAACTATTTTAGATTTTACAGCAAAAATACTTTTTGTGTGTTTTTGAGCATTTTTTGCGGAATGGAAAAGTTTGTTGGTGATTATCACCCGACAGTTTTATTTTTTACCCAAAAAGCTGTACGCAGTTTGTTTTCTATTGGTCTAAGCTTGATTTTGGCTTTTGATTTAATCTTGGGCAAGAATTATTTTAGATTTTACAGCAAAAATACTTTTTGGGTGTTTTTGAGCATTTTTTGCGGAATGGAAAAGTTTGTTGGTGATTATCACCCCATAGTTTTATTTTTTACCCAAAAAACTGTACGCAGTTTGTTTTCTATTGGTCTAAGCTTGATTTTGGCTTTTGATATAATCTTGCACAAGAATTATTTTTGATTTTACAGCAAAAATAATTTTTGGGTGTTTTTAAGCATTTTTTGCGGAATAGAAAAGTTTGTTGGTGATTATCACCCCATAGTTTTATGTTTTACCCAAAAAGCTGTACGCAGTTTGTTTTCTATTAGTCTAAGCTTGATTTTGGCTTTTGTGTTAGTCTTGCAAAAGAATTAGTTTAGATTTTACAGCAAAAATAATTTTTGGGTGTTTTGAGCATTTTTTGCGGAATGGAAAGGTTTGGTAATGATTATCACCCCATAGTTTTATTTTTTACCCAAAAAGCTGTACGCAGTTTATTTTCTATTAGTCTAAGCTTGATTTTGGCTTTTGTTTTAATCTTGCACAAGAATTAGTTTAGATTTTACAGCAAAAATAATTTTTGGGTGTTTTGAGCATTTTTTGCGGAATGGAAAAGTTTGTTAATGATTATCACCCCATAGTTTTATTTTTTACCCAAACAGTTGTAAGCAGTTTATTTTCTATTAGTCTAAGCTTGATTTAGGCTTTTGTTTTAATCTTGCACAAGAATTATTTTAGATTTTACAGCCAAAATACTTTTTGGGTGTTTTTGAGCATTTTTTGCGGAATGTAAAAGTTTGTTGGTGATTATCACCCCATAGTTTTATTTTTTACCTTAAAATCTGTACGCAGTTTGTTTTCTATTGGTCTAGGCTTGATTCTGGCTTTTGACTTAATCTTGCAAAAGAATTATTTTAGATTTTACAGCAAAAATACTTTTTGGGTGTTTTTGAGCATTTTTTGCGGAATGGAAAAGTTTGTTGGTGATTATCATCCCATAGTTTTATTTTTTATCAAAAAACTGTAAGCAGTTTCTTTTCTATTTGCCTAAGCTTGATTCTGGCTTTTGATTTAATCTTGCACAAGAATTATTTTAGATTTTACAATAAAAATACTTTTTGGGTAGTTTTGAACATTTTTTTCGGAATGTAAAAGTTTGTTGGTGATTATCACCCCATAGTTTTATTTTTTGTCCAAAAAACTGTACGCGGTTTGTTTTCTGTTGGTCTAAGCTTGATTTTGGCTTTTGATTTACTCTTGCGCAAGAACCATTTTAGATTTTACAGCAAAAATACTTTTTGTGTGTTTTTGAGCATTTTTTTCGGAATGTAAAAGTTTGAGGGTGATTATCACCCCATAGTTTTATTTTTATCCAAAAAACTGTACGCAGTTTGTTTTTTATTGGTCTAAGCTTGATTTTGGCCTTTGATTTAATCTCGCATAAGAATTATTTTAGATTTTACAGCAAAAATACTTTTTTGGTGTTTTTGCGCATTTTTTGCGGAATGGAAAAGTTTGTTGGTGATTATCACCCAATAGTTTTATTTTTTTCCCAAAAAGCTGTACGCAGTTTGTTTTCTATTGGTCTAAGCTTAATTTTGGCTTTTGATTTAATCTTGGGCAAGAATTATTTTAGATTTTACAGCAAAAATACTTTTTGGGTGTTTTTGAGCATTTTTTGCGGAATGGAAAAGTTTGTTGGTGATTATCACCCCATAGTTTTATTTTTTACCCAAAAAACTGTACGCAGTTTGTTTTCTATTGGTCTAAGCTTGATTTTGGCTTTTGATATAATCTTGCACAAGAATTATTTTTGATTTTACAGCAAAAATAATTTTTGGGTGTTTTTAAGCATTTTTTGCGGAATAGAAAAGTTTGTTGGTGATTATCACCCCATAGTTTTATGTTTTACCCAAAAAGCTGTACGCAGTTTGTTTTCTATTAGTCTAAGCTTGATTTTGGCTTTTGTGTTAGTCTTGCAAAAGAATTAGTTTAGATTTTACAGCAAAAATAATTTTTGGGTGTTTTGAGCATTTTTTGCGGAATGGAAAGGTTTGGTAATGATTATCACCCCATAGTTTTATTTTTTACCCAAAAAGCTGTACGCAGTTTATTTTCTATTAGTCTAAGCTTGATTTTGGCTTTTGTTTTAATCTTGCACAAGAATTAGTTTAGATTTTACAGCAAAAATAATTTTTGGGTGTTTTGAGCATTTTTTGCGGAATGGAAAAGTTTGTTAATGATTATCACCCCATAGTTTTATTTTTTACCCAAACAGTTGTAAGCAGTTTATTTTCTATTAGTCTAAGCTTGATTTAGGCTTTTGTTTTAATCTTGCACAAGAATTATTTTAGATTTTACAGCCAAAATACTTTTTGGGTGTTTTTGAGCATTTTTTGCGGAATGTAAAAGTTTGTTGGTGATTATCACCCCATAGTTTTATTTTTTACCTAAAAATCTGTACGCAGTTTGTTTTCTATTGGTCTAGGCTTGATTCTGGCTTTTGACTTAATCTTGCAAAAGAATTATTTTAGATTTTACAGCAAAAATACTTTTTGGGTGTTTTTGAGCATTTTTTGCGGAATGGAAAAGTTTGTTGGTGATTATCATCCCATAGTTTTATTTTTTATCAAAAAACTGTAAGCAGTTTCTTTTCTATTTGCCTAAGCTTGATTCTGGCTTTTGACTTAATCTTGCACAAGAATTATTTTAGATTTTACAATAAAAATACTTTTTGGGTAGTTTTGAACATTTTTTTCGGAATGTAAAAGTTTGTTGGTGATTATCACCCCATAGTTTTATTTTTTGTCCAAAAAACTGTACGCGGTTTGTTTTCTGTTGGTCTAAGCTTGATTTTGGCTTTTGATTTACTCTTGCGCAAGAACTATTTTAGATTTTACAGCAAAAATACTTTTTGTGTGTTTTTGAGCATTTTTTTCGGAATGTAAAAGTTTGAGGGTGATTATCACCCCATAGTTTTATTTTTATCCAAAAAACTGTACGCAGTTTGTTTTTTATTGGTCTAAGCTTGATTTTGGCCTTTGATTTAATCTCGCATAAGAATTATTTTAGATTTTACAGTAAAAATACTTTTTTGGTGTTTTTGCGCATTTTTTGCGGAATGGAAAAGTTTGTTGGTGATTATCACCCAATAGTTTTATTTTTTACCCAAAAAGCTGTACGCAGTTTGTTTTCTATTGGTCTATGCTTGGTTGTGGTTTTGCTTTAATCTTGCAAAAGAATTATTTTAGATTTTACAGCAAAAATACTTTTTGGGTGTTTTTGAGCATTTTTTGCGGAATGGAAAAGTTTGTTGGTGATTATCACCCCATAGTTTTATTTTTTACCAAAAAACTGTACGCGGTTTGTTTTCTATTGGTCTAAGCTTGATTTTGGCTTTTGATTTACTCTTGCGCAAGAACTATTTTAGATTTTACAGCAAAAATACTTTTTGTGTGTTTTTGAGCATTTTTTGCGGAATGGAAAAGTTTGTTGGTGATTATCACCCCATAGTTTTATTTTTTATCCAAAAAACTGTACGCAGTTTGTTTTTTATTGGTCTAAGCTTGATTTTGGCTTTTGTTTGGATCTTACACAAGAATTACGTTAGATTTTACAGCAAAAATACTTTTTGGGTATTTTTGAGCATTTTTTGCGGAATGGAAAAGTTTGTTGGTGATTATCACCCCATAATTTTATTTTTTATCCAAAAAACTGTACGCGGTTTGTTTTCTATTGGTCTAAGCTTGATTTTGGCTTTTGATTTACTCTTGCGCAAGAACTATTTTAGATTTTACAGCAAAAATACTTTTTGTGTGTTTTTGAGCATTTTTTGCGGAATGGAAAAGTTTGTTGGTGATTATCACACGACAGTTCTATTTTTTACCCAAAAAGCTGTACGCAGTTTGTTTTCTATTGGTCTAAGCTCTATTTTGGCTTTTGATTTAATCTTGCGCAAGAATTATTTTAGATTTTACAGCAAAAATACTTTTTGGGTCTTTTTGAGCATTTTTGCGGAATGGAAAAGTTTGTTGGTGATTATCACCCCATAGTTTTATTTTTTACCCTAAAACTGTTGTACGCAGTTTGTTTTCTATTGGTCTAAGCTTGATTTTGGCTTTTGTTTTAATCTTACACAAGAATTAGTTTAGATTTTACAGCAAAAATACTTTTTGGGTGTTTTTGAGCATTTTTTGCGGAATGTAAAAGTTTGTTGGTGATTATCACCCCATAGTTTTCCTTTTTACCCAAAAAACTGTACGCAGTTTGTTTTCTATTGGCTTAAGCTTGATTTTGTGTTTTGTCTTAATCTTGCACAAGAATTATTTTAGATTTTACAACAAAAATACTTTTTGGGTATTTTTGAGCATTTTTTTCGGAATGTAAAAGTTTGTTGGTGATTATCAACCCATAGTTTTATTTTCTGTCCAAAAAACTGTACGCGGTTTGTTTTCTGTTGGTCTAAGCTTGATTTTGGCTTTTGATTTACTCTTGCGCAAGAACTATTTTAGATTTTACAGCAAAAATACTTTTTGTGTGTTTTTGAGCATTTTTTGCGGAATGGAAAAGTTTGTTGGTGATTATCACCCGACAGTTTTATTTTTTAACCCAAAAAGCTGTACGCAGTTTGTTTTCTATTGGTCTAAGCTTGATTTTGGCTTTTGATTTAATCTTGCACAAGAATTATTTTAGATTTTACAGCCAAAATACTTTTTGGGTGCTTTTGAGCATTTTTTGCGGAATGGAAAAGTTTGTTGGTGAGTATCACCCCATAGTTTTATTTTTTACCCAAAAAACTGTAAGCAGTTTATTTTCTATTGGTCTAAGATTGAGTTTGGCTTTTGATTTAATCTTGCGCAAGAATTATTTTAGATTTTACAGCAAAAATACTTTTTGGGTGTTTTTGAGCATTTTTTGCGGAATGAAAAGTTTGTTGGTGATTATCATCCCATAGTTTTATTTTTTATCAAAAAACTGTACGCAGTTTGTTTTCTATTTGCCTAAGCTTGATTCTGGCTTTTGACTTAATCTTGCACAAGAATTATTTTAGATTTTACAATAAAAATACTTTTTGGGTAGTTTTGAACATTTTTTTCGGAATGTAAAAGTTTGTTGGTGATTATCACCCCATAGTTTTATTTTTTATCCAAAATACTGTACGCAGTTTGTTTTCTATTGGTCTAAGCTCTATTTTGGCTTTTGATTTAATCTTGCGCAAGAATTATTTTAGATTTTACAGCAAAAATACTTTTTGGGTGTTTTTAAGCATTTTTTGCGAAATGGAAAAGTTTGTTGGTAATTATCACCCCATAGTTTTATTTTTTACCCAAAATCTGTACGCAGTTTGTTTTCTATTGGTCTAAGCTTGATTTTGGCTTTTGTTTTAATCTTACACAAGAATTAGTTTAGATTTGACAGCAAAAATACTGTTTGGGTGTTTTTGAGCATTTTTTGCGGAATGTAAAAGTTTGTTGGTGATTATCACCCCATAGTTTTCCTTTTTACCCAAAAAACTGTACGCAGTTTGTTTTCTATTGGTTTAAGCTTGATTTTGTGTTTTGGCTTAATCTTGCACAAGAATTATTTTAGATTTTACAACAAAAATACTTTTTGGGTATTTTTGAGCATTTTTTTCGGAATGTAAAAGTTTGTTGGTGATTATCAACCCATAGTTTTATTTTCTGTCCAAAAAACTGTACGCGGTTTGTTTTCTGTTGGTCTAAGCTTGTTTTTGGCTTTTGATTTACTCTTGCGCAAGAACTATTTTAGATTTTACAGCAAAAATACTTTTTGTGTGTTTTTGAGCATTTTTTGCGGAATGGAAAAGTTTGTTGGTGATTATCACCCGACAGTTTTATTTTTTAACCCAAAAAGCTGTACGCAGTTTGTTTTCTATTGGTCTAAGCTTGATTTTGGCTTTTGATTTAATCTTGCACAAGAATTATTTTAGATTTTACAGCCAAAATACTTTTTTGGTGTTTTTGAGCGTTTTTTGCGGAATGTAAAAGTTTGTTGGTGATTATCACCCAATAGTTTTATTTTTTACCTAAAACACTGTACGCAGTTTGTTTTCTATTGGTCTAAGCTTGATTCTGGCTTTTGACTTAATCTTGCAAAAGAATTATTTTAGATTTTACAGCAAAAATACTTTTTGGGTGCTTTTGAGCATTTTTTGCGGAATGGAAAAGTTTGTTGGTGAGTATCACCCCATAGTTTTATTTTTTACCCAAAAAACTGTAAGCAGTTTATTTTCTATTGGTCTAAGATTGAGTTTGGCTTTTGATTTAATCTTGAGCAAGAATTATTTTAGATTTTACAGCAAAAATACTTTTTGGGTGTTTTTGAGCATTTTTTGCGGAATGGAAAAGTTTGTTGGTGATTATCATCCCATAGTTTTATTTTTTATCAAAAAACTGTACGCAGTTTGTTTTCTATTTGCCTAAGCTTGATTCTGGCTTTTGATTTAATCTTGCACAAGAATTATTTTAGATTTTACAATAAAAATACTTTTTGGGTAGTTTTGAACATTTTTTTCGGAATGTAAAAGTTTGTTGGTGATTATAACCCCATAGTTTTATTTTTTATCCAAAAAACTGTACGCAGTTTGTTTTTTATTGGTCTAAGCTTGATTTTGGCTTTTGTTTGAATCTTACACAAGAATTACGTTAGATTTTACAGCAAAAATACTTTTTGGGTGTTTTTGAGCATTTTTTGCGGAATGTAAAAGTTTGTTGGTGATTATCACCCCATAGTTTTCCTTTTTACCCAAAAAACTGTACGCAGTTTGTTTTCTATTGGTTTAAGCTTGATTTTGTGTTTTGTCTTAATCTTGCACAAGAATTATTTTAGATTTTACAACAAAAATAATTTTTGGGTATTTTTGAGCATTTTTTTCGGAATGTAAAAGTTTGTTGGTGATTATCAACCCATAGTTTTATTTTCTGTCCAAAAAACTGTACGCGGTTTGTTTTCTGTTGGTCTAAGCTTGATTTTGGCTTTTGATTTAATCTTGCACAAGAATTATTTTAGATTTTACAGCCAAAATACTTTTTGGGTGCTTTTGAGCATTTTTTGCGGAATGGAAAAGTTTGTTGGTGAGTATCACCCCATAGTTTTATTTTTTAACCCAAAAAGCTGTACGCAGTTTGTTTTCTATTGGTCTAAGCTTGATTTTGGCTTTTGATTTAATCTTGCACAAGAATTATTTTAGATTTTACAACAAAAATACTTTTTGTGTGTTTTTGAGCATTTTTTGCGGAATGGAAAAGTTTGTTGGTGATTATCATCCCATAGTTTTATTTTTTACCTAAAACACTGTACGCAGTTTGTTTTCTATTGGTCTAAGCTTGATTCTGGCTTTTGACTTAATCTTGCAAAAGAATTATTTTAGATTTTACAGCAAAAATACTTTTTGGGTGCTTTTGAGCATTTTTTGCGGAATGGAAAAGTTTGTTGGTGAGTATCACCCCATAGTTTTATTTTTTACCCAAAAAACTGTAAGCAGTTTATTTTCTATTGGTCTAAGATTGAGTTTGGCTTTTGATTTAATCTTGAGCAAGAATTATTTTAGATTTTACAGCAAAAATACTTTTTGGGTGTTTTTGAGCATTTTTTGCGGAATGGAAAAGTTTGTTGGTGATTATCATCCCATAGTTTTATTTTTTATCAAAAAACTGTACGCAGTTTGTTTTCTATTTGCCTAAGCTTGATTCTGGCTTTTGATTTAATCTTGCACAAGAATTATTTTAGATTTTACAATAAAAATACTTTTTGGGTAGTTTTGAAAATTTTTTTCGGAATGTAAAAGTTTGTTGGTGATTATCACCCCATAGTTTTATTTTTTATCCAAAAAACTGTACGCAGTTTGTTTTTTATTGGTCTAAGCTTGATTTTGGCTTTTGTTTGAATCTTACACAAGAATTACGTTAGATTTTACAGCAAAAATACTTTTTGGGTGTTTTTGAGCATTTTTTGCGGAATGTAAAAGTTTGTTGGTGATTATCACCCCATAGTTTTCCTTTTTACCCAAAAAACTGTACGCAGTTTGTTTTCTATTGGTTTAAGCTTGATTTTGTGTTTTGTCTTAATCTTGCACAAGAATTATTTTAGATTTTACAACAAAAATACTTTTTGGGTATTTTTGAGCATTTTTTTCGGAATGTAAAAGTTTGTTGGTGATTATCAACCCATAGTTTTATTTTCTGTCCAAAAAACTGTACGCGGTTTGTTTTCTGTTGGTCTAAGCTTGATTTTGGCTTTTGATTTAATCTTGCACAAGAATTATTTTAGATTTTACAGCCAAAATACTTTTTGGGTGCTTTTGAGCATTTTTTGCGGAATGGAAAAGTTTGTTGGTGAGTATCACCCCATAGTTTTATTTTTTAACCCAAAAAGCTGTACGCAGTTTGTTTTCTATTGGTCTAAGCTTGATTTTGGCTTTTGATTTAATCTTGCACAAGGATTATTTTAGATTTTACAACAAAAATACTTTTTCTGTGTTTTTGAGCATTTTTTGCGGAATGGAAAAGTTTGTTGGTGATTATCATCCCATATTTTTATTTTTTACCTAAAACACTGTACGCAGTTTGTTTTCTATTGGTCTAAGCTTGATTCTGGCTTTTGACTTAATCTTGCAAAAGAATTATTTTAGATTTTACAGCAAAAATACTTTTTGGGTGCTTTTGAGCATTTTTTGCGGAATGGAAAAGTTTGTTGGTGAGTATCACCCCATAGTTTTATTTTTTACCCAAAAAACTGTAAGCAGTTTATTTTCTATTGGTCTAAGATTGAGTTTGGCTTTTGATTTAATCTTGAGCAAGAATTATTTTAGATTTTACAGCAAAAATACTTTTTGGGTGTTTTTGAGCATTTTTTGCGGAATGGAAAAGTTTGTTGGTGATTATCATCCCATAGTTTTATTTTTTATCAAAAAACTGTACGCAGTTTGTTTTCTATTTACCTAAGCTTGATTCTGGCTTTTGATTTAATCTTGCACAAGAATTATTTTAGATTTTACAATAAAAATACTTTTTGGGTAGTTTTGAACATTTTTTTCGGAATGTAAAAGTTTGTTGGTGATTATCACCCCATAGTTTTATTTTTTATCCAAAAAACTGTACGCAGTTTGTTTTTTATTGGTCTAAGCTTGATTTTGGCTTTTGTTTGAATCTTACATAAGAATTACGTTAGATTTTACAGCAAAAATACTTTTTGGGTGTTTTTGAGCATTTTTTGCGGAATGTAAAAGTTTGTTGGTGATTATCACCCCATAGTTTTCCTTTTTACCAAAAAAACTGTACGCAGTTTGTTTTCTATTGGTTTAAGCTTGATTTTGTGTTTTGTCTTAATCTTGCACAAGAATTATTTTAGATTTTACAACAAAAATACTTTTTGGGTATTTTTGAGCATTTTTTTCGGAATGTAAAAGTTTGTTGGTGATTATCAACCCATAGTTTTATTTTCTGTCCAAAAAACTGTACGCGGTTTGTTTTCTGTTGGTCTAAGCTTGATTTTGGCTTTTGATTTAATCTTGCACAAGAATTATTTTAGATTTTACAGCCAAAATACTTTTTGGGTGCTTTTGAGCATTTTTTGCGGAATGGAAAAGTTTGTTGGTGAGTATCACCCCATAGTTTTATTTTTTAACCCAAAAAGCTGTACGCAGTTTGTTTTCTATTGGTCTAAGCTTGATTTTGGCTTTTGATTTAATCTTGCACAGGAATTATTTTAGATTTTACAACAAAAATACTTTTTGTGTGTTTTTGAGCATTTTTTGCGGAATGGAAAAGTTTGTTGGTGATTATCACCCGACAGTTTTATTTTTTAACCCAAAAAGCTGTACGCAGTTTGTTTTCTATTGGTCTAAGCTTGATTTTGGCTTTTGATTTAATCTTGCACAAGAATTATTTTAGATTTTACAGCCAAAATACTTTTTGGGTGCTTTTGAGCATTTTTTGCGGAATGGAAAAGTTTGTTGGTGAGTATCACCCCATAGTTTTATTTTTTACCCAAAAAACTGTAAGCAGTTTATTTTCTATTGGTCTAAGATTGAGTTTGGCTTTTGATTTAATCTTGCGCAAGAATTATTTTAGATTTTACAGCAAAAATACTTTTTGGGTGTTTTTGAGCATTTTTTGCGGAATGGAAAAGTTTGTCGGTGATTATCACCCCATAATTTTATTTTTTATCCAAAAAACTGTACGCAGTTTGTTTTCTATTGGTTTAAGCTTGATTTTGTGTTTTGTCTTAATCTTGCACAAGAATTATTTTAGATTTTACAATAAAAATACTTTTTGGGTAGTTTTGAACATTTTTTTCGGAATGTAAAAGTTTGTTGGTGATTATCACCCCATAGTTTTATTTTTTATCCAAAAAACTGTACGCAGTTTGTTTTTTATTGGTCTAAGCTTGATGTTGGCTTTTGTTTGAATCTTACACAAGAATTACGTTAGATTTTACAGCAAAAATACTTTTTGGGTATTTTTGAGCATTTTTTTCGGAATGTAAAAGTTTGTTGGTGATTATCACCCCATAATTTTATATTTTATCCAAAAAACTGTACGCGGTTTGTTTTCTATTGGTCTAAGCTTGATTTTGGCTTTTGATTTACTCTTGCGCAAGAACTATTTTAGATTTTACAGCAAAAATACTTTTTGTGTGTTTTTGAGCATTTTTTGCGGAATGGAAAAGTTTGTTGGTGATTATCACCCCATAGTTTTATTTTTTACCCAAAATCTGTACGCAGTTTGTTTTCTATTGGTCTAAGCTTGATTTTGGCTTTTGTTTTAATCTTGCAAAAGAATTATTTTAGATTTTACAGCAAAAATACTTTTTGGGTGTTTTTGAGCATTTTTTGCGAAATGGAAAAGTTTGTTGGTAATTATCACCCCATAGTTTTATTTTTTACCCAAAATCTGTACGCAGTTTGTTTTCTATTGGTCTAAGCTTGATTTTGGCTTTTGTTTTAATCTTACACAAGAATTAGTTTAGATTTTACAGCAAAAATACTTTTTGGGTGTTTTTGAGCATTTTTTGCGGAATGTAAAAGTTTGTTGGTGATTATCACCCCATAGTTTTCCTTTTTACCCAAAAAACTGTACGCAGTTTGTTTTCTATTGGTTTAAGCTTGATTTTGTGTTTTGTCTTAATCTTGCACAAGAATTATTTTAGATTTTACAACAAAAATACTTTTTGGGTATTTTTGAGCATTTTTTTCGGAATGTAAAAGTTTGTTGGTGATTATCAACCCATAGTTTTATTTTCTGTCCAAAAAACTGTACGCGGTTTGTTTTCTGTTGGTCTAAGCTTGATTTTGGCTTTTGATTTACTCTTGCGCAAGAACTATTTTAGATTTTACAGCAAAAATACTTTTTGTGTGTTTTTGAGCATTTTTTGCGGAATGGAAAAGTTTGTTGGTGATTATCACCCGACAGTTTTATTTTTTAACCCAAAAAGCTGTACGCAGTTTGTTTTCTATTGGTCTAAGCTTGATTTTGGCTTTTGATTTAATCTTGGGCAAGAATTATTTTAGATTTTACAGCAAAAATACTTTTTGGGTGTTTTTGAGCATTTTTTGCGGAATGGAAAAGTTTGTTGGTGATTATCACCCCATAGTTTTACTTTTTACCCAAAAAACTGTACGCAGTTTGTTTTCTATTGGTCTAAGCTTGATTTTGGCTTTTAATATAATCTTGCACAAGAATTATTTTTGATTTTACTGCAAAAATAATTTTTGGGTGTTTTTAAGCATTTTTTGCGGAATGGAAAAGTTTGTTGATGATTATCACCCCATAGTTTTATGTTTTACCCAAAAAGCTGTACGCAGTTTGTTTTCTATTAGTCTAAGCTTGATTTTGGCTTTTGTGTTAGTCTTGCAAAAGAATTAGTGTAGATTTTACAGCAAAAATAATTTTTGGGTGTTTTGAGCATTTTTTGCGGAATGGAAAAGTTTGTTGGTGATTATCATCCCATAGTTTTATTTTTTATCAAAAAACTGTACGCAGTTTGTTTTCTATTTGCCTAAGCTTGATTCTGGCTTTTGATTTAATCTTGCACAAGAATTATTTTAGATTTTACAATAAAAATACTTTTTGGGTAGTTTTGAACATTTTTTTCGGAATGTAAAAGTTTGTTGGTGATTATCACCCCATAGTTTTATTTTTTATCCAAAAAACTGTACGCAGTTTGTTTTTTATTGGTCTAAGCTTGATTTTGGCTTTTGTTTGAATCTTACATAAGAATTACGTTAGATTTTACAGCAAAAATACTTTTTGGGTGTTTTTGAGCATTTTTTGCGGAATGTAAAAGTTTGTTGGTGATTATCACCCCATAGTTTTCCTTTTTACCCAAAAAACTGTACGCAGTTTGTTTTCTATTGGTTTAAGCTTGATTTTGTGTTTTGTCTTAATCTTGCACAAGAATTATTTTAGATTTTACAACAAAAATACTTTTTGGGTATTTTTGAGCATTTTTTTCGGAATGTAAAAGTTTGTTGGTGATTATCAACCCATAGTTTTATTTTCTGTCCAAAAAACTGTACGCGGTTTGTTTTCTGTTGGTCTAAGCTTGATTTTGGCTTTTGATTTAATCTTGCACAAGAATTATTTTAGATTTTACAGCCAAAATACTTTTTGGGTGCTTTTGAGCATTTTTTGCGGAATGGAAAAGTTTGTTGGTGAGTATCACCCCATAGTTTTATTTTTTAACCCAAAAAGCTGTACGCAGTTTGTTTTCTATTGGTCTAAGCTTGATTTTGGCTTTTGATTTAATCTTGCACAGGAATTATTTTAGATTTTACAACAAAAATACTTTTTGTGTGTTTTTGAGCATTTTTTGCGGAATGGAAAAGTTTGTTGGTGATTATCACCCGACAGTTTTATTTTTTAACCCAAAAAGCTGTACGCAGTTTGTTTTCTATTGGTCTAAGCTTGATTTTGGCTTTTGATTTAATCTTGCACAAGAATTATTTTAGATTTTACAGCCAAAATACTTTTTGGGTGCTTTTGAGCATTTTTTGCGGAATGGAAAAGTTTGTTGGTGAGTATCACCCCATAGTTTTATTTTTTACCCAAAAAACTGTAAGCAGTTTATTTTCTATTGGTCTAAGATTGAGTTTGGCTTTTGATTTAATCTTGCGCAAGAATTATTTTAGATTTTACAGCAAAAATACTTTTTGGGTGTTTTTGAGCATTTTTTGCGGAATGGAAAAGTTTGTCGGTGATTATCACCCCATAATTTTATTTTTTATCCAAAAAACTGTACGCAGTTTGTTTTCTATTGGTTTAAGCTTGATTTTGTGTTTTGTCTTAATCTTGCACAAGAATTATTTTAGATTTTACAATAAAAATACTTTTTGGGTAGTTTTGAACATTTTTTTCGGAATGTAAAAGTTTGTTGGTGATTATCACCCCATAGTTTTATTTTTTATCCAAAAAACTGTACGCAGTTTGTTTTTTATTGGTCTAAGCTTGATTTTGGCTTTTGTTTGAATCTTACACAAGAATTACGTTAGATTTTACAGCAAAAATACTTTTTGGGTATTTTTGAGCATTTTTTTCGGAATGTAAAAGTTTGTTGGTGATTATCACCCCATAATTTTATATTTTATCCAAAAAACTGTACGCGGTTTGTTTTCTATTGGTCTAAGCTTGATTTTGGCTTTTGATTTACTCTTGCGCAAGAACTATTTTAGATTTTACAGCAAAAATACTTTTTGTGTGTTTTTGAGCATTTTTTGCGGAATGGAAAAGTTTGTTGGTGATTATCACCCCATAGTTTTATTTTTTACCCAAAATCTGTACGCAGTTTGTTTTCTATTGGTCTAAGCTTGATTTTGGCTTTTGTTTTAATCTTGCAAAAGAATTATTTTAGATTTTACAGCAAAAATACTTTTTGGGTGTTTTTGAGCATTTTTTGCGAAATGGAAAAGTTTGTTGGTAATTATCACCCCATAGTTTTATTTTTTACCCAAAATCTGTACGCAGTTTGTTTTCTATTGGTCTAAGCTTGATTTTGGCTTTTGTTTTAATCTTACACAAGAATTAGTTTAGATTTTACAGCAAAAATACTTTTTGGGTGTTTTTGAGCATTTTTTGCGGAATGTAAAAGTTTGTTGGTGATTATCACCCCATAGTTTTCCTTTTTACCCAAAAAACTGTACGCAGTTTGTTTTCTATTGGTTTAAGCTTGATTTTGTGTTTTGTCTTAATCTTGCACAAGAATTATTTTAGATTTTACAACAAAAATACTTTTTGGGTATTTTTGAGCATTTTTTTCGGAATGTAAAAGTTTGTTGGTGATTATCAACCCATAGTTTTATTTTCTGTCCAAAAAACTGTACGCGGTTTGTTTTCTGTTGGTCTAAGCTTGATTTTGGCTTTTGATTTACTCTTGCGCAAGAACTATTTTAGATTTTACAGCAAAAATACTTTTTGTGTGTTTTTGAGCATTTTTTGCGGAATGGAAAAGTTTGTTGGTGATTATCACCCGACAGTTTTATTTTTTAACCCAAAAAGCTGTACGCAGTTTGTTTTCTATTGGTCTAAGCTTGATTTTGGCTTTTGATTTAATCTTGGGCAAGAATTATTTTAGATTTTACAGCAAAAATACTTTTTGGGTGTTTTTGAGCATTTTTTGCGGAATGGAAAAGTTTGTTGGTGATTATCACCCCATAGTTTTATTTTTTACCCAAAAAACTGTACGCAGTTTGTTTTCTATTGGTCTAAGCTTGATTTTGGCTTTTAATATAATCTTGCACAAGAATTATTTTTGATTTTACTGCAAAAATAATTTTTGGGTGTTTTTAAGCATTTTTTGCGGAATGGAAAAGTTTGTTGATGATTATCACCCCATAGTTTTATGTTTTACCCAAAAAGCTGTACGCAGTTTGTTTTCTATTAGTCTAAGCTTGATTTTGGCTTTTGTGTTAGTCTTGCAAAAGAATTAGTGTAGATTTTACAGCAAAAATAATTTTTGGGTGTTTTGAGCATTTTTTGCGGAATGGAAAAGTTTGGTAATGATTATCACCCCATAGTTTTATTTTTTACCCAAAAAGCTGTACGCAGTTTATTTTCTATTAGTCTAAGCTTGATTTTGGCTTTTGTTTTAATCTTGCACAAGAATTAGTTTAGATTTTACAGCAAAAATAATTTTTGGGTGTTTTGAGCATTTTTTGCGGAATGGAAAAGTTTTGTAGGGTATTTTTAATACCACTATTACCACTCACGATTATTTCATACTTTATTATCAATATTTTGTTATTATTTGGAAATGTAAACTTCATAAACAAATAAGTAACAACAAATTGACTCAATTGGAAATGTATTGGAAATTCATATTTTTGTAAACAACTTTATAGCAACAAATTAGAATAAGTTTATTTTTAAGGATACCGTTAGTTTAATTTATAAAGGACGAATTTTTGTAAATAAAGATCATTCTGTTTTCATGCCTTAAATCGGCATTTTTATTTAAATACAAAGCATTCATCTGCTTTTTAGAAAAACAGGCATATAAAACTGCCTTAAAAAATATTGAATTAATTTTCTGCCAGTGGCGTGTATTTCGCCGGCAAAACCTCGGGCAGGTAGTTTGTTTAATATATTGTGTGTGTAAAAACATTACATGGCGATCCTGCCAAATCAACAAGATAACAAAATCCCTGTAGAAGAGTTGAAACCCACAGGCAGTGCTAGGGAGGCACCTGTGTATACGGCCACAAGTATACAAGCGGGCCCTAAGCGTCTTACGATTGAGGAGTACCGCAGGAGACAAATAAGGAAAAAGGAAGCAGAGCTGACGCGTATTCCCTACATCCCCAAGCCAAAAATCAAAAAGAGGGGCGGCAAATTGGTACGATTGCGAACCGAGCTAGCCAAATTGCGGCAAAAATTGGACACGGAAAATCCGCAATCCTGGGATGAAGCAGCCGAAGTCTGGCGTGAAATACATGAACTAGAACGCCAGATGGATGAGCATCGGAAGTCCCGAAAATAAAACAAAATTCTACACTTATGTATATGCATTTTATTTTTTTAAATTTTTTATTAAATCATGAATTGAAATAAAAATCATAAAAAAAACCACACCATAAAATTTTAGTCAACATTTAATAAAATAAATTAAAACAAAATCAAATGAAAAACAACAAGAATTATAAAACCTTAATGGTATTGTTTTGCCACACATTTTATTTAAAAGTATAAAAGAAAAACACAAACTTTCACAACAAAATAATTTTGGAACAATTTATAAAAAGAAACTAAAAAAAAAAAAAGACACGAAGAAGAAAAAAATATTTATAAAAGAAATGTCAATTCCAGCTGCTAAATAGAATGTTGCCACTGTATAAAAATAAAAATGTTGCCATAAGAAATAGTTAAAAACAGGGTGACAAAGATACGAATTAAATTAAGGTATTAAGTTTAGTGTTGCCAGAAAAGAAAAAAAAAATTGTTTTTCAATGTTACCATTGTGTAAGATTTAATGATAAAGTTTTTTTTAATTCAATTTAATTATTCATTATACAATATTATTTATGGAAGAATTAAAAGAATATTATAATGAATTAGAAAAATTAGAAAATAATTTAAAAAAAAGCAAAGGTAGAATTTATTCCTCTAAATACGTGATAGAAAAATTAGAACGTTTAGAAGAAATTAATGAAAAAGTTGATAGTATTTGTAAAGAAGATATAGAAATTGATACCGTTTTTGTTGATGAATTCAAAGCTTTGTATAAGAAAACATACGCGGCAATTCAAAGTTTGGAAATCAAACATATAAAAGAAGTAGAAGAAAATTCCAAAACAGACAAAGAGTTTGCTAATTTTCCAAATATGGCACAGTTTGACATTTCGGTGGTAGGTAAAAACCTACAAACTTTTAAGGGATCATATGAGGCGTTAGAAGATTTTATTGTGCAAACAGAATTATTACACGACATTTTGAGAACAGAAGATAGGGAGATTTTCATCAAATATGTCTACAATTTCAAACTATCAACCCATGTTCGCAGCATTTTAGGTCGTTCAAATAGACCAACTACATTTTTAGAATTGAAAAATTTATTAATAAAAGCTTATCCGAATCCTAGGAATTTGCAACAAGTTTTGACAGAACTTGGCACAATAAAACAGGGTGCTTCAGACATATCTACGTATAGGGAAAAGATAGCATTACTTTCAGAACAATTAAGTGATTTTGAAATAAAATCAATAGAAAATCCGACAAGAGAGGCGAAAGATGCTATTTACAAGATGAGTGAAAATATGGCATTAAACGTTTTTATGAAAGGTGTAAATATTGAATATCAAAGCATTTTGGTAGCTAGTTCTCCAAAGACTTTTAGCGAGGCAGTAGAAAAATGCATGACAGCAGAGAGAAATATGCAAACCAATAATAATATTTTTAGAATTGGAAGAAGAGATGATAATTCTCAAAGATTTAACAGCAATTTTACAACGTACAGAAATAATAATCAACATGTTCGAAATTTCGGTAATTTTCGCAATAATAATTACAGTCACAATCAGACCAATAGCAATTCTAATAGAAATTATAACAGTTATCAGGGTTTTCAAAATAACAATGCTTATCGCAACAACAATTTGAACAGAGGTAACAATGTTAGTAACAGAAGATATAATAACATGAATCATTCGTTAAATAATGTCAATAACAGACAACATGTAGAAATTCAAAGGAATTCAACAACAAGAAATAACAATTCATTTAGGAGAAATAATAATAACTTCAATCAGGGAAACTAGTAGGCCGGGATAACAATTATTGTTATCCAGAGCGGCAAAATTTATTCAGATTATCAACAAACACAGATAATTCCATGACAATAGTATGTAAAAGCGTGAATGGAGACTTGAAATTTTTAATAGATACAGGAGCAGAAATATCAATATGTAAATTAGGGAATATAGAAAATATTAATACACGGAATATTTCATCATTAACTGGGATAACTAGGGAGAAAGTTGATAGCATTGGCACAGCAAAACTGAATTTAAAATTTGATAGCGAAGAAACTGAACATCAATTTCATATAGTTGAGAATGATTTTCCAATTCCAACAGATGGTATCATTGGTCGTGACTTTTTAGAAAAACATTTATGCAGAATTGATTTTGAAACATACACAATATCTTTTACAATAAATAATAATGAAATTAGTTTACCGATAAATCCCAAACAGATTTACAAGACAGATATCGTAATACCTGCACGGTCAGAAGCGATAGTACCTGCCAATATACGACCACACGAAGAAAGCATCGTTTTAAGTAAGGAAATAGAAAAAGGTGTGTACATTGGGAACACGATAATACCAGCAACGGGCATTTCACACGTAAAAATTTTAAACACAACCGATAGAGATGTAACACTAAAAGACATTAATTTTGAATTTGAACGTTTGGCAAATTATAACATATATACCTGCTCTGGGAAAGAATTTATAGATGATGAGAGGACATCAAAAATAGTGAAAAATTTGAATATCAAATCAAGTGATCCTATAGCAGAACAGTCTCTAACAAACATGATTAAAGAATATAGTGACATTTTTCATCTAGACGGTGAAAAGTTGACTGTGAACAACTTTTACACACAGCAAATACAAACAACTGATTCTACACCAGTATATATAAAACCGTATAGATTACCAGAAACACAAATGCAGGAAATAAACGAGCAAGTAGACAGACTGTTGAGTGACAAAATTATTGAGCCTTCAACTAGTCCGTATAACTCTCCATTATTGGTAGTACCAAAAAAATCGGCGAATGACACAAAAAAATGGCGATTGGTAGTTGATTTTAGAAAATTAAATGAAAAAATCGTAAATGATAAATTCCCTTTAACAAGAATTGAAGATATTCTCGATAAACTAGGCAGAGCCAAATATTTTTCTACACTAGACATGACCAGTTCTTTTCATCAGATTAAATTGGATACAGATTCTAGACCATTGACTGCGTTTTCAACAAGGAATGGACATTATCAATTCACAAGGTTACCGTTTGGACTGAAAATATCGTCGAATAGTTTTCAACGAATGTTAACTATAGCATTATCTGGGCTAAGTGCAGAGGCATTTTTGTATGTTGATGACATCATAGTTTTTGGTTGTAGTCTACAACACCATAATGATAATTTATTGAAAGTTTTTGAAAAATTAAGGAAATACAATTTGAAAATAAATCCTAGCAAATGTTGCTTTTTACAATCAGAAGTTGTATACTTAGGGCATTTGATAACCGACAAAGGAGTACGAACAGACCCAACAAAATACGAAGTCATAAAAAATTATCCTGTACCTAGCAATACTGACGATGTCAGGTGTTTCGTTGCTTTTTGCAATTATTATAGGCGATTCATACCACACTTTGCGCATATAGCGAAAAATTTAAATACCTTGCTAAAGAAAAATAAACAGTTTGTATGGAATACAGATTGCCAAGAATCATTCGAAAGCCTAAAATCTAAATTAATGAACCCACCGATTCTTCAATACCCGAACTTTAACAAACCATTTGTATTGACAACGGATGCTTCAAATTTTGCGCTAGGAGCAGTTTTGTCACAAGGTGAAATTGGAGCAGACTTGCCAATATCATACGCTAGTAAAACATTATCTAAACATGATATAAATAAACCAATAATTGAGAAAGAGCTCTTAGCTATACATTGGGCTATAACTTTCTTTCGACCATACCTTTTTGGCAAAAAATTCTACGTTATCACGGATCATAGACCTTTAGTATCACTTTTTTCTCATAAAAACCTTTCTTCCAAATTAACTCGCATTAGACTTGACCTATGTGATTACGATTTTGAGATAGAATACAAAAAAGGTAAGATGAATTGTAATGCAGATGCATTATCTAGGATAAAGATAGATAGTGGCACTTTAAAAGCAATGATACCAATAGATACTGAAGAAAAATCAAAACAAATACTTGCAGTAGTAACACGAAGTATGCAGAAGCAGCCTAATACAGATAAACAGGAACACAATTTTAATAGAAACGAGCATGAAACTTTTATATGGGAAAGTACATCAATGTCAGATGTGCAAAAGTTAAGAAAACTTAGATTTGAAATAAATAGAAAATTAGAAAAACCTTATATTGAGTTTAACGATACAGAGATAGTTGTTGGATGTAGTGATAATTTAATGAGCACAAAGTTGTCTTTAAAGAAGCTATTATCAAAAACACTATTACTGGATATAAAAGAACTCGCGTTGAGAGATAACGATGAAATATTTAAGATAGTTAACACAGTTTTATTCAAAAATATATTTAATAATTTGAAGAGAGAGCATAATGAGGATTTGAAAATTTTGATATATAAAGAACCACAACGCATAATAGATAAACTACTACAAAATCAACTGATCAGCGAATACCACAATTCAACTTTAGGCGGACATTTAGGTATTAGAAAAACAATTTTAAAACTTAAGCAGAGATATATCTGGAAAAACATGAGCAAAATGGTGAAAAACCACATATCAAATTGTAAAGAATGTAAAATAAATAAGCAAACACGACACACTATAGAAAAATTAACAATTACAGACACTCCAGGAACTACTTTTGAAATTGTATCCATAGATACAGTAGGTCCATTGCGGTTCTCAAATGGATACAGATACGTCTTAACGATGCAATGCGATCTATCAAAATACATTATAGCAAGTCCAATTGAAACAAAAGATGCCAAAACTGTTGCAAAAGCACTAGTCGAAAAATTAATTTTAGTGTACGGACATTTTAAAGTCCTCAAATCAGATAAGGGTACTGAGTTTGTAAATGAACTAATGTCAGAGGTATGCAACCTATTAAAAATAAAACAAATTTTCAGCACTCCTTACCACCATGAAACCATGGGTTCCATAGAAAGAAATCATAGAGTTTTGAACGAATTTCTCCTCAACTTTTGTAAAAATGATGAATGGGACTATTGGATCCCATATTTTTGTTTTGCATATAACACAACGCCACATGTTGATACAAATTATACACCGTACGAATTGGTATTCGGAAGATTAGCAAACCTTCCTAATGATGAAGTTTTAAATCATAAACCATTTTACAACATAGATAATTATACAAACGAATTAAAAGCAAGATTACAATTTTCTTATAAAAAAGCTGAAGAATTTTTAAGAATTGTAAAAACTAAACGTGCGAATAAACACATAAATATAAACCCATTGAATTTAAAAGTAGGAGACATGGTATATGTAAAAAACTTTAGTAGAAAAAAGCATCAACCTCCATATCATGGTCCTTATGAAATAGTTGAAATTAGAGGAGTAAATTCAATAATAAGTATAGGAAACAAATTAAAAGAATTTCATAATAATAACCTAAAGAAAGGTTAATAATAATAAAAAATGAATTTAATATAAGTATTTCTATTATATGTAAAATTTTAAATTTTATTTTCAAAAACAAAAATTTAAAAATTTTCTTAAGGGTGAGGGTGTAGGGTATTTTTAATACCACTATTACCACTCACGATTATTTCATACTTTATTATCAATATTTTGTTATTATTTGGAAATGTAAACTTCATAAACAAATAAGTAACAACAAATTGACTCAATTGGAAATGTATTGGAAATTCATATTTTTGTAAACAACTTTATAGCAACAAATTAGAATAAGTTTATTTTTAAGGATACCGTTAGTTTAATTTATAAAGGACGAATTTTTGTAAATAAAGATCATTCTGTTTTCATGCCTTAAATCGGCATTTTTATTTAAATACAAAGCATTCATCTGCTTTTTAGAAAAACAGGCATATAAAACTGCCTTAAAAAATATTGAATTAATTTTCTGCCAGTGGCGTGTATTTCGCCGGCAAAACCTCGGGCAGGTAGTTTGTTTAATATATTGTGTGTGTAAAAACATTACAGTTTGTTAATGATTATCACCCCATAGTTTTATTTTTTACCCAAACAGCTGTACGCAGTTTATTTTCTATTAGTCTAAGCTTGATTTTGGCTTTTGTTTTAATCTTGCACAAGAATTATTTTAGATTTTACAGCCAAAATACTTTTTGGGTGTTTTTGAGCGTTTTTTGCGGAATGTAAAAGTTTGTTGGTGATTATCACCCAATAGTTTTATTTTTTACCTAAAACACTGTACGCAGTTTGTTTTCTATTGGTCTAAGCTTGATTCTGGCTTTTGACTTAATCTTGCAAAAGAATTATTTTAGATTTTACAGCAAAAATACTTTTTGGGTGCTTTTGAGCATTTTTTGCGGAATGGAAAAGTTTGTTGGTGAGTATCACCCCATAGTTTTATTTTTTACCCAAAAAACTGTAAGCAGTTTATTTTCCATTGGTCTAAGATTGATTTTGGCTTTTGATTTAATCTTGCGCAAGAATTATTTTAGATTTTACAGCAAAAATACTTTTTGGGTGTTTTTGAGCATTTTTTGCGGAATGGAAAAGTTTGTTGGTGATTGTCATCCCATAGTTTTATTTTTTATCAAAAAACTGTACGCAGTTTGTTTTTTATTTGCCTAAGCTTGATTCTGGCTTTTGACTTAATCTTGCACAAGAATTGTTTTAGATTTTACAGCAAAAATACTTTTTGGGTATTTTTGAGCATTTTTTTCGGAATGTAAAAGTTTGTTGGTGATTATCACCCCATAATTTTATTTTTTATCCAAAAAACTGTACGCGGTTTGTTTTCTATTGGTCTAAGCTTGATTTTGGCTTTTGATTTACTCTTGCGCAAGAACTATTTTAGATTTTACAGCAAAAATACTTTTTGTGTGTTTTTGAGCATTTTTTGCGGAATGGAAAAGTTTGTTGGTGATTATCACACGACAGTTTTATTTTTTACCCAAAAAGCTGTACGCAGTTTGTTTTCTATTGGTCTAAGCTCTATTTTGGCTTTTGATTTAATCTTGCGCAAGAATTATTTTAGATTTTACAGCAAAAATACTTTTTGGGTCTTTTTGAGCATTTTTGCGGAATGGAAAAGTTTGTTGGTGATTATCACCCCATAGTTTTATTTTTTACCCTAAAACTGTTGTACGCAGTTTGTTTTCTATTGGTCTAAGCTTGATTTTGGCTTTTGTTTTAATCTTACACAAGAATTAGTTTAGATTTTACAGCAAAAATACTTTTTGGGTGTTTTTGAGCATTTTTTGCGGAATGTAAAAGTTTGTTGGTGATTATCACCCCATAGTTTTCCTTTTTACCCAAAAAACTGTACGCAGTTTGTTTTCTATTGGTTTAAGCTTGATTTTGTGTTTTGTCTTAATCTTGCACAAGAATTATTTTAGATTTTACAACAAAAATACTTTTTGGGTATTTTTGAGCATTTTTTTCGGAATGTAAAAGTTTGTTGGTGATTATCAACCCATAGTTTTATTTTCTGTCCAAAAAACTGTACGCGGTTTGTTTTCTGTTGGTCTAAGCTTGATTTTGGCTTTTGATTTACTCTTGCGCAAGAACTATTTTAGATTTTACAGCAAAAATACTTTTTGTGTGTTTTTGAGCATTTTTTGCGGAATGGAAAAGTTTGGTGGTGATTATCACCCGACAGTTTTATTTTTTAACCCAAAAAGCTGTACGCAGTTTGTTTTCTATTGGTCTAAGCTTGAGTTTGGCTTTTGATTTAATCTTGCACAAGAATTATTTTAGATTTTACAGCCAAAATACTTTTTGGGTGCTTTTGAGCATTTTTTGCGGAATGGAAAAGTTTGTTGGTGAGTATCACCCCATAGTTTTATTTTTTACCCAAAAAACTGTAAGCAGTTTATTTTCTATTGGTCTAAGATTGAGTTTGGCTTTTGATTTAATCTTGCGCAAGAATTATTTTAGATTTTACAGCAAAAATACTTTTTGGGTGTTTTTGAGCATTTTTTGCGGAATGGAAAAGTTTGTTGGTGATTATCATCCCATAGTTTTATTTTTTATCAAAAAACTGTACGCAGTTTGTTTTCTATTTGCCTAAGCTTGATTCTGGCTTTTGACTTAATCTTGCACAAGAATTATTTTAGATTTTACAATAAAAATACTTTTTGGGTAGTTTTGAACATTTTTTTCGGAATGTAAAAGTTTGTTGGTGATTATCACCCAATAGTTTTATTTTTTATCCAAAAAACTGTACGCAGTTTGTTTTTTATTGGTCTAAGCTTGATTTTGGCTTTTGTTTGAATCTTACACAAGAATTACGTTAGATTTTACAGCAAAAATACTTTTTGGGTATTTTTGAGCATTTTTTTCGGAATGTAAAAGTTTGTTGGTGATTATCACCCCATAATTTTATTTTTTATCCAAAAAACTGTACGCGGTTTGTTTTCTATTGGTCTAAGCTTGATTTTGGCTTTTGATTTACTCTTGCGCAAGAACTATTTTAGATTTTACAGCAAAAATACTTTTTGTGTGTTTTTGAGCATTTTTTGCGGAATGGAAAAGTTTGTTGGTGATTATTACACGACAGTTTTATTTTTTACCCAAAAAGCTGTACGCAGTTTGTTTTCTAGTGGTCTAAGCTCTATTTTGGCTTTTGATTTAATCTTGCGCAAGAATTATTTTAGATTTTACAGCAAAAATACTTTTTGGGTCTTTTTGAGCATTTTTGCGGAATGGAAAAGTTTGTTGGTGATTATCACCCCATAGTTTTATTTTTTACCCTAAAACTGTTGTACGCAGTTTGTTTTCTATTGGTCTAAGCTTGATTTTGGCTTTTGTTTTAATCTTGCAAAAGAATTATTTTAGATTTTACAGCAAAAATACTTTTTGGGTGTTTTTGAGCATTTTTTGCGAAATGGAAAAGTTTGTTGGTAATTATCACCCCATAGTTTTATTTTTTACCCAAAAAACTGTAAGCAGTTTATTTTCCATTGGTCTAAGATTGATTTTGGCTTTTGATTTAATCTTGCGCAAGAATTATTTTAGATTTTACAGCAAAAATACTTTTTGGGTGTTTTTGAGCATTTTTTGCGGAATGGAAAAGTTTGTTGGTGATTGTCATCCCATAGTTTTATTTTTTATCAAAAAACTGTACGCAGTTTGTTTTTTATTTGCCTAAGCTTGATTCTGGCTTTTGACTTAATCTTGCACAAGAATTGTTTTAGATTTTACAATAAAAATACTTTTTGGGTAGTTTTGAACATTTTTTTCGGAATGTAAAAGTTTGTTGGTGATTATCACCCCATAGTTTTATTTTTTATCCAAAAAACTGTACGCAGTTTGTTTTCTATTGGTCTAAGCTTGATTTTGGCTTTTGTTTGAATCTTACACAAAAATTATTTTAGATTTTACAGCAAAAATACTTTTTGGGTATTTTTGAGCATTTTTTTCGGAATGTAAAAGTTTGTTGGTGATTATCACCCCATAATTTTATTTTTTATCCAAAAAACTGTACGCGGTTTGTTTTCTATTGGTCTAAGCTTGATTTTGGCTTTTGATTTACTCTTGCGCAAGAACTATTTTAGATTTTACAGCAAAAATACTTTTTGTGTGTTTTTGAGCATTTTTTGCGGAATGGAAAAGTTTGTTGGTGATTATCACACGACAGTTTTATTTTTTACCCAAAAAGCTGTACGCAGTTTGTTTTCTATTGGTCTAAGCTCTGTTTTGGCTTTTGATTTAATCTTGCGCAAGAATTATTTTAGATTTTACAGCAAAAATACTTTTTGGGTCTTTTTGAGCATTTTTGCGGAATGGAAAAGTTTGTTGGTGATTATCACCCCATAGTTTTATTTTTTACCCTAAAACTGTTGTACGCAGTTTGTTTTCTATTGGTCTAAGCTTGATTTTGGCTTTTGTTTTAATCTTACACAAGAATTAGTTTAGATTTTACAGCAAAAATACTTTTTGGGTGTTTTTGAGCATTTTTTGCGGAATGTAAAAGTTTGTTGGTGATTATCACCCCATAGTTTTCCTTTTTACCCAAAAAACTGTACGCAGTTTGTTTTCTATTGGTTTAAGCTTGATTTTGTGTTTTGTCTTAATCTTGCACAAGAATTATTTTAGATTTTACAACAAAAATACTTTTTGGGTATTTTTGAGCATTTTTTTCGGAATGTAAAAGTTTGTTGGTGATTATCAACCCATAGTTTTATTTTCTGTCCAAAAAACTGTACGCGGTTTGTTTTCTGTTGGTCTAAGCTTGATTTTGGCTTTTGATTTACTCTTGCGCAAGAACTATTTTAGATTTTACAGCAAAAATACTTTTTGTGTGTTTTTGAGCATTTTTTGCGGAATGGAAAAGTTTGTTGGTGATTATCACCCGACAGTTTTATTTTTTAACCCAAAAAGCTGTACGCAGTTTGTTTTCTATTGGTCTAAGCTTGAGTTTGGCTTTTGATTTAATCTTGCACAAGAATTATTTTAGATTTTACAGCCAAAATACTTTTTGGGTGCTTTTGAGCATTTTTTGCGGAATGGAAAAGTTTGTTGGTGAGTATCACCCCATAGTTTTATTTTTTACCCAAAAAACTGTAAGCAGTTTATTTTCTATTGGTCTAAGATTGAGTTTGGCTTTTGATTTAATCTTGCGCAAGAATTATTTTAGATTTTACAGCAAAAATACTTTTTGGGTGTTTTTGAGCATTTTTTGCGGAATGGAAAAGTTTGTTGGTGATTATCATCCCATAGTTTTATTTTTTATCAAAAAACTGTACGCAGTTTGTTTTCTATTTGCCTAAGCTTGATTCTGGCTTTTGACTTAATCTTGCACAAGAATTATTTTAGATTTTACAATAAAAATACTTTTTGGGTAGTTTTGAACATTTTTTTCGGAATGTAAAAGTTTGTTGGTGATTATCACCCAATAGTTTTATTTTTTATCCAAAAAACTGTACGCAGTTTGTTTTTTATTGGTCTAAGCTTGATTTTGGCTTTTGTTTGAATCTTACACAAGAATTACGTTAGATTTTACAGCAAAAATACTTTTTGGGTATTTTTGAGCATTTTTTTCGGAATGTAAAAGTTTGTTGGTGATTATCACCCCATAATTTTATTTTTTATCCAAAAAACTGTACGCGGTTTGTTTTCTATTGGTCTAAGCTTGATTTTGGCTTTTGATTTACTCTTGCGCAAGAACTATTTTAGATTTTACAGCAAAAATACTTTTTGTGTGTTTTTGAGCATTTTTTGCGGAATGGAAAAGTTTGTTGGTGATTATTACACGACAGTTTTATTTTTTACCCAAAAAGCTGTACGCAGTTTGTTTTCTAGTGGTCTAAGCTCTATTTTGGCTTTTGATTTAATCTTGCGCAAGAATTATTTTAGATTTTACAGCAAAAATACTTTTTGGGTCTTTTTGAGCATTTTTGCGGAATGGAAAAGTTTGTTGGTGATTATCACCCCATAGTTTTATTTTTTACCCTAAAACTGTTGTACGCAGTTTGTTTTCTATTGGTCTAAGCTTGATTTTGGCTTTTGTTTTAATCTTGCAAAAGAATTATTTTAGATTTTACAGCAAAAATACTTTTTGGGTGTTTTTGAGCATTTTTTGCGAAATGGAAAAGTTTGTTGGTAATTATCACCCCATAGTTTTATTTTTTACCCAAAAAACTGTAAGCAGTTTATTTTCCATTGGTCTAAGATTGATTTTGGCTTTTGATTTAATCTTGCGCAAGAATTATTTTAGATTTTACAGCAAAAATACTTTTTGGGTGTTTTTGAGCATTTTTTGCGGAATGGAAAAGTTTGTTGGTGATTGTCATCCCATAGTTTTATTTTTTATCAAAAAACTGTACGCAGTTTGTTTTTTATTTGCCTAAGCTTGATTCTGGCTTTTGACTTAATCTTGCACAAGAATTGTTTTAGATTTTACAATAAAAATACTTTTTGGGTAGTTTTGAACATTTTTTTCGGAATGTAAAAGTTTGTTGGTGATTATCACCCCATAGTTTTATTTTTTATCCAAAAAACTGTACGCAGTTTGTTTTCTATTGGTCTAAGCTTGATTTTGGCTTTTGTTTGAATCTTACACAAAAATTATTTTAGATTTTACAGCAAAAATACTTTTTGGGTATTTTTGAGCATTTTTTTCGGAATGTAAAAGTTTGTTGGTGATTATCACCCCATAATTTTATTTTTTATCCAAAAAACTGTACGCGGTTTGTTTTCTATTGGTCTAAGCTTGATTTTGGCTTTTGATTTACTCTTGCGCAAGAACTATTTTAGATTTTACAGCAAAAATACTTTTTGTGTGTTTTTGAGCATTTTTTGCGGAATGGAAAAGTTTGTTGGTGATTATCACACGACAGTTTTATTTTTTACCCAAAAAGCTGTACGCAGTTTGTTTTCTATTGGTCTAAGCTCTGTTTTGGCTTTTGATTTAATCTTGCGCAAGAATTATTTTAGATTTTACAGCAAAAATACTTTTTGGGTCTTTTTGAGCATTTTTGCGGAATGGAAAAGTTTGTTGGTGATTATCACCCCATAGTTTTATTTTTTACCCTAAAACTGTTGTACGCAGTTTGTTTTCTATTGGTCTAAGCTTGATTTTGGCTTTTGTTTTAATCTTACACAAGAATTAGTTTAGATTTTACAGCAAAAATACTTTTTGGGTGTTTTTGAGCATTTTTTGCGGAATGTAAAAGTTTGTTGGTGATTATCACCCCATAGTTTTCCTTTTTACCCAAAAAACTGTACGCAGTTTGTTTTCTATTGGTTTAAGCTTGATTTTGTGTTTTGTCTTAATCTTGCACAAGAATTATTTTAGATTTTACAACAAAAATACTTTTTGGGTATTTTTGAGCATTTTTTTCGGAATGTAAAAGTTTGTTGGTGATTATCAACCCATAGTTTTATTTTCTGTCCAAAAAACTGTACGCGGTTTGTTTTCTGTTGGTCTAAGCTTGATTTTGGCTTTTGATTTACTCTTGCGCAAGAACTATTTTAGATTTTACAGCAAAAATACTTTTTGTGTGTTTTTGAGCATTTTTTGCGGAATGGAAAAGTTTGTTGGTGATTATCACCCGACAGTTTTATTTTTTAACCCAAAAAGCTGTACGCAGTTTGTTTTCTATTGGTCTAAGCTTGAGTTTGGCTTTTGATTTAATCTTGCACAAGAATTATTTTAGATTTTACAGCCAAAATACTTTTTGGGTGCTTTTGAGCATTTTTTGCGGAATGGAAAAGTTTGTTGGTGAGTATCACCCCATAGTTTTATTTTTTACCCAAAAAACTGTAAGCAGTTTATTTTCTATTGGTCTAAGATTGAGTTTGGCTTTTGATTTAATCTTGCGCAAGAATTATTTTAGATTTTACAGCAAAAATACTTTTTGGGTGTTTTTGAGCATTTTTTGCGGAATGGAAAAGTTTGTTGGTGATTATCATCCCATAGTTTTATTTTTTATCAAAAAACTGTACGCAGTTTGTTTTCTATTTGCCTAAGCTTGATTCTGGCTTTTGACTTAATCTTGCACAAGAATTATTTTAGATTTTACAATAAAAATACTTTTTGGGTAGTTTTGAACATTTTTTTCGGAATGTAAAAGTTTGTTGGTGATTATCACCCAATAGTTTTATTTTTTATCCAAAAAACTGTACGCAGTTTGTTTTTTATTGGTCTAAGCTTGATTTTGGCTTTTGTTTGAATCTTACACAAGAATTACGTTAGATTTTACAGCAAAAATACTTTTTGGGTATTTTTGAGCATTTTTTTCGGAATGTAAAAGTTTGTTGGTGATTATCACCCCATAATTTTATTTTTTATCCAAAAAACTGTACGCGGTTTGTTTTCTATTGGTCTAAGCTTGATTTTGGCTTTTGATTTACTCTTGCGCAAGAACTATTTTAGATTTTACAGCAAAAATACTTTTTGTGTGTTTTTGAGCATTTTTTGCGTAATGGAAAAGTTTGTTGGTGATTATTACACGACAGTTTTATTTTTTACCCAAAAAGCTGTACGCAGTTTGTTTTCTAGTGGTCTAAGCTCTATTTTGGCTTTTGATTTAATCTTGCGCAAGAATTATTTTAGATTTTACAGCAAAAATACTTTTTGGGTCTTTTTGAGCATTTTTGCGGAATGGAAAAGTTTGTTGGTGATTATCACCCCATAGTTTTATTTTTTACCCTAAAACTGTTGTACGCAGTTTGTTTTCTATTGGTCTAAGCTTGATTTTGGCTTTTGTTTTAATCTTGCAAAAGAATTATTTTAGATTTTACAGCAAAAATACTTTTTGGGTGTTTTTGAGCATTTTTTGCGAAATGGAAAAGTTTGTTGGTAATTATCACCCCATAGTTTTATTTTTTACCCAAAATCTGTACGCAGTTTGTTTTCTATTGGTCTAAGCTTGATTTTGGCTTTTGTTTTAATCTTACACAAGAATTAGTTTAGATTTTACAGCAAAAACACTTTTTGGGTGTTTTTGAGCATTTTTTGCGGAATGTAAAAGTTTGTTGGTGATTATCACCCCATAGTTTTCCTTTTTACCCAAAAAACTGTACGCAGTTTGTTTTTTATTGGCTTAAGCTTGATTTTGTGTTTTGTCTTAATCTTGCACAAGAATTATTTTAGATTTTACAACAAAAATACTTTTTGGGTATTTTTGAGCATTTTTTTCGGAATGTAAAAGTTTGTTGGTGATTATCAACCCATAGTTTTATTTTCTGTCCAAAAAACTGTACGCGGTTTGTTTTCTGTTGGTCTAAGCTTGATTTTGGCTTTTGCTTGAATCTTACACAAGAATTAGTTTAGATTTTACAGCAAAAATACTTTTTGGGTGTTTTTGAGCATTTTTTGCGGAATGTAAAAGTTTGTTGGTGATTATCACCCCATAGTTTTCCTTTTTACCCAAAAAACTGTACGCAGTTTGTTTTCTATTGGTTTAAGCTTGATTTTGTGTTTTGTCTTAATCTTGCACAAGAATTATTTTAGATTTTACAACAAAAATACTTTTTGGGTATTTTTGAGCATTTTTTTCGGAATGTAAAAGTTTGTTGGTGATTATCAACCCATAGTTTTATTTTCTGTCCAAAAAACTGTACGCGGTTTGTTTTCTGTTGGTCTAAGCTTGATTTTGGCTTTTGATTTACTCTTGCGCAAGAACTATTTTAGATTTTACAGCAAAAATACTTTTTGTGTGTTTTTGAGCATTTTTTGCGGAATGGAAAAGTTTGTTGGTGATTATCACCCGACAGTTTTATTTTTTAACCCAAAAAGCTGTACGCAGTTTGTTTTCTATTGGTCTAAGCTTGATTTTGGCTTTTGTTTTAATCTTGCAAAAGAATTATTTTAGATTTTACAGCAAAAATACTTTTTGTGTGTTTTTGAGCATTTTTTGCGGAATGGAAAAGTTTGTTGGTGATTATCACCCGACAGTTTTATTTTTTAACCCAAAAAGCTGTACGCGGTTTGTTTTCTATTGGTCTAAGCTTGATTTTGGCTTTTGATTTACTCTTGCGCAAGAACTATTTTAGATTTTACAGCAAAAATACTTTTTGTGTGTTTTTGAGCATTTTTTGCGGAATGGAAAAGTTTGTTGGTGATTATCACACGACAGTTTTATTTTTTACCCAAAAAGCTGTACGCAGTTTCTTTTCTATTGGTCTAAGCTCTCTTTTGGCTTTTGATTTAATCTTGCGCAAGAATTATTTTAGATTTTACAGCAAAAATACTTTTTGGGTCTTTTTGAGCATTTTTGCGGAATGGAAAAGTTTGTTGGTGATTATCACCCCATAGTTTTATTTTTTACCCTAAAACTGTTGTACGCAGTTTGTTTTCTATTGGTCTAAGCTTGATTTTGGCTTTTGTTTTAATCTTACACAAGAATTAGTTTAGATTTTACAGCAAAAATACTTTTTGGGTGTTTTTGAGCATTTTTTGCGGAATGTAAAAGTTTGTTGGTGATTATCACCCCATAGTTTTCCTTTTTACCCAAAAAACTGTACGCAGTTTGTTTTCTATTGGTTTAAGCTTGATTTTGTGTTTTGTCTTAATCTTGCACAAGAATTATTTTAGATTTTACAACAAAAATACTTTTTGGGTATTTTTGAGCATTTTTTTCGGAATGTAAAAGTTTGTTGGTGATTATCAACCCATAGTTTTATTTTCTGTCCAAAAAACTGTACGCGGTTTGTTTTCTGTTGGTCTAAGCTTGATTTTGGCTTTTGATTTACTCTTGCGCAAGAACTATTTTAGATTTTACAGCAAAAATACTTTTTGTGTGTTTTTGAGCATTTTTTGCGGAATGGAAAAGTTTGTTGGTGATTATCACCCGACAGTTTTATTTTTTAACCCAAAAAGCTGTACGCAGTTTGTTTTCTATTGGTCTAAGCTTGAGTTTGGCTTTTGATTTAATCTTGCGCAAGAATTATTTTAGATTTTACAGCAAAAATACTTTTTGGGTGTTTTTGAGCATTTTTTGCGGAATGGAAAAGTTTGTTGGTGATTATCATCCCATAGTTTTATTTTTTATCAAAAAACTGTACGCAGTTTGTTTTCTATTTGCCTAAGCTTGATTCTGGCTTTTGACTTAATCTTGCACAAGAATTATTTTAGATTTTACAATAAAAATACTTTTTGGGTAGTTTTGAACATTTTTTTCGGAATGTAAAAGTTTGTTGGTGATTATCACCCAATAGTTTTATTTTTTATCCAAAAAACTGTACGCAGTTTGTTTTTTATTGGTCTAAGCTTGATTTTGGCTTTTGTTTGAATCTTACACAAGAATTACGTTAGATTTTACAGCAAAAATACTTTTTGGGTATTTTTGAGCATTTTTTTCGGAATGTAAAAGTTTGTTGGTGATTATCACCCCATAATTTTATTTTTTATCCAAAAAACTGTACGCGGTTTGTTTTCTATTGGTCTAAGCTTGATTTTGGCTTTTGATTTACTCTTGCGCAAGAACTATTTTAGATTTTACAGCAAAAATACTTTTTGTGTGTTTTTGAGCATTTTTTGCGGAATGGAAAAGTTTGTTGGTGATTATTACACGACAGTTTTATTTTTTACCCAAAAAGCTGTACGCAGTTTGTTTTCTAGTGGTCTAAGCTCTATTTTGGCTTTTGATTTAATCTTGCGCAAGAATTATTTTAGATTTTACAGCAAAAATACTTTTTGGGTCTTTTTGAGCATTTTTGCGGAATGGAAAAGTTTGTTGGTGATTATCACCCCATAGTTTTATTTTTTACCCTAAAACTGTTGTACGCAGTTTGTTTTCTATTGGTCTAAGCTTGATTTTGGCTTTTGTTTTAATCTTGCAAAAGAATTATTTTAGATTTTACAGCAAAAATACTTTTTGGGTGTTTTTGAGCATTTTTTGCGAAATGGAAAAGTTTGTTGGTAATTATCACCCCATAGTTTTATTTTTTACCCAAAATCTGTACGCAGTTTGTTTTCTATTGGTCTAAGCTTGATTTTGGCTTTTGTTTTAATCTTACACAAGAATTAGTTTAGATTTTACAGCAAAAACACTTTTTGGGTGTTTTTGAGCATTTTTTGCGGAATGTAAAAGTTTGTTGGTGATTATCACCCCATAGTTTTCCTTTTTACCCAAAAAACTGTACGCAGTTTGTTTTTTATTGGCTTAAGCTTGATTTTGTGTTTTGTCTTAATCTTGCACAAGAATTATTTTAGATTTTACAACAAAAATACTTTTTGGGTATTTTTGAGCATTTTTTTCGGAATGTAAAAGTTTGTTGGTGATTATCAACCCATAGTTTTATTTTCTGTCCAAAAAACTGTACGCGGTTTGTTTTCTGTTGGTCTAAGCTTGATTTTGGCTTTTGTTTGAATCTTACACAAGAATTATTTTAGATTTTACAGCCAAAATACTTTTTGGGTGCTTTTGAGCATTTTTTGCGGAATGGAAAAGTTTGTTGGTGAGTATCACCCCATAGTTTTATTTTTTACCCAAAAAACTGTAAGCAGTTTATTTTCTATTGGTCTAAGATTGAGTTTGGCTTTTGATTTAATCTTGCGCAAGAATTATTTTAGATTTTACAGCAAAAATACTTTTTGGGTGTTTTTGAGCATTTTTTGCGGAATGGAAAAGTTTGTTGGTGATTATCATCCCATAGTTTTATTTTTTATCAAAAAACTGTACGCAGTTTGTTTTCTATTTGCCTAAGCTTGATTCTGGCTTTTGACTTAATCTTGCACAAGAATTATTTTAGATTTTACAATAAAAATACTTTTTGGGTAGTTTTGAACATTTTTTTCGGAATGTAAAAGTTTGTTGGTGATTATCACCCAATAGTTTTATTTTTTATCCAAAAAACTGTACGCAGTTTGTTTTTTATTGGTCTAAGCTTGATTTTGGCTTTTGTTTGAATCTTACACAAGAATTACGTTAGATTTTACAGCAAAAATACTTTTTGGGTATTTTTGAGCATTTTTTTCGGAATGTAAAAGTTTGTTGGTGATTATCACCCCATAATTTTATTTTTTATCCAAAAAACTGTACGCGGTTTGTTTTCTATTGGTCTAAGCTTGATTTTGGCTTTTGATTTACTCTTGCGCAAGAACTATTTTAGATTTTACAGCAAAAATACTTTTTGTGTGTTTTTGAGCATTTTTTGCGGAATGGAAAAGTTTGTTGGTGATTATTACACGACAGTTTTATTTTTTACCCAAAAAGCTGTACGCAGTTTGTTTTCTAGTGGTCTAAGCTCTATTTTGGCTTTTGATTTAATCTTGCGCAAGAATTATTTTAGATTTTACAGCAAAAATACTTTTTGGGTCTTTTTGAGCATTTTTGCGGAATGGAAAAGTTTGTTGGTGATTATCACCCCATAGTTTTATTTTTTACCCTAAAACTGTTGTACGCAGTTTGTTTTCTATTGGTCTAAGCTTGATTTTGGCTTTTGTTTTAATCTTGCAAAAGAATTATTTTAGATTTTACAGCAAAAATACTTTTTGGGTGTTTTTGAGCATTTTTTGCGAAATGGAAAAGTTTGTTGGTAATTATCACCCCATAGTTTTATTTTTTACCCAAAATCTGTACGCAGTTTGTTTTCTATTGGTCTAAGCTTGATTTTGGCTTTTGTTTTAATCTTACACAAGAATTAGTTTAGATTTTACAGCAAAAACACTTTTTGGGTGTTTTTGAGCATTTTTTGCGGAATGTAAAAGTTTGTTGGTGATTATCACCCCATAGTTTTCCTTTTTACCCAAAAAACTGTACGCAGTTTGTTTTTTATTGGTTTAAGCTTGATTTTGTGTTTTGTCTTAATCTTGCACAAGAATTATTTTAGATTTTACAACAAAAATACTTTTTGGGTATTTTTGAGCATTTTTTTCGGAATGTAAAAGTTTGTTGGTGATTATCAACCCATAGTTTTATTTTCTGTCCAAAAAACTGTACGCGGTTTGTTTTCTGTTGGTCTAAGCTTGATTTTGGCTTTTGTTTGAATCTTACACAAAAATTATTTTAGATTTTACAGCAAAAATACTTTTTGGGTATTTTTGAGCATTTTTTTCGGAATGTAAAAGTTTGTTGGTGATTATCACCCCATAATTTTATTTTTTATCCAAAAAACTGTACGCGGTTTGTTTTCTATTGGTCTAAGCTTGATTTTGGCTTTTGATTTACTCTTGCGCAAGAACTATTTTAGATTTTACAGCAAAAATACTTTTTGTGTGTTTTTGAGCATTTTTTGCGGAATGGAAAAGTTTGTTGGTGATTATCACACGACAGTTTTATTTTTTACCCAAAAAGCTGTACGCAGTTTGTTTTCTATTGGTCTAAGCTCTATTTTGGCTTTTGATTTAATCTTGCGCAAGAATTATTTTAGATTTTACAGCAAAAATACTTTTTGGGTCTTTTTGAGCATTTTTGCGGAATGGAAAAGTTTGTTGGTGATTATCACCCCATAGTTTTATTTTTTACCCTAAAACTGTTGTACGCAGTTTGTTTTCTATTGGTCTAAGCTTGATTTTGGCTTTTGTTTTAATCTTACACAAGAATTAGTTTAGATTTTACAGCAAAAATACTTTTTGGGTGTTTTTGAGCATTTTTTGCGGAATGTAAAAGTTTGTTGGTGATTATCACCCCATAGTTTTCCTTTTTACCCAAAAAACTGTACGCAGTTTGTTTTCTATTGGTTTAAGCTTGATTTTGTGTTTTGTCTTAATCTTGCACAAGAATTATTTTAGATTTTACAACAAAAATACTTTTTGGGTATTTTTGAGCATTTTTTTCGGAATGTAAAAGTTTGTTGGTGATTATCAACCCATAGTTTTATTTTCTGTTCAAAAAACTGTACGCGGTTTGTTTTCTGTTGGTCTAAGCTTGATTTTGGCTTTTGATTTACTCTTGCGCAAGAACTATTTTAGATTTTACAGCAAAAATACTTTTTGTGTGTTTTTGAGCATTTTTTGCGGAATGGAAAAGTTTGTTGGTGATTATCACCCGACAGTTTTATTTTTTAACCCAAAAAGCTGTACGCAGTTTGTTTTCTATTGGTCTAAGCTTGATTTTGGCTTTTGTTTTAATCTTGCAAAAGAATTATTTTAGATTTTACAGCAAAAATACTTTTTGGGTGTTTTTGAGCATTTTTTGCGAAATGGAAAAGTTTGTTGGTAATTATCACCCCATAGTTTTATTTTTTACCCAAAAAACTGTAAGCAGTTTATTTTCCATTGGTCTAAGATTGATTTTGGCTTTTGATTTAATCTTGCGCAAGAATTATTTTAGATTTTACAGCAAAAATACTTTTTGGGTGTTTTTGAGCATTTTTTGCGGAATGGAAAAGTTTGTTAGTGATTGTCATCCCATAGTTTTATTTTTTATCAAAAAACTGTACGCAGTTTGTTTTTTATTTGCCTAAGCTTGATTCTGGCTTTTGACTTAATCTTGCACAAGAATTGTTTTAGATTTTACAATAAAAATACTTTTTGGGTAGTTTTGAACATTTTTTTCGGAATGTAAAAGTTTGTTGGTGATTATCACCCCATAGTTTTATTTTTTATCCAAAAAACTGTACGCAGTTTGTTTTCTATTGGTCTAAGCTTGATTTTGGCTTTTGTTTGAATCTTACACAAAAATTATTTTAGATTTTACAGCAAAAATACTTTTTGGGTATTTTTGAGCATTTTTTTCGGAATGTAAAAGTTTGTTGGTGATTATCACCCCATAATTTTATTTTTTATCCAAAAAACTGTACGCGGTTTGTTTTCTATTGGTCTAAGCTTGATTTTGGCTTTTGATTTACTCTTGCGCAAGAACTATTGTAGATTTTACAGCAAAAATACTTTTTGTGTGTTTTTGAGCATTTTTTGCGGAATGGAAAAGTTTGTTGGTGATTATCACACGACAGTTTTATTTTTTACCCAAAACCTGTACGCAGTTTGTTTTCTATTGGTCTAAGCTCTATTTTGGCTTTTGTTTTAATCTTACACAAGAATTAGTTTAGATTTTACAGCAAAAATACTTTTTGGGTGTTTTTGAGCATTTTTTGCGGAATGTAAAAGTTTGTTGGTGATTATCACCCCATAGTTTTCCTTTTTACCCAAAAAACTGTACGCAGTTTGTTTTCTATTGGTTTAAGTTTGATTTTGTGTTTTGTCTTAATCTTGCACAAGAATTATTTTAGATTTTACAACAAAAATACTTTTTGGGTATTTTTGAGCATTTTTTTCGGAATGTAAAAGTTTGTTGGTGATTATCAACCCATAGTTTTATTTTCTGTCCAAAAAACTGTACGCGGTTTGTTTTCTGTTGGTCTAAGCTTGATTTTGGCTTTTGATTTACTCTTGCGCAAGAACTATTTTAGATTTTACAGCAAAAATACTTTTTGTGTGTTTTTGAGCATTTTTTGCGGAATGGAAAAGTTTGTTGGTGATTATCACCCGACAGTTTTATTTTTTAACCCAAAAAGCTGTACGCAGTTTGTTTTCTATTGGTCTAAGCTTGAGTTTGGCTTTTGATTTAATCTTGCACAAGAATTATTTTAGATTTTACAGCCAAAATACTTTTTGGGTGCTTTTGAGCATTTTTTGCGGAATGGAAAAGTTTGTTGGTGAGTATCACCCCATAGTTTTATTTTTTACCCAAAAAACTGTAAGCAGTTTATTTTCTATTGGTCTAAGATTGAGTTTGGCTTTTGATTTAATCTTGCGCAAGAATTATTTTAGATTTTACAGCAAAAATACTTTTTGGGTGTTTTTGAGCATTTTTTGCGGAATGGAAAAGTTTGTTGGTGATTATCATCCCATAGTTTTATTTTTTATCAAAAAACTGTACGCAGTTTGTTTTCTATTTGCCTAAGCTTGATTCTGGCTTTTGACTTAATCTTGCACAAGAATTATTTTAGATTTTACAATAAAAATACTTTTTGGGTAGTTTTGAACATTTTTTTCGGAATGTAAAAGTTTGTTGGTGATTATCACCCAATAGTTTTATTTTTTATCCAAAAAACTGTACGCAGTTTGTTTTTTATTGGTCTAAGCTTGATTTTGGCTTTTGTTTGAATCTTACACAAGAATTACGTTAGATTTTACAGCAAAAATACTTTTTGGGTATTTTTGAGCATTTTTTTCGGAATGTAAAAGTTTGTTGGTGATTATCACCCCATAATTTTATTTTTTATCCAAAAAACTGTACGCGGTTTGTTTTCTATTGGTCTAAGCTTGATTTTGGCTTTTGATTTACTCTTGCGCAAGAACTATTTTAGATTTTACAGCAAAAATACTTTTTGTGTGTTTTTGAGCATTTTTTGCGGAATGGAAAAGTTTGTTGGTGATTATTACACGACAGTTTTATTTTTTACCCAAAAAGCTGTACGCAGTTTGTTTTCTAGTGGTCTAAGCTCTATTTTGGCTTTTGATTTAATCTTGCGCAAGAATTATTATAGATTTTACAGCAAAAATACTTTTTGGGTCTTTTTGAGCATTTTTGCGGAATGGAAAAGTTTGTTGGTGATTATCACCCCATAGTTTTATTTTTTACCCTAAAACTGTTGTACGCAGTTTGTTTTTTATTGGTCTAAGCTTGATTTTGGCTTTTGTTTTAATCTTGCAAAAGAATTATTTTAGATTTTACAGCAAAAATACTTTTTGGGTGTTTTTGAGCATTTTTTGCGAAATGGAAAAGTTTGTTGGTAATTATCACCCCATAGTTTTATTTTTTACCCAAAATCTGTACGCAGTTTGTTTTCTATTGGTCTAAGCTTGATTTTGGCTTTTGTTTTAATCTTACACAAGAATTAGTTTAGATTTTACAGCAAAAACACTTTTTGGGTGTTTTTGAGCATTTTTTGCGGAATGTAAAAGTTTGTTGGTGATTATCACCCCATAGTTTTCCTTTTTACCCAAAAAACTGTACGCAGTTTGTTTTTTATTGGTTTAAGCTTGATTTTGTGTTTTGTCTTAATCTTGCACAAGAATTATTTTAGATTTTACAACAAAAATACTTTTTGGGTATTTTTGAGCATTTTTTTCGGAATGTAAAAGTTTGTTGGTGATTATCAACCCATAGTTTTATTTTCTGTCCAAAAAACTGTACGCGGTTTGTTTTCTGTTGGTCTAAGCTTGATTTTGGCTTTTGTTTGAATCTTACACAAAAATTATTTTAGATTTTACAGCAAAAATACTTTTTGGGTATTTTTGAGCATTTTTTTCGGAATGTAAAAGTTTGTTGGTGATTATCACCCCATAATTTTATTTTTTATCCAAAAAACTGTACGCGGTTTGTTTTCTATTGGTCTAAGCTTGATTTTGGCTTTTGATTTACTCTTGCGCAAGAACTATTTTAGATTTTACAGCAAAAATACTTTTTGTGTGTTTTTGAGCATTTTTTGCGGAATGGAAAAGTTTGTTGGTGATTATCACACGACAGTTTTATTTTTTACCCAAAAAGCTGTACGCAGTTTGTTTTCTATTGGTCTAAGCTCTATTTTGGCTTTTGATTTAATCTTGCGCAAGAATTATTTTAGATTTTACAGCAAAAATACTTTTTGGGTCTTTTGAGCATTTTTGCGGAATGGAAAAGTTTGTTGGTGATTATCACCCCATAGTTTTATTTTTTACCCTAAAACTGTTGTACGCAGTTTGTTTTCTATTGGTCTAAGCTTGATTTTGGCTTTTGTTTTAATCTTACACAAGAATTAGTTTAGATTTTACAGCAAAAATACTTTTTGGGTGTTTTTGAGCATTTTTTGCGGAATGTAAAAGTTTGTTGGTGATTATCACCCCATAGTTTTCCTTTTTACCCAAAAAACTGTACGCAGTTTGTTTTCTATTGGTTTAAGCTTGATTTTGTGTTTTGTCTTAATCTTGCACAAGAATTATTTTAGATTTTACAACAAAAATACTTTTTGGGTATTTTTGAGCATTTTTTTCGGAATGTAAAAGTTTGTTGGTGATTATCAACCCATAGTTTTATTTTCTGTCCAAAAAACTGTACGCGGTTTGTTTTCTGTTGGTCTAAGCTTGATTTTGGCTTTTGATTTACTCTTGCGCAAGAACTATTTTAGATTTTACAGCAAAAATACTTTTTGTGTGTTTTTGAGCATTTTTTGCGGAATGGAAAAGTTTGTTGGTGATTATCACCCGACAGTTTTATTTTTTAACCCAAAAAGCTGTACGCAGTTTGTTTTCTATTGGTCTAAGCTTGATTTTGGCTTTTGTTTTAATCTTGCAAAAGAATTATTTTAGATTTTACAGCAAAAATACTTTTTGGGTGTTTTTGAGCATTTTTTGCGAAATGGAAAAGTTTGTTGGTAATTATCACCCCATAGTTTTATTTTTTACCCAAAAAACTGTAAGCAGTTTATTTTCCATTGGTCTAAGATTGATTTTGGCTTTTGATTTAATCTTGCGCAAGAATTATTTTAGATTTTACAGCAAAAATACTTTTTGGGTGTTTTTGAGCATTTTTTGCGGAATGGAAAAGTTTGTTGGTGATTGTCATCCCATAGTTTTATTTTTTATCAAAAAACTGTACGCAGTTTGTTTTTTATTTGCCTAAGCTTGATTCTGGCTTTTGACTTAATCTTGCACAAGAATTTTTTTAGATTTTACAATAAAAATACTTTTTGGGTAGTTTTGAACATTTTTTTCGGAATGTAAAAGTTTGTTGGTGATTATCACCCCATAGTTTTATTTTTTATCCAAAAAACTGTACGCAGTTTGTTTTCTATTGGTCTAAGCTTGATTTTGGCTTTTGTTTGAATCTTACACAAAAATTATTTTAGATTTTACAGCAAAAATACTTTTTGGGTATTTTTGAGCATTTTTTTCGGAATGTAAAAGTTTGTTGGTGATTATCACCCCATAATTTTATTTTTTATCCAAAAAACTGTACGCGGTTTGTTTTCTATTGGTCTAAGCTTGATTTTGGCTTTTGATTTACTCTTGCGCAAGAACTATTTTAGATTTTACAGCAAAAATACTTTTTGTGTGTTTTTGAGCATTTTTTGCGGAATGGAAAAGTTTGTTGGTGATTATCACACGACAGTTTTATTTTTTACCCAAAAAGCTGTACGCAGTTTGTTTTCTATTGGTCTAAGCTCTATTTTGGCTTTTGATTTAATCTTGCGCAAGAATTATTTTAGATTTTACAGCAAAAATACTTTTTGGGTCTTTTTGAGCATTTTTGCGGAATGGAAAAGTTTGTTGGTGATTATCACCCCATAGTTTTATTTTTTACCCTAAAACTGTTGTACGCAGTTTGTTTTCTATTGGTCTAAGCTTGATTTTGGCTTTTGTTTTAATCTTACACAAGAATTAGTTTAGATTTTACAGCAAAAATACTTTTTGGGTGTTTTTGAGCATTTTTTGCGGAATGTAAAAGTTTGTTGGTGATTATCACCCCATAGTTTTCCTTTTTACCCAAAAAACTGTACGCAGTTTGTTTTCTATTGGTTTAAGCTTGATTTTGTGTTTTGTCTTAATCTTGCACAAGAATTATTTTAGATTTTACAACAAAAATACTTTTTGGGTATTTTTGAGCATTTTTTTCGGAATGTAAAAGTTTGTTGGTGATTATCAACCCATAGTTTTATTTTCTGTCCAAAAAACTGTACGCGGTTTGTTTTCTGTTGGTCTAAGCTTGATTTTGGCTTTTGATTTACTCTTGCGCAAGAACTATTTTAGATTTTACAGCAAAAATACTTTTTGTGTGTTTTTGAGCATTTTTTGCGGAATGGAAAAGTTTGTTGGTGATTATCACCCGACAGTTTTATTTTTTAACCCAAAAAGCTGTACGCAGTTTGTTTTCTATTGGTCTAAGCTTGAGTTTGGCTTTTGATTTAATCTTGCACAAGAATTATTTTAGATTTTACAGCCAAAATACTTTTTGGGTGCTTTTGAGCATTTTTTGCGGAATGGAAAAGTTTGTTGGTGAGTATCACCCCATAGTTTTATTTTTTACCCAAAAAACTGTAAGCAGTTTATTTTCTATTGGTCTAAGATTGAGTTTGGCTTTTGATTTAATCTTGCGCAAGAATTATTTTAGATTTTACAGCAAAAATACTTTTTGGGTGTTTTTGAGCATTTTTTGCGGAATGGAAAAGTTTGTTGGTGATTATCATCCCATAGTTTTATTTTTTATCAAAAAACTGTACGCAGTTTGTTTTCTATTTGCCTAAGCTTGATTCTGGCTTTTGACTTAATCTTGCACAAGAATTATTTTAGATTTTACAATAAAAATACTTTTTGGGTAGTTTTGAACATTTTTTTCGGAATGTAAAAGTTTGTTGGTGATTATCACCCAATAGTTTTATTTTTTATCCAAAAAACTGTACGCAGTTTGTTTTTTATTGGTCTAAGCTTGATTTTGGCTTTTGTTTGAATCTAACACAAGAATTACGTTAGATTTTACAGCAAAAATACTTTTTGGGTATTTTTGAGCATTTTTTTCGGAATGTAAAAGTTTGTTGGTGATTATCACCCCATAATTTTATTTTTTATCCAAAAAACTGTACGCGGTTTGTTTTCTATTGGTCTAAGCTTGATTTTGGCTTTTGATTTACTCTTGCGCAAGAACTATTTTAGATTTTACAGCAAAAATACTTTTTGTGTGTTTTTGAGCATTTTTTGCGGAATGGAAAAGTTTGTTGGTGATTATTACACGACAGTTTTATTTTTTACCCAAAAAGCTGTACGCAGTTTGTTTTCTAGTGGTCTAAGCTCTATTTTGGCTTTTGATTTAATCTTGCGCAAGAATTATTTTAGATTTTACAGCAAAAATACTTTTTGGGTCTTTTTGAGCATTTTTGCGGAATGGAAAAGTTTGTTGGTGATTATCACCCCATAGTTTTATTTTTTACCCTAAAACTGTTGTACGCAGTTTGTTTTCTATTGGTCTAAGCTTGATTTTGGCTTTTGTTTTAATCTTGCAAAAGAATTATTTTAGATTTTACAGCAAAAATACTTTTTGGGTGTTTTTGAGCATTTTTTGCGAAATGGAAAAGTTTGTTGGTAATTATCACCCCATAGTTTTATTTTTTACCCAAAATCTGTACGCAGTTTGTTTTCTATTGGTCTAAGCTTGATTTTGGCTTTTGTTTTAATCTTACACAAGAATTAGTTTAGATTTTACAGCAAAAACACTTTTTGGGTGTTTTTGAGCATTTTTTGCGGAATGTAAAAGTTTGTTGGTGATTATCACCCCATAGTTTTCCTTTTTACCCAAAAAACTGTACGCAGTTTGTTTTTTATTGGTTTAAGCTTGATTTTGTGTTTTGTCTTAATCTTGCACAAGAATTATTTTAGATTTTACAACAAAAATACTTTTTGGGTATTTTTGAGCATTTTTTTCGGAATGTAAAAGTTTGTTGGTGATTATCAACCCATAGTTTTATTTTCTGTCCAAAAAACTGTACGCGGTTTGTTTTCTGTTGGTCTAAGCTTGATTTTGGCTTTTGTTTGAATCTTACACAAAAATTATTTTAGATTTTACAGCAAAAATACTTTTTGGGTATTTTTGAGCATTTTTTTCGGAATGTAAAAGTTTGTTGGTGATTATCACCCCATAATTTTATTTTTTATCCAAAAAACTGTACGCGGTTTGTTTTCTATTGGTCTAAGCTTGATTTTGGCTTTTGATTTACTCTTGCGCAAGAACTATTTTAGATTTTACAGCAAAAATACTTTTTGTGTGTTTTTGAGCATTTTTTGCGGAATGGAAAAGTTTGTTGGTGATTATCACACGACAGTTTTATTTTTTACCCAAAAAGCTGTACGCAGTTTGTTTTCTATTGGTCTAAGCTCTATTTTGGCTTTTGATTTAATCTTGCGCAAGAATTATTTTAGATTTTACAGCAAAAATACTTTTTGGGTCTTTTTGAGCATTTTTGCGGAATGGAAAAGTTTGTTGGTGATTATCACCCCATAGTTTTATTTTTTACCCTAAAACTGTTGTACGCAGTTTGTTTTCTATTGGTCTAAGCTTGATTTTGGCTTTTGTTTTAATCTTACACAAGAATTAGTTTAGATTTTACAGCAAAAATACTTTTTGGGTGTTTTTGAGCATTTTTTGCGGAATGTAAAAGTTTGTTAGTGATTATCACCCCATAGTTTTCCTTTTTACCCAAAAAACTGTACGCAGTTTGTTTTCTATTGGTTTAAGCTTGATTTTGTGTTTTGTCTTAATCTTGCACAAGAATTATTTTAGATTTTACAACAAAAATACTTTTTGGGTATTTTTGAGCATTTTTTTCGGAATGTAAAAGTTTGTTGGTGATTATCAACCCATAGTTTTATTTTCTGTCCAAAAAACTGTACGCGGTTTGTTTTCTGTTGGTCTAAGCTTGATTTTGGCTTTTGATTTACTCTTGCGCAAGAACTATTTTAGATTTTACAGCAAAAATACTTTTTGTGTGTTTTTGAGCATTTTTTGCGGAATGGAAAAGTTTGTTGGTGATTATCACCCGACAGTTTTATTTTTTAACCCAAAAAGCTGTACGCAGTTTGTTTTCTATTGGTCTAAGCTTGATTTTGGCTTTTGTTTTAATCTTGCAAAAGAATTATTTTAGATTTTACAGCAAAAATACTTTTTGGGTGTTTTTGAGCATTTTTTGCGAAATGGAAAAGTTTGTTGGTAATTATCACCCCATAGTTTTATTTTTTACCCAAAAAACTGTAAACAGTTTATTTTCCATTGGTCTAAGATTGATTTTGGCTTTTGATTTAATCTTGCGCAAGAATTATTTTAGATTTTACAGCAAAAATACTTTTTGGGTGTTTTTGAGCATTTTTTGCGGAATGGAAAAGTTTGTTGGTGATTGTCATCCCATAGTTTTATTTTTTATCAAAAAACTGTACGCAGTTTGTTTTTTATTTGCCTAAGCTTGATTCTGGCTTTTGACTTAATCTTGCACAAGAATTATTTTAGATTTTACAATAAAAATACTTTTTGGGTAGTTTTGAACATTTTTTTCGGAATGTAAAAGTTTGTTGGTGATTATCACCCCATAGTTTTATTTTTTATCCAAAAAACTGTACGCAGTTTGTTTTCTATTGGTCTAAGCTTGATTTTGGCTTTTGTTTGAATCTTACACAAAAATTATTTTAGATTTTACAGCAAAAATACTTTTTGGGTATTTTTGAGCATTTTTTTCGGAATGTAAAAGTTTGTTGGTGATTATCACCCCATAATTTTATTTTTTATCCAAAAACTGTACGCGGTTTGTTTTCTATTGGTCTAAGCTCTATTTTGGCTTTTGATTTAATCTTGCGCAAGAATTATTTTAGATTTTACAGCAAAAATACTTTTTGGGTCTTTTTGAGCATTTTTGCGGAATGGAAAAGTTTGTTGGTGATTATCACCCCATAGTTTTATTTTTTACCCTAAAACTGTTGTACGCAGTTTGTTTTCTATTGGTCTAAGCTTGATTTTGGCTTTTGTTTTAATCTTACACAAGAATTAGTTTAGATTTTACAGCAAAAATACTTTTTGGGTGTTTTTGAGCATTTTTTGCGGAATGTAAAAGTTTGTTGGTGATTATCACCCCATAGTTTTCCTTTTTACCCAAAAAACTGTACGCAGTTTGTTTTCTATTGGTTTAAGCTTGATTTTGTGTTTTGTCTTAATCTTGCACAAGAATTATTTTAGATTTTACAACAAAAATACTTTTTGGGTATTTTTGAGCATTTTTTTCGGAATGTAAAAGTTTGTTGGTGATTATCAACCCATAGTTTTATTTTCTGTCCAAAAAACTGTACGCGGTTTGTTTTCTGTTGGTCTAAGCTTGATTTTGGCTTTTGATTTACTCTTGCGCAAGAACTATTTTAGATTTTACAGCAAAAATACTTTTTGTGTGTTTTTGAGCATTTTTTGCGGAATGGAAAAGTTTGTTGGTGATTATCACCCGACAGTTTTATTTTTTAACCCAAAAAGCTGTACGCAGTTTGTTTTCTATTGGTCTAAGCTTGAGTTTGGCTTTTGACTTAATCTTGCACAAGAATTATTTTAGATTTTACAGCCAAAATACTTTTTGGGTGCTTTTGAGCATTTTTTGCGGAATGGAAAAGTTTGTTGGTGAGTATCACCCCATAGTTTTATTTTTTACCCAAAAAACTGTAAGCAGTTTATTTTCTATTGGTCTAAGATTGAGTTTGGCTTTTGATTTAATCTTGCGCAAGAATTATTTTAGATTTTACAGCAAAAATACTTTTTGGGTGTTTTTGAGCATTTTTTGCGGAATGGAAAAGTTTGTTGGTGATTATCATCCCATAGTTTTATTTTTTATCAAAAAACTGTACGCAGTTTGTTTTCTATTTGCCTAAGCTTGATTCTGGCTTTTGACTTAATCTTGCACAAGAATTATTTTAGATTTTACAATAAAAATACTTTTTGGGTAGTTTTGAACATTTTTTTCGGAATGTAAAAGTTTGTTGGTGATTATCACCCAATAGTTTTATTTTTTATCCAAAAAACTGTACGCAGTTTGTTTTTTATTGGTCTAAGCTTGATTTTGGCTTTTGTTTGAATCTTACACAAGAATTACGTTAGATTTTACAGCAAAAATACTTTTTGGGTATTTTTGAGCATTTTTTTCGGAATGTAAAAGTTTGTTGGTGATTATCACCCCATAATTTTATTTTTTATCCAAAAAACTGTACGCGGTTTGTTTTCTATTGGTCTAAGCTTGATTTTGGCTTTTGATTTACTCTTGCGCAAGAACTATTTTAGATTTTACAGCAAAAATACTTTTTGTGTGTTTTTGAGCATTTTTTGCGGAATGGAAAAGTTTGTTGGTGATTATTACACGACAGTTTTATTTTTTACCCAAAAAGCTGTACGCAGTTTGTTTTCTAGTGGTCTAAGCTCTATTTTGGCTTTTGATTTAATCTTGCGCAAGAATTATTTTAGATTTTACAGCAAAAATACTTTTTGGGTCTTTTTGAGCATTTTTGCGGAATGGAAAAGTTTGTTGGTGATTATCACCCCATAGTTTTATTTTTTACCCTAAAACTGTTGTACGCAGTTTGTTTTCTATTGGTCTAAGCTTGATTTTGGCTTTTGTTTTAATCTTGCAAAAGAATTATTTTAGATTTTACAGCAAAAATACTTTTTGGGTGTTTTTGAGCATTTTTTGCGAAATGGAAAAGTTTGTTGGTAATTATCACCCCATAGTTTTATTTTTTACCCAAAATCTGTACGCAGTTTGTTTTCTATTGGTCTAAGCTTGATTTTGGCTTTTGTTTTAATCTTACACAAGAATTAGTTTAGATTTTACAGCAAAAACACTTTTTGGGTGTTTTTGAGCATTTTTTGCGGAATGTAAAAGTTTGTTGGTGATTATCACCCCATAGTTTTCCTTTTTACCCAAAAAACTGTACGCAGTTTGTTTTTTATTGGTTTAAGCTTGATTTTGTGTTTTGTCTTAATCTTGCACAAGAATTATTTTAGATTTTACAACAAAAATACTTTTTGGGTATTTTTGAGCATTTTTTTCGGAATGTAAAAGTTTGTTGGTGATTATCAACCCATAGTTTTATTTTCTGTCCAAAAAACTGTACGCGGTTTGTTTTCTGTTGGTCTAAGCTTGATTTTGGCTTTTGATTTACTCTTGCGCAAGAACTATTTTAGATTTTACAGCAAAAATACTTTTTGTGTGTTTTTGAGCATTTTTTGCGGAATGGAAAAGTTTGTTGGTGATTATCACCCGACAGTTTTATTTTTTAACCCAAAAAGCTGTACGCAGTTTGTTTTCTATTGGTCTAAGCTTGATTTTGGCTTTTGTTTTAATCTTGCAAAAGAATTATTTTAGATTTTACAGCAAAAATACTTTTTGGGTGTTTTTGAGCATTTTTTGCGAAATGGAAAAGTTTGTTGGTAATTATCACCCCATAGTTTTATTTTTTACCCAAAAAACTGTAAGCAGTTTATTTTCCATTGGTCTAAGATTGATTTTGGCTTTTGATTTAATCTTGCGCAAGAATTATTTTAGATTTTACAGCAAAAATACTTTTTGGGTGTTTTTGAGCATTTTTTGCGGAATGGAAAAGTTTGTTGGTGATTGTCATCCCATAGTTTTATTTTTTATCAAAAAACTGTACGCAGTTTGTTTTTTATTTGCCTAAGCTTGATTCTGGCTTTTGACTTAATCTTGCACAAGAATTGTTTTAGATTTTACAATAAAAATACTTTTTGGGTAGTTTTGAACATTTTTTTCGGAATGTAAAAGTTTGTTGGTGATTATCACCCCATAGTTTTATTTTTTATCCAAAAAACTGTACGCAGTTTGTTTTCTATTGGTCTAAGCTTGATTTTGGCTTTTGTTTGAATCTTACACAAAAATTATTTTAGATTTTACAGCAAAAATACTTTTTGGGTATTTTTGAGCATTTTTTTCGGAATGTAAAAGTTTGTTGGTGATTATCACCCCATAATTTTATTTTTTATCCAAAAAACTGTACGCGGTTTGTTTTCTATTGGTCTAAGCTCTATTTTGGCTTTTGATTTAATCTTGCGCAAGAATTATTTTAGATTTTACAGCAAAAATACTTTTTGGGTCTTTTTGAGCATTTTTGCGGAATGGAAAAGTTTGTTGGTGATTATCACCCCATAGTTTTATTTTTTACCCTAAAACTGTTGTACGCAGTTTGTTTTCTATTGGTCTAAGCTTGATTTTGGCTTTTGTTTTAATCTTACACAAGAATTAGTTTAGATTTTACAGCAAAAATACTTTTTGGGTGTTTTTGAGCATTTTTTGCGGAATGTAAAAGTTTGTTGGTGATTATCACCCCATAGTTTTCCTTTTTACCCAAAAAACTGTACGCAGTTTGTTTTCTATTGGTTTAAGCTTGATTTTGTGTTTTGTCTTAATCTTGCACAAGAATTATTTTAGATTTTACAACAAAAATACTTTTTGGGTATTTTTGAGCATTTTTTTCGGAATGTAAAAGTTTGTTGGTGATTATCAACCCATAGTTTTATTTTCTGTCCAAAAAACTGTACGCGGTTTGTTTTCTGTTGGTCTAAGCTTGATTTTGGCTTTTGATTTACTCTTGCGCAAGAACTATTTTAGATTTTACAGCAAAAATACTTTTTGTGTGTTTTTGAGCATTTTTTGCGGAATGGAAAAGTTTGTTGGTGATTATCACCCGACAGTTTTATTTTTTAACCCAAAAAGCTGTACGCAGTTTGTTTTCTATTGGTCTAAGCTTGAGTTTGGCTTTTGATTTAATCTTGCACAAGAATTATTTTAGATTTTACAGCCAAAATACTTTTTGGGTGCTTTTGAGCATTTTTTGCGGAATGGAAAAGTTTGTTGGTGAGTATCACCCCATAGTTTTATTTTTTACCCAAAAAACTGTAAGCAGTTTATTTTCTATTGGTCTAAGATTGAGTTTGGCTTTTGATTTAATCTTGCGCAAGAATTATTTTAGATTTTACAGCAAAAATACTTTTTGGGTGTTTTTGAGCATTTTTTGCGGAATGGAAAAGTTTGTTGGTGATTATCATCCCATAGTTTTATTTTTTATCAAAAAACTGTACGCAGTTTGTTTTCTATTTGCCTAAGCTTGATTCTGGCTTTTGACTTAATCTTGCACAAGAATTATTTTAGATTTTACAATAAAAATACTTTTTGGGTAGTTTTGAACATTTTTTTCGGAATGTAAAAGTTTGTTGGTGATTATCACCCAATAGTTTTATTTTTTATCCAAAAAACTGTACGCAGTTTGTTTTTTATTGGTCTAAGCTTGATTTTGGCTTTTGTTTGAATCTTACACAAGAATTACGTTAGATTTTACAGCAAAAATACTTTTTGGGTATTTTTGAGCATTTTTTTCGGAATGTAAAAGTTTGTTGGTGATTATCACCCCATAATTTTATTTTTTATCCAAAAAACTGTACGCGGTTTGTTTTCTATTGGTCTAAGCTTGATTTTGGCTTTTGATTTACTCTTGCGCAAGAACTATTTTAGATTTTACAGCAAAAATACTTTTTGTGTGTTTTTGAGCATTTTTTGCGGAATGGAAAAGTTTGTTGGTGATTATTACACGACAGTTTTATTTTTTACCCAAAAAGCTGTACGCAGTTTGTTTTCTAGTGGTCTAAGCTCTATTTTGGCTTTTGATTTAATCTTGCGCAAGAATTATTTTAGATTTTACAGCAAAAATACTTTTTGGGTCTTTTTGAGCATTTTTGCGGAATGGAAAAGTTTGTTGGTGATTATCACCCCATAGTTTTATTTTTTACCCTAAAACTGTTGTACGCAGTTTGTTTTCTATTGGTCTAAGCTTGATTTTGGCTTTTGTTTTAATCTTGCAAAAGAATTATTTTAGATTTTACAGCAAAAATACTTTTTGGGTGTTTTTGAGCATTTTTTGCGAAATGGAAAAGTTTGTTGGTAATTATCACCCCATAGTTTTATTTTTTACCCAAAATCTGTACGCAGTTTGTTTTCTATTGGTCTAAGCTTGATTTTGGCTTTTGTTTTAATCTTACACAAGAATTAGTTTAGATTTTACAGCAAAAACACTTTTTGGGTGTTTTTGAGCATTTTTTGCGGAATGTAAAAGTTTGTTGGTGATTATCACCCCATAGTTTTCCTTTTTACCCAAAAAACTGTACGCAGTTTGTTTTTTATTGGTTTAAGCTTGATTTTGTGTTTTGTCTTAATCTTGCACAAGAATTATTTTAGATTTTACAACAAAAATACTTTTTGGGTATTTTTGAGCATTTTTTTCGGAATGTAAAAGTTTGTTGGTGATTATCAACCCATAGTTTTATTTTCTGTCCAAAAAACTGTACGCGGTTTGTTTTCTGTTGGTCTAAGCTTGATTTTGGCTTTTGTTTGAATCTTACACAAAAATTATTTTAGATTTTACAGCAAAAATACTTTTTGGGTATTTTTGAGCATTTTTTTCGGAATGTAAAAGTTTGTTGGTGATTATCACCCCATAATTTTATTTTTTATCCAAAAAACTGTACGCGGTTTGTTTTCTATTGGTCTAAGCTTGATTTTGGCTTTTGATTTACTCTTGCGCAAGAACTATTTTAGATTTTACAGCAAAAATACTTTTTGTGTGTTTTTGAGCATTTTTTGCGGAATGGAAAAGTTTGTTGGTGATTATCACACGACAGTTTTATTTTTTACCCAAAAAGCTGTACGCAGTTTGTTTTCTATTGGTCTAAGCTCTATTTTGGCTTTTGATTTAATCTTGCGCAAGAATTATTTTAGATTTTACAGCAAAAATACTTTTTGGGTCTTTTTGAGCATTTTTGCGGAATGGAAAAGTTTGTTGGTGATTATCACCCCATAGTTTTATTTTTTACCCTAAAACTGTTGTACGCAGTTTGTTTTCTATTGGTCTAAGCTTGATTTTGGCTTTTGTTTTAATCTTACACAAGAATTAGTTTAGATTTTACAGCAAAAATACTTTTTGGGTGTTTTTGAGCATTTTTTGCGGAATGTAAAAGTTTGTTGGTGATTATCACCCCATAGTTTTCCTTTTTACCCAAAAAACTGTACGCAGTTTGTTTTCTATTGGCTTAAGCTTGATTTTGTGTTTTGTCTTAATCTTGCACAAGAATTATTTTAGATTTTACAACAAAAATACTTTTTGGGTATTTTTGAGCATTTTTTTCGGAATGTAAAAGTTTGTTGGTGATTATCAACCCATAGTTTTATTTTCTGTCCAAAAAACTGTACGCGGTTTGTTTTCTGTTGGTCTAAGCTTGATTTTGGCTTTTGTTTGAATCTTACACAAAAATTATTTTAGATTTTACAGCAAAAATACTTTTTGGGTATTTTTGAGCATTTTTTTCGGAATGTAAAAGTTTGTTGGTGATTATCACCCCATAATTTTATTTTTTATCCAAAAAACTGTACGCGGTTTGTTTTCTATTGGTCTAAGCTTGATTTTGGCTTTTGATTTACTCTTGCGCAAGAACTATTTTAGATTTTACAGCAAAAATACTTTTTGTGTGTTTTTGAGCATTTTTTGCGGAATGGAAAAGTTTGTTGGTGATTATCACACGACAGTTTTATTTTTTACCCAAAAAGCTGTACGCAGTTTGTTTTCTATTGGTCTAAGCTCTATTTTGGCTTTTGATTTAATCTTGCGCAAGAATTATTTTAGATTTTACAGCAAAAATACTTTTTGGGTCTTTTTGAGCATTTTTGCGGAATGGAAAAGTTTGTTGGTGATTATCACCCCATAGTTTTATTTTTTACCCTAAAACTGTTGTACGCAGTTTGTTTTCTATTGGCCTAAGCTTGATTCTGGCTTTTGACTTAATCTTGCACAAGAATTATTTTAGATTTTACAGCCAAAATACTTTTTGGGTGCTTTTGAGCATTTTTTGCGGAATGTAAAAGTTTGTTGGTGATTATCACCCCATAGTTTTCCTTTTTACCCAAAAAACTGTACGCAGTTTGTTTTCTATTGGCTTAAGCTTGATTTTGTGTTTTGTCTTAATCTTGCACAAGAATTATTTTAGATTTTACAACAAAAATACTTTTTGGGTATTTTTGAGCATTTTTTTCGGAATGTAAAAGTTTGTTGGTGATTATCAACCCATAGTTTTATTTTCTGTCCAAAAAACTGTACGCGGTTTGTTTTCTGTTGGTCTAAGCTTGATTTTGGCTTTTGATTTACTCTTGCGCAAGAACTATTTTAGATTTTACAGCAAAAATACTTTTTGTGTGTTTTTGAGCATTTTTTGCGGAATGGAAAAGTTTGTTGGTGATTATCACCCGACAGTTTTATTTTTTAACCCAAAAAGCTGTACGCAGTTTGTTTTCTATTGGTCTAAGCTTGATTTTGGCTTTTGTTTTAATCTTGCAAAAGAATTATTTTAGATTTTACAGCAAAAATACTTTTTGGGTGTTTTTGAGCATTTTTTGCGAAATGGAAAAGTTTGTTGGTAATTATCACCCCATAGTTTTATTTTTTACCCAAAAAACTGTAAGCAGTTTATTTTCCATTGGTCTAAGATTGATTTTGGCTTTTGATTTAATCTTGCGCAAGAATTATTTTAGATTTTACAGCAAAAATACTTTTTGGGTGTTTTTGAGCATTTTTTGCGGAATGGAAAAGTTTGTTGGTGATTGTCATCCCATAGTTTTATTTTTTATCAAAAAACTGTACGCAGTTTGTTTTTTATTTGCCTAAGCTTGATTCTGGCTTTTGACTTAATCTTGCACAAGAATTGTTTTAGATTTTACAATAAAAATACTTTTTGGGTAGTTTTGAACATTTTTTTCGGAATGTAAAAGTTTGTTGGTGATTATCACCCCATAGTTTTATTTTTTATCCAAAAAACTGTACGCAGTTTGTTTTCTATTGGTCTAAGCTTGATTTTGGCTTTTGTTTGAATCTTACACAAAAATTATTTTAGATTTTACAGCAAAAATACTTTTTGGGTATTTTTGAGCATTTTTTTCGGAATGTAAAAGTTTGTTGGTGATTATCACCCCATAATTTTATTTTTTATCCAAAGAACTGTACGCGGTTTGTTTTCTATTGGTCTAAGCTTGATTTTGGCTTTTGATTTACTCTTGCGCAAGAACTATTTTAGATTTTACAGCAAAAATACTTTTTGTGTGTTTTTGAGCATTTTTTGCGGAATGGAAAAGTTTGTTGGTGATTATCACACGACAGTTTTATTTTTTACCCAAAAAGCTGTACGCAGTTTGTTTTCTATTGGTCTAAGCTCTATTTTGGCTTTTGATTTAATCTTGCGCAAGAATTATTTTAGATTTTACAGCAAAAATACTTTTTGGGTCTTTTTGAGCATTTTTGCGGAATGGAAAAGTTTGTTGGTGATTATCACCCCATAGTTTTATTTTTTACCCTAAAACTGTTGTACGCAGTTTGTTTTCTATTGGTCTAAGCTTGATTTTGGCTTTTGTTTTAATCTTACACAAGAATTAGTTTAGATTTTACAGCAAAAATACTTTTTGGGTGTTTTTGAGCATTTTTTGCGGAATGTAAAAGTTTGTTGGTGATTATCACCCCATAGTTTTCCTTTTTACCCAAAAAACTGTACGCAGTTTGTTTTCTATTGGTTTAAGCTTGATTTTGTGTTTTGTCTTAATCTTGCACAAGAATTATTTTAGATTTTACAACAAAAATACTTTTTGGGTATTTTTGAGCATTTTTTTCGGAATGTAAAAGTTTGTTGGTGATTATCAACCCATAGTTTTATTTTCTGTCCAAAAAACTGTACGCGGTTTGTTTTCTGTTGGTCTAAGCTTGATTTTGGCTTTTGATTTACTCTTGCGCAAGAACTATTTTAGATTTTACAGCAAAAATACTTTTTGTGTGTTTTTGAGCATTTTTTGCGGAATGGAAAAGTTTGTTGGTGATTATCACCCGACAGTTTTATTTTTTAACCCAAAAAGCTGTACGCAGTTTGTTTTCTATTGGTCTAAGCTTGAGTTTGGCTTTTGATTTAATCTTGCACAAGAATTATTTTAGATTTTACAGCCAAAATACTTTTTGGGTGCTTTTGAGCATTTTTTGCGGAATGTAAAAGTTTGTTGGTGATTATCACCCCATAGTTTTCCTTTTTACCCAAAAAACTGTACGCAGTTTGTTTTCTATTGGCTTAAGCTTGATTTTGTGTTTTGTCTTAATCTTGCACAAGAATTATTTTAGATTTTACAACAAAAATACTTTTTGGGTATTTTTGAGCATTTTTTTCGGAATGTAAAAGTTTGTTGGTGATTATCAACCCATAGTTTTATTTTCTGTCCAAAAAACTGTACGCGGTTTGTTTTCTGTTGGTCTAAGCTTGATTTTGGCTTTTGATTTACTCTTGCGCAAGAACTATTTTAGATTTTACAGCAAAAATACTTTTTGTGTGTTTTTGAGCATTTTTTGCGGAATGGAAAAGTTTGTTGGTGATTATCACCCGACAGTTTTATTTTTTAACCCAAAAAGCTGTACGCAGTTTGTTTTCTATTGGTCTAAGCTTGATTTTGGCTTTTGTTTTAATCTTGCAAAAGAATTATTTTAGATTTTACAGCAAAAATACTTTTTGGGTGTTTTTGAGCATTTTTTGCGAAATGGAAAAGTTTGTTGGTAATTATCACCCCATAGTTTTATTTTTTACCCAAAAAACTGTAAGCAGTTTATTTTCCATTGGTCTAAGATTGATTTTGGCTTTTGATTTAATCTTGCGCAAGAATTATTTTAGATTTTACAGCAAAAATACTTTTTGGGTGTTTTTGAGCATTTTTTGCGGAATGGAAAAGTTTGTTGGTGATTGTCATCCCATAGTTTTATTTTTTATCAAAAAACTGTACGCAGTTTGTTTTTTATTTGCCTAAGCTTGATTCTGGCTTTTGACTTAATCTTGCACAAGAATTGTTTTAGATTTTACAATAAAAATACTTTTTGGGTAGTTTTGAACATTTTTTTCGGAATGTAAAAGTTTGTTGGTGATTATCACCCCATAGTTTTATTTTTTATCCAAAAAACTGTACGCAGTTTGTTTTCTATTGGTCTAAGCTTGATTTTGGCTTTTGTTTGAATCTTACACAAAAATTATTTTAGATTTTACAGCAAAAATACTTTTTGGGTATTTTTGAGCATTTTTTTCGGAATGTAAAAGTTTGTTGGTGATTATCACCCCATAATTTTATTTTTTATCCAAAAAACTGTACGCGGTTTGTTTTCTATTGGTCTAAGCTTGATTTTGGCTTTTGATTTACTCTTGCGCAAGAACTATTTTAGATTTTACAGCAAAAATACTTTTTGTGTGTTTTTGAGCATTTTTTGCGGAATGGAAAAGTTTGTTGGTGATTATCACACGACAGTTTTATTTTTTACCCAAAAAGCTGTACGCAGTTTGTTTTCTATTGGTCTAAGCTCTATTTTGGCTTTTGATTTAATCTTGCGCAAGAATTATTTTAGATTTTACAGCAAAAATACTTTTTGGGTCGTTTTGAGCATTTTTGCGGAATGGAAAAGTTTGTTGGTGATTATCACCCCATAGTTTTATTTTTTACCCTAAAACTGTTGTACGCAGTTTGTTTTCTATTGGTCTAAGCTTGATTTTGGCTTTTGTTTTAATCTTACACAAGAATTAGTTTAGATTTTACAGCAAAAATACTTTTTGGGTGTTTTTGAGCATTTTTTGCGGAATGTAAAAGTTTGTTGGTGATTATCACCCCATAGTTTTCCTTTTTACCCAAAAAACTGTACGCAGTTTGTTTTCTATTGGTTTAAGCTTGATTTTGTGTTTTGTCTTAATCTTGCACAAGAATTATTTTAGATTTTACAACAAAAATACTTTTTGGGTATTTTTGAGCATTTTTTTCGGAATGTAAAAGTTTGTTGGTGATTATCAACCCATAGTTTTATTTTCTGTCCAAAAAACTGTACGCGGTTTGTTTTCTGTTGGTCTAAGCTTGATTTTGGCTTTTGATTTACTCTTGCGCAAGAACTATTTTAGATTTTACAGCAAAAATACTTTTTGTGTGTTTTTGAGCATTTTTTGCGGAATGGAAAAGTTTGTTGGTGATTATCACCCGACAGTTTTATTTTTTAACCCAAAAAGCTGTACGCAGTTTGTTTTCTATTGGTCTAAGCTTGAGTTTGGCTTTTGATTTAATCTTGCACAAGAATTATTTTAGATTTTACAGCCAAAATACTTTTTGGGTGCTTTTGAGCATTTTTTGCGGAATGGAAAAGTTTGTTGGTGAGTATCACCCCATAGTTTTATTTTTTACCCAAAAAACTGTAAGCAGTTTATTTTCTATTGGTCTAAGATTGAGTTTGGCTTTTGATTTAATCTTGCGCAAGAATTATTTTAGATTTTACAGCAAAAATACTTTTTGGGTGTTTTTGAGCATTTTTTGCGGAATGGAAAAGTTTGTTGGTGATTATCATCCCATAGTTTTATTTTTTATCAAAAAACTGTACGCAGTTTGTTTTCTATTTGCCTAAGCTTGATTCTGGCTTTTGACTTAATCTTGCACAAGAATTATTTTAGATTTTACAATAAAAATACTTTTTGGGTAGTTTTGAACATTTTTTTCGGAATGTAAAAGTTTGTTGGTGATTATCACCCAATAGTTTTATTTTTTATCCAAAAAACTGTACGCAGTTTGTTTTTTATTGGTCTAAGCTTGATTTTGGCTTTTGTTTGAATCTTACACAAGAATTACGTTAGATTTTACAGCAAAAATACTTTTTGGGTATTTTTGAGCATTTTTTTCGGAATGTAAAAGTTTGTTGGTGATTATCACCCCATAATTTTATTTTTTATCCAAAAAACTGTACGCGGTTTGTTTTCTATTGGTCTAAGCTTGATTTTGGCTTTTGATTTACTCTTGCGCAAGAACTATTTTAGATTTTACAGCAAAAATACTTTTTGTGTGTTTTTGAGCATTTTTTGCGGAATGGAAAAGTTTGTTGGTGATTATTACACGACAGTTTTATTTTTTACCCAAAAAGCTGTACGCAGTTTGTTTTCTAGTGGTCTAAGCTCTATTTTGGCTTTTGATTTAATCTTGCGCAAGAATTATTTTAGATTTTACAGCAAAAATACTTTTTGGGTCTTTTTGAGCATTTTTGCGGAATGGAAAAGTTTGTTGGTGATTATCACCCCATAGTTTTATTTTTTACCCTAAAACTGTTGTACGCAGTTTGTTTTCTATTGGTCTAAGCTTGATTTTGGCTTTTGTTTTAATCTTGCAAAAGAATTATTTTAGATTTTACAGCAAAAATACTTTTTGGGTGTTTTTGAGCATTTTTTGCGAAATGGAAAAGTTTGTTGGTAATTATCACCCCATAGTTTTATTTTTTACCCAAAATCTGTACGCAGTTTGTTTTCTATTGGTCTAAGCTTGATTTTGGCTTTTGTTTTAATCTTACACAAGAATTAGTTTAGATTTTACAGCAAAAACACTTTTTGGGTGTTTTTGAGCATTTTTTGCGGAATGTAAAAGTTTGTTGGTGATTATCACCCCATAGTTTTCCTTTTTACCCAAAAAACTGTACGCAGTTTGTTTTTTATTGGTTTAAGCTTGATTTTGTGTTTTGTCTTAATCTTGCACAAGAATTATTTTAGATTTTACAACAAAAATACTTTTTGGGTATTTTTGAGCATTTTTTTCGGAATGTAAAAGATTGTTGGTGATTATCAACCCATAGTTTTATTTTCTGTCCAAAAAACTGTACGCGGTTTGTTTTCTGTTGGTCTAAGCTTGATTTTGGCTTTTGTTTGAATCTTACACAAAAATTATTTTAGATTTTACAGCAAAAATACTTTTTGGGTATTTTTGAGCATTTTTTTCGGAATGTAAAAGTTTGTTGGTGATTATCACCCCATAATTTTATTTTTTATCCAAAAAACTGTACGCGGTTTGTTTTCTATTGGTCTAAGCTTGATTTTGGCTTTTGATTTACTCTTGCGCAAGAACTATTTTAGATTTTACAGCAAAAATACTTTTTGTGTGTTTTTGAGCATTTTTTGCGGAATGGAAAAGTTTGTTGGTGATTATCACACGACAGTTTTATTTTTTACCCAAAAAGCTGTACGCAGTTTGTTTTCTATTGGTCTAAGCTCTATTTTGGCTTTTGATTTAATCTTGCGCAAGAATTATTTTAGATTTTACAGCAAAAATACTTTTTGGGTCTTTTTGAGCATTTTTGCGGAATGGAAAAGTTTGTTGGTGATTATCACCCCATAGTTTTATTTTTTACCCTAAAACTGTTGTACGCAGTTTGTTTTCTATTGGTCTAAGCTTGATTTTGGCTTTTGTTTTAATCTTACACAAGAATTAGTTTAGATTTTACAGCAAAAATACTTTTTGGGTGTTTTTGAGCATTTTTTGCGGAATGTAAAAGTTTGTTGGTGATTATCACCCCATAGTTTTCCTTTTTACCCAAAAAACTGTACGCAGTTTGTTTTCTATTGGCTTAAGCTTGATTTTGTGTTTTGTCTTAATCTTGCACAAGAATTATTTTAGATTTTACAACAAAAATACTTTTTGGGTATTTTTGAGCATTTTTTTCGGAATGTAAAAGTTTGTTGGTGATTATCAACCCATAGTTTTATTTTCTGTCCAAAAAACTGTACGCGGTTTGTTTTCTGTTGGTCTAAGCTTGATTTTGGCTTTTGATTTACTCTTGCGCAAGAACTATTTTAGATTTTACAGCAAAAATACTTTTTGTGTGTTTTTGAGCATTTTTTGCGGAATGGAAAAGTTTGTTGGTGATTATCACCCGACAGTTTTATTTTTTAACCCAAAAAGCTGTACGCAGTTTGTTTTCTATTGGTCTAAGCTTGATTCTGGCTTTTGTTTTAATCTTGCAAAAGAATTATTTTAGATTTTACAGCAAAAATACTTTTTGGGTGTTTTTGAGCATTTTTTGCGAAATGGAAAAGTTTGTTGGTAATTATCACCCCATAGTTTTATTTTTTACCCAAAAAACTGTAAGCAGTTTATTTTCCATTGGTCTAAGATTGATTTTGGCTTTTGATTTAATCTTGCGCAAGAATTATTTTAGATTTTACAGCAAAAATACTTTTTGGGTGTTTTTGAGCATTTTTTGCGGAATGGAAAAGTTTGTTGGTGATTGTCATCCCATAGTTTTATTTTTTATCAAAAAACTGTACGCAGTTTGTTTTTTATTTGCCTAAGCTTGATTCTGGCTTTTGACTTAATCTTGCACAAGAATTGTTTTAGATTTTACAATAAAAATACTTTTTGGGTAGTTTTGAACATTTTTTTCGGAATGTAAAAGTTTGTTGGTGATTATCACCCCATAGTTTTATTTTTTATCCAAAAAACTGTACGCAGTTTGTTTTCTATTGGTCTAAGCTTGATTTTGGCTTTTGTTTGAATCTTACACAAAAATTATTTTAGATTTTACAGCAAAAATACTTTTTGGGTATTTTTGAGCATTTTTTTCGGAATGTAAAAGTTTGTTGGTGATTATCACCCCATAATTTTATTTTTTATCCAAAAAACTGTACGCGGTTTGTTTTCTATTGGTCTAAGCTTGATTTTGGCTTTTGATTTACTCTTGCGCAAGAACTATTTTAGATTTTACAGCAAAAATACTTTTTGTGTGTTTTTGAGCATTTTTTGCGGAATGGAAAAGTTTGTTGGTGATTATCACACGACAGTTTTATTTTTTACCCAAAAAACTGTACGCAGTTTGTTTTCTATTGGTCTAAGCTCTATTTTGGCTTTTGATTTAATCTTGCGCAAGAATTATTTTAGATTTTACAGCAAAAATACTTTTTGGGTCTTTTTGAGCATTTTTGCGGAATGGAAAAGTTTGTTGGTGATTATCACCCCATAGTTTTATTTTTTACCCTAAAACTGTTGTACGCAGTTTGTTTTCTATTGGTCTAAGCTTGATTTTGGCTTTTGTTTTAATCTTACACAAGAATTAGTTTAGATTTTACAGCAAAAATACTTTTTGGGTGTTTTTGAGCATTTTTTGCGGAATGTAAAAGTTTGTTGGTGATTATCACCCCATAGTTTTATTTTTTACCCAAAAAACTGTAAGCAGTTTATTTTCTATTGGTCTAAGATTGAGTTTGGCTTTTGATTTAATCTTGCGCAAGAATTATTTTAGATTTTACAGCAAAAATACTTTTTGGGTGTTTTTGAGCATTTTTTGCGGAATGGAAAAGTTTGTTGGTGATTATCATCCCATAGTTTTATTTTTTATCAAAAAACTGTACGCAGTTTGTTTTCTATTTGCCTAAGCTTGATTCTGGCTTTTGACTTAATCTTGCACAAGAATTATTTTAGATTTTACAATAAAAATACTTTTTGGGTAGTTTTGAACATTTTTTTCGGAATGTAAAAGTTTGTTGGTGATTATCACCCAATAGTTTTATTTTTTATCCAAAAAACTGTACGCAGTTTGTTTTTTATTGGTCTAAGCTTGATTTTGGCTTTTGTTTGAATCTTACACAAGAATTACGTTAGATTTTACAGCAAAAATACTTTTTGGGTATTTTTGAGCATTTTTTTCGGAATGTAAAAGTTTGTTGGTGATTATCACCCCATAATTTTATTTTTTATCCAAAAAACTGTACGCGGTTTGTTTTCTATTGGTCTAAGCTTGATTTTGGCTTTTGATTTACTCTTGCGCAAGAACTATTTTAGATTTTACAGCAAAAATACTTTTTGTGTGTTTTTGAGCATTTTTTGCGGAATGGAAAAGTTTGTTGGTGATTATTACACGACAGTTTTATTTTTTACCCAAAAAGCTGTACGCAGTTTGTTTTCTAGTGGTCTAAGCTCTATTTTGGCTTTTGATTTAATCTTGCGCAAGAATTATTTTAGATTTTACAGCAAAAATACTTTTTGGGTCTTTTTGAGCATTTTTGCGGAATGGAAAAGTTTGTTGGTGATTATCACCCCATAGTTTTATTTTTTACCCTAAAACTGTTGTACGCAGTTTGTTTTCTATTGGTCTAAGCTTGATTTTGGCTTTTGTTTTAATCTTGCAAAAGAATTATTTTAGATTTTACAGCAAAAATACTTTTTGGGTGTTTTTGAGCATTTTTTGCGAAATGGAAAAGTTTGTTGGTAATTATCACCCCATAGTTTTATTTTTTACCCAAAATCTGTACGCAGTTTGTTTTCTATTGGTCTAAGCTTGATTTTGGCTTTTGTTTTAATCTTACACAAGAATTAGTTTAGATTTTACAGCAAAAACACTTTTTGGGTGTTTTTGAGCATTTTTTGCGGAATGTAAAAGTTTGTTGGTGATTATCACCCCATAGTTTTCCTTTTTACCCAAAAAACTGTACGCAGTTTGTTTTTTATTGGTTTAAGCTTGATTTTGTGTTTTGTCTTAATCTTGCACAAGAATTATTTTAGATTTTACAACAAAAATACTTTTTGGGTATTTTTGAGCATTTTTTTCGGAATGTAAAAGTTTGTTGGTGATTATCAACCCATAGTTTTATTTTCTGTCCAAAAAACTGTACGCGGTTTGTTTTCTGTTGGTCTAAGCTTGATTTTGGCTTTTGTTTGAATCTTACACAAAAATTATTTTAGATTTTACAGCAAAAATACTTTTTGGGTATTTTTGAGCATTTTTTTCGGAATGTAAAAGTTTGTTGGTGATTATCACCCCATAATTTTATTTTTTATCCAAAAAACTGTACGCGGTTTGTTTTCTATTGGTCTAAGCTTGATTTTGGCTTTTGATTTACTCTTGCGCAAGAACTATTTTAGATTTTACAGCAAAAATACTTTTTGTGTGTTTTTGAGCATTTTTTGCGGAATGGAAAAGTTTGTTGGTGATTATCACACGACAGTTTTATTTTTTACCCAAAAAGCTGTACGCAGTTTGTTTTCTATTGGTCTAAGCTCTATTTTGGCTTTTGATTTAATCTTGCGCAAGAATTATTTTAGATTTTACAGCAAAAATACTTTTTGGGTCTTTTTGAGCATTTTTGCGGAATGGAAAAGTTTGTTGGTGATTATCACCCCATAGTTTTATTTTTTACCCTAAAACTGTTGTACGCAGTTTGTTTTCTATTGGTCTAAGCTTGATTTTGGCTTTTGTTTTAATCTTACACAAGAATTAGTTTAGATTTTACAGCAAAAATACTTTTTGGGTGTTTTTGAGCATTTTTTGCGGAATGTAAAAGTTTGTTGGTGATTATCACCCCATAGTTTTCCTTTTTACCCAAAAAACTGTACGCAGTTTGTTTTCTATTGGTTTAAGCTTGATTTTGTGTTTTGTCTTAATCTTGCACAAGAATTATTTTAGATTTTACAACAAAAATACTTTTTGGGTATTTTTGAGCATTTTTTTCGGAATGTAAAAGTTTGTTGGTGATTATCAACCCATAGTTTTATTTTCTGTCCAAAAAACTGTACGCGGTTTCTTTTCTGTTGGTCTAAGCTTGATTTTGGCTTTTGATTTACTCTTGCGCAAGAACTATTTTAGATTTTACAGCAAAAATACTTTTTGTGTGTTTTTGAGCATTTTTTGCGGAATGGAAAAGTTTGTTGGTGATTATCACCCGACAGTTTTATTTTTTAACCCAAAAAGCTGTACGCAGTTTGTTTTCTATTGGTCTAAGCTTGATTTTGGCTTTTGTTTTAATCTTGCAAAAGAATTATTTTAGATTTTACAGCAAAAATACTTTTTGGGTGTTTTTGAGCATTTTTTGCGAAATGGAAAAGTTTGTTGGTAATTATCACCCCATAGTTTTATTTTTTACCCAAAAAACTGTAAGCAGTTTATTTTCCATTGGTCTAAGATTGATTTTGGCTTTTGATTTAATCTTGCGCAAGAATTATTTTAGATTTTACAGCAAAAATACTTTTTGGGTGTTTTTGAGCATTTTTTGCGGAATGGAAAAGTTTGTTGGTGATTGTCATCCCATAGTTTTATTTTTTATCAAAAAACTGTACGCAGTTTGTTTTTTATTTGCCTAAGCTTGATTCTGGCTTTTGACTTAATCTTGCACAAGAATTGTTTTAGATTTTACAATAAAAATACTTTTTGGGTAGTTTTGAACATTTTTTTCGGAATGTAAAAGTTTGTTGGTGATTATCACCCCATAGTTTTATTTTTTATCCAAAAAACTGTACGCAGTTTGTTTTCTATTGGTCTAAGCTTGATTTTGGCTTTTGTTTGAATCTTACACAAAAATTATTTTAGATTTTACAGCAAAAATACTTTTTGGGTATTTTTGAGCATTTTTTTCGGAATGTAAAAGTTTGTTGGTGATTATCACCCCATAATTTTATTTTTTATCCAAAAAACTGTACGCGGTTTGTTTTCTATTGGTCTAAGCTTGATTTTGGCTTTTGATTTACTCTTGCGCAAGAACTATTTTAGATTTTACAGCAAAAATACTTTTTGTGTGTTTTTGAGCATTTTTTGCGGAATGGAAAAGTTTGTTGGTGATTATCACACGACAGTTTTATTTTTTACCCAAAAAGCTGTACGCAGTTTGTTTTCTATTGGTCTAAGCTCTATTTTGGCTTTTGATTTAATCTTGCGCAAGAATTATTTTAGATTTTACAGCAAAAATACTTTTTGGGTCTTTTTGAGCATTTTTGCGGAATGGAAAAGTTTGTTGGTGATTATCACCCCATAGTTTTATTTTTTACCCTAAAACTGTTGTACGCAGTTTGTTTTCTATTGGTCTAAGCTTGATTTTGGCTTTTGTTTTAATCTTACACAAGAATTAGTTTAGATTTTACAGCAAAAATACTTTTTGGGTGTTTTTGAGCATTTTTTGCGGAATGTAAAAGTTTGTTGGTGATTATCACCCCATAGTTTTCCTTTTTACCCAAAAAACTGTACGCAGTTTGTTTTCTATTGGTTTAAGCTTGATTTTGTGTTTTGTCTTAATCTTGCACAAGAATTATTTTAGATTTTACAACAAAAATACTTTTTGGGTATTTTTGAGCATTTTTTTCGGAATGTAAAAGTTTGTTGGTGATTATCAACCCATAGTTTTATTTTCTGTCCAAAAAACTGTACGCGGTTTGTTTTCTGTTGGTCTAAGCTTGATTTTGGCTTTTGATTTACTCTTGCGCAAGAACTATTTTAGATTTTACAGCAAAAATACTTTTTGTGTGTTTTTGAGCATTTTTTGCGGAATGGAAAAGTTTGTTGGTGATTATCACCCGACAGTTTTATTTTTTAACCCAAAAAGCTGTACGCAGTTTGTTTTCTATTGGTCTAAGCTTGATTTTGGCTTTTGTTTTAATCTTGCAAAAGAATTATTTTAGATTTTACAGCAAAAATACTTTTTGGGTGTTTTTGAGCATTTTTTGCGAAATGGAAAAGTTTGTTGGTAATTATCACCCCATAGTTTTATTTTTTACCCAAAAAACTGTAAGCAGTTTATTTTCCATTGGTCTAAGATTGATTTTGGCTTTTGATTTAATCTTGCGCAAGAATTATTTTAGATTTTACAGCAAAAATACTTTTTGGGTGTTTTTGAGCATTTTTTGCGGAATGGAAAAGTTTGTTGGTGATTATCATCCCATAGTTTTATTTTTTATCAAAAAACTGTACGCAGTTTGTTTTCTATTTGCCTAAGCTTGATTCTGGCTTTTGACTTAATCTTGCACAAGAATTATTTTAGATTTTACAATAAAAATACTTTTTGGGTAGTTTTGAACATTTTTTTCGGAATGTAAAAGTTTGTTGGTGATTATCACCCAATAGTTTTATTTTTTATCCAAAAAACTGTACGCAGTTTGTTTTTTATTGGTCTAAGCTTGATTTTGGCTTTTGTTTGAATCTTACACAAAAATTATTTTAGATTTTACAGCAAAAATACTTTTTGGGTATTTTTGAGCATTTTTTTCGGAATGTAAAAGTTTGTTGGTGATTATCACCCCATAATTTTATTTTTTATCCAAAAAACTGTACGCGGTTTGTTTTCTATTGGTCTAAGCTTGATTTTGGCTTTTGATTTACTCTTGCGCAAGAACTATTTTAGATTTTACAGCAAAAATACTTTTTGTGTGTTTTTGAGCATTTTTTGCGGAATGGAAAAGTTTGTTGGTGATTATCACACGACAGTTTTATTTTTTACCCAAAAAGCTGTACGCAGTTTGTTTTCTATTGGTCTAAGCTCTATTTTGGCTTTTGATTTAATCTTGCGCAAGAATTATTTTAGATTTTACAGCAAAAATACTTTTTGGGTCTTTTTGAGCATTTTTGCGGAATGGAAAAGTTTGTTGGTGATTATCACCCCATAGTTTTATTTTTTACCCTAAAACTGTTGTACGCAGTTTGTTTTCTATTGGTCTAAGCTTGATTTTGGCTTTTGTTTTAATCTTACACAAGAATTAGTTTAGATTTTACAGCAAAAATACTTTTTGGGTGTTTTTGAGCATTTTTTGCGGAATGTAAAAGTTTGTTGGTGATTATCACCCCATAGTTTTCCTTTTTACCCAAAAAACTGTACGCAGTTTGTTTTCTATTGGTTTAAGCTTGATTTTGTGTTTTGTCTTAATCTTGCACAAGAATTATTTTAGATTTTACAACAAAAATACTTTTTGGGTATTTTTGAGCATTTTTTTCGGAATGTAAAAGTTTGTTGGTGATTATCAACCCATAGTTTTATTTTCTGTCCAAAAAACTGTACGCGGTTTGTTTTCTGTTGGTCTAAGCTTGATTTTGGCTTTTGATTTACTCTTGCGCAAGAACTATTTTAGATTTTACAGCAAAAATACTTTTTGTGTGTTTTTGAGCATTTTTTGCGGAATGGAAAAGTTTGTTGGTGATTATCACCCGACAGTTTTATTTTTTAACCCAAAAAGCTGTACGCAGTTTGTTTTCTATTGGTCTAAGCTTGAGTTTGGCTTTTGATTTAATCTTGCACAAGAATTATTTTAGATTTTACAGCCAAAATACTTTTTGGGTGCTTTTGAGCATTTTTTGCGGAATGGAAAAGTTTGTTGGTGAGTATCACCCCATAGTTTTATTTTTTACCCAAAAAACTGTAAGCAGTTTATTTTCTATTGGTCTAAGATTGAGTTTGGCTTTTGATTTAATCTTGCGCAAGAATTATTTTAGATTTTACAGCAAAAATACTTTTTGGGTGTTTTTGAGCATTTTTTGCGGAATGGAAAAGTTTGTTGGTGATTATCATCCCATAGTTTTATTTTTTATCAAAAAACTGTACGCAGTTTGTTTTCTATTTGCCTAAGCTTGATTCTGGCTTTTGACTTAATCTTGCACAAGAATTATTTTAGATTTTACAATAAAAATACTTTTTGGGTAGTTTTGAACATTTTTTTCGGAATGTAAAAGTTTGTTGGTGATTATCACCCAATAGTTTTATTTTTTATCCAAAAAACTGTACGCAGTTTGTTTTTTATTGGTCTAAGCTTGATTTTGGCTTTTGTTTGAATCTTACACAAGAATTACGTTAGATTTTACAGCAAAAATACTTTTTGGGTATTTTTGAGCATTTTTTTCGGAATGTAAAAGTTTGTTGGTGATTATCACCCCATAATTTTATTTTTTATCCAAAAAACTGTACGCGGTTTGTTTTCTATTGGTCTAAGCTTGATTTTGGCTTTTGATTTACTCTTGCGCAAGAACTATTTTAGATTTTACAGCAAAAATACTTTTTGTGTGTTTTTGAGCATTTTTTGCGGAATGGAAAAGTTTGTTGGTGATTATTACACGACAGTTTTATTTTTTACCCAAAAAGCTGTACGCAGTTTGTTTTCTAGTGGTCTAAGCTCTATTTTGGCTTTTGATTTAATCTTGCGCAAGAATTATTTTAGATTTTACAGCAAAAATACTTTTTGGGTCTTTTTGAGCATTTTTGCGGAATGGAAAAGTTTGTTGGTGATTATCACCCCATAGTTTTATTTTTTACCCTAAAACTGTTGTACGCAGTTTGTTTTCTATTGGTCTAAGCTTGATTTTGGCTTTTGTTTTAATCTTGCAAAAGAATTATTTTAGATTTTACAGCAAAAATACTTTTTGGGTGTTTTTGAGCATTTTTTGCGAAATGGAAAAGTTTGTTGGTAATTATCACCCCATAGTTTTATTTTTTACCCAAAATCTGTACGCAGTTTGTTTTCTATTGGTCTAAGCTTGATTTTGGCTTTTGTTTTAATCTTACACAAGAATTAGTTTAGATTTTACAGCAAAAACACTTTTTGGGTGTTTTTGAGCATTTTTTGCGGAATGTAAAAGTTTGTTGGTGATTATCACCCCATAGTTTTCCTTTTTACCCAAAAAACTGTACGCAGTTTGTTTTTTATTGGTTTAAGCTTGATTTTGTGTTTTGTCTTAATCTTGCACAAGAATTATTTTAGATTTTACAACAAAAATACTTTTTGGGTATTTTTGAGCATTTTTTTCGGAATGTAAAAGTTTGTTGGTGATTATCAACCCATAGTTTTATTTTCTGTCCAAAAAACTGTACGCGGTTTGTTTTCTGTTGCTCTAAGCTTGATTTTGGCTTTTGTTTGAATCTTACACAAAAATTATTTTAGATTTTACAGCAAAAATACTTTTTGGGTATTTTTGAGCATTTTTTTCGGAATGTAAAAGTTTGTTGGTGATTATCACCCCATAATTTTATTTTTTATCCAAAAAACTGTACGCGGTTTGTTTTCTATTGGTCTAAGCTTGATTTTGGCTTTTGATTTACTCTTGCGCAAGAACTATTTTAGATTTTACAGCAAAAATACTTTTTGTGTGTTTTTGAGCATTTTTTGCGGAATGGAAAAGTTTGTTGGTGATTATCACACGACAGTTTTATTTTTTACCCAAAAAGCTGTACGCAGTTTGTTTTCTATTGGTCTAAGCTCTATTTTGGCTTTTGATTTAATCTTGCGCAAGAATTATTTTAGATTTTACAGCAAAAATACTTTTTGGGTCTTTTTGAGCATTTTTGCGGAATGGAAAAGTTTGTTGGTGATTATCACCCCATAGTTTTATTTTTTACCCTAAAACTGTTGTACGCAGTTTGTTTTCTATTGGTCTAAGCTTGATTTTGGCTTTTGTTTTAATCTTACACAAGAATTAGTTTAGATTTTACAGCAAAAATACTTTTTGGGTGTTTTTGAGCATTTTTTGCGGAATGTAAAAGTTTGTTGGTGATTATCACCCCATAGTTTTCCTTTTTACCCAAAAAACTGTACGCAGTTTGTTTTCTATTGGTTTAAGCTTGATTTTGTGTTTTGTCTTAATCTTGCACAAGAATTATTTTAGATTTTACAACAAAAATACTTTTTGGGTATTTTTGAGCATTTTTTTCGGAATGTAAAAGTTTGTTGGTGATTATCAACCCATAGTTTTATTTTCTGTCCAAAAAACTGTACGCGGTTTGTTTTCTGTTGATCTATGCTTGATTTTGGCTTTTGATTTACTCTTGCGCAAGAACTATTTTAGATTTTACAGCAAAAATACTTTTTGTGTGTTTTTGAGCATTTTTTGCGGAATGGAAAAGTTTGTTGGTGATTATCACCCGACAGTTTTATTTTTTAACCCAAAAAGCTGTACGCAGTTTGTTTTCTATTGGTCTAAGCTTGATTTTGGCTTTTGTTTTAATCTTGCAAAAGAATTATTTTAGATTTTACAGCAAAAATACTTTTTGGGTGTTTTTGAGCATTTTTTGCGAAATGGAAAAGTTTGTTGGTAATTATCACCCCATAGTTTTATTTTTTACCCAAAAAACTGTAAGCAGTTTATTTTCCATTGGTCTAAGATTGATTTTGGCTTTTGATTTAATCTTGCGCAAGAATTATTTTAGATTTTACAGCAAAAATACTTTTTGGGTGTTTTTGAGCATTTTTTGCGGAATGGAAAAGTTTGTTGGTGATTGTCATCCCATAGTTTTATTTTTTATCAAAAAACTGTACGCAGTTTGTTTTTTATTTGCCTAAGCTTGATTCTGGCTTTTGACTTAATCTTGCACAAGAATTGTTTTAGATTTTACAATAAAAATACTTTTTGGGTAGTTTTGAACATTTTTTTCGGAATGTAAAAGTTTGTTGGTGATTATCACCCCATAGTTTTATTTTTTATCCAAAAAACTGTACGCAGTTTGTTTTCTATTGGTCTAAGCTTGATTTTGGCTTTTGTTTGAATCTTACACAAAAATTATTTTAGATTTTACAGCAAAAATACTTTTTGGGTATTTTTGAGCATTTTTTTCGGAATGTAAAAGTTTGTTGGTGATTATCACCCCATAATTTTATTTTTTATCCAAAAAACTGTACGCGGTTTGTTTTCTATTGGTCTAAGCTTGATTTTGGCTTTTGATTTACTCTTGCGCAAGAACTATTTTAGATTTTACAGCAAAAATACTTTTTGTGTGTTTTTGAGCATTTTTTGCGGAATGGAAAAGTTTGTTGGTGATTATCACACGACAGTTTTATTTTTTACCCAAAAAGCTGTACGCAGTTTGTTTTCTATTGGTCTAAGCTCTATTTTGGCTTTTGATTTAATCTTGCGCAAGAATTATTTTAGATTTTACAGCAAAAATACTTTTTGGGTCTTTTTGAGCATTTTTGCGGAATGGAAAAGTTTGTTGGTGATTATCACCCCATAGTTTTATTTTTTACCCTAAAACTGTTGTACGCAGTTTGTTTTCTATTGGTCTAAGCTTGATTTTGGCTTTTGTTTTAATCTTACACAAGAATTAGTTTAGATTTTACAGCAAAAATACTTTTTGGGTGTTTTTGAGCATTTTTTGCGGAATGTAAAAGTTTGTTGGTGATTATCACCCCATAGTTTTCCTTTTTACCCAAAAAACTGTACGCAGTTTGTTTTCTATTGGTTTAAGCTTGATTTTGTGTTTTGTCTTAATCTTGCACAAGAATTATTTTAGATTTTACAACAAAAATACTTTTTGGGTATTTTTGAGCATTTTTTTCGGAATGTAAAAGTTTGTTGGTGATTATCAACCCATAGTTTTATTTTCTGTCCAAAAAACTGTACGCGGTTTGTTTTCTGTTGGTCTAAGCTTGATTTTGGCTTTTGATTTACTCTTGCGCAAGAACTATTTTAGATTTTACAGCAAAAATACTTTTTGTGTGTTTTTGAGCATTTTTTGCGGAATGGAAAAGTTTGTTGGTGATTATCACCCGACAGTTTTATTTTTTAACCCAAAAAGCTGTACGCAGTTTGTTTTCTATTGGTCTAAGATTGAGTTTGGCTTTTGATTTAATCTTGCGCAAGAATTATTTTAGATTTTACAGCAAAAATACTTTTTGGGTGTTTTTGAGCATTTTTTGCGGAATGGAAAAGTTTGTTGGTGATTATCATCCCATAGTTTTATTTTTTATCAAAAAACTGTACGCAGTTTGTTTTCTATTTGCCTAAGCTTGATTCTGGCTTTTGACTTAATCTTGCACAAGAATTATTTTAGATTTTACAATAAAAATACTTTTTGGGTAGTTTTGAACATTTTTTTCGGAATGTAAAAGTTTGTTGGTGATTATCACCCAATAGTTTTATTTTTTATCCAAAAAACTGTACGCAGTTTGTTTTTTATTGGTCTAAGCTTGATTTTGGCTTTTGTTTGAATCTTACACAAGAATTACGTTAGATTTTACAGCAAAAATACTTTTTGGGTATTTTTGAGCATTTTTTTCGGAATGTAAAAGTTTGTTGGTGATTATCACCCCATAATTTTATTTTTTATCCAAAAAACTGTACGCGGTTTGTTTTCTATTGGTCTAAGCTTGATTTTGGCTTTTGATTTACTCTTGCGCAAGAACTATTTTAGATTTTACAGCAAAAATACTTTTTGTGTGTTTTTGAGCATTTTTTGCGGAATGGAAAAGTTTGTTGGTGATTATTACACGACAGTTTTATTTTTTACCCAAAAAGCTGTACGCAGTTTGTTTTCTAGTGGTCTAAGCTCTATTTTGGCTTTTGATTTAATCTTGCGCAAGAATTATTTTAGATTTTACAGCAAAAATACTTTTTGGGTCTTTTTGAGCATTTTTGCGGAATGGAAAAGTTTGTTGGTGATTATCACCCCATAGTTTTATTTTTTACCCTAAAACTGTTGTACGCAGTTTGTTTTCTATTGGTCTAAGCTTGATTTTGGCTTTTGTTTTAATCTTGCAAAAGAATTATTTTAGATTTTACAGCAAAAATACTTTTTGGGTGTTTTTGAGCATTTTTTGCGAAATGGAAAAGTTTGTTGGTAATTATCACCCCATAGTTTTATTTTTTACCCAAAATCTGTACGCAGTTTGTTTTCTATTGGTCTAAGCTTGATTTTGGCTTTTGTTTTAATCTTACACAAGAATTAGTTTAGATTTTACAGCAAAAACACTTTTTGGGTGTTTTTGAGCATTTTTTGCGGAATGTAAAAGTTTGTTGGTGATTATCACCCCATAGTTTTCCTTTTTACCCAAAAAACTGTACGCAGTTTGTTTTTTATTGGTTTAAGCTTGATTTTGTGTTTTGTCTTAATCTTGCACAAGAATTATTTTAGATTTTACAACAAAAATACTTTTTGGGTATTTTTGAGCATTTTTTTCGGAATGTAAAAGTTTGTTGGTGATTATCAACCCATAGTTTTATTTTCTGTCCAAAAAACTGTACGCGGTTTGTTTTCTGTTGGTCTAAGCTTGATTTTGGCTTTTGTTTGAATCTTACACAAAAATTATTTTAGATTTTACAGCAAAAATACTTTTTGGGTATTTTTGAGCATTTTTTTCGGAATGTAAAAGTTTGTTGGTGATTATCACCCCATAATTTTATTTTTTATCCAAAAAACTGTACGCGGTTTGTTTTCTATTGGTCTAAGCTTGATTTTGGCTTTTGATTTAATCTTGCGCAAGAATTATTTTAGATTTTACAGCAAAAATACTTTTTGGGTCTTTTTGAGCATTTTTGCGGAATGGAAAAGTTTGTTGGTGATTATCACCCCATAGTTTTATTTTTTACCCTAAAACTGTTGTACGCAGTTTGTTTTCTATTGGTCTAAGCTTGATTTTGGCTTTTGTTTTAATCTTACACAAGAATTAGTTTAGATTTTACAGCAAAAATACTTTTTGGGTGTTTTTGAGCATTTTTTGCGGAATGTAAAAGTTTGTTGGTGATTATCACCCCATAGTTTTCCTTTTTACCCAAAAAACTGTACGCAGTTTGTTTTCTATTGGCTTAAGCTTGATTTTGTGTTTTGTCTTAATCTTGCACAAGAATTATTTTAGATTTTACAACAAAAATACTTTTTGGGTATTTTTGAGCATTTTTTTCGGAATGTAAAAGTTTGTTGGTGATTATCAACCCATAGTTTTATTTTCTGTCCAAAAAACTGTACGCGGTTTGTTTTCTGTTGGTCTAAGCTTGATTTTGGCTTTTGATTTACTCTTGCGCAAGAACTATTTTAGATTTTACAGAAAAAATACTTTTTGTGTGTTTTTGAGCATTTTTTGCGGAATGGAAAAGTTTGTTGGTGATTATCACCCGACAGTTTTATTTTTTAACCCAAAAAGCTGTACGCAGTTTGTTTTCTATTGGTCTAAGCTTGATTTTGGCTTTTGTTTTAATCTTGCAAAAGAATTATTTTAGATTTTACAGCAAAAATACTTTTTGGGTGTTTTTGAGCATTTTTTGCGAAATGGAAAAGTTTGTTGGTAATTATCACCCCATAGTTTTATTGTTTACCCAAAAAACTGTAAGCAGTTTATTTTCCATTGGTCTAAGATTGATTTTGGCTTTTGATTTAATCTTGCGCAAGAATTATTTTAGATTTTACAGCAAAAATACTTTTTGGGTGTTTTTGAGCATTTTTTGCGGAATGGAAAAGTTTGTTGGTGATTGTCATCCCATAGTTTTATTTTTTATCAAAAAACTGTACGCAGTTTGTTTTTTATTTGCCTAAGCTTGATTCTGGCTTTTGACTTAATCTTGCACAAGAATTGTTTTAGATTTTACAATAAAAATACTTTTTGGGTAGTTTTGAACATTTTTTTCGGAATGTAAAAGTTTGTTGGTGATTATCACCCCATAGTTTTATTTTTTATCCAAAAAACTGTACGCAGTTTGTTTTCTATTGGTCTAAGCTTGATTTTGGCTTTTGTTTGAATCTTACACAAAAATTATTTTAGATTTTACAGCAAAAATACTTTTTGGGTATTTTTGAGCATTTTTTTCGGAATGTAAAAGTTTGTTGGTGATTATCACCCCATAATTTTATTTTTTATCCAAAAAACTGTACGCGGTTTGTTTTCTATTGGTCTAAGCTTGATTTTGGCTTTTGATTTACTCTTGCGCAAGAACTATTTTAGATTTTACAGCAAAAATACTTTTTGTGTGTTTTTGAGCATTTTTTGCGGAATGGAAAAGTTTGTTGGTGATTATCACACGACAGTTTTATTTTTTACCCAAAAAGCTGTACGCAGTTTGTTTTCTATTGGTCTAAGCTCTATTTTGGCTTTTGATTTAATCTTGCGCAAGAATTATTTTAGATTTTACAGCAAAAATACTTTTTGGGTCTTTTTGAGCATTTTTGCGGAATGGAAAAGTTTGTTGGTGATTATCACCCCATAGTTTTATTTTTTACCCTAAAACTGTTGTACGCAGTTTGTTTTCTATTGGTCTAAGCTTGATTTTGGCTTTTGTTTTAATCTTACACAAGAATTAGTTTAGATTTTACAGCAAAAATACTTTTTGGGTGTTTTTGAGCATTTTTTGCGGAATGTAAAAGTTTGTTGGTGATTATCACCCCATAGTTTTCCTTTTTACCCAAAAAACTGTACGCAGTTTGTTTTCTATTGGTTTAAGCTTGATTTTGTGTTTTGTCTTAATCTTGCACAAGAATTATTTTAGATTTTACAACAAAAATACTTTTTGGGTATTTTTGAGCATTTTTTTCGGAATGTAAAAGTTTGTTGGTGATTATCAACCCATAGTTTTATTTTCTGTCCAAAAAACTGTACGCGGTTTGTTTTCTGTTGGTCTAAGCTTGATTTTGGCTTTTGATTTACTCTTGCGCAAGAACTATTTTAGATTTTACAGCAAAAATACTTTTTGTGTGTTTTTGAGCATTTTTTGCGGAATGGAAAAGTTTGTTGGTGATTATCACCCGACAGTTTTATTTTTTAACCCAAAAAGCTGTACGCAGTTTGTTTTCTATTGGTCTAAGCTTGAGTTTGGCTTTTGATTTAATCTTGCACAAGAATTATTTTAGATTTTACAGCCAAAATACTTTTTGGGTGCTTTTGAGCATTTTTTGCGGAATGGAAAAGTTTGTTGGTGAGTATCACCCCATAGTTTTATTTTTTACCCAAAAAACTGTAAGCAGTTTATTTTCTATTGGTCTAAGATTGAGTTTGGCTTTTGATTTAATCTTGCGCAAGAATTATTTTAGATTTTACAGCAAAAATACTTTTTGGGTGTTTTTGAGCATTTTTTGCGGAATGGAAAAGTTTGTTGGTGATTATCATCCCATAGTTTTATTTTTTATCAAAAAACTGTACGCAGTTTGTTTTCTATTTGCCTAAGCTTGATTCTGGCTTTTGACTTAATCTTGCACAAGAATTATTTTAGATTTTACAATAAAAATACTTTTTGGGTAGTTTTGAACATTTTTTTCGGAATGTAAAAGTTTGTTGGTGATTATCACCCAATAGTTTTATTTTTTATCCAAAAAACTGTACGCAGTTTGTTTTTTATTGGTCTAAGCTTGATTTTGGCTTTTGTTTGAATCTTACACAAGAATTACGTTAGATTTTACAGCAAAAATACTTTTTGGGTATTTTTGAGCATTTTTTTCGGAATGTAAAAGTTTGTTGGTGATTATCACCCCATAATTTTATTTTTTATCCAAAAAACTGTACGCGGTTTGTTTTCTATTGGTCTAAGCTTGATTTTGGCTTTTGATTTACTCTTGCGCAAGAACTATTTTAGATTTTACAGCAAAAATACTTTTTGTGTGTTTTTGAGCATTTTTTGCGGAATGGAAAAGTTTGTTGGTGATTATTACACGACAGTTTTATTTTTTACCCAAAAAGCTGTACGCAGTTTGTTTTCTAGTGGTCTAAGCTCTATTTTGGCTTTTGATTTAATCTTGCGCAAGAATTATTTTAGATTTTACAGCAAAAATACTTTTTGGGTCTTTTTGAGCATTTTTGCGGAATGGAAAAGTTTGTTGGTGATTATCACCCCATAGTTTTATTTTTTACCCTAAAACTGTTGTACGCAGTTTGTTTTCTATTGGTCTAAGCTTGATTTTGGCTTTTGTTTTAATCTTGCAAAAGAATTATTTTAGATTTTACAGCAAAAATACTTTTTGGGTGTTTTTGAGCATTTTTTGCGAAATGGAAAAGTTTGTTGGTAATTATCACCCCATAGTTTTATTTTTTACCCAAAATCTGTACGCAGTTTGTTTTCTATTGGTCTAAGCTTGATTTTGGCTTTTGTTTTAATCTTACACAAGAATTAGTTTAGATTTTACAGCAAAAACACTTTTTGGGTGTTTTTGAGCATTTTTTGCGGAATGTAAAAGTTTGTTGGTGATTATCACCCCATAGTTTTCCTTTTTACCCAAAAAACTGTACGCAGTTTGTTTTTTATTGGTTTAAGCTTGATTTTGTGTTTTGTCTTAATCTTGCACAAGAATTATTTTAGATTTTACAACAAAAATACTTTTTGGGTATTTTTGAGCATTTTTTTCGGAATGTAAAAGTTTGTTGGTGATTATCAACCCATAGTTTTATTTTCTGTCCAAAAAACTGTACGCGGTTTGTTTTCTGTTGGTCTAAGCTTGATTTTGGCTTTTGTTTGAATCTTACACAAAAATTATTTTAGATTTTACAGCAAAAATACTTTTTGGGTATTTTTGAGCATTTTTTTCGGAATGTAAAAGTTTGTTGGTGATTATCACCCCATAATTTTATTTTTTATCCAAAAAACTGTACGCGGTTTGTTTTCTATTGGTCTAAGCTTGATTTTGGCTTTTGATTTACTCTTGCGCAAGAACTATTTTAGATTTTACAGCAAAAATACTTTTTGTGTGTTTTTGAGCATTTTTTGCGGAATGGAAAAGTTTGTTGGTGATTATCACACGACAGTTTTATTTTTTACCCAAAAAGCTGTACGCAGTTTGTTTTCTATTGGTCTAAGCTCTATTTTGGCTTTTGATTTAATCTTGCGCAAGAATTATTTTAGATTTTACAGCAAAAATACTTTTTGGGTCTTTTTGAGCATTTTTGCGGAATGGAAAAGTTTGTTGGTGATTATCACCCCATAGTTTTATTTTTTACCCTAAAACTGTTGTACGCAGTTTGTTTTCTATTGGTCTAAGCTTGATTTTGGCTTTTGTTTTAATCTTACACAAGAATTAGTTTAGATTTTACAGCAAAAATACTTTTTGGGTGTTTTTGAGCATTTTTTGCGGAATGTAAAAGTTTGTTGGTGATTATCACCCCATAGTTTTCCTTTTTACCCAAAAAACTGTACGCAGTTTGTTTTCTATTGGTTTAAGCTTGATTTTGTGTTTTGTCTTAATCTTGCACAAGAATTATTTTAGATTTTACAACAAAAATACTTTTTGGGTATTTTTGAGCATTTTTTTCGGAATGTAAAAGTTTGTTGGTGATTATCAACCCATAGTTTTATTTTCTGTCCAAAAAACTGTACGCGGTTTGTTTTCTGTTGGTCTAAGCTTGATTTTGGCTTTTGATTTACTCTTGCGCAAGAACTATTTTAGATTTTACAGCAAAAATACTTTTTGTGTGTTTTTGAGCATTTTTTGCGGAATGGAAAAGTTTGTTGGTGATTATCACCCGACAGTTTTATTTTTTAACCCAAAAAGCTGTACGCAGTTTGTTTTCTATTGGTCTAAGCTTGATTTTGGCTTTTGTTTTAATCTTGCAAAAGAATTATTTTAGATTTTACAGCAAAAATACTTTTTGGGTGTTTTTGAGCATTTTTTGCGAAATGGAAAAGTTTGTTGGTAATTATCACCCCATAGTTTTATTTTTTACCCAAAAAACTGTAAGCAGTTTATTTTCCATTGGTCTAAGATTGATTTTGGCTTTTGATTTAATCTTGCGCAAGAATTATTTTAGATTTTACAGCAAAAATACTTTTTGGGTGTTTTTGAGCATTTTTTGCGGAATGGAAAAGTTTGTTGGTGATTGTCATCCCATAGTTTTATTTTTTATCAAAAAACTGTACGCAGTTTGTTTTTTATTTGCCTAAGCTTGATTCTGGCTTTTGACTTAATCTTGCACAAGAATTGTTTTAGATTTTACAATAAAAATACTTTTTGGGTAGTTTTGAACATTTTTTTCGGAATGTAAAAGTTTGTTGGTGATTATCACCCCATAGTTTTATTTTTTATCCAAAAAACTGTACGCAGTTTGTTTTCTATTGGTCTAAGCTTGATTTTGGCTTTTGTTTGAATCTTACACAAAAATTATTTTAGATTTTACAGCAAAAATACTTTTTGGGTATTTTTGAGCATTTTTTTCGGAATGTAAAAGTTTGTTGGTCATTATCACCCCATAATTTTATTTTTTATCCAAAAAACTGTACGCGGTTTGTTTTCTATTGGTCTAAGCTTGATTTTGGCTTTTGATTTACTCTTGCGCAAGAACTATTTTAGATTTTACAGCAAAAATACTTTTTGTGTGTTTTTGAGCATTTTTTGCGGAATGGAAAAGTTTGTTGGTGATTATCACACGACAGTTTTATTTTTTACCCAAAAAGCTGTACGCAGTTTGTTTTCTATTGGTCTAAGCTCTATTTTGGCTTTTGATTTAATCTTGCGCAAGAATTATTTTAGATTTTACAGCAAAAATACTTTTTGGGTCTTTTTGAGCATTTTTGCGGAATGGAAAAGTTTGTTGGTGATTATCACCCCATAGTTTTATTTTTTACCCTAAAACTGTTGTACGCAGTTTGTTTTCTATTGGTCTAAGCTTGATTTTGGCTTTTGTTTTAATCTTACACAAGAATTAGTTTAGATTTTACAGCAAAAATACTTTTTGGGTGTTTTTGAGCATTTTTTGCGGAATGTAAAAGTTTGTTGGTGATTATCACCCCATAGTTTTCCTTTTTACCCAAAAAACTGTACGCAGTTTGTTTTCTATTGGTTTAAGCTTGATTTTGTGTTTTGTCTTAATCTTGCACAAGAATTATTTTAGATTTTACAACAAAAATACTTTTTGGGTATTTTTGAGCATTTTTTTCGGAATGTAAAAGTTTGTTGGTGATTATCAACCCATAGTTTTATTTTCTGTCCAAAAAACTGTACGCGGTTTGTTTTCTGTTGGTCTAAGCTTGATTTTGGCTTTTGATTTACTCTTGCGCAAGAACTATTTTAGATTTTACAGCAAAAATACTTTTTGTGTGTTTTTGAGCATTTTTTGCGGAATGGAAAAGTTTGTTGGTGATTATCACCCGACAGTTTTATTTTTTAACCCAAAAAGCTGTACGCAGTTTGTTTTCTATTGGTCTAAGCTTGAGTTTGGCTTTTGATTTAATCTTGCACAAGAATTATTTTAGATTTTACAGCCAAAATACTTTTTGGGTGCTTTTGAGCATTTTTTGCGGAATGGAAAAGTTTGTTGGTGAGTATCACCCCATAGTTTTATTTTTTACCCAAAAAACTGTAAGCAGTTTATTTTCTATTGGTCTAAGATTGAGTTTGGCTTTTGATTTAATCTTGCGCAAGAATTATTTTAGATTTTACAGCAAAAATACTTTTTGGGTGTTTTTGAGCATTTTTTGCGGAATGGAAAAGTTTGTTGGTGATTATCATCCCATAGTTTTATTTTTTATCAAAAAACTGTACGCAGTTTGTTTTCTATTTGCCTAAGCTTGATTCTGGCTTTTGACTTAATCTTGCACAAGAATTATTTTAGATTTTACAATAAAAATACTTTTTGGGTAGTTTTGAACATTTTTTTCGGAATGTAAAAGTTTGTTGGTGATTATCACCCAATAGTTTTATTTTCTATCCAAAAAACTGTACGCAGTTTGTTTTTTATTGGTCTAAGCTTGATTTTGGCTTTTGTTTGAATCTTACACAAGAATTACGTTAGATTTTACAGCAAAAATACTTTTTGGGTATTTTTGAGCATTTTTTTCGGAATGTAAAAGTTTGTTGGTGATTATCACCCCATAATTTTATTTTTTATCCAAAAAACTGTACGCGGTTTGTTTTCTATTGGTCTAAGCTTGATTTTGGCTTTTGATTTACTCTTGCGCAAGAACTATTTTAGATTTTACAGCAAAAATACTTTTTGTGTGTTTTTGAGCATTTTTTGCGGAATGGAAAAGTTTGTTGGTGATTATTACACGACAGTTTTATTTTTTACCCAAAAAGCTGTACGCAGTTTGTTTTCTAGTGGTCTAAGCTCTATTTTGGCTTTTGATTTAATCTTGCGCAAGAATTATTTTAGATTTTACAGCAAAAATACTTTTTGGGTCTTTTTGAGCATTTTTGCGGAATGGAAAAGTTTGTTGGTGATTATCACCCCATAGTTTTATTTTTTACCCTAAAACTGTTGTACGCAGTTTGTTTTCTATTGGTCTAAGCTTGATTTTGGCTTTTGTTTTAATCTTGCAAAAGAATTATTTTAGATTTTACAGCAAAAATACTTTTTGGGTGTTTTTGAGCATTTTTTGCGAAATGGAAAAGTTTGTTGGTAATTATCACCCCATAGTTTTATTTTTTACCCAAAATCTGTACGCAGTTTGTTTTCTATTGGTCTAAGCTTGATTTTGGCTTTTGTTTTAATCTTACACAAGAATTAGTTTAGATTTTACAGCAAAAACACTTTTTGGGTGTTTTTGAGCATTTTTTGCGGAATGTAAAAGTTTGTTGGTGATTATCACCCCATAGTTTTCCTTTTTACCCAAAAAACTGTACGCAGTTTGTTTTTTATTGGTTTAAGCTTGATTTTGTGTTTTGTCTTAATCTTGCACAAGAATTATTTTAGATTTTACAACAAAAATACTTTTTGGGTATTTTTGAGCATTTTTTTCGGAATGTAAAAGTTTGTTGGTGATTATCAACCCATAGTTTTATTTTCTGTCCAAAAAACTGTACGCGGTTTGTTTTCTGTTGGTCTAAGCTTGATTTTGGCTTTTGTTTGAATCTTACACAAAAATTATTTTAGATTTTACAGCAAAAATACTTTTTGGGTATTTTTGAGCATTTTTTTCGGAATGTAAAAGTTTGTTGGTGATTATCACCCCATAATTTTATTTTTTATCCAAAAAACTGTACGCGGTTTGTTTTCTATTGGTCTAAGCTTGATTTTGGCTTTTGATTTACTCTTGCGCAAGAACTATTTTAGATTTTACAGCAAAAATACTTTTTGTGTGTTTTTGAGCATTTTTTGCGGAATGGAAAAGTTTGTTGGTGATTATCACACGACAGTTTTATTTTTTACCCAAAAAGCTGTACGCAGTTTGTTTTCTATTGGTCTAAGCTCTATTTTGGCTTTTGATTTAATCTTGCGCAAGAATTATTTTAGATTTTACAGCAAAAATACTTTTTGGGTCTTTTTGAGCATTTTTGCGGAATGGAAAAGTTTGTTGGTGATTATCACCCCATAGTTTTATTTTTTACCCTAAAACTGTTGTACGCAGTTTGTTTTCTATTGGTCTAAGCTTGATTTTGGCTTTTGTTTTAATCTTACACAAGAATTAGTTTAGATTTTACAGCAAAAATACTTTTTGGGTGTTTTTGAGCATTTTTTGCGGAATGTAAAAGTTTGTTGGTGATTATCACCCCATAGTTTTCCTTTTTACCCAAAAAACTGTACGCAGTTTGTTTTCTATTGGTTTAAGCTTGATTTTGTGTTTTGTCTTAATCTTGCACAAGAATTATTTTAGATTTTACAACAAAAATACTTTTTGGGTATTTTTGAGCATTTTTTCGGAATGTAAAAGTTTGTTGGTGATTATCAACCCATAGTTTTATTTTCTGTCCAAAAAACTGTACGCGGTTTGTTTTCTGTTGGTCTAAGCTTGATTTTGGCTTTTGATTTACTCTTGCGCAAGAACTATTTTAGATTTTACAGCAAAAATACTTTTTGTGTGTTTTTGAGCATTTTTTGCGGAATGGAAAAGTTTGTTGGTGATTATCACCCGACAGTTTTATTTTTTAACCCAAAAAGCTGTACGCAGTTTGTTTTCTATTGGTCTAAGCTTGAGTTTGGCTTTTGATTTAATCTTGCACAAGAATTATTTTAGATTTTACAGCCAAAATACTTTTTGGGTGCTTTTGAGCATTTTTTGCGGAATGGAAAAGTTTGTTGGTGAGTATCACCCCATAGTTTTATTTTTTACCCAAAAAACTGTAAGCAGTTTATTTTCTATTGGTCTAAGATTGAGTTTGGCTTTTGATTTAATCTTGCGCAAGAATTATTTTAGATTTTACAGCAAAAATACTTTTTGGGTGTTTTTGAGCATTTTTTGCGGAATGGAAAAGTTTGTTGGTGATTATCATCCCATAGTTTTATTTTTTATCAAAAAACTGTACGCAGTTTGTTTTCTATTTGCCTAAGCTTGATTCTGGCTTTTGACTTAATCTTGCACAAGAATTATTTTAGATTTTACAATAAAAATACTTTTTGGGTAGTTTTGAACATTTTTTTCGGAATGTAAAAGTTTGTTGGTAATTATCACCCCATAGTTTTATTTTTTATCCAAAAAACTGTACGCAGTTTGTTTTTTATTGATCTAAGCTTGATTTTGGCTTTTGTTTGAATCTTACACAAGAATTACGTTAGATTTTACAGCAAAAATACTTTTTGGGTATTTTTGAGCATTTTTTTCGGAATGTAAAAGTTTGTTGGTGATTATCACCCCATAATTTTATTTTTTATCCAAAAAACTGTACGCGGTTTGTTTTCCATTGGTCTAAGCTTGATTTTGGCTTTTGATTTACTCTTGCGCAAGAACTATTTTAGATTTTACAGCAAAAATACTTTTTGTGTGTTTTTGAGCATTTTTTGCGGAATGGAAAAGTTTGTTGGTGATTATTACACGACAGTTTTATTTTTTACCCAAAAAGCTGTACGCAGTTTGTTTTCTAGTGGTCTAAGCTCTATTTTGGCTTTTGATTTAATCTTGCGCAAGAATTATTTTAGATTTTACAGCAAAAATACTTTTTGGGTCTTTTTGAGCATTTTTGCGGAATGGAAAAGTTTGTTGGTGATTATCACCCCATAGTTTTATTTTTTACCCTAAAACTGTTGTACGCAGTTTGTTTTCTATTGGTCTAAGCTTGATTTTGGCTTTTGTTTTAATCTTGCAAAAGAATTATTTTAGATTTTACAGCAAAAATACTTTTTGGGTGTTTTTGAGCATTTTTTGCGAAATGGAAAAGTTTGTTGGTATTTATCACCCCATAGTTTTATTTTTTACCCAAAATCTGTACGCAGTTTGTTTTCTATTGGTCTAAGCTTGATTTTGGCTTTTGTTTTAATCTTACACAAGAATTAGTTTAGATTTTACAGCAAAAACACTTTTTGGGTGTTTTTGAGCATTTTTTGCGGAATGTAAAAGTTTGTTGGTGATTATCACCTCATAGTTTTCCTTTTTACCCAAAAAACTGTACGCAGTTTGTTTTTTATTGGTTTAAGCTTGATTTTGTGTTTTGTCTTAATCTTGCACAAGAATTATTTTAGATTTTACAACAAAAATACTTTTTGGGTATTTTTGAGCATTTTTTTCGGAATGTAAAAGTTTGTTGGTGATTATCAACCCATAGTTTTATTTTCTGTCCAAAAAACTGTACGCGGTTTGTTTTCTGTTGGTCTAAGCTTGATTTTGGCTTTTGATTTACTCTTGCGCAAGAACTATTTTAGATTTTACAGCAAAAATACTTTTTGTGTGTTTTTGAGCATTTTTTGCGGAATGGAAAAGTTTGTTGGTGATTATCACCCGACAGTTTTATTTTTTAACCCAAAAAGCTGTACGCAGTTTGTTTTCTATTGGTCTAAGCTTGATTTTGGCTTTTGATTTAATCTTGGGCAAGAATCATTTTAGATTTTACAGCAAAAATACTTTTTGGGTGTTTTTGAGCATTTTTTGCGGAATGGAAAAGTTTGTTGGTGATTATCACCCCATAGTTTTATTTTTTACCCAAAAAACTGTACGCAGTTTGTTTTCTATTGGTCTAAGCTTGATTTTGGCTTTTAATATAATCTTGCACAAGAATTATTTTTGATTTTACTGCAAAAATAATTTTTGGGTGTTTTTAAGCATTTTTTGCGGAATGGAAAAGTTTGTTGATGATTATCACCCCATAGTTTTATGTTTTACCCAAAAAGCTGTACGCAGTTTGTTTTCTATTAGTCTAAGCTTGATTTTGGCTTTTGTGTTAGTCTTGCAAAAGAATTAGTGTAGATTTTACAGCAAAAATAATTTTTGGGTGTTTTGAGCATTTTTTGCGGAATGGAAAAGTTTGGTAATGATTATCACCCCATAGTTTTATTTTTTACCCAAAAAGCTGTACGCAGTTTATTTTCTATTAGTCTAAGCTTGATTTTGGCTTTTCTTTTAATCTTGCACAAGAATTAGTTTAGATTTTACAGCAAAAATAATTTTTGGGTGTTTTGAGCATTTTTTGCGGAATGGAAAAGTTTGTTAATGATTATCACCCCATAGTTTTATTTTTTACCCAAACAGCTGTACGCAGTTTATTTTCTATTAGTCTAAGCTTGATTTTGGCTTTTGTTTTAATCTTGCACAAGAATTATTTTAGATTTTACAGCCAAAATACTTTTTGGGTGTTTTTGAGCGTTTTTTGCGGAATGTAAAAGTTTGTTGGTGATTATCACCCAATAGTTTTATTTTTTACCTAAAACACTGTACGCAGTTTGTTTTCTATTGGTCTAAGCTTGATTCTGGCTTTTGACTTAATCTTGCAAAAGAATTATTTTAGATTTTACAGCAAAAATACTTTTTGGGTGCTTTTGAGCATTTTTTGCGGAATGGAAAAGTTTGTTGGTGAGTATCACCCCATAGTTTTATTTTTTACCCAAAAAACTGTAAGCAGTTTATTTTCCATTGGTCTAAGATTGATTTTGGCTTTTGATTTAATCTTGCGCAAGAATTATTTTAGATTTTACAGCAAAAATACTTTTTGGGTGTTTTTGAGCATTTTTTGCGGAATGGAAAAGTTTGTTGGTGATTGTCATCCCATAGTTTTATTTTTTATCAAAAAACTGTACGCAGTTTGTTTTTTATTTGCCTAAGCTTGATTCTGGCTTTTGACTTAATCTTGCACAAGAATTGTTTTAGATTTTACAATAAAAATACTTTTTGGGTAGTTTTGAACATTTTTTTCGGAATGTAAAAGTTTGTTGGTGATTATCACCCCATAGTTTTATTTTTTATCCAAAAAACTGTACGCAGTTTGTTTTCTATTGGTCTAAGCTTGATTTTGGCTTTTGTTTGAATCTTACACAAAAATTATTTTAGATTTTACAGCAAAAATACTTTTTGGGTATTTTTGAGCATTTTTTTCGGAATGTAAAAGTTTGTTGGTGAATATCACCCCATACCCCATAATTTTATTTTTTATCCAAAAAACTGTACGCGGTTTGTTTTCTATTGGTCTAAGCTTGATTTTGGCTTTTGATTTACTCTTGCGCAAGAACTATTTTAGATTTTACAGCAAAAATACTTTTTGTGTGTTTTTGAGCATTTTTTGCGGAATGGAAAAGTTTGTTGGTGATTATCACACGACAGTTTTATTTTTTACCCAAAAAGCTGTACGCAGTTTGTTTTCTATTGGTCTAAGCTCTATTTTGGCTTTTGATTTAATCTTGCGCAAGAATTATTTTAGATTTTACAGCAAAAATACTTTTTGGGTCTTTTTGAGCATTTTTGCGGAATGGAAAAGTTTGTTGGTGATTATCACCCCATAGTTTATATTTTTTACCCTAAAAATTTTGTACGCAGTTTATTTTCTATTGGTCTAAGCTTGATTTTGGCTTTTGTTTTAATCTTGCAAAAGAATTATTTTAGATTTTACAGCAAAAATACTTTTTGGGTGTTTTTGAGCATTTTTTGCGAAATGGAAAAGTTTGTTGGTAATTATCACCCCATAGTTTTATTTTTTACCCAAAATCTGTACGCAGTTTGTTTTCTATTGGTCTAAGCTTGATTGTGGCTTTTGTTTTAATCTTACACAAGAATTAGTTTAGATTTTACAGCAAAAATACTTTTTGGGTGTTTTTGAGCATTTTTTGCGGAATGTAAAAGTTTGTTGGTGATTATCACCCCATAGTTTTATTTTTTACCCAAAAACTGTAAGCAGTTTGTTTTCTATTGGTCTACGCTTGTATTTGGCTTTTGTTTTAATCTTGCAAAAGAATTATTTTAGATTTTACAGCAAAAATAATTTTTGGGTGTTTTGAGCATTTTTGCGGAATGGAAAAGTTTGTTGGTGAGTATCACCCCATAGTTTTATTTTTTACCCAAAAAACTGTAAGCAGTTTATTTTCTATTGGTCTAAGCTTGATTTTGGCTGTTGTTTTAATCTTGCAAAAGAATTATTTTAGATTTTACAGCAAAAATACTTTTTGGGTGTTTTTGAGCATTTTTTGCGAAATGGAAAAGTTTTTTGGTAATTATCACCCCATAGTTTTATTTTTTACCCAAAATCTGTACGCAGTTTGTTTTCTATTGGTCTAAGCTTGATTTTGGCTTTTGTTTTAATCTTACACAAGAATTAGTTTAGATTTTACAGCAAAAATACTTTTTGGGTGTTTTTGAGCATTTTTTGCGGAATGTAAAAGTTTGTTGGTGATTATCACCCCATAGTTTTCCTTTTTACCCAAAAAACTGTACGCAGTTTGTTTTCTATTGGCTTAAGCTTGATTTTGTGTTTTGTCTTAATCTTGCACAAGAATTATTTTAGATTTTACAGCAAAAATACTTTTTGGTGTTTTTGAGCATTTTTTGCGGAATGGAAAAGTTTGTTGGTGATTATCACCCCATAGTTTTATTTTTTACCCAAAAAAACTGTACGCAGTTTGTTTTCTATTGGTCTAAGCTTGATTTTGGCTTTTAATATAATCTTGCACAAGAATTATTTTGATTTTACTGCAAAAATAATTTTTGGGTGTTTTTAAGCATTTTTTGCGGAATGGAAAAGTTTGTTGATGATTATCACCCCATAGTTTTATGTTTTACCCAAAAAGCTGTACGCAGTTTGTTTTCTATTAGTCTAAGCTTGATTTTGGCTTTTGTGTTAGTCTTGCAAAAGAATTAGTGTAGATTTTACAGCAAAAATAATTTTTGGGTGTTTTGAGCATTTTTTGCGGAATGGAAAAGTTTGGTAATGATTATCACCCCATAGTTTTATTTTTTACCCAAAAAGCTGTACGCAGTTTATTTTCTATTAGTCTAAGCTTGATTTTGGCTTTTGTTTTAATTTTGCACAAGAATTAGTTTAGATTTTACAGCAAAAATAATTTTTGGGTGTTTTGAGCATTTTTTGCGGAATGGAAAAGTTTGTTAATGATTATCACCCCATAGTTTTATTTTTTACCCAAACAGCTGTACGCAGTTTATTTTCTATTAGTCTAAGCTTGATTTTGCTTTTGTTTTAATCTTGCACAAGAATTATTTTAGATTTTACAGCCAAAATACTTTTTGGCTGTTTTTGAGCGTTTTTTGCGGAATGTAAAAGTTTGTTGGTGATTATCACCCAATAGTTTTATTTTTTTCCTAAAACACTGTAAGCAGTTTGTTTTCTATTGGTCTAAGCTTGATTCTGGCTTTTGACTTAATCTTGCAAAAGAATTATTTTAGATTTTACAGCAAAAATACTTTTTGGGTGCTTTTGAGCATTTTTTGCGGAATGGAAAAGTTTGTTGGTGAGTATCACCCCATAGTTTTATTTTTTACCCAAAAAACTGTAAGCAGTTTATTTTCCATTGGTCTAAGATTGATTTTGGCTTTTGATTTAATCTTGCGCAAGAATTATTTTAGATTTTACAGCAAAAATAGTTTTTGGGTGTTTTTGAGCATTTTTTGCGGAATGGAAAAGTTTGTTGGTGATTGTCATCCCATAGTTTTATTTTTTATCAAAAAACTGTACGCAGTTTGTTTTATATTTGCCTAAGCTTGATTCTGGCTTTTGACTTAATCTTGCACAAGAATTGTTTTAGATTTTACAATAAAAATACTTTTTGGGTAGTTTTGAACATTTTTTTCGGAATGTAAAAGTTTGTTGGTGATTATCACCCCATAGTTTTATTTTTTATCCAAAAAACTGTACGCAGTTTGTTTTCTATTGGTCTAAGCTTGATTTTGGCTTTTGTTTGAATCTTACGCAAAAATTATTTTAGATTTTACAGCAAAAATACTTTTTGGGTATTTTTGAGCATTTTTTTCGGAATGTAAAAGTTTGTTGGTGATTATCACCCCATAATTTTATTTTTTTAGCCAAAAAACTGTACGCGGTTTGTTTTCTATTGGTCTAAGCTTGATTTGGCTTTTGATTTACTCTTGCGCAAGAACTCTTTTAGATTTTACAGCAAAAATACTTTTTGTGTGTTTTTGAGCATTTTTTGCGGAATGGAAAAGTTTGTTGGTGATTATCACACGACAGTTTTATTTTTTACCCAAAAAGCTGTACGCAGTTTGTTTTCTATTGGTCTAAGCTCTATTTTGGCTTTTGATTTAATCTTGCGCAAGAATTATTTTAGATTTTACAGCAAAAATACTTTTTGGGTCTTTTTGAGCATTTTTGCGGAATGGAAAAGTTTGTTGGTGATTATCACCCCATAGTTTTATTTTTTACCCTAAAACTGTTGTACGCAGTTTGTTTTCTATTGGTCTAAGCTTGATTTTGGCTTTTGTTTTAATCTTGCAAAAGAATTATTTTAGATTTTACAGCAAAAATACTTTTTGGGTGTTTTTGAGCATTTTTTGCGAAATGGAAAAGTTTGTTGGTAATTAGCACCCCATAGTTTTATTTTTTACCCAAAATCTGTAAGCAGTTTGTTTTCTATTGGTCTAAGCTTGATTGTGGCTTTTGTTTTAATCTTACACAAGAATTAGTTTAGATTTTACAGCAAAAATACTTTTTGGGTGTTTTTGAGCATTTTTGCGGAATGTAAAAGTTTGTTGGTGATTATCACCCCATAGTTTTATTTTTTACCCAAAAACTGTAAGCAGTTTGTTTTCTATTGGTCTACGCTTGATTTTGGCTTTTGTTTTAATCTTGCAAAAGAATTATTTTAGATTTTACAGCAAAAATAATTTTTGGGTGTTTTGAGCATTTTTTGCGGAATGGAAAAGTTTGTTGGTGAGTATCACCCCATAGTTTTATTTTTTACCCAAAAAACTGTAAGCAGTTTATTTTCTATTGGTCTAAGATTGATTTTGGCTTTTGATTTAATCTTGCGCAAGAATTATTTTAGATTTTACAGCAAAAATACTTTTTGGGTGTTTTTGAGCATTTTTTGCGGAATGGAAAAGTTTGTTGGTGATTATCATCCCATAGTTTTATTTTTTATCAAAAAACTGTACGCAGTTTGTTTTCTATTTGCCTAAGCTTGATTGATTCTGGCTTTTGACTTAATCTTGCACAAGAATTATTTTAGATTTTACAATAAAATACTTTTTGGGTAGTTTTGAACATTTTTTTCGGAATGTAAAAGTTTGTTGGTGATAATTACCCCATAGTTTTATTTTTTATCCAAAAAACTGTACGCAGTTTGTTTTTTATTGGTCTAAGCTTGATTTTGGCTTTTGTTTGAATCTTACACAAGAATTATTTTAGATTTTACAGCAAAAATACTTTTTGGGTATTTTTGAGCATTTTTTTCGGAATGTAAAAGTTTGTTGGTGATTATCACCCCATAATTTTATTTTTTATCCAAAAAACTGTACGCGGTTTGTTTTCTATTGGTCTAAGCTTGATTTTGGCTTTTGATTTACTCTTGCGCAAGAACTATTTTAGATTTTACAGCAAAAATACTTTTTGTGTGTTTTTGAGCATTTTTTGCGGAATGGAAAAGTTTGTTGGTGATTATCACCCGACAGTTTTATTTTTTACCCAAAAAGCTGTCCGTAGTTTGTTTTCTATTGGTCTAAGCTCTATTTTGGCTTTTGATTTAATCTTGCGCAAGAATTATTTTAGATTTACAGCAAAAATACTTTTTGGGTCTTTTTGAGCATTTTTGCGGAATGGAAAAGTTTGTTGGTGATTATCACCCCATAGTTTTATTTTTTACCCTAAAACTGTTGTACGCAGTTTGTTTTCTATTGGTCTAAGCTTGATTTTGGCTTTTGTTTTAATCTTGCAAAAGAATTATTTTAGATTTTACAGCAAAAATACTTTTTGGGTGTTTTTGAGCATTTTTTGCGGAATGGAAAAGTTTGTTGGTGATGATCACCCCATAGTTTTATTTTTTACCCAAAAAGCTGTACGCAGTTTGTTTTTTATTTGTCTAAGCTTGATTTTGGCTTTTGCTTTAATCTTGCAAAAGAATTATTTTAGATTTTACAGCAAAAATACTTTTTGGGTGTTTTTGAGCATTTTTTGCGGAATGTAAAAGTTTGTTGGTGATTATCACCCCATAGTTTTCCTTTTTACCCAAAAACTGTTGTACGCAGTTTGTTTTCTATTGGTCTAAGCTTGATTTTGGCTTTTGTTTTAATCTTGCAAAAGAATTATTTTAGATTTTACAGCAAAAATACTTTTTGGGTGTTTTTGAGCATTTTTCGCGGAATGTAAAAGTTTGTTGGTGATTATCACCCCATAGTTTTATTTTTTACCCAAAAACTGTAAGCAGTTCGTTTTCTATTGGTCTACGCTTGATTTGGTTTGTTTAATCTTGCAAAAGAATTATTTTAGATTTTACAGCAAAAATAATTTTTGGGTGTTTTGAGCATTTTTTGCGGAATGGAAAAGTTTGTTGGTGAGTATCACCCCATAGTTTTATTTTTTACCCAAAAAACTGTAAGCAGTTTATTTTCTATTGGTCTAAGATTGATTTTGGCTTTTGATTTAATCTTGCGCAAGAATTATTTTAAACTTTACAGCAAAAATACTTTTTGGGTGTTTTTGAGCATTTTTTGCGGAATGGAAAAGTTTGTTGGTGATTATCATCCCATAGTTTTATTTTTTATCAAAAAACTGTACGCAGTTTGTTTTCTATTTGCCTAAGCTTGATTGATTCTGGCTTTTGACTTAATCTTGCACAAGAATTATTTTAGATTTTACAATAAAAATACTTTTTGGGTAGTTTTGAACATTTTTTTCGGAATGTAAAAGTTTGTTGGTGATTATCACCCCATAGTTTTATTTTTTATCCAAAAACCTGTACGCAGTTTGTTTTTTATTGGTCTAAGCTTGATTTTGGCTTTTGTTTTAATCTTACACAAGAATTAGTTTAGATTTTACAGCAAAAATACTTTTTGGGTGTTTTTGGCATTTTTTGCGGAATGTAAAAGTTTGTTGGTGATTATCACCCCATAGTTTTATTTTTTACCCAAAAACTGTAAGCAGTTTGTTTTCTATTGGTCTACGCTTGATTTTGGCTTTTGTTTTAATCTTGCAAAAGAATTATTTTAGATTTTACAGCAAAAATACTTTTTGGGTGTTTTTGAGCATTTTTTGCGGAATGGAAAAGTTTGTTGGTGAGTATCCCCCCATAGTTTTATTTTTTACCTAAAAAACTGTAAGCAGTTTATTTTCTATTGGTCTAAGATTGATTTTGGCTTTTGATTTAATCTTGCGCAAGTATTATTTTAGATTTTACAGCAAAAATACTTTTTGGGTGTTTTTGAGCATTTTTTGCGGAATGGAAAAGTTTGTTGGTGATTATCACCCCATAGTTTTATTTTTTACCCAAAAACCTGTACGCAGTTTGTTTTTTATTGGTCTAAGCTTGATTTTGGCTTTTGTTTTAATCTTACACAAGTATTAGTTTAGATTTTACAGCAAAAATACTTTTTGGGTATTTTTGAGCATTTTTTTCGGAATGTAAAAGTTTGAGGGTGATTATCACCCTATAGTTTTATTTTTATCCAAAAAACTGTACGCAGTTTATTTTTTATTGGTCTAAGCTTGATTTTGGCCTTTGATTTAATCTCGCATAAGAATTATTTTAGATTTTACAGCAAAAATACTTTTTTGGTGTTTTTGCGCATTTTTCGCGGAATGTAAAAGTTTGTTGGTGATTATCACCCCATAGTTTTATTTTTTACCCAAAAACTGTAAGCAGTTCGTTTTCTATTGGTCTACGCTTGATTTTGGCTTTTGTTTTAATCTTGCAAAAGAATTATTTTAGATTTTACAGCAAAAATAATTTTTGGGTGTTTTGAGCATTTTTTGCGGAATGGAAAAGTTTGTTGGTGAGTATCACCCCATAGTTTTATTTTTTACCCAAAAAACTGTAAGCAGTTTATTTTCTATTGGTCTAAGATTGATTTTGGCTTTTGATTTAATCTTGCGCAAGAATTATTTTAAACCTTACAGCAAAAATACTTTTTGGGTGTTTTTGAGCATTTTTTGCGGAATGGAAAAGTTTGTTGGTGATTATCATCCCATAGTTTTATTTTTTATCAAAAAACTGTACGCAGTTTGTTTTCTATTTGCCTAAGCTTGATTGATTCTGGCTTTTGACTTAATCTTGCACAAGAATTATTTTAGATTTTACAATAAAAATACTTTTTGGGTAGTTTTGAACATTTTTTTCGGAATGTAAAAGTTTGTTGGTGATTATCACCCCATAGTTTTATTTTTTATCCAAAAACCTGTACGCAGTTTGTTTTTTATTGGTCTAAGCTTGATTTTGGCTTTTGTTTTAATCTTACACAAGAATTAGTTTAGATTTTACAGCAAAAATACTTTTTGGGTGTTTTTGGCATTTTTTGCGGAATGTAAAAGTTTGTTGGTGATTATCACCCCATAGTTTTATTTTTTACCCAAAAACTGTAAGCAGTTTGTTTTCTATTGGTCTACGCTTGATTTTGGCTTTTGTTTTAATCTTGCAAAAGAATTATTTTAGATTTTACAGCAAAAATACTTTTTGGGTGTTTTTGAGCATTTTTTGCGGAATGGAAAAGTTTGTTGGTGAGTATCCCTCCATAGTTTTATTTTTTACCTAAAAAACTGTAAGCAGTTTATTTTCTATTGGTCTAAGATTGATTTTGGCTTTTGTTTTAATCTTACACAAGAATTAGTTTAGATTTTACAGCAAAAATACTTTTTGGGTATTTTTGAGCATTTTTTTCGGAATGTAAAAGTTTGAGGGTGATTATCACCCTATAGTTTTATTTTTATCCAAAAAACTGTACGCAGTTTATTTTTTATTGGTCTAAGCTTGATTTTGCCCTTTGATTTAATCTCGCATAAGAATTATTTTAGATTTTACAGCAAAAATACTTTTTTGGTGTTTTTGCGCATTTTTTGCGGAATGGAAAAGTTTGTTGGTGATGATCACCCCATAGTTTTATTTTTTACCCAAAAAGCTGTACGCAGTTTGTTTTTTATTAGTCTAAGCTTGATTTTGGCTTTTGCTTTAATCTTGCAAAAGAATTATTTTAGATTTTACAGCAAAAATACTTTTTGGGTGTTTTTGAGCATTTTTTGCGGAATGTAAAAGTTTGTTGGTGATTATCACCCCATAGTTTTCCTTTTTACCCAAAAACCTGTACGCAGTTTGTTTTCTATTGGTTTAAGCTTGATTTGGTGTTTTGTCTTAATCTTACACAAGAATTAGTTTAGATTTTACAGCAAAAATACTTTTTGGGTGTTTTTGAGCATTTTTTGCGGAATGTAAAAGTTTGTTGGTGATTATCATTTTATAGTTTTCCTTTTTAACCAAAAACCTGTACGCAGTTTGTTTTCTATTGGTTTAAGCTTGATTTTGTGTTTTGTCTTAATCCTGCACAAGAATTATTTTAGATTTTACAACAAAAATACTTTTTGGGTATTTTTGAGCATTTTTTTCGGAATGTAAAAGTTTGTTGCTGATTATCACCCCATAGTTTTATTTTTTGTCCAAAAAACTGTACGCGGTTTGTTTTCTGTTGGTCTAAGCTTGATTTTTGCTTTTGATTTATTCTAGCGCAAGAACTATTTTAGATTTTACAGCAAAAATACTTTTTGTGTGTTTTTGAGCATTTTTTTCGGAATGTAAAAGTTTGAGGGTGATTTTCACCACATAGTTTTATTTTTATCCAAAAAACTGTACGCAGTTTGTTTTTTATTGGTCTAGGCTTGATTTTGGCCTTTGATTTAATCTCGCATAAGAATTATTTTAGATTTTACAGCAAAAATACTTTTTTGGTGTTTTTGCGCATTTTTTGCGGAATGGAAAAGTTTGTTGGTGATTATCACCCCATAGTTTTATTTTTTACCCAAAAAGCTGTACGCAGTTTGTTTTTTATTAGTCTAAGCTTGATTGTGGCTTTTGCTTTAATCTTGCAAAAGAATTATTTTAGATTTTACAGCAAAAATACTTTTTGGGTGTTTTTGAGCATTTTTTGCGGAATGGAAAAGTTTGTTGGTGATTATCACCCCATAGTTTTATTTTTTACCCAAAAAACTGTACGCAGTTTATTTTCTATTGGACTAAGCTTGATTTTGGCTTTTGTTTTAATCTTACACAAGAATTAGTTTCGATTTTACAGCAAAAATACTTTTTGGGTGTTTTTGAGCATTTTTTTCGGAATGTAAAAGTTTGTTAGTGATTATCACCCCATAGTTTTATTTTTTGTCCAAAAAACTGTACGCGGTTTGTTTTCTGTTGGTCTAAGCTTGATTTTGGCTTTTGATTTACTCTTGCGCAAGAACTAGTTTAGATTTTACAGCAAAAATACTTTTTGTGTGTTTTTGAGCATTTTTTGCGGAATGGAAAAGTTTGTTGGTGATTATCACCCGACAGGTTTATTTTTTACCCAAAAAGCTGTACGCAGTTTGTTTTCTATTGGTCTAAGCTTGATTTTGGATTTTGATTTAATCTTGGGCAAGAATTATTTTAGATTTTACAGCAAAAATACTTTTTGGGTGTTTTTTAGCATTTTTTGCGGAATGGAAAAGTTTGTTGGTGATTATCACCCCATAGTTTTATTTTTTACCCAAAAAACTGTACGCAGTTTGTTTTCTATTGGTCTAAGCTTGATTTTGGCTTTTGATATAATCTTGCACAAGAATTATTTTTGATTTTACAGCAAAAATAATTTTTGGGTGTTTTTAAGCATTTTTTGCGGAATGGAAAAGTTTGTTGGTGATTATCACCCCATAGTTTTATGTTTTACCCAAAAAGCTGTACGCAGTTTGTTTTCTATTAGTCTAAGCTTGATTTTGGCTTTTGTGTTAGTCTTGCAAAAGAATTAGTTTAGATTTTACAGCAAAAATAATTTTTGGGTGTTTTGAGCATTTTTTGCGGAATGGAAAAGTTTGGTAATGATTATCACCCCATAGTTTTATTTTTTACCCAAAAAGCTGTACGCAGTTTATTTTCTATTAGTCTAAGCTTGATTTTGGCTTTTGTTTTAATCTTGCACAAGAATTAGTTTAGATTTTACAGCAAAAATAATTTTTGGGTGTTTTGAGCATTTTTTGCGGAATGGAAAAGTTTGTTAATGATTATCACCCCACAGTTTTATTTTTTACCCAAACAGCTGTACGCAGTTTATTTTCTATTAGTCTAAGCTTGATTTTGGCTTTTGTTTTAATCTTGCACAAGAATTAGTTTAGATTTTACAGCAAAAATACTTTTTGGGTGTTTTTGAGCATTTTTTGCGGAATGTAAAAGTTTGTTGGTGATTATCACCACATAGTTTTATTTTTTACACAAAAAGCTGTACGCAGTTTGTTTTCTATTAGTCTAAGCTTGATTTTGGCTTTTGCTTTAGTCTATCAAAAGAATTAGTTTAGATTTTACAGCAAAAATAATTTTTGGGTGTTTTGAGCATTTTTTGCGGAATGGAAAAGTTTGGTAATGATTATCACCCCATAGTTTTATTTTTTACCCAAAAAGCTGTACGCAGTTTGTTTTCTATTAGTCATAGCTTGATTTTGGCTTTTGTTTTAATCTTGCACAAGAATTATTTTAGATTTTACAGCAAAAATACTTTTTGGGTGTTTTTGAGCATTTTTTCCGAAATTGGAAAGTTTGTTGGTGATTATCACCACATAGTTTTACTTTTTACCCAAAAAACTGTACGCAGTTTGTTTTCTATTGGTCTAAGCTTGATTTTGGCTTTTGATATAATCTTGCACAAGAATTATTTTTGATTTTACAGCAAAAATAATTTTTGGGTGTTTTTAAGCATTTTTTGCGGAATGGAAAAGTTTGTTGGTGATTATCACCCCATAGTTTTATGTTTTACCAAAAAGCTGTACGCAGTTTGTTTTCTATTAGTCTAAGCTTGATTTTGGCTTTTGTGTTAGTCTTGCAAAAGAATTAGTTTAGATTTTACAGCAAAAATAATTTTTGGGTGTTTTGAGCATTTTTTGCGGAATGGAAAAGTTTGGTAATGATTATCACCCCATAGTTTTATTTTTTACCCAAACAGCTGTACGCAGTTTATTTTCTATTGGTCTAAGCTTGATTTTGGCTTTTGTTTTAATCTTGCACAAGAATTAGTTTAGATTTTACAGCAAAAATAATTTTTGGGTGTTTTGAGCATTTTTTGCGGAATGGAAAAGTTTGTTAATGATTATCACCCCATAGTTTTATTTTTTACCCAAACAGCTGTACGCAGTTTATTTTCTATTAGTCTAAGCTTGATTTTGGCTTTTGTTTTAATCTTGCACAAGAATTAGTTTAGATTTTACAGCAAAAATACTTTTTGGGTGTTTTTGAGCATTTTTTGCGGAATGTAAAAGTTTGTTGGTGATTATCACCCCATAGTTTTATTTTTTACCCAAAAAGCTGTACGCAGTTTGTTTTCTATTAGTTTAAGCTTAATTTTGCCTTTTGTTTTAGTCTAGCAAAAGAATCAGTTTAGATTTTACAGCAAAAATAATTTTTGGGTGTTTTGAGCATTTTTTGCGGAATGGAAAAGTTTGTTAATGATTATCACCCCATAGTTTTATTTTTTACCCAAACAGCTGTACGCAGTTTATTTTCTATTAGTCTAAGCTTGATTTTGGCTTTAGTTTTAATCTTGCACAAGAATTAGTTTAGATTTTACAGCAAAAATACTTTTTGGGTGTTTTTGAGCATTTTTTGCGGAATGTAAACGTTTGTTGGTGATTATCACCCCATAGTTTTATTTTTTACCCAAAAAACTGTACGCAGTTTGTTTTCTATTGATCTATGCTTGATTTTGGCTTTCGACTTAATCTTGCACAAGAATTATTTTAGATTTTACAGCAAAAATACTTTTTGGGTGTTTTTGAGCATTTTTTTCGGAATGTAAAAGTTTGTTGGTGTTTATCACCCCATAGTTTTATTTTTTATCCAAAAAACTGTACGCAGTTTCTTTTCTATTGGTCTAAGCTTGATTTTGGCTTTTGATTTAATCTTGCACAAGAATTATTTTAGATTTTACAGCAAAAATACTTTTTGGGTGTAACGCAGTTCCTTTTGTAAGGAGTTTAGCTGTATACTGGTATTTCTTTGTTTTGTGTACAGTCATTATTTTATATACTTTGATTATAACGAAATCAATAAATAACAAGTAAATATTAAAATATCGGCGTGTTTATTATAGCCGAGCTTTACTGTACAATTTTACTGTACGTGTCTTAAGTCTTTGCATGATTTTGTTTTGTACTGAGGTATTTTGAGAATAAACAAGTACTAAAAATAGTACAATAGTATTGAAATTTCCATCACTGGCACGTGACATAATATGTAATGCCAGCCATGCACTACACAAGTTCAGTGCTCAAGTTTGGCACTGCGTTAACGAAACTTGTGATACACACTATTCAAGTAAACTGCGCAGTTTTCTTTATTTTAAAGCTACAGCGAAGAAGACAACATGTGCTAATACAGCGCTATTTTATTGCTTGCTGTACAAATAAAAAGAAAACAAAGACAAAAAATTCGCTTTTTTAAATTAATTTTTCGTAGACTTCGACTTTTATGATTCTCTTGCTGTAATCGGTGCTTTCAACATGCCATAATGCAAACGATTCTCCGTATAATTCTACAAACTTTGTCAAGAACATATTTTCTGCGCAAATTTTTTGTTTTTAACTCTTCAAAAATCGCGACACAACTGAGCGTTTGCAACATACACTACACAAGTTCACTGTACAGTTTTAGAAACTTGAGCAAATATCAAAATAGTTTTGATTTTTACTCAGTTCACTGCGTAAAAAGCACAACCACCGCCATACACTACACAAACACACTGTACAGTGCCAAACTTGTGCAGTGAACTTGTCTAGTGTATGACCGGCATAAGCTGCGATTGTCAAATTCAATCGCAGAGAGAATTATGTTACGTGCAGACCATGGTGAAATAAGTATAGAGGTGACCGCATAAGGGAAACAAATACAACAAAAAAATAGATGATGCTTTTCAAAAATATATACGTGCTGGACGTGAGTTATGCACAAAGCTAGCAGAACAAAAAATAATCAGCTGACGTTATGCTGCAACCTGCATACTTATTTCACCATGGTGTAGACTTCAAATTAGAGTAATCTCAATGTTATAGGAATTTTTATGAGAGCGTTGTTATAACTTGAGGTCTACACGTAACATAATATGTAAGATGCGATTGTCAAATTCAATCGCAGAGAGAATTATGTTACGTGTAGACTTCAAATTAGTGTTATCTCAATGTTATAAGAATTTTTATGAGAGCGTTGTTATAAGAATTCTTACACAGCGTCTTCACGAGACATTAACTTTGAGATAACATGAGAAAAAACGTCTCTTAATCTCATACTAGGGGAATACGTAATTTTACTTTTCCGATAAGATTTCATTTTATGCAAATGCTCATCGAGCTAACATGTACTACTTTTGCATAATTAGTTACTTTATTTATAATTTTTCACACAAATTTAAATTTATAAATCAATTAAACAGATTTATTCATTTATTTAACATAGAAATTTTGTAAAAAATATCGATTTTCAATTATTTTAATAAACACTTACACATGCACACTATTTTCTTTTCATATACATATGATTTTGACAGTTCATCTCATAATGATGACATAAAAATATAATTATAACTTTGTATTATATATCCATAAAATGGTGTATGCCTATTGGGGAGGTTTTACAGCAAAAATACTTTTTGGGTGTAACGCAGTTCGTTTTGTAAGGAGTTTAGCTGTATACTGGTATTTCTTTGTTTTGTGCACAGTCATTATTTTATATACTCTGATTATAACGAAATCAATCAATAACAAGCAAATATTAAAATATCGGCGTGTTCATTATAGCCGAGCTTTACTGTACAATTTTACTGTACGTGTCTTAAGTCTTTGCATGATTTTGTTTTGTACTGAGGTATTTTGAGAATAAACAAGTACTAAAAATAGTACAATAGTATTGAAATTTCCATCACTGCCACGTAACATAATATGTAATGCCAGCCATACACTACACAAGTTCAGTGCTCAAGTTTGGCACTGCGTTAACGAAACTTATGATACACACTATACAAGTAAACTGCGCAGTTTTCTTTATTTTAAAGCTACAGCGAAGAAGACAACATGTGCTAATACAGCGCTATTTTATTGCTTGCTGTACAAATAAAAAGAAAACAAAGACAAAAAATTCGCTTTTTTAAATTAATTTTTCGTAGACTTCGACTTTTATGATTCTCTTGCTGTAATCGGTGCTTTCAACATGCCATAATGCAAACGATTCTCCGTATAATTCTACAAACTTTGTCAAGCACATATTTTCTGCGCAAATTTTTTGTTTTTAACTCTTCAAAAATCGCGACACAACTGAGCGTTTGCAACATACACTACACACGTTCACTGTACAGTTTTAGAAACTTGAGCAAATATCAAAATAGTTTTGATTTTTACTCAGTTCACTGCGTAAATAGCACAACCGCCATACACTACACAAACACACTGTACAGTGCCAAACTTGTGCAGTGACCTTGTCTAGTGTATGGCCGGCATAAGCTGCGATTGTCAAATTCAATCGCAGAGAGAATTATGTTACGTGCAGACCATGGTGAAATAAGTATACAGGTGACCGCATAAGGGAAACAAATACAACAAAAAAATAAATGATGCTTGTCAAAAATATATACATATGTGCTGGACGTGAGTTATGCACAAAACTAGCAGAGCAAAAAATAATCAGCTGACGTTATGCTGCCACCTGTATACTTATTTCACCATGGTGTAGACTTCAAATTAGAGTAATCTCAATGTTATAGGTATTTTTATGAGAGCGTTGTTATAACTTGAGGTCTACACGTAACACAATATGTAAGATGCGATTGTCAAATTCAATCGCAGAGAGAATTATGTTACGTGTAGACTTCAAATTAGTGTTATCTCAATGTTATAGGAATTTTTATGAGAGCGTTGTTATAAGAATTCTTACACAGCGTCTTCACGAGACATTAACTTTGAGATAACATGAGAAAAAACGTCTCTTAATCTCATACTAGGGGAATACGTAATTTTACTTTTCCGACAAGATTTCATTTTATGCAAATGCTCATCGAGCTAACATGTACTACTTTTGCATAATTAGTTACTTTATTTATAATTTTTCACACAAATTTAAATTTATAAATCAATTAAACAGATTTATTCATTTATTTAACATAGAAATTTTGTAAAAATATCGATTTTCAATTATTTTAATAAACACTCACACATGCACACTATTTTATTTTCATATACATGTGATTTTGACAGTTCATCTCATAATGATGACATAAAAATATAATTATAACTTTGTATTATATATCCATAAAATGGTGTATTCCTATTGGGGAGCCAGCCATTCAAAATAACTGCCAACGCACCGAGTGTAGTACCTCAACGGTAGTGTGGAGACCTACACATTTCAGATAATAATCAATTATCTTCCGTATTCATTGAATACTTTCACGGTAATAAGTAGGTCATGGTCCTAAAATAAATGAAGGTATTCATGCAGACCTTTAGTATGCAAAAAACATACAGAAACATTGCTTTATACTAGAGAGCTGCACGAATACACTCTTTTATTTAAGCACAGTAACTTCTAATGTGTGAGAGCATTATATATGAATTATAAATTATTGGATTTGACCTATAATTTTTATAGTTTTACTTTTTACTTTCGAACTAGTGAGAACAACAAATCTACCAAAAATTATACGTTGTATTAAAAGTTTATCAAAATTGGCTTTTAAAATTGGTTTGTTTTCAAAGTCGATTCCCATCATATATCAAAAAACTACAGTGAAATGGAATTTATTCAACAATAAAAGGTCCTTTTCAGGGCCAAAAAACGAATTTTAAAAAGAGAGACGATTTTCTGTACAAAAATAATATTTATTAATATGACATAATAAATTTGGATTCGACATAATTCTGGCTTTCAAGTTAAATTTTTAGCTTCCATATGTTCAGAGACGTACAGTAGGACTCTCTAGAAAATATTTTTGTCAAATATATTAACCTTCTAACTCTTCAATTTATGCGTCTTTTTTGCCCATTCCTGTTTTAAGGGCAAAATTTTGCCTTTTCAAGGGATGGACAAAAAAGACCATTAAATTGAAGAGTTAGAGGGTTAATATATTTTACAAAAAGATTTCTAAGGGAATTCTACTGTAGGTTTTTGAACATATGGAAGCTAAAAATTTAACTTGAAAGCCAGAATTATGTCTAATTTAAATTTTTTTATAATATTTATTAAAATTACATAATAAATTTGGCTTCGACATAATTCTGGCTTTCAAGTTAAATTTTTAGCTTCCATACGTTCAGAGACCTACAGTAGAATTCTCTAGAAAATATTTTTGTTAAATATATTAACCTTCTAACTCTTTAGTTTATGGGTCTTTTTTGCCCATTCCTGTTTTAAGGGCAAACTTTTGCTTTTCAAGGAATGGACAAAAAAGACCCATAAATTGAAGAGTTAGAGGGTTAATATATTTTACAAAAAGATTTCTAAGGGAATTCTACTGTAGGTCTCTGAACACATGGAAGCTAAAAATTTAATTAGAAAGCCAGAATTATGTCTAACTTAAATTTATTTAAGGGCTGGTTTTATAATATTTATAAAAATGACATAATAAATTTGGATTCGACATAATTCTGGCTTTCAAGTTAAATTTTTAGATTCCATATGTTCAGAGTAGAATTCTCTAGAAAATATTTTTGTAAAATATATTAACCTTCTAACTCTTCAATTTATGCGTCTTTTTTGCCCATGCCTGTTTTAAGGGCAAAATTTTGCCTTTTCAAGGAATGGACAAAAAAGACCCATAAATTGAAGAGTTAGAGGGTTAATATATTTTACAAAAAGATTTCTAAGGGAATTCTACTGTAGTTCTCTGAACACATGGAAGATAAAAATTTAGCTTGAAAGCCAGAATTATGTCTAATTTAAATTTATTTAAGGGTTGAATTCCCTTAGAAATCTTTTTGTAAAATATATTAACCCTCTAACTCTTCAATTTATGGGTCTTTTTTGTCCATTCCTACAGAAAATCGTCTCTCTTTTTAAAATTCGTTTTGTGGCCCTGAGAAGGACCTTTTATTGTTTAATAAATTCCATTTCACTGTAGTTTTTTGATATATGATATATGATGGGAATCGACTTTGAAAACAAACCAATTTTAAAAGCCAATTTTGATATACTTTTAATCCAACGTATAATTTTGGTAGATTTGTTGTTCTCACTAGTCTGAAAGTAAAAAGTAAAACGATAAAAATTATAGGTCAAATGCAATAATTTATAATTCATATATAATGCTCTCACACATTAGAAGTTACTGTGCTAAAATAAAAGAGTGTATTCGTGCAGCAATGTTTCTTTATGTTTTTTGCATACTAAAGGTCTGCATGAATACCTTCATTTATTTTAGGACCATGACCTACTTATTACCGTGAAAGTATTCAATGAATACGGAAGATACTTGATTATTATCTGAAATGTGTAGGTTTCCACATTACCGTTGAGGTACTACTCTCAGTGCGTTGCCAGTTATTTTGAATGACTGGCTCCCCAATAGGCATACACCATTTTATGGATATATAATACAAAGTTATAATTATATTTTTATGTCATCATTATCAGCTTTTATATCTTGCCATCATTTGATCAAATTTCTTATTGTATTTCATGCATAAAGCCATAATTTTATTTTTTTAAGCCATCATATTGTATTTCTTTTTTATTCTCATATATTTAAAGCCATTATTTGATCAAATTTCTTATTGTATTTCGTGCATAATACAAATATATTTTATTTTTTATTTCTTTTAAGCCATTATTTGATTAATATTCTCTGTGTTTTTTTTTTCTTTTGTTTCTTTAAGCCATTATTTGTTCGTTTTCTTGTTATACTTCATGCATAATACAAATTTCTAAACTACGTTACTAATACTACATTCTACAAATATATTCTACTGATGGCAATTTTTATGGCTTTTCTTTGAAGCCACTTTATTTGTGGCTTTTTATGGCATTTCTTTGTGGCTTTTCTTTGAAGCCACTTTCTTTTTGGCTTTTTCTTTGTGGCTTTTATTACTTTGAATTATTTATCCATATATGTTGTACTATGTACATTTGTACAACTTTTTGCAATATTTTTTGGTTTTTATTTTAAAATTTTATTTTTACATACTTTACATGTATTAAGACAATTATTATACATATTTTTTACACATTTTTTACAAACCCTATATTCACAAGAGTTACATTTACTCTTTGCCATTTTTGTACTCCCGCAGTGACAACAAAATTTTGAATAATGATCTACATTTCGAATCAAGATTGATTTTATACTATTTCGAAAGATGTCGGGATCGGGCACATTTAATAGAGATTTCCCATTTATGTAGTATAATATAAACATTATGACAAATACCCCGCAGTTTACACCGTCTTTCTGTTTGGTTCTTTCTAATATTTCATGAAACGAATCAATGAAAATAAATTCGCGTGATATAACATTTAAAATGCAAAGGTTAAAATGATTGCATCTCAAAACTGGAATAAGTAAATAGTTTAGCTTGTATGATAGCAGCTTACTAACTTTTTGGAAACTAATTTTATCAATTTGGCATGGTAGGTGATCGCATTTTTGAAGTTCTCTTTAATGACAGATAGTATTGCGCAATCCAATACAAAATTGGTCAATTGTCTGCCAATTGCTAAAGTATTGCAGTCTTCGATATCCAAAACGTTCCATAAACCAATATCTGATATTTTAAGACCAGGGTACATTGATTTAAATAAATTGTCATATCTAAAGAGGTTGTATTGTACAACAACTTGTGGTTTTTTATTTTCAATTTTCTCAAAGTATGTGTGATCTTTCTCAATGCTCGACACATTCTTTACATCTTTCGAACTATCAACCTCAAGTTTTATGATATCTTGCACACATTCAGGCATAGATAGAAACTTTTTTGGTTTTTTGCGTTTAGAAGATGTTTTTGTTTAATAGTTTTCTGTGTCTTTACATTTTTCTTTTTCCAATTTTCTTCTGGATCTAAGAACTCTATTAAATCGTAATCATGTTCGTTTGCTATTCTAAGAACATGAAAATTCTTATCAACCTTTTGATGTGTTTCTTGCTCTATTGGCATATCTTCATCATTTTTTTGTACATGAAACGTGTCATATTTATATCGGAGTTCTTTTAAGGAACTCATACTATCTTTTCTATCTATTTTTATGAAATCCCCAGGTCTAACTGATCTATTATTCAGTAGAATATGTTTTTGCAAATAAAAACTAAATTCTACTGGTGCATTGCTTATATGATCACCTGAAGGATCAACTAGGATTCCCCTAATATTTGTCCACATGGGTACAAAGGGGCAATATTTTTTCCAAATAATCATGCAAATTTCTTCATGGTAAAATTCATTTGTAGGGTTCTTTACTGTATTATCTTTAACACTATCAAGTACATTGTTAAAGATATTTTCGAATAACTTCTTAAAAGGGCTACGAGAAGCAATTGATTCCAAGTTATTTACTTGATCATCTTCGAAAACGTTTAAGTTTTCAAAATCATTCTCATTTACTTCCATGATGTTTTTCTTTAAAATGGCATGACTGTTTTTAAATTCATAGTTTTTATGTGGACTTAAAAGGTCGGTGAAAATATTTCTAACCCAGAATTTGCACTCGTCCATTGTTTTCAAATCAAAAGCTAATGTTAACGCATTTTTTAATAAATTTCTTAAAGCACTTCTTTTACCGACTTTATTATTTAAGTCTTTACAAATAATATGAATGTAGTGAGCTTTACACCACTGTATTATAACCTTTGGTCTTGAAGCTATCTTTGGATTTTCTAGATGATTAAAACAATCATTTATGTACTCTGAAACATTTTGATCATTGCAAGATTTTAAAATTTCGCCAAATAGAGCATAGCTTACATCTATGCAGACTCTTTCAAAAAAAGGCCACTTATATTTGTGCTCTTTGCAAAAGAGCTGCAATTTTTCAAATATTATAGTGTGGCCAGATAATATACCAGTTACAATTGGAATAATCATTTTTAGCTTCTTAATCCGTATAACTATTTTATATATTAATATTCTTTTTTTTGCGCATGCAATTTGTCGCACACTTTGACCTGTTGCATCGAAATGAATGGTATGATTTGCGTCTTTTAATATTTGTGGGTTTTTATGAAACGTCTCGAACGTTTTCTCTGCCCAGCAATGTATGAACAATGGTGATGCTAAGTATTGGATGTATCCTTAATAGCACCCTTGCTGCACTTTGTAAACATCAACAAAAGAATCAGGGTCACAAAATCTATCAAAATTGTCCTCGGATTTACATTTGCGCAGTGTACGCAAATTTTGAATATTTTGGAAGTTTCCGCTCTGAGCAATTTCATCAGAGGCTTCCAGAATTTGTTCTTTTCTATAAACGTAAGCGCTCTTATTTCTTAATCCTTTTTTAACAATAGCGCGTGTAACGCCGCGTATTTGTGCAACTCGATTTTCTCCTTGCCCGTGAAATTGTTCGCCCGTTCTGGAAACGAAAACTTGACCGTCTAAAGTTACTTTAAATCTATACTTGCAGCAGTCTGGGAAAGTACAGTACCCATATGCTAACAATCCAGACACCAAGTACTTTAAGTTAAAAAATGCAATTATGCAGGAATTATTAATCTTTAAATATTCCTGTCTAATAACATCTATAACAAATTTATTCTTTTTCAATTTAATTTTTTCGTCATCCTTCGATTTGAAAATTAAATCAGGGTTGACTTTAAAACTGCAATCTGAAACTTTAGCTTTAAAACGCCGAGTTTGTTTTAAAGCTGTTCCCGACATGCGGATAACCGGTGTACTAACTTTTTCTTTTGCGTCAACTTTTTTCCTATAACTTTCAAACTGAGATACATCTAAGCTACTATCTTCGGTTTCAAATGGTCATAGAATTTGACCGCCTTTTTCTGAAGTATTATCTCCTTCATTGCAATTAGTAGTATTACCTAGTTCATTGAGGCTAAAAAATAAAATATCGTGATCTTTTTGAATATGAAAATTTTTATCTTCAGTTATATGTAGATTCTATTTATTTTTATCTATTTTGTTACAATTTATATTTTCAATATTTAATATTGATTTAATCTCTCTGAGAAAGTTATTTAATATATCCTTCAACTCTATTTTCGCACTATTGGGAAGTACAACATCATCCTGAAAAAGAAGAGATTTCAAATTTATAAATATATACAAGTTTCAAATTCATTCAACTTACGATTGGTTTTAGCAATTCCTTCTCTTCAAGCAATTCTATATTTTTTTGCTGCTTTTCCAAATAAGGAACAATTATTATTTTTATTGTTTATACTAAGAATTTCAAGAGTAGGAGGACTTCCATTCACCTCTTCCTCCCTCTCTTCAGAAAAACTTAGATTTACTTTAGTCGGCTCTGTGTTCTCAAATAATGAACTTTCTGGAGAATGAGCTCCTATATTCTCTTTTGCTGCATTCTCTTCAAACAATTCTATATTTTTTTTAACTGTTGTTTCAAACAAGAAACAAGTATCTTTTTTACTATTTATACTCTGAATTTCTAGAGTAGGAGAACTTGCATTCACCCCTTCCCCCCTCTCTCCAGAAAAACTCAGATTTACTTTCGCCAGCTCAGTGCCGCACATTTTTCTTTTTCATTGTATCTTCGAAGTAAATCATTTTGTGCAACAGTTTGTATTAGATTATTACTTCCCTGAAATTTTAAAATAAACGTTACTACTTTATGACAATACAGCGTGTTAATGCCAACAAACCTGACTAATTGCTTCTGCAGAAACATTTCGGTTTACAGTTGTTCCATGCAATGACTTGATCTGTGGCAAAGAATGTGGTAAAAAATTGCATACCTATATTTTATGTCAACACTTACTCTCTGTAGAATCATTTTTCGATTCTTTAAGTCATTTGCTATCTTAAGGCGGGATGGTTGATTTTCGTTGTAGTCCGCAAATATTTTAAGAAAAATGGCACAATTTCGGGGGTAATTAAGGTTTCCAACTTCTAAGCCCAAGGTAGATTTCTTTAAAATATTATATAACTTTTCCTTGTTGATCATTTTCTAATAACAAAAATTTAATAAGGATTTATTATGACAACTATCAAAAGATGTGAGATATAGTAAGCACTTAAACCTGATTGAAACGTAAGGCATATATAATAAATTATTGAGATAGATGAAGACTTAAGCTTTTCGTATATATTTAAAAGATTTTATTTTTCTTATATGCGTTGTGCTTATATCCGGTATCTACTGTATATTTACGTCAGCAATTCTGAAACTGGGTTTAAAATTACATAGAAATTATAAACTTTGTATGACAAATAAATTTTAAATTGCTTTTCTATTATTTATCTGCATTTTTGTAATATAGATTCTTTGGAAGCAATGAAAATATAGTCGCTTAAACATGACTACTATTATTAAAAACCTTTTGAGAATATCTTTTAGAACGTGGTATAGGGCTTAAGGATTTTCTCCTCTATGTATGTATAATAGTGGCTTCGCTGAGTATAGATTCTCTGCATAGCTATTTGGACAAACTTGGCTAAACTAGATTTAAGTCTTTTGTTCTCCTGAGAATTTTAGAAATGATACTTAAGTTGTTTGTCAAAAGCAAGTACCTTTTTTGTTAAAAATCCAATCCAATTATATAATTTGCTTTTAATTTGTTTTAAAATTTTTGTTTACATTTTTATGAAATTCTTTTTGGTACTTAATAATATTTAGGAAATTATTTTTAAGAAATATTTTTAAATGATACTATGTTTCAATAAAGAAACATATGTATGTATACTTTTTTTTATTGATTCTTGTTAAGAAAGAAATATTGTTTAAAAAACACTTATTGTTAAAATACACTTATGAAATTCTTTTTAAGATATATTGTTAAAAAACACTTAATGCATTGACACTTTGTTTTAATAAAGCAATATGTTTTTTTATTAATTCTATTTAAGAAAGAAATATTGTTAATTGTTAATTGTTAATTTTTTGTTTTAATGAACAAATATTATTTCCGAAGTTTTACTTAAGCTACGCCAAATGTTTCCCAACTGTAGCCTTATTTTTTGTATTTTTAATATAGTTATGTATATTAAAAATTTCACACAATTATTAAAACTTAAGAAGACACTTCGAATATTTTTTCTGACTGTCTTGTTTGTTCAGTTCTCAGTCCATCTTTCAAAATACCGTTAGCCCATTTTCGTTGTTCCAAGTTATTGCTGCCATACTTAAAAGTGTTAAACTATTTATAATACACCGGAAAGAACTATTATTCAACTTTAATATGTACACGTTATTTACAGGATAAAATTACTTATATATAAATAATTTTGTATCTCTTTAATACAAAAAAGATAAGATGCCGTGTTTTACAAATATGATTTCATAATTGAATTAATTACAAATTATTTCCAGAATCAAAACTTTATATGTCTGGTAGCTACAAACCAAAAAATTTGCATCTTTAAATATGGCATCTTTAAATATTGCCATTTTTAAATCTTTACAGTTTTAAAATGGACGCCGAAACTAAGGTAGGTAAAATTTGTATAATCAAATATTTATTTAACTAATAATTAAATTAATTACTTTATATTTGCAGAGAATTCTTCTATTGTTACTTGGATGTAATAGAGGTCGTGGAGGCGGTAGTCGTGGTCGTGGGGGTAGACGTGGTCGGGGTGGTTTCCGCGGTCGAGGAGGATGATCCGGAGTTCGATTCACGTACGAATCGACGGATACAGCCAACCCTCCATGGTTGTTTGTGAATCCTGCTGCCACCCCTCCAGCTCCTCCTCTAGCCGCTGCCCCACCAACTGCTGCTCCAGCACCACCAGCTACTGCTGACCCTCCAGCTGCTGCCCAACCAGCTGATGCCCCAGCAGCTGCTGCTCCGTCAGCTACTGCTGACCCTCCAGCTGCTGCCCAACCAGCATATGCCCCAGCAGCTGCTGCTCCATCAGCTGCTAGCCCTCCAGCTGATGCCCCACTAGCTGATGCCCCACCAGCTGACGCCCCTGTTTTGTGCATAAAAATTTAAATAAAAAAACATCTTTTTGTACAAAAAAACCTTTTTTTGAGAAATTTTATTTATTGTACTCGATATCATCAATTTTGATAAATTTTTTGCAAAAACATTTATTTTGTTAAATAAAAAGAAATAAAAATCAGAAATCAAGTAAAATACCAAGTTTCATCAATACATATTCAGGTATGTGATCGAAAACGATCGTTTTGAAAACGATTTCAATACGATTGTTTTGAGAAGGTGTGATGAGTTCCGACCGATTTTAGCAATTAGTTTTGAGGCAAACTCAAACTAATGGCTTTTAAAAAGCACACTAGAACATAAAATATAAACAATATAACGATCTGTGAAAAGAAATTTTTCAATAAGGATTGGAAAAACTATTAAAAACATTTGAAAATTATTTCCAAAACAACTATAGCAAACACATCACACCTTTTATCGTTTTCAAATCGCTTTTGTGCCTAAATCGTTTTTCATCACATATCTGATTAACTTTTTATTCCATGTAAATATCTTTTCTAATAACATTTATCCGCTCATTTTCAATAAAAAGTTGGAAATTTCATCTCAATAACAAGTTACTCAATACAAAGCAGTTAGTATACACATGGAGAACAAAAAGCTACTTTTTACAAACAAAATAAAAAAAGGGGCTGCTGGAGCACAAAATAAAAATGTGTTAACTTCTAACCGGATTGATGAAAGTTTACACAAATTTGGGGAGGTCTTTCCTCTTTCCAAATCACTTGAGTCTATATCGGCACGGCTTTTTTTACAGATTTTGTGGAGTAACATACTTATTATATAGGTACATGTAAAATTTGTACCTACATAGAGTATACTCTATAAACGGCTAAAATTCCAAAAGTGACAACTGGATGGGCGTATGGGGAGGTCTTTATTCTTTCCAAATCACTTGAGTCTATATCGGCACGGCTTTTTTTATAGATTTTGTGGAGTAACATACTTTTTATATAGGTACATGTAAAATTTGTACCTACATAGGGTATACCCTATAAACGGCTAAAATTCCAAAAGTGACAACTGGATGGGCGTATGGGGAGATCTTTCCTCTTTCCAAATCACTTGAGTCTATATCGGCACGGCTTTTTTTACAGATTTTGTGGAGTAACATACTTTTTATATAGGTACATGTAAAATTTGTACCTACATAGGGTATACCCTATAAACGGCTAAAATTCCAAAAGTGACAACTAGATGAGCGTATGAGGAGGTCTTTGCTTTTTTCAAATCACTTGAGTCTATATCGGCACGGCTTTTTTTACAGATTTTGTGGAGTAACATACTTTTTATATAGGTACATGTAAAATTTGTACCTACATAGGGTATACCCTATAAACGGCTAAAATTCCAAAAGTGACAACTGGATGGGCGTATGGGGAGGTCTTTCTTCTTTTCAAATGACTTGAGTCTATATCGGCACGGCTGTTTTTACAGATTTTGTGGAGTAACATACTTTTTATATAGGTACATGCAAAATTTGTACCTACATAGGGTATACCCTATAAACGGCTATAATTCCAAAAGTTACAACTGGATGGGCGTATGGGGAGGTCTTTCATCTTTCCAAATCACTTGAGTCTATATCGGCACGGCTTTTTGTATAGATTTTGTGGAGTAACATACTTTTTATATAGGTACATGTAAAATTTGTACCTACATAGTGTATACCCTATAAACGGCTAAAATTACAAAAGTGACAACTGGATGGGCGTATTGGGAGGTCTTTCCTCTTTCCAAATCACTTGAGTCTATATCGGCACGGCTTTTTTACAGATTTGTGGAGTAACATACTTTTTATATAGGTACATGTAAAATTTGTACCTACATAGGGTATACCCTATAAACGGCTAAAATTCCAAAAGTGACAACTCGATGGGCGTATGGGGAGGTCTTTCCTCTTTCCAAATCACTTGAGCCTATATCGGCACGGTTTTTCTTATAGATTTTGTGGAGTAACATACTTTTTATATAGGTACATGTTAAATAAATATAAACAGCTTCGTATGGCCTTTTTATATAGTATGGTAGCTTTTTGACTTGAAACGAACTGAAAATGAAATAACATACTTTTTCTGGGAAAAAGTATGTTCACATAGTTGTAAAAATGTGTATTTTAGTACTTTTTTGAGGAATTTAATACTTTTTGCATTTAGTACTTTTTTTCAACTCTGCAAAAAAGTATGTTAAATAGGGTATGTTCACGGTATGATTTGTTCACAGGCGTGTATAAGTTTCACTGTTGAACTATATGTCAAGGCGAATAATACCAGATGGCAGCATTAGGGCAACAATACAACCAGAGCTGCCAGAAAAATTTGTTAGAAAATCGTCAATTTAACGATAAAAAAATATAAAGGGTTCGCCATCTAACGTTTTTTTTCAACTAGTGCTTATTTCATGTCTGATTTGACAGATAATTAGTTTTATCCTTCCGCTGAACGAATATGGTTGTGTATACGCTTGAACAACGCTGGGAAATATTGCGACATTACTTTGAAAATCATGGTAAAAAAATCATCTTTTCAGATGAAGCTCATTTTGATCTTGGCGAGTATGTAAAGAAGCAAAATTGTCGCATTTGGGGCACAGAAAACCCGCACGCATACATTGAAAAGCCGACGCACCTAAAACGAGTCACTGTTTGGTGCGGATTTTGGTCCAGAGGCATAATCGGGCCATTTTTCTTCGAAAATGAGCAAGGAGTGGCCGTTACAGTCAATGGCGATCGTTATCGGGCCAAGTTGAACGAATTTTTGTTCACAAACATTGAAGAGGAGGATACTGGCAACATTTGGTTTCAATAGGACGGCGCTACGTGCCACACAGCAGAAGCTACACTCTATGTTTTGCGCCCTGTTTTTGAAGATCGCGCTATCAGCCGCAGAGCTGATGTCGCTTGGCCACCTCGAAGCTTTGATTTGACACCGTTGGACTATTATTTGTGGGGTGCCGTCAAAGATAAGTGTTACGCCGACAAGCCAGAGACAATTGACGCTTTACAGGACCATATTCGTGAAGCCATTGGTGAAATACAGCTGCACACAATCGATAATGTGCTTAAAAACTGGACCGATCGTGTAGGTTACTGCATGGCCAGCCGAGGCAGCCATTTAAATGAAATTATTTTTCATTATTAACCGGAAGGATTGTACTTCCATATAAAAAAATAAATTTGAGAAAATATTCACTAGTTTTTTTTTATAGCATTTAAAAAAAAAGTTATCTGTCGGACCCTTTATATTGTTATTTCAACTATTGAAAATCGTAAAAAAAATCGGGCACCAAAAAATTTAATCCATTGATTGACAGTTGTGCCCAAAAAAGGTTTAAGTTTACTTTACCGACATTCCTTCGATTTTAATAAAAACCCGCTATCTGATAGAAAATTTAATTCTAAGAAAAAAATGGTCAGTACAAAAATTCCCGGAAACGCATATTTTCGGAGTTACGGGCCCCCAAAGTTTTACAGATCATAGGTATTTTCTACAAAAATTTTTGATACTGTGTAACAATTTGGGTATCATATGAAAGATTATCAACATTATTGCATGCTAGTAAGCATAAAAACAAATACTATATTTTTTTATTTATTTTTGAAAAAAACCATATGTTATAAAAAAAACAAAAAATTATTCTTCAGCGAAGCCGCTTTTCGACATACCCTGAGGAGAAAATCAATAAGTTCGGCCGAAGGCCTGCAATGCAAAATATCATTCTTCAGCGAAGCTGCTATTCGACATACCTAGAGAAGAAAATCAGTAAGCCCGACCGAAGGCCGTCTACGAAGAAAATCATTCTTCAGCGAAGCCGCTATTCGACATACCCAGAGATGAAAATCAATGAGCCCGGCCGAAGGCCGGCAAGGCAGAAAATCATTCTTCAGAAAAGCCGCTATTCGACATACCTAGAGGAGAAAATTATTAAGCCCGGCCGAAGGGCGGCTACGCAGGAAATCATTCTTCAGCGAAGCCTCTATTCGACATACCTAGAGCAGAAAATCATTAAGGCCGGCCGATGGCCGGCTACGCAGGACATCATTCTTCAGCGAAGCCGCTACTCGATATACCTAGACGAGAAAATGAATAAGTCCGGCCGAAGGCCGTCTACGCAGGAAATCATTTTTCAGTGAAGCCGCTATTCGACATTCCTAGAGGAGAAAATCAATAAGCCCGGCTAAAGGTCAGCTAGACATAAAATCATTTATATGACACCCATATTGTTACACTTTAGCAAAAATGTATCAAGAAAATGCATATGATTTGCAAAACTTTGGGGGTCCGTAACTCCGAAAATATGCTTTTCCGGGGATTTTCGTACTTAACATTTTTTTCTTAGAATCAAGTTTTCTAGGGAAGTTCGATAGGGAAGTTTTATTAAAATCGGAGGAATGTCGGTAAAGTAAACTTGTTCCAAAAATAAATCAAACTAAAACATGACAATATCTGTTCGCAGGCAGTTACACCGCAAATTTCGAAAAGCTCTTAAAAATCTCGAGAATCGTCTACTTTTCGCTCTTTGCTCGAAATCCTCATTAACGAATCAAACGGGCATCAGATTAGGATTGTAGATAGATATGGCACTCTTTTTATATATTGTGGGTAGTATACTTTCAATAGATTTCAAACACAAGACGTGATACATATACGAGTCAGTAAGTCCGTGACTTTTTGAATTTACCGCCTTTTAACTGAAAGGGCAATATTGCTCCTATCAACCGACAGATACGTATTGAAAGGAGCAGTGTTGCCCTTTCAGATAAAAGGCGGAAAATTCAAAAACTCACGGTCTTATTGACATGCCCTCGTCTATGTATGAACTCTTCATACATGTATTACACGAGGAAAATCCAACTGTCTTGTTGACATAACTGGGGGTCTACATTAGCCATGAAGTTGGTATGAACATCATGTCGGACATCGTATGTGGCTAATGTAGACCGCTCATGTCCATGTTTCGTCCATGCTCTGCATCGATGCCCGAACAATGTTCGCCATGAGATTCGCTGTCAACAACCATTTTTAATAGAAAGAAAAGAGACAGAAAGAAATTGTTAAATATTCCATTTCTATTGCACTATCACCAAATACATTGATAAGGCAGAACGTGTACATCGCATGTATTCACTACAACAAAGAAGTTGATGAATTTTTGCAGTTAATCTGCCGGCATCATGTTCATGCTATGTTCAAGTCGATAGCTCGTAAAGACGTAGGGTAATATTTATTAAAAGAAAATTGCTACATATATATTTAGCACTGCAGTAAATCATCATTTTTTATGAAAAAATCTTCACTTTCCTATATTTGGAACATAAAATCGACGAAATGACGATAAATCGTCAAATCTGGCAGCCGTGAAAACAACAACAGCGGGCATTTTTGTTTGTGTAAATCGCCAAGAAATGTCAAAAAACACATAGAAGAAAAGCAAAAACATACAGAAGAAAAGCAAAAAAAACACAAAGTAAGAAAAAACACACACAAAGTAACACCCAATTCATACGATGAATTGAACGACGTCGTTTTTTCTTAATTCCCTTTTGAAGTTGCTACCAAAAACCTTTTGCATTCATATGGTGATTTTTAGTTTCATGTCGTTTTTATGTATTACTCTCAAAATTTGGTTTATTTACTCGTTCATAACAACAAACCCCTAACACAGCGTCTTCACGATACATTAACTTTGAGATAACATGAGAAAAAACGTCGGCAGAATACTAAAATCAAAATGTCGAATTTTCTCTTAATATCATACTAGGGGAAGACGTAATTTTACTTTTCCGATAAGATTTCATTTTATGCAAATGCTCTCAATCTTATGAGATGAACTGTCAAAAAACACATGTATATGAAAATAAAATAGTGTGCATGTGTGAGTGTTTATTAAAATAATTGAAAATCTATGTTTTTATAAAATTTCTATGTTAAATAAATGAATAAATGTGTTTAATTGATTTATAAATTTAAATTTGTGTGAAAAATTAAAAATAAAGTAACTAATTATGCAAAAGTAGTACATGTTAGCTCGATTAGCATTTGCATAAAATGAAATCTTATCGGAAAGCTTCGGAGGCACATCTCATGATGCATACGTGTGGCGAAAATCGAAATTATGCCAAGTATTAAGAGATCTTTACACGTCAGGAGTACGAAATTTTTACTTGCTTGGTGATAGTGGGTACCCCCTTCAGGTATATTTTCGATATACGATAATGACCATACTATACATACTTACATATGTACAACTTTATTTTATCATAACAATATTCCAGCCTTGACTCTTGACACCGTTCGGGAACCCTATATCTACTGCCGAAGAAAACTATAATAAAGCTCATAAGCACACTAGATCACTTGTCGAAAAATGCATAGGAATTTTGAAAAGTCGGTTTAGATATTTATCTAAAGAAAGGGTGCTTTTTTACGACCCAAAAAAGCTGGTTTAATTGTTAATGCATGTATTGTGCTTCACAATATTTTAATAAGAGCCGGAGTGGACATGAATGATATAGAGGTGTTAAATTTCGCAGAAAATATTGAAGAAACAGTTTCATCATCGCAAGAACCACAAGATTTTCAAAATGCCGCAAAACGAGTTCGGGATGGTATTGTACGTTCAGGTTTTTCCTAATCATTTTATTTTCCACTTACGTTACATACATACTATTGTTAAACAAGTGCGATATTGTTTTATGACAAATAAAATTTGAAATTTATTTAAAAAGAAACAACGGTTTTGTCTTTAATTAGGGGTATTAAAATATCAAATTTAGCATTAATATTATTTAGCATTTCAATGCTTTCCTTTAGCAATGTATTATTTTCTTCCATTAGCTTTAACTTTTTCTCTTAAATTTTTTCCAGTTTGTCTAAAGAAGTGGTTCCGATTTTCTTATTTTGAGATACTTTTTTTGTTCTTGCGTAGAGCTCAAAGCGGAAAATGTACTGCTAACAGTTTCTAGATCTATTGCACACTCAGTTAGATCCATTACCTTTGAAATAGAAAAAATTTATTAAAAACGTATATACAATTGTATATACATATGTATATATTATAGTTATTCATTTTTGACAGAAGTTTTTTCCAGCTGTACAAGCATGATTAATCCAGATATTGAGTAGCTTTTTCAAAATTGCATTTTTTAATTTTAGGGAACAAGTCAAGAATACCAACGCTGTTGAAAATAACAAAATCATGAGGTAATAGCTCTTTCAGACAAACAAATTTTGCGAAATTTTTTGAAAAAAATTAACCCGACTTTTTACGTAAAAACACCGTTATCTCAAAAACTGATCCACATAACGGTACTTAGCCATGTATATAAATTTATAGAGAACCTTCCAAACTTTCATTTAATGTATTACCTAAATCTGTCACTTTCGAAATGCGGAAGCTTGCAACTTTAAAAAATAGTTGTTAGAAATACTTAGTTTTTTAAGTAGTCTGCACAGCCGGTTTGACCAGGTGCAAAGATGCAACAATTTAATTATATTATTACCTCATGATTTTTTATTCTCATTTTCAACAGCTTTGGTAGTCTTCACTTAAGCCAATTATAGCACCATTTTGTCGGATATGAATGCCCCTAATATAAATACTCGTATAAATTATACCGTATTCAAAACTTGTTCGAAAACTCTTGATATCTTTATTTGAAGAAATAAAATCTGTTCAAACAGAAATTATTAGAGAACTATTTATAACTGGTATAAAATTCATTGTTACATGTAATAGACTATATAAGTTGAACTTTGAGATTATACCCAAATCAAATTGTAAGTCCTCAGCTTTTGTTTCAATTTTGCACAGGAATTATTTTCGATTTTACAGCAAAAATACTTTTCGTGTGTTTTTGCGCATTTTTTGCAAAATGTAAAAGTTTGTTAATGATTATCACCCCATAGTTTTATTTTTTACACAAAAAGCTGTCCGCAGTTTGTTTTCTATTAGTCTAGGCTTTATTTTGGCTTTTGTTTCAATTTCGTACAGGAATTTTTTTAGATTTTAGAGCAAAAATACATTTTGGGTGTTTTTGAGCATTTTTTGCGGAATGTAAAAGTTTGTTGGTGATTATCACCCCCTAGTTTTATTTTACGCAGCTTGTTTTCTATTGGTCTAAGCTTTATTTTGGCTTTTGTTTCAATCTTGCACAATAATTATTTTAGATTTTACAGACAAAATTACTTTTTGGGTGTAACGCAGTTCGTTTTGTAAGGAGTTCGGATGTATACTGGTATTTTTTTTTTTTGTTTTGTGCACATTCATTATTTTATTTACTTTGATTATAACTAAATCAATCAATAACGAGTAAATTTTAATATATCGCCATGTTTGTTATAGCCGAGGCTTACTGTACAAATGTACTGTACGTTTCTTAAGTCTTTGCATGATTTTGTTTTGTTTTTAAAACTCACCAAAACAAATAAAAGAAAACATTGAAAAATGTAAACTCAAACAGCAGTTAAAATTATTGGAGTTTAATAGGTTCACATACGTGCAATGATCAATATGTATAAGTTATCAATGAGAACAAATCATACTCTGGCAACATACCGTCCGACTCAGTTGTATATTATAGTAAAAAGTACTAGGTGCTGAAAAATTGAAAAGTTGCTAAAACGTACTTTATACGCACTTTTCCAACCAATAACAGCATGGCACTGTAAAAAATAATATATTCTTTCAACATGAACTGTAAAATATAATAAAGATTAATTAATATATGATAAAGATTAATGCATAATGGAAAATTAATTTAATTTCACCCAATATTCATAAAAAAATTAAATGTAGTTGAAATCTAATTTAAAAAATTTTTTTTGACAAATTTTAAATAAAACGCATTTACAACTTATTTTAAATTTTATGAATATGGGGCATAATCCTTAAGGGCTAAAACATTAATGCTAGGAAACTCGTTAATGGTGTAATAATATGTTTGGTTTTTAATAAAATGGGCATACTTTCTAATATAAAAATACATGTTTTACTCAAAACCAGGCCAGTAGAAACATAGCTTAAAACAAGTAGAACAACTATGTTTAAGAATTTAAATCGCGATAACCATTGAAAGATAATCATATTTTAAACTTTCCATTATTGAATATATTATTATTTATATTATTGTCGTTTTGCCCTATATTATTCAACAAGTTGCACAATATTTTCAAATTATATATGGCGCAACTTCTCTCACAATAAATAGCAAACATAAACTACAAGCAAAATGAAAAATATATTGAAAAATGTTGACAGCAGATTACACAGTTTATTTGGTTGTGCAAAAAAAAATCAAAAATACACATTGAAGGTATTATTCTACAATATGAAAAATTTAGCAACTTTATTGCAAATATATAGTTGCTTCAGCGGCCTATTCATTATACAATATCATTGAATATGTTTCGTACATATATTTGCCGCTTTGACGTATGCTATGCAATAAATGGCATAATACTTTCAAACAAAATAATGCAGAATTTTTCTGACATTAAAATAGTAGAGATAGCACTCAACAATGTCACCAATACATTACACAATCCCTTATTGTGCAATAAAAATCAAGCCTTTTGATTATGGCCAATATATTGATAGGCTTTCATATATCACGTACACATTAAGCGACCTTCAGACTATTAGATTTAGTATTAATACTTGTCAAAAACTCAAATCTTAAGTAAAAATCCAACAGTGTGACAACAAATTGTTATGGTTTGTCAAATAATACGTAAAGAAATTTGACAGTATTATGGTATTCGTCATTATTAGGAAAATTTCTAAACAATCACATTTTCCATTTTATCAGGGTTGTCTTTTGCACAAACAAGCATAGGAATAACAAAAACAGTTGTGTATTTGTTTGTCGGCATAAATAAAGAAAAAGAAGAACGAAAAATTTGCTTTATTGCAAATTATTTATGTTACGTTTTATTTGGAATGTGATAGTGTAGAAACAAAATGTAATAAGAAAATGTTTTTTAAGATTTTTTGGCAGTCAGACTGATTTTGATTTAATTTTCGTCTTACAGAATCTAATAAAAATCTCAGAGCTTGTATTACAATGTGAAAAGACCTTTAACAATATCATTGTACATAATGAAAAATTTAACAATTATATTGCAAGTGTGCGGGGCATTAATCTTTTTACAGTGTATGGAGAAATAATGTTTCAATTCCGTTATTTCATATATAGTTTAACATCTGGCAACGCAAAATAGTTGTCAAAATTTTGAAAAAACAATTCATAAAATAACCTTTTTGGCAACTTTATTATTTTTTTTTTGGCAACTTTTTAAACGTGGCAGCGAGAAAATGTAAACAAACTTTGAATAAAAACTGGTCATATTAAAACAATAATTTAGAAGTGATTTTTAATTAAATTTTAATTAATAAACGCGGAATGTACAACAATAAAAGCTCTAGAATCTAATTAAACGAATTTCACTAAAATATTTCAGCGATATTTTGATAAAAACAGATTGACCAATAATTATAGTTTTTCCCCTATAGCTGAGGAACTAGACTTCGTGCGCACATGGCACTAGCCGCAATCGAAAGAGGACAAAAAACTAAAGATAACGGGTATTGCCATAGACCGGTTCACTTTTCTGACCAAATTATAGGCACAACGACCTATTTAAAAATTAAAAAGTGGCAAAAAAAATATCAATTTTAGTTTTCTACTGATATCTCCGAAACTAGACTTCGCGCACACATGACACTAGCCGCAATCGAAAGAAGACAAAAAACTAAAGAGATAATAGTTGTTGTCATAGGCCGGGTCACTTCTGTAACCAAGTTATAGGCACAGCAACCTTTTTGAAAATTAAAAAGTGGTAAAAAAAATTCAACTTTAGTTTTCTACTGATATCTCTGAAACTAGACTTCGTGCACACATGGCGCTACCCGCAATCGAAAGAGGACAAATAACTAAAGATATAATAGGTGTTGTCATAGGTCAAAAAGGTTGCTGTGCATATAACTTGGTCTCAAAGTGACCCGGTCAATAATGACAGACATTATCTTTTTAGTTTTTTTTCCTGTTTCGATTGCGGGTAGCGCCATGTGTGCACGAAGTCTAGTTTCAGAGATATCAGTAGAAAACTTGGACACTTTTGTGACCAAGTTATAGGCACAGCAACCTTTTAAAAAATTTAAAAGTGGTAAAAAATTCAATTTTAGTTTTCTACTGATGTTTCCGAAAATAGACTACGTGCAAACATGGCACTAGCCGCAATCGAAAGAGGCCAAAAACTAAAGAGATAATGGGTGTCATTACAGACCGGTTCACTTTTGTGACCAAGTTCTAGGCACAGCAACTTTTTTAAAAATTAAAAAGTGGTAAAAAAATTCAATTTTAGTTTTCTACAGATAGTTCCGAAACTAGACTTCCTGCACACATGGCACTACCCGCAATCCAAAGAGGACAAAAAACTAAAGAGATGATGGGTGTTGCCATAGGCCGGGTCACTTCTGTAACCAAGTTATAGGCACAGCAACCTTTTTAAAAATTAAAAAGTGGTAAAAAAATTCAACTTTAGTTTTCTACTGATATCTCTGAAACCAGACTTCGTGCACACATGGCGCTACCCGCAATCGAAACAGGGAAAAAAACTAAAAAGCAAATGGGTGTCATTATTGACCGGGTCACTTTCGAGACCAAGTTATAGGCACAGCAACCTTTTTGAAAATTAAAAAGTGGTAAAAAATTCAATTTTAGTTTTCTACTGATATCTACGAAACTAGACTAGCACACACGGCGCTACCCGCAATCGAAAAAGGACGAAAAACTAAAGAGATAATGAGTGTCATCATAGACCGGGTCACCTTTGTGACCAAGATATAAGCACAGCAACCTTTTTAAAAATTAAAAAGTGTTAAAAAAATTCAATTTTAGTTTTCTACTGATAGCTCCGAAAATAGACTTCGTGCACATATGGCGCTACCCGCAATCGAAAGAGGACAAGAAACTAAAGAGATAATGGGTGTCATCATAGACCGGGTCACTTTTGTGACTAAGTTATAGGCACAGCAACCTTTTTAAAAATTAAAAAGTGGTAAAAAATTCAATTTTAGTTTTCTACTGATAGCTCCGAAACTAGAAATCGTGCACACATGGCGCTACCCGCAATCGAAAGAGGACAAAAAACTAAAGAGACAATGGATGTCATTATAGACCAGGTCACTTTTGTGACCAAGTTATAGCCACAGCAACCTTTTTGAAAATTAAAAAGTGGTAAAAAATTCAATTTTAGTTTTCTACTGATAGTTCCGAAACTAGACTTCGTGCATACATGGCGCGTATTTGTTTGTCGGCATAAATAAAGAAAAAGAAGAACGAAAAATTTGCTTTATTGCAAATTATTTATGTTACGTTTTATTTGGAATGTGATAGTGTAGAAACAAAATGTAATAAGAAAATGTTTTTTAAGATTTTTTGACAGTCAGACTGATTTTGATTTAATTTTCGTCTTACAGAATCTAATAAAAATCTCAGAGCTTGTATTACAATGTGAAAAGACCTTTAACAATATCATTGTACAATCACATTTTCCATTTTATCAGGGTTGTCTTTTGCACAATCAAGCATAGGAATAACAAAAACAGTTGTGTATTTGTTTGTCGGCATAAATAAAGAAAAAGAAGAACGAAAAATTTGCTTTATTGCAAATTATTTATGTTACGTTTTATTTGGAATGTGATAGTGTAGAAACAAAATGTAATAACTGATTTTGATTTAATTTTCGTCTTACAGAATCTAATGAAAATCTCAGAGCTTGTATTACAATTTAAAAGACCTTTAACAATATCATTGTACATAATGAAAAATTTAACAATTATATTGCAAGTGTGCGGGGCATTAATCTTTTTACAGTGTATGGAGAAATAATGTTTCAATTCCGTTATTTCATATATAGTTTAACATCTGGCAACGCAAAATAGTTGTCAAGATATTGAAAAAACAATTCATAAAATAACCTTTTTGGCAACTTTTTTTTGTTGCAACTTTTTCAACGTGGCAGCGAGAAAATGTAAACAAATTTTGAATAAAAGCTGGTCATATTAAAACAATAATTTAGAAATGATTTTTAATTAAATTTTAATTAATAAACGCGGAATGTACAACAATAAAAGCTCTAGAATCTAATTAAACGAATTTCACTAAAATATTTCAGCGATATTTTGATAAAAACAGATTGACCAATAATTATAGTTTTTCTCCTATAGCTGAGGAACTAGACTTCGTGCGCACATGGCACTAGCCGCAATCGAATGATGACAAAAAACTAAAGATAACGGGTATTGCCATAGACCGGTTCACTTTTCTGACCAAATTATAGGCACAACGACCTATTTAAAAATTAAAAAGTGGCAAAAAAATATCAATTTTAGTTTTCTACTGATATCTCCGAAACTAAACTTCGTGCACACATAGCACTAGCAGCAATCGAAAGAGGACAAAAAACTAAAGAGATAATGGGTGTCATTATAGACCGGGTCACTTTTGTGACCAAGTTATAGGCACAGCAACCTTTTTAAAAATTAAAAAGTGGTAAAAAAATTCAACTTTAGTTTTCTACTGATATCTCTGAAACTAGACTTCGTGCACACATGGCGCTACCCGCAATTGAAAGAGGACAAAAAACTTAAAAGATAATGGGTGTCATTTTCGACGGGGTCACTTTTGTGACCACGTTATAGGCACAGCAACCTTTTTGAAAATTAAAAAGTGGTAAAAAATTCAATTTTAGTTTTCTATTGATAACTCCGAAACTAGACTTCGTGCACACATGGCACTAGCCGCAATCGAAAGAGGACAAAAAACTAAAGAGATAATGGGTGTCATTATAGACCGGGTCACTTTTGTGACCAAGTTATAGGCACAGAAACCTTTTTAAAAATTAAAAAGTGGTAAAAAAATTCAATTTTAGTTTTCTACTGATAGTTCCGAAACTAGACTTCCTGCACACATGGCACTACCCGCAATCCCAAGAGGACAAAAAACTAAAGAGATAATGGGTGTTGCCATAGGCCGGGTCACTTCTGTAACCGAGTTATAGGCACAGCAACCTTTTTAAAAATTAAAAAGTGGTAAAAAATACAATTTTAGTTTTCTACTGATATCTCCGAAACTAGACTTCGTGCACACATGGCACTAGCCGCAATCGAAAGAGGACAAAAAACTAAAGAGATAATGGGTATCATCATAGACCGGGTCACTTTTGTGACCAAGTTATAGGCACAGCAACCTTTTAAAAAATTTAAAAGTGGTAAAAAATTCAATTTTAGTTTTCTACTGATATTTCCGAAAATAGACTACGTGCACACATGGCACTAGCCGCAATCGAAAGAGGCCAAAAACTAAAGAGATACTGGGTGTCATTATAGACCGGGTCACTTTTGTGACCAAGTTATAGGCACAGCAACCTTTTTAAAAATTAAAAAGTGGTAAAAAAATTCAACTTTAGTTTTCTACTGATATCTCTGAAACCAGACTTCGTGCACACATGGCGCTACCCGCAATCGAAACAGGGAAAAAACTAAAAAGAAAATGGGTGTCATTATTGACCGGGTCACTTTCGAGACCAAGTTATAGGCACAGCAAACTTTTTGAAAATTAAAAAGTGGTAAAAAATTCAATTTTAGTTTTCTACTGATATCTACGAAACTAGACTAGCACACACGGCGCTACCCGCAATCGAAAAAGGAGGAAAAACTAAAGAGATAATGAGTGTCATCATAGACCGGGTCACTTTTGTGACCAAGATATAGGCACAGCAACCTTTTTAAAAATTAAAAAGTGTTAAAAAAATTCAATTTTAGTTTTCTACTGATAGCTCCGAAAATAGACTTCGTGCACATATGGCGCTACCCGCAATCGAAAGAGGACAAGAAACTAAAGAGATAATGGGTGTCATCATAGACCGGGTCACTTTTGTGCCTAAGTTATAGGCACAGCAACCTTTTTAAAAATTAAAAAGTGGTAAAAAATTCAATTTTAGTTTTCTACTGATAGCTCCGAAACTAGAATTCGTGCACACATGACGCTACCCGCAATTGAAAGAGGAAAAAAAACTAAAGAGAAAACTTGTGTCATCATAGGCCGCGTCACTTCTGTGACCAAGTTATAGGCACAGCAACCTTTTTGAAAATTAAAAAGTGGTAAAAAATTCAATTTTAGTTTTCTACTGATATCTTCGAAACTAGACGTTGTGCACACATGGCATTAGCCGCAATCGAAAGAGGACAAAAAACTAAAGAGATAGTGGATGTCATCATAGACCAGGTCACTTTTGTGACCAAGTTATAGCCACAGCAACTCTTTTGAAAATTAAAAAGTGGTAAAAAATTCAATTTTAGTTTTCTACTGATAGTTCCGAAACTAGACTTCGTGCATACATGGCGCTACCCGCAATCGAAAGAAGACAAAAAACTAAAGAGATAATGGGTGTCACCATCGACCGGGTCACTTTTGTGACTAAGTTATAGGCACAGCAACCTTTTGAAAAATTAAAAAGTGGTAAAAAATTCAATCTTAGTTTTCTACTGATAGCTCCGAAACTAGACTTCGTGCACACATGGAACTAGCCGCAATCGAAAGAGGACAAAAAACTTAAGAGATAATGGGTGTCATGATAGACCGAGTCACTTTTGTGACCAAGTTTTAGGCACAGCAACCTTTTTAATAATAATATGTTTGGTTTTTAATAAAATGGGCATATTTTCTAATATAAAAATACATGTTTTACTCAAAACGAGGCCAGTAGAAACATAACTTAAAACAAGTAGAACAACTATGTTTAAGAATTTAAATCGCGATAACCATTGAAAGATAGTCATATTTTAAACTTTCCATTATTGAATATATTATTATTTATATTATTGTCGTTTTGCCCTATATTATTCAACAAGTTGCACAATATTTTCAAATTATATTTTTGGAGCAACTTCTCTCACAATAAATAGCAAACATAAACTACAAGCAAAATGAAAAATATATTGAAAAATGTTGACAGCAGATTACACAGTTTATTTGGTTGTGCAAAAAAAATCAAAAATACACATTGAAGGTATTATTCTACAATATGAAAATTTTAGCAACTTTATTACAAATATATAGTTGCTTCAGCAGCCTATTCATTATACAATATCATTGAATATGTTTCGTACATATATTTGCCGCTTTGACGTATACTATGCAATAAATGGCATAATACTTTCAAACAAAATAATGCAGAATTTTTCTGACATTAAAATAGTAGAGATAGCACTCAACAATGTCACCAATACATTACACAATCCCTGATTGTGCAATAAAAATCAAGCCTTTTTATTATGGCCAATATATTGATAGGCTTTCAAATATGACGTACATATTAAGCGGCCTTCAGACTATTAGATTTAGTATTAATACTTGTCAAAAACTCAAATCTTAAGTAAAAATCCAACAGTGTGAAAACAAATTGTTATGGTTTGTCAAATAATACGTAAAGAAATTTGACAGTATTATGGTATTCGTCATTATTAAGAAAATTTCTAAACAATCACATTTTCCATTTTATCAGGGTTGTCTTTTGCACAAACAAGCATAGGAATAACAAAAACAGTTGTGTATTTGTTTGTCGGCATAAATAAAGAAAAAGAAGAACGAAAAATTTGCTTTATTGCAAATTATTTATGTTACGTTTTATTTGGAATGTGATAGTGTAGAAACAAAATGTAATAACTGATTTTGATTTAATTTTCGTCTTACAGAATCTAATGAAAATCTCAGAGCTTGTATTACAATTTAAAAGACCTTTAACAATATCATTGTACATAATGAAAAATTTAACAATTATATTGCAAGTGTGCGGGGCATTAATCTTTTTACAGTGTATGGAGAAATAATGTTTCAATTCCGTTATTTCATATATAGTTTAACATCTGGCAACGCAAAATAGTTGTCAAGATATTGAAAAAACAATTCATAAAATAACCTTTTTGGCAACTTTTTTTTGTTGCAACTTTTTCAACGTGGCAGCGAGAAAATGTAAACAAATTTTGAATAAAAGCTGGTCATATTAAAACAATAATTTAGAAATGACTTTTAATTAAATTTTAATTAATAAACGCGGAATGTACAACAATAAAAGCTCTAGAATCTAATTAAACGAATTTCACTAAAATATTTCAGCGATATTTTGATAAAAACAGATTGACCAATAATTATAGTTTTTCTCCTATAGCTGAGGAACTAGACTTCGTGCGCACATGGCACTAGCCGCAATCGAAAGATGACAAAAAACTAAAGATAACGGGTATTGCCATAGACCGGTTCACTTTTCTGACCAAATTATAGGCACAACGACCTATTTAAAAATTAAAAAGTGGCAAAAAAATATCAATTTTAGTTTTCTACTGATATCTCCGAAACTAAACTTCGTGCACACATAGCACTAGCAGCAATCGAAAGAGGACAAAAAACTAAAGAGATAATGGGTGTCATTATAGACCGGGTCACTTTTGTGACCAAGTTATAGGCACAGCAACCTTTTTAAAAATTAAAAAGTGGTAAAAAAATTCAACTTTAGTTTTCTACTGATATCTCTGAAACTAGACTTCGTGCACACATGGCGCTACCCGCAATCGAAAGAGGACAAAAAACTTAAGAGATAATGGGTGTCATGATAGACCGAGTCACTTTTGTGACCAAGTTTTAGGCACAGCAACCTTTTTAATAATAATATGTTTGGTTTTTAATAAAATGGGCATATTTTCTAATATAAAAATACATGTTTTACTCAAAACGAGGCCAGTAGAAACATAACTTAAAACAAGTAGAACAACTATGTTTAAGAATTTAAATCGCGATAACCATTGAAAGATAGTCATATTTTAAACTTTCCATTATTGAATATATTATTATTTATATTATTGTCGTTTTGCCCTATATTATTCAACAAGTTGCACAATATTTTCAAATTATATTTTTGGAGCAACTTCTCTCACAATAAATAGCAAACATAAACTACAAGCAAAATGAAAAATATATTGAAAAATGTTGACAGCAGATTACACAGTTTATTTGGTTGTGCAAAAAAAATCAAAAATACACATTGAAGGTATTATTCTACAATATGAAAATTTTAGCAACTTTATTACAAATATATAGTTGCTTCAGCAGCCTATTCATTATACAATATCATTGAATATGTTTCGTACATATATTTGCCGCTTTGACGTATACTATGCAATAAATGGCATAATACTTTCAAACAAAATAATGCAGAATTTTTCTGACATTAAAATAGTAGAGATAGCACTCAACAATGTCACCAATACATTACACAATCCCTGATTGTGCAATAAAAATCAAGCCTTTTTATTATGGCCAATATATTGATAGGCTTTCAAATATGACGTACATATTAAGCGGCCTTCAGACTATTAGATTTAGTATTAATACTTGTCAAAAACTCAAATCTTAAGTAAAAATCCAACAGTGTGAAAACAAATTGTTATGGTTTGTCAAATAATACGTAAAGAAATTTGACAGTATTATGGTATTCGTCATTATTAAGAAAATTTCTAAACAATCACATTTTCCATTTTATCAGGGTTGTCTTTTGCACAAACAAGCATAGGAATAACAAAAACAGTTGTGTATTTGTTTGTCGGCATAAATAAAGAAAAAGAAGAACGAAAAATTTGCTTTATTGCAAATTATTTATGTTACGTTTTATTTGGAATGTGATAGTGTAGAAACAAAATGTAATAACTGATTTTGATTTAATTTTCGTCTTACAGAATCTAATGAAAATCTCAGAGCTTGTATTACAATTTAAAAGACCTTTAACAATATCATTGTACATAATGAAAAATTTAACAATTATATTGCAAGTGTGCGGGGCATTAATCTTTTTACAGTGTATGGAGAAATAATGTTTCAATTCCGTTATTTCATATATAGTTTAACATCTGGCAACGCAAAATAGTTGTCAAGATATTGAAAAAACAATTCATAAAATAACCTTTTTGGCAACTTTTTTTTGTTGCAACTTTTTCAACGTGGCAGCGAGAAAATGTAAACAAATTTTGAATAAAAGCTGGTCATATTAAAACAATAATTTAGAAATGACTTTTAATTAAATTTTAATTAATAAACGCGGAATGTACAACAATAAAAGCTCTAGAATCTAATTAAACGAATTTCACTAAAATATTTCAGCGATATTTTGATAAAAACAGATTGACCAATAATTATAGTTTTTCTCCTATAGCTGAGGAACTAGACTTCGTGCGCACATGGCACTAGCCGCAATCGAAAGATGACAAAAAACTAAAGATAACGGGTATTGCCATAGACCGGTTCACTTTTCTGACCAAATTATAGGCACAACGACCTATTTAAAAATTAAAAAGTGGCAAAAAAATATCAATTTTAGTTTTCTACTGATATCTCCGAAACTAAACTTCGTGCACACATAGCACTAGCAGCAATCGAAAGAGGACAAAAAACTAAAGAGATAATGGGTGTCATTATAGACCGGGTCACTTTTGTGACCAAGTTATAGGCACAGCAACCTTTTTAAAAATTAAAAAGTGGTAAAAAAATTCAACTTTAGTTTTCTACTGATATCTCTGAAACTAGACTTCGTGCACACATGGCGCTACCCGCAATTGAAAGAGGACAAAAAACTTAAAAGATAATGGGTGTCATTTTCGACGGGGTCACTTTTGTGACCACGTTATAGGCACAGCAACCTTTTTGAAAATTAAAAAGTGGTAAAAAATTCAATTTTAGTTTTCTACTGATATCTACGAAACTAGACTAGCACACACGGCGCTACCCGCAATCGAAAAAGGAGGAAAAACTAAAGAGATAATGAGTGTCATCATAGACCGGGTCACTTTTGTGACCAAGATATAGGCACAGCAACCTTTTTAAAAATTAAAAAGTGTTAAAAAAATTCAATTTTAGTTTTCTGCTGATAGCTCCGAAAATAGACTTCGTGCACATATGGCGCTACCCGCAATCGAAAGAGGACAAGAAACTAAAGAGATAATGGGTGTCATCATAGACCGGGTCACTTTTGTGACTTAGTTATAGGCACAGCAACCTTTTTAAAAATTAAAAAGTGGTAAAAAATTCAATTTTAGTTTTCTACTGATAGCTCCGAAACTAGAATTCGTGCACACATGGCGCTACCCGCAATCGAAAGAGGAAAAAAAACTAAAGAGAAAACTTGTGTCATCATAGGCCGCGTCACTTCTGTGACCAAGTTATAGGCACAGCAACCTTTTTGAAAATTAAAAAGTGGTAAAAAATTCAATTTTAGTTTTCTACTGATATCTCCGAAACTAGACGTTGTGCACACATGGCATTAGCCGCAATCGAAAGAGGACAAAAAACTAAAGAGATAATGGGTGTCACCATCGACCGGGTCACTTTTGTGACTAAGTTATAGGCACAGCAACCTTTTGAAAAATTAAAAAGTGGTAAAAAATTCAATCTTAGTTTTCTACTGATAGCTCCGAAACTAGACTTCGTGCACACATGGCACTAGCCGCAATCGAAAGAGGACAAAAAACTTAAGAGATAATGGGTGTCATGATAGACCGAGTCACTTTTGTGACCAAGTTTTAGGCACAGCAACCTTTTTAATAATAATATGTTTGGTTTTTAATAAAATGGGCATATTTTCTAATATAAAAATACATGTTTTACTCAAAACGAGGCCAGTAGAAACATAACTTAAAACAAGTAGAACAACTATGTTTAAGAATTTAAATCGCGATAACCATTGAAAGATAGTCATATTTTAAACTTTCCATTATTGAATATATTATTATTTATATTATTGTCGTTTTGCCCTATATTATTCAACAAGTTGCACAATATTTTCAAATTATATTTTTGGAGCAACTTCTCTCACAATAAATAGCAAACATAAACTACAAGCAAAATGAAAAATATATTGAAAAATGTTGACAGCAGATTACACAGTTTATTTGGTTGTGCAAAAAAAATCAAAAATACACATTGAAGGTATTATTCTACAATATGAAAATTTTAGCAACTTTATTACAAATATATAGTTGCTTCAGCAGCCTATTCATTATACAATATCATTGAATATGTTTCGTACATATATTTGCCGCTTTGACGTATACTATGCAATAAATGGCATAATACTTTCAAACAAAATAATGCAGAATTTTTCTGACATTAAAATAGTAGAGATAGCACTCAACAATGTCACCAATACATTACACAATCCCTGATTGTGCAATAAAAATCAAGCCTTTTTATTATGGCCAATATATTGATAGGCTTTCAAATATGACGTACATATTAAGCGGCCTTCAGACTATTAGATTTAGTATTAATACTTGTCAAAAACTCAAATCTTAAGTAAAAATCCAACAGTGTGAAAACAAATTGTTATGGTTTGTCAAATAATACGTAAAGAAATTTGACAGTATTATGGTATTCGTCATTATTAAGAAAATTTCTAAACAATCACATTTTCTATTTTATCAGGGTTGTCTTTTGCACAAACAAGCATAGGAATAACAAAAACAGTTGTGTATTTGTTTGTCGGCATAAATAAAGAAAAAGAAGAACGAAAAATTTGCTTTATTGCAAATTATTTATGTTACGTTTTATTTGGAATGTGATAGTGTAGAAACAAAATGTAATAACTGATTTTGATTTAATTTTCGTCTTACAGAATCTAATGAAAATCTCAGAGCTTGTATTACAATTTAAAAGACCTTTAACAATATCATTGTACATAATGAAAAATTTAACAATTATATTGCAAGTGTGCGGGGCATTAATCTTTTTACAGTGTATGGAGAAATAATGTTTCAATTCCGTTATTTCATATATAGTTTAACATCTGGCAACGCAAAATAGTTGTCAAGATATTGAAAAAACAATTCATAAAATAACCTTTTTGGCAACTTTTTTTGTTGCAACTTTTTCAACGTGGCAGCGAGAAAATGTAAACAAACTTTGAATAAAAGCTGGTCATATTAAAACAATAATTTAGAAATGACTTTTAATTAAATTTTAATTAATAAACGCGGAATGTACAACAATAAAAGCTCTAGAATCTAATTAAACGAATTTCACTAAAATATTTCAGCGATATTTTGATAAAAACAGATTGACCAATAATTATAGTTTTTCTCCTATAGCTGAGGAACTAGACTTCGTGCGCACGTGCCACTAGCCGCAATCGAAAGAGGACAAAAAACTTAAGAGATAATGGGTGTCATGATAGACCGAGTCACTTTTGTGACCAAGTTTTAGGCACAGCAACCTTTTTAATAATAATATGTTTGGTTTTTAATAAAATGGGCATATTTTCTAATATAAAAATACATGTTTTACTCAAAACGAGGCCAGTAGAAACATAACTTAAAACAAGTAGAACAACTATGTTTAAGAATTTAAATCGCGATAACCATTGAAAGATAGTCATATTTTAAACTTTCCATTATTGAATATATTATTATTTATATTATTGTCGTTTTGCCCTATATTATTCAACAAGTTGCACAATATTTTCAAATTATATTTTTGGAGCAACTTCTCTCACAATAAATAGCAAACATAAACTACAAGCAAAATGAAAAATATATTGAAAAATGTTGACAGCAGATTACACAGTTTATTTGGTTGTGCAAAAAAAATCAAAAATACACATTGAAGGTATTATTCTACAATATGAAAATTTTAGCAACTTTATTACAAATATATAGTTGCTTCAGCAGCCTATTCATTATACAATATCATTGAATATGTTTCGTACATATATTTGCCGCTTTGACGTATACTATGCAATAAATGGCATAATACTTTCAAACAAAATAATGCAGAATTTTTCTGACATTAAAATAGTAGAGATAGCACTCAACAATGTCACCAATACATTACACAATCCCTGATTGTGCAATAAAAATCAAGCCTTTTTATTATGGCCAATATATTGATAGGCTTTCAAATATGACGTACATATTAAGCGGCCTTCAGACTATTAGATTTAGTATTAATACTTGTCAAAAACTCAAATCTTAAGTAAAAATCCAACAGTGTGAAAACAAATTGTTATGGTTTGTCAAATATTACGTAAAGAAATTTGACAGTATTATGGTATTCGTCATTATTAAGAAAATTTCTAAACAATCACATTTTCCATTTTATCAGGGTTGTCTTTTGCACAAACAAGCATAGGAATAACAAAAACAGTTGTGTATTTGTTTGTCGGCATAAATAAAGAAAAAGAAGAACGAAAAATTTGCTTTATTGCAAATTATTTATGTTACGTTTTATTTGGAATGTGATAGTGTAGAAACAAAATGTAATAACTGATTTTGATTTAATTTTCGTCTTACAGAATCTAATGAAAATCTCAGAGCTTGTATTACAATTTAAAAGACCTTTAACAATATCATTGTACATAATGAAAAATTTAACAATTATATTGCAAGTGTGCGGGGCATTAATCTTTTTACAGTGTATGGAGAAATAATGTTTCAATTCCGTTATTTCATATATAGTTTAACATCTGGCAACGCAAAATAGTTGTCAAGATATTGAAAAAACAATTCATAAAATAACCTTTTTGGCAACTTTTTTTGTTGCAACTTTTTCAACGTGGCAGCGAGAAAATGTAAACAAACTTTGAATAAAAGCTGGTCATATTAAAACAATAATTTAGAAATGACTTTTAATTAAATTTTAATTAATAAACGCGGAATGTACAACAATAAAAGCTCTAGAATCTAATTAAACGAATTTCACTAAAATATTTCAGCGATATTTTGATAAAAACAGATTGACCAATAATTATAGTTTTTCTCCTATAGCTGAGGAACTAGACTTCGTGCGCACGTGCCACTAGCCGCAATCGAAAGAGGACAAAAAACTAAAGATAACGGGTATTGCCATAGACCGGTTCACTTTTCTGACCAAATTATAGGCACAACGACCTATTTAAAAATTAAAAAGTGGCAAAAAAATATCAATTTTAGTTTTCTACTGATATCTCCGAAACTAAACTTCGTGCACACATAGCACTAGCAGCAATCGAAAGAGGACAAAAAACTAAAGAGATAATGGGTGTCATTATAGACCGGGTCACTTTTGTGACCAAGTTATAGGCACAGCAACCTTTTTAAAAATTAAAAAGTGGTAAAAAAATTAAACTTTAGTTTTCTACTGATATCTCTGAAACTAGACTTCGTGCACACATGGCGCTACCCGCAATTGAAAGAGGACAAAAAACTTAAAAGATAATGGGTGTCATTTTCGACGGGGTCACTTTTGTGACCACGTTATAGGCACAGCAACCTTTTTGAAAATTAAAAAGTGGTAAAAAATTCAATTTTAGTTTTCTATTGATAACTCCGAAACTAGACTTCGTGCACACATGGCACTAGCCGCAATCGAAAGAGGACAAAAAACTAAAGAGATAATGGGTGTCATCATAGACCGGGTCACTTTTGTGACCAAGTTATAGGCACAGCAACCTTTTAAAAAATTTAAAAGTGGTAAAAAATTCAATTTTAGTTTTCTACTGATATTTCCGAAAATAGACTACGTGCACACATGGCACTAGCCGCAATCGAAAGAGGCCAAAAACTAAAGAGATACTGGGTGTCATTATAGACCGGGTCACTTTTGTGACCAAGTTATAGGCACAGCAACCTTTTTAAAAATTAAAAAGTGGTAAAAAAATTCAACTTTAGTTTTCTACTGATATCTCTGAAACCAGACTTCGTGCACACATGGCGCTACCCGCAATCGAAACAGGGAAAAAACTAAAAAGAAAATGGGTGTCATTATTGACCGGGTCACTTTCGAGACCAAGTTATAGGCACAGCAACCTTTTTGTAAATTAAAAAGTGGTAAAAAATTCAATTTTAGTTTTCTACTGATATCTACGAAACTAGACTAGCACACACGGCGCTACCCGCAATCGAAAAAGGAGGAAAAACTAAAGAGATAATGAGTGTCATCATAGACCGGGTCACTTTTGTGACCAAGATATAGGCACAGCAACCTTTTTAAAAATTAAAAAGTGTTAAAAAAATTCAATTTTAGTTTTCTACTGATAGCTCCGAAAATAGACTTCGTGCACATATGGCGCTACCCGCAATCGAAAGAGGACAAGAAACTAAAGAGATAATGGGTGTCATCATAGACCGGGTCACTTTTGTGACTAAGTTATAGGCACAGCAACCTTTTGAAAAATTAAAAAGTGGTAAAAAATTCAATCTTAGTTTTCTACTGATAGCTCCGAAACTAGACTTCGTGCACACATGGCACTAGCCGCAATCGAAAGAGGACAAAAAACTTAAGAGATAATGGGTGTCATGATAGACCGAGTCACTTTTGTGACCAAGTTTTAGGCACAGCAACCTTTTTAATAATAATATGTTTGGTTTTTAATAAAATGGGCATATTTTCTAATATAAAAATACATGTTTTACTCAAAACGAGGCCAGTAGAAACATAACTTAAAACAAGTAGAACAACTATGTTTAAGAATTTAAATCGCGATAACCATTGAAAGATAGTCATATTTTAAACTTTCCATTATTGAATATATTATTATTTATATTATTGTCGTTTTGCCCTATATTATTCAACAAGTTGCACAATATTTTCAAATTATATTTTTGGAGCAACTTCTCTCACAATAAATAGCAAACATAAACTACAAGCAAAATGAAAAATATATTGAAAAATGTTGACAGCAGATTACACAGTTTATTTGGTTGTGCAAAAAAAATCAAAAATACACATTGAAGGTATTATTCTACAATATGAAAATTTTAGCAACTTTATTACAAATATATAGTTGCTTCAGCAGCCTATTCATTATACAATATCATTGAATATGTTTCGTACATATATTTGCCGCTTTGACGTATACTATGCAATAAATGGCATAATACTTTCAAACAAAATAATGCAGAATTTTTCTGACATTAAAATAGTAGAGATAGCACTCAACAATGTCACCAATACATTACACAATCCCTGATTGTGCAATAAAAATCAAGCCTTTTTATTATGGCCAATATATTGATAGGCTTTCAAATATGACGTACATATTAAGCGGCCTTCAGACTATTAGATTTAGTATTAATACTTGTCAAAAACTCAAATCTTAAGTAAAAATCCAACAGTGTGAAAACAAATTGTTATGGTTTGTCAAATAATACGTAAAGAAATTTGACAGTATTATGGTATTCGTCATTATTAAGAAAATTTCTAAACAATCACATTTTCTATTTTATCAGGGTTGTCTTTTGCACAAACAAGCATAGGAATAACAAAAACAGTTGTGTATTTGTTTGTCGGCATAAATAAAGAAAAAGAAGAACGAAAAATTTGCTTTATTGCAAATTATTTATGTTACGTTTTATTTGGAATGTGATACTGTAGAAACAAAATGTAATAACTGATTTTGATTTAATTTTCGTCTTACAGAATCTAATGAAAATCTCAGAGCTTGTATTACAATTTAAAAGACCTTTAACAATATCATTGTACATAATGAAAAATTTAACAATTATATTGCAAGTGTGCGGGGCATTAATCTTTTTACAGTGTATGGAGAAATAATGTTTCAATTCCGTTATTTCATATATAGTTTAACATCTGGCAACGCAAAATAGTTGTCAAGATATTGAAAAAACAATTCATAAAATAACCTTTTTGGCAACTTTTTTTGTTGCAACTTTTTCAACGTGGCAGCGAGAAAATGTAAACAAACTTTGAATAAAAGCTGGTCATATTAAAACAATAATTTAGAAATGACTTTTAATTAAATTTTAATTAATAAACGCGGAATGTACAACAATAAAAGCTCTAGAATCTAATTAAACGAATTTCACTAAAATATTTCAGCGATATTTTGATAAAAACAGATTGACCAATAATTATAGTTTTTCTCCTATAGCTGAGGAACTAGACTTCGTGCGCACGTGCCACTAGCCGCAATCGAAAGAGGACAAAAAACTAAAGATAACGGGTATTGCCATAGACCGGTTCACTTTTCTGACCAAATTATAGGCACAACGACCTATTTAAAAATTAAAAAGTGGCAAAAAAATATCAATTTTAGTTTTCTACTGATATCTCCGAAACTAAACTTCGTGCACACATAGCACTAGCAGCAATCGAAAGAGGACAAAAAACTAAAGAGATAATGGGTGTCATTATAGACCGGGTCACTTTTGTGACCAAGTTATAGGCACAGCAACCTTTTTAAAAATTAAAAAGTGGTAAAAAAATTAAACTTTAGTTTTCTACTGATATCTCTGAAACTAGACTTCGTGCACACATGGCGCTACCCGCAATTGAAAGAGGACAAAAAGCTTAAAAGATAATGGGTGTCATTTTCGACGGGGTCACTTTTGTGACCACGTTATAGGCACAGCAACCTTTTTGAAAATTAAAAAGTGGTAAAAAATTCAATTTTAGTTTTCTATTGATAACTCCGAAACTAGACTTCGTGCACACATGGCACTAGCCGCAATCGAAAGAGGACAAAAAACTAAAGAGTTAATAGGTGTCATCATAGACCGGGTCACTTTTGTGACCAAGTTATAGGCACAGCAACCTTTTAAAAAATTTAAAAGTGGTAAAAAATTCAATTTTAGTTTTCTACTGATATTTCCGAAAATAGACTACGTGCACACATGGCACTAGCCGCAATCGAAAGAGGCCAAAAACTAAAGAGATACTGGGTGTCATTATAGACCGGGTCACTTTTGTTACCAAGTTATAGGCACAGCAACCTTTTTAAAAATTAAAAAGTGGTAAAAAAATTCAACTTTAGTTTTCTACTGATATCTCTGAAACCAGACTTCGTGCACACATGGCGCTACCCGCAATCGAAACAGGGAAAAAACTAAAAAGAAAATGGGTGTCATTATTGACCGGGTCACTTTCGAGACCAAGTTATAGGCACAGCAACCTTTTTGTAAATTAAAAAGTGGTAAAAAATTCAATTTTAGTTTTCTACTGATATCTACGAAACTAGACTAGCACACACGGCGCTACCCGCAATCGAAAAAGGAGGAAAAACTAAAGAGATAATGAGTGTCATCATAGACCGGGTCACTTTTGTGACCAAGATATAGGCACAGCAACCTTTTTAAAAATTAAAAAGTGTTAAAAAAATTCAATTTTAGTTTTCTACTGATAGCTCCGAAAATAGACTTCGTGCACATATGGCGCTACCCGCAATCGAAAGAGGACAAGAAACTAAAGAGATAATGGGTGTCATGATAGACCGGGTCACTTTTGTGACTAAGTTATAGGCACAGCAACCTTTTTAAAAATCAAAAAGTGGTAAAAAATTCAATTTTAGTTTTCTACTGATAGCTCCGAAACTAGAATTCGTGCACACATGGCGCTACCCGCAATCGAAAGAGGAAAAAAACCTAAAGAGAAAACTTGTGTCATCATAGGCCGCGTCACTTCTGTGACCCAGTTATAGGCACAGCAACCTTTTTGAAAATTAAAAAGTGGTAAAAAATTCAATTTTCGTTTTCTACTGATATCTCCGAAACTAGACGTTGTGCACACATGGCATTAGCCGCAATCGAAAGAGGACAAAAAACTAAAGAGATAGTGGATGTCATCATAGACCAGGTCACTTTTGTGACTAAGTTATAGGCACAGCAACCTTTTTAAAAATCAAAAAGTGGTAAAAAATTCAATTTTAGTTTTCTACTGATAGCTCCGAAACTAGACTTCGTGCACACATGGCACTAGCCGCAATCGAAAGAGGACAAAAAACTTAAGAGATAATGGGTGTCATGATAGACCGAGTCACTTTTGTGACCAAGTTTTAGGCACAGCAACCTTTTTAATAATAATATGTTTGGTTTTTAATAAAATGGGCATATTTTCTAATATAAAAATACATGTTTTACTCAAAACGAGGCCAGTAGAAACATAACTTAAAACAAGTAGAACAACTATGTTTAAGAATTTAAATCGCGATAACCATTGAAAGATAGTCATATTTTAAACTTTCCATTATTGAATATATTATTATTTATATTATTGTCGTTTTGCCCTATATTATTCAACAAGTTGCACAATATTTTCAAATTATATTTTTGGAGCAACTTCTCTCACAATAAATAGCAAACATAAACTACAAGCAAAATGAAAAATATATTGAAAAATGTTGACAGCAGATTACACAGTTTATTTGGTTGTGCAAAAAAAATCAAAAATACACATTGAAGGTATTATTCTACAATATGAAAATTTTAGCAACTTTATTACAAATATATAGTTGCTTCAGCAGCCTATTCATTATACAATATCATTGAATATGTTTCGTACATATATTTGCCGCTTTGACGTATACTATGCAATAAATGGCATAATACTTTCAAACAAAATAATGCAGAATTTTTCTGACATTAAAATAGTAGAGATAGCACTCAACAATGTCACCAATACATTACACAATCCCTGATTGTGCAATAAAAATAAAGCCTTTTTATTATGGCCAATATATTGATAGGCTTTCAAATATGACGTACATATTAAGCGGCCTTCAGACTATTAGATTTAGTATTAATACTTGTCAAAAACTCAAATCTTAAGTAAAAATCCAACAGTGTGAAAACAAATTGTTATGGTTTGTCAAATAATACGTAAAGAAATTTGACAGTATTATGGTATTCGTCATTATTAAGAAAATTTCTAAACAATCACATTTTCCATTTTATCAGGGTTGTCTTTTGCACAAACAAGCATAGGAATAACAAAAACAGTTGTGTATTTGTTTGTCGGCATAAATAAAGAAAAAGAAGAACGAAAAATTTGCTTTATTGCAAATTATTTATGTTACGTTTTATTTGGAATGTGATAGTGTAGAAACAAAATGTAATAACTGATTTTGATTTAATTTTCGTCTTACAGAATCTAATGAAAATCTCAGAGCTTGTATTACAATTTAAAAGACCTTTAACAATATCATTGTACATAATGAAAAATTTAACAATTATATTGCAAGTGTGCGGGGCATTAATCTTTTTACAGTGTATGGAGAAATAATGTTTCAATTCCGTTATTTCATATATAGTTTAACATCTGGCAACGCAAAATAGTTGTCAAGATATTGAAAAAACAATTCATAAAATAACCTTTTTGGCAACTTTTTTTTGTTGCAACTTTTTCAACGTGGCAGCGAGAAAATGTAAACAAACTTTGAATAAAAGCTGGTCATATTAAAACAATAATTTAGAAATGACTTTTAATTAAATTTTAATTAATAAACGCGGAATGTACAACAATAAAAGCTCTAGAATCTAATTAAACGAATTTCACTAAAATATTTCAGCGATATCTTGATAAAAACAGATTGACCAATAATTATAGTTTTTCTCCTATAGCTGAGGAACTAGACTTCGTGCGCACATGGCACTAGCCGCAATCGAAAGAGGACAAAAAACTAAAGATAACGGGTATTGCCATAGACCGGTTCACTTTTCTGACCAAATTATAGGCACAACGACCTATTTAAAAATTAAAAAGTGGCAAAAAAATATCAATTTTAGTTTTCTACTGATATCTCCGAAACTAAACTTCGTGCACACATAGCACTAGCAGCAATCGAAAGAGGACAAAAAACTAAAGAGATAATGGGTGTCATTATAGACCGGGTCACTTTTGTGACCAAGTTATAGGCACAGCAACCTTTTTAAAAATTAAAAAGTGGTAAAAAAATTCAACTTTAGTTTTCTACTGATATCTCTGAAACTAGACTTCGTGCACACATTACGCTACCCGCAATTGAAAGAGGACAAAAAACTTAAAAGATAATGGGTGTCATTTTCGACGGGGTCACTTTTGTGACCACGTTATAGGCACAGCAACCTTTTTGAAAATTAAAAAGTGGTAAAAAATTCAATTTTAGTTTTCTATTGATAACTCCGAAACTAGACTTCGTGCACACATGGCGCTAGCCGCAATCGAAAGAGGACAAAAAACTAAAGAGATAATGGGTGTCATTATAGACCGGGTCACTTTTGTGACCAAGTTATAGGCACAGCAACCTTTTTAAAAATTAAAAAGTGGTAAAAAAATTCAATTTTAGTTTTCTACTGATAGTTCCGAAACTAGACGTCCTGCACACATGGCACTACCCGCAATCCAAAGAGGACAAAAAACTAAAGAGATAATGGGTATCATCATAGACCGGGTCACTTTTGTGACCAAGTTATAGGCACAGCAACCTTTTAAAAAATTTAAAAGTGGTAAAAAATTCAATTTTAGTTTTCTACTGATATTTCCGAAAATAGACTACGTGCACACATGGCACTAGCCGCAATCGAAAGAGGCCAAAAACTAAAGAGATACTGGGTGTCATTATAGACCGGGTCACTTTTGTGACCAAGTTATAGGCACAGCAACCTTTTTAAAAATTAAAAAGTGGTAAAAAAATTCAATTTTAGTTTTCTACTGATAGTTCCGAAACTAGACGTCCTGCACACATGGCACTACCCGCAATCCAAAGAGGACAAAAAACTAAAGAGATAATGGGTATCATCATAGACCGGGTCACTTTTGTGACCAAGTTATAGGCACAGCAACCTTTTAAAAAATTTAAAAGTGGTAAAAAATTCAATTTTAGTTTTCTACTGATATTTCCGAAAATAGACTACGTGCACACATGGCACTAGCCGCAATCGAAAGAGGCCAAAAACTAAAGAGATACTGGGTGTCATTATAGACCGGGTCACTTTTGTGACCAAGTTATAGGCACAGCAACCTTTTTAAAAATTAAAAAGTGGTAAAAAAATTCAATTTTAGTTTTCTACTGATATCTCCGAAACTGGACTTCGTGCACACATGGCACTACCCGCAATCGAAAGAGGACAAAAAACTAAAGATATAATGGGTGTCATCATAGACTGGGTCACTTTTGTGACCAAGTTATAGGCACTGCAACCTTTTTAAAAATTACAAAGTGGTAAAAAAATTCAATTTTAGTTTTCTACTGATAGCTCCGAAACTAGACTTCGTGCACACATGGCACTAGCCGCAATCGAAAGAGGACAAAAAACTTAAGAGATAATGGGTGTCATGATAGACCGAGTCACTTTTGTGACCAAGTTTTAGGCACAGCAACCTTTTTAAAAATTAAAAAGTGGTAAAAAAATTCAACTTTAGTTTTCTACTAATATCTCTGAAACTAGACTTCGTGCAGACATGGCGCTACCCGCAATTGAAAGGGGACAAAAAACTTAAAAGATAATGGGTGTCATTTTCGACGGGGTCACTTTTGTGACCACGTTATAGGCACAGCAACCTTTTTGAAAATTAAAAAGTGGTACAAAATTCAATTTTAGTTTTCTACTGATAGCTCCGAAACTAGACTTCGTGCACACATGGCGCTACCCGCAATCGAAAGAAGACAAAAAACTAAAGAGATAATGGGTGTCATGATAGACCGAGTCACTTTTGTGACCAAGTTTAATGGCCAAGAGATAATGGGTGTTGTCATAGGCCGGGTCACTTCTGTAACCAAGTTATAGGCACAGCAACCTTTTTGAAAATTAAAAAGTGGTAAAAAATTCAATTTTAGTTTTCTACTGATATCTCCGAAACTAGACTTCGTGCACACATGACACTAGCCGCAATCGAAAGAGGACAAAAAACTAAAGAGATAATGAGTGTCATCATAGACCGGGTCACTTTTGTGACCAAGATATAGGCACAGCAACCTTTTTAAAAATTAAAAAGTGTTAAAAAAATTCAATTTTAGTTTTCTACTGATAGCTCCGAAAATAGACTTCGTGCACATATGGCGCTACCCGCAATCGAAAGAGGACAAGAAACTAAAGAGATAAAGGGTGTCATCATACACCGGGTCACTTTTGTGACTATGTTATAGGCACAGCAACCTTTTTAAAAATTAGAAAGTGGTAAAAAATTCAATTTTAGTTTTCTACTGATAGCTCCGAAACTAGAAATCGTGCACACATGGCGCTACCCGCAATCGAAAGAGGACAAAAAACTAAAGAGACAATGGATGTCATCATAGACCAGGTCACTTTTGTGACTAAGTTATAGCCACAGCAACCTTTTTGAAAATTAAAAAGTGGTAAAAAATTCAATTTTAGTTTTCTACTGATAGTTCCGAAACTAGACTTCGTGCATACATGGCGCTACCCGCAATCGAAAGAAGACAAAAAACTAAAGAGATAATGGGTGTCATGATAGACCGAGTCACTTTTGTGACCAAGTTTTAGGCACAGCAACCTTTTTAATAATAATATGTTTGGTTTTTATAAAATGGGCATATTTTCTAATAAAAAAATACATGTTTTACTCAAAACGAGGCCAGTAGAAACATAACTTAAAACAAGTAGAACAACTATGTTTAAGAATTTAAATCGCGATAACCATTGAAAGATAATCATATTTTAAACTTTCCATTATTGAATATATTATTATTTATATTATTGTCGTTTTGCCCTATATTATTCAACAAGTTGCACAATATTTTCAAATTATATATGGCGCAACTTCTCTCACAATAAATAGCAAACATAAACTACAAGCAAAATGAAAAATATATTGAAAAATGTTGACAGCAGATTACACAGTTTATTTGGTTGTGCAAAAAAATCAAAAATACACATTGAAGGTATTATTCTACAATATGAAAAATTTTGCAACTTTATTGCAAATATATAGTTGCTTCAGCGGCCTATTCATTATACAATATCATTGAATATGTTTCGTACATATATTTGCCGCTTTGACGTATACTATGCAATAAATGGCATAATACTTTCAAACAAAATAATGCAGAATTTTTCTGACATTAAAATAGTAGAGATAGCACTCAACAGTTACCAATACATTACACAATCCCTGATTGTGCAATAAAAATCAAGCCTTTTGATTATGGCCAATATATTGACAGGCTTTCAAATATGACGTACACATTAAGCGGCCTTCAGACTATTAGATTTAGTATTAATACTTGTCAAAAACTCAAATCTTAAGTAAAAATCCAACAGTGTGAAAACAAATTGTTATGGTTTGTCAAATAATACGTAAAGAAATTTGACAGTATTATGGTATTCGTCATTATTAGGAAAATTTCTAAACAATCACATTTTCCATTTTATCAGGGTTGTCTTTTGCACAAACAAGCATAGGAATAACAAAAACAGTTGTGTACTTGTTTGTCGGCATAAATAAAGAAAAAGAAGAACGAAAAATTTGCTTTATTGCAAATTATTTATGTTACGTTTTATTTGGAATGTGATAGTGTAGAAACAAAATGTAATAAGAAAATGTTTTTTAAGATTTTTTGACAGTCAGACTGATTTTGATTTAATTTTCGTCTTACAGAATCTAATAAAAATCTCAGAGATTGTATTACAATGTGAAAAGACCTTTAACAATATCATTGTACATAATGAAAAATTTAACAATTATATTGCAAGTGTGCGGGGCATTACTCATTTTACAGTGTATGGAGAAATAATGTTTTAATTCCGTTATTTCATATATAGTTTAACATCTGGCAACGCAAAATAGTTGTCAAGATATTGAAAAAACAATACATAAAATAACCTTTTTGGCAACTTTTTTTGTTGCAACTTTTTCAACTTGGCAGCGAGAAAATGTAAACAAACTTTGAATAAAAACTGGTCATATTAAAACAATAATTTAGAAATGATTTTTAATTAAATTTTAATTAATAAACGCGGAATGTACAACAATAAAAGCTCTAGAATCTAATTAAACGAATTTCACTAAAATATTTCAGCGATATTTTGATAAAAACAGATTGACCAATTATTATAGTTTTTCTCCTATAGCTGAGGAACTAGACTTCGTGCGCACATGGCACTAGCCGCAATCGAAATATGACAAAAAACTAAAGATAACGGGTATTGCCATAGACCGGTTCACTTTTCTGACCAAATTATAGGCACAACGACCTATTTAAAAATTAAAAAGTGGCAAAAAAATATCAATTTTAGTTTTCTACTGATATCTCCGAAACTAAACTTCGTGCACACATAGCACTAGCAGCAATCGAAAGAGGACAAAAAACTAAAGAGATACTGGGTGTCATCATAGACCGGGTCACTTTTGTGACCAAGTTATAGGCACAGCAACCTTTTAAAAAATTTAAAAGTGGTAAAAAATTCAATTTTAGTTTTCTACTGATATTTCCGAAACTAGACTTCGTGCACACATGGCACTAGCCGCAATCGAAAGAGGACAAAAAACTAAAGAGATAATGAGTGTCATTATAGACCGGGTTACTTTTGTGACCAAGTTATAGGCACAGCAACCTTTTTAAAAATTAAAAAGTGGTAAAAAAATTCAACTTTAGTTTTCTACTAATATCTCTGAAACTAGACTTCGTGCACACATGGCGCTACCCGCAATTGAAAGGGGACAAAAAACTTAAAAGATAATGGGTGTCATTTGCGACGGGGTCACTTTTGTGACCACGTTATAGGCACAGCAACCTTTTTGAAAATTAAAAAGTGGTAAAAAATTCAATTTTAGTTTTCTACTGATAGCTCCGAAACTAGACTTCGTGCACACATGGCGCTACCCGCAATCGAAAGAAGACAAAAAACTAAAGAGATAATGGGTGTCATGATAGACCGAGTCACTTTTGTGACCAAGTTTAATGGCCAAGAGATAATGGGTGTTGTCATAGGCCGGGTCACTTCTGTAACCAAGTTATAGGCACAGCAACCTTTTTGAAAATTAAAAAGTGGTAAAAAATTCAATTTTAGTTTTCTACTGATATCTCCGAAACTAGACTTCGTGCACACATGACACTAGCCGCAATCGAAAGAGGACAAAAAACTAAAGAGATAATGAGTGTCATCATAGACCGGGTCACTTTTGTGACCAAGATATAGGCACAGCAACCTTTTTAAAAATTAAAGTGTTAAAAAAATTCAATTTTAGTTTTCTACTGATAGTTCCGAAACTAGACTTCCTGCACACACGGCACTACCCGCAATCCAAAGAGGACAAAAAACTAAAGAGATAATGTGTGTTGCCATAGGCCGGGTCACTTCTGTAACCAAGTTATAGGCACAGCAACCTTTTTAAAAATTAAAAAGTGGTAAAAAATTCAATTTTAGTTTTCTACTGATATCTCTGAAACTAGACTTCGTGCACACATGGCGCTACCCGCAATCACAAGAGGACAAAAAACTTAAAAGATAATGGGTGTCATTTTCCTCGGGGTCACTTTTGTGAGCACGTTATAGGCACAGCAACCTTTTTGAAAATTAAAAAGTGGTAAAAAATTCAATTTTAGTTTTCTACTGATATCTCCGAAACTAGACTTCGTGCACACATCGCACTAGCCGCAATCGAAAGAGGACAAAAAACTAAAGAGATAATGGGTGTCATTATAGACCGGGTCACTTTTGTGACCAAGTTATAGGCACAGCAACCTTTTTAAAAATTAAAAAGTGGTAAAAAAATTCAACTTTAGTTTTCTACTGATATCTCTGAAACTAGACTTCGTGCACACATGGCGCTACCCGCAATTGAAAGAGGACAAAACACTTAAAAGATAATAGGTGTCATTTTCGACGGGGTCACTTTTGTGACCACGTTATAGGCACAGCAACCTTTTGAAAAATTAAAAAGTGGTAAAAAAATTCAATTTTAGTTTTCTACTGATAGTTCCGAAACTAGACTTCCTGCATACATGGCACTACCCGAAATCCAAAGAGGACAAAAAACTAAAGAGATACTGGGTGTCATCATAGACCGGGTCACTTTTGTGACCAAGTTATAGGCACAGCAACCTTTTAAAAAATTTAAAAGTGGTAAAAAATTCAACTTTAGTTTTCTACTGATATCTCTGAAACTAGACTTCGTGCATACATGGCGCTACCCGCAATCACAAGAGGACAAAAAACTTAAAAGATAATGGGTGTCATTTTCGACGGGGTCACTTTTGTGACCACGTTATAGGCACAGCAACCTTTTTAAAAATTAAAAAGTGGTAAAAAAATTCAACTTTAGTTTTCTACTGATATCTCTGAAACTAGACTTCGTGCACACATGGCGCTACCCGCAATCACAAGAGGACAAAAAACTAAAGAGACAATGGATGTCATCATAGACCAGGTCACTTTTGTGACCAAGTTATAGCCACAGCAACCTTTTTGAAAATTAAAAAGTGGTAAAAAATTCAATTTTAGTTTTCTACTGATAGTTCCGAAACTAGACTTCGTGCATACATGGCGCTACCCGCAATCGAAAGAAGACAAAAAACTAAAGAGATAATGGGTGTCATGATAGACCGAGTCACTTTTGTGACCAAGTTTTAGGCACAGCAACCTTTTTAATAATAATATGTTTGGTTTTTATAAAATGGGCATATTTTCTAATAAAAAAATACATGTTTTACTCAAAACGAGGCCAGTAGAAACATAACTTAAAACAAGTAGAACAACTATGTTTAAGAATTTAAATCGCGATAACCATTGAAAGATAATCATATTTTAAACTTTCCATTATTGAATATATTATTATTTATATTATTGTCGTTTTGCCCTATATTATTCAACAAGTTGCACAATATTTTCAAATTATATATGGCGCAACTTCTCTCACAATAAATAGCAAACATAAACTACAAGCAAAATGAAAAATATATTGAAAAATGTTGACAGCAGATTACACAGTTTATTTGGTTGTACAAAAAAATCAAAAATACACATTGAAGGTATTATTCTACAATATGAAAAATTTTGCAACTTTATTGCAAATATATAGTTGCTTCAGCGGCCTATTCATTATACAATATCATTGAATATGTTTCGTACATATATTTGCCGCTTTGACGTATACTATGCAATAAATGGCATAATACTTTCAAACAAAATAATGCAGAATTTTTCTGACATTAAAATAGTAGAGATAGCACTCAACAGTTACCAATACATTACACAATCCCTGATTGTGCAATAAAAATCAAGCCTTTTGATTATGGCCAATATATTGACAGGCTTTCAAATATGACGTACACATTAAGCGGCCTTCAGACTATTAGATTTAGTATTAATACTTGTCAAAAACTCAAATCTTAAGTAAAAATCCAACAGTGTGAAAACAAATTGTTATGGTTTGTCAAATAATACGTAAAGAAATTTGACAGTATTATGGTATTCGTCATTATTAGGAAAATTTCTAAACAATCACATTTTCCATTTTATCAGGGTTGTCTTTTGCACAAACAAGCATAGGAATAACAAAAACAGTTGTGTACTTGTTTGTCGGCATAAATAAAGAAAAAGAAGAACGAAAAATTTGCTTTATTGCAAATTATTTATGTTACGTTTTATTTGGAATGTGATAGTGTAGAAACAAAATGTAATAAGAAAATGTTTTTTAAGATTTTTTGACAGTCAGACTGATTTTGATTTAATTTTCGTCTTACAGAATCTAATAAAAATCTCAGAGATTGTATTACAATGTGAAAAGACCTTTAACAATATCATTGTACATAATGAAAAATTTAACAATTATATTGCAAGTGTGCGGGGCATTACTCTTTTTACAGTGTATGGAGAAATAATGTTTTAATTCCGTTATTTCATATATAGTTTAACATCTGGCAACGCAAAATAGTTGTCAAGATATTGAAAAAACAATTCATAAAATAACCTTTTTGGCAACTTTTTTTGTTGCAACTTTTTCAACTTGGCAGCGAGAAAATGTAAACAAACTTTGAATAAAAACTGGTCATATTAAAACAATAATTTAGAAATGATTTTTAATTAAATTTTAATTAATAAACGCGGAATGTACAACAATAAAAGCTCTAGAATCTAATTAAACGAATTTCACTAAAATATTTCAGCGATATTTTGATAAAAACAGATTGACCAATTATTATAGTTTTTCTCCTATAGCTGAGGAACTAGACTTCGTGCGCACATGGCACTAGCCGCAATCGAAAGATGACAAAAAACTAAAGATAACGGGTATTGCCATAGACCGGTTCACTTTTCTGACCAAATTATAGGCACAACGACCTATTTAAAAATTAAAAAGTGGCAAAAAAATATCAATTTTAGTTTTCTACTGATATCTCCGAAACTAAACTTCGTGCACACATAGCACTAGCAGCAATCGAAAGAGGACAAAAAACTAAAGAGATACTGGGTGTCATCATAGACCGGGTCACTTTTGTGACCAAGTTATAGGCACAGCAACCTTTTAAAAAATTTAAAAGTGGTAAAAAATTCAATTTTAGTTTTCTACTGATATTTCCGAAACTAGACTTCGTGCACACATGGCACTAGCCGCAATCGAAAGAGGACAAAAAACTAAAGAGATAATGAGTGTCATTATAGACCGGGTTACTTTTGTGACCAAGTTATAGGCACAGCAACCTTTTTAAAAATTAAAAAGTGGTAAAAAAATTCAACTTTAGTTTTCTACTAATATCTCTGAAACTAGACTTCGTGCACACATGGCGCTACCCGCAATTGAAAGGGGACAAAAAACTTAAAAGATAATGGGTGTCATTTGCGACGGGGTCACTTTTGTGACCACGTTATAGGCACAGCAACCTTTTTGAAAATTAAAAAGTGGTAAAAAATTCAATTTTAGTTTTCTACTGATAGCTCCGAAACTAGACTTCGTGCACACATGGCGCTACCCGCAATCGAAAGAAGACAAAAAACTAAAGAGATAATGGGTGTCATGATAGACCGAGTCACTTTTGTGACCAAGTTTAATGGCCAAGAGATAATGGGTGTTGTCATAGGCCGGGTCACTTCTGTAACCAAGTTATAGGCACAGCAACCTTTTTGAAAATTAAAAAGTGGTAAAAAATTCAATTTTAGTTTTCTACTGATATCTCCGAAACTAGACTTCGTGCACACATGACACTAGCCGCAATCGAAAGAGGACAAAAAACTAAAGAGATAATGAGTGTCATCATAGACCGGGTCACTTTTGTGACCAAGATATAGGCACAGCAACCTTTTTAAAAATTAAAGTGTTAAAAAAATTCAATTTTAGTTTTCTACTGATAGTTCCGAAACTAGACTTCCTGCACACATGGCACTACCCGCAATCCAAAGAGGACAAAAAACTAAAGAGATAATGTGTGTTGCCATAGGCCGGGTCACTTCTGTAACCAAGTTATAGGCACAGCAACCTTTTTAAAAATTAAAAAGTGGTAAAAAATTCAATTTTAGTTTTCTACTGATATCTCTGAAACTAGACTTCGTGCACACATGGCGCTACCCGCAATCACAAGAGGACAAAAAACTTAAAAGATAATGGGTGTCATTTTCCTCGGGGTCACTTTTGTGAGCACGTTATAGGCACAGCAACCTTTTTGAAAATTAAAAAGTGGTAAAAAATTCAATTTTAGTTTTCTACTGATATCTCCGAAACTAGACTTCGTGCACACATCGCACTAGCCGCAATCGAAAGAGGACAAAAAACTAAAGAGATAATGGGTGTCATTATAGACCGGGTCACTTTTGTGACCAAGTTATAGGCACAGCAACCTTTTTAAAAATTAAAAAGTGGTAAAAAATTCAATTTTAGTTTTCTACTGATATCTCTGAAACTAGACTTCGTGCACACATGGCGCTACCCGCAATCACAAGAGGACAAAAAACTTAAAAGATAATGGGTGTCATTTTCCTCGGGGTCACTTTTGTGAGCACGTTATAGGCACAGCAACCTTTTGAAAAATTAAAAAGTGGTAAAAAAATTCAATTTTAGTTTTCTACTGATAGTTCCGAAACTAGACTTCCTGCATACATGGCACTACCCGAAATCCAAAGAGGACAAAAAACTAAAGAGATACTGGGTGTCATCATAGACCGGGTCACTTTTGTGACCAAGTTATAGGCACAGCAACCTTTTAAAAAATTTAAAAGTGGTAAAAAATTCAACTTTAGTTTTCTACTGATATCTCTGAAACTAGACTTCGTGCATACATGGCGCTACCCGCAATCACAAGAGGACAAAAAACTTAAAAGATAATGGGTGTCATTTTCGACGGGGTCACTTTTGTGACCACGTTATAGGCACAGCAACCTTTTTAAAAATTAAAAAGTGGTAAAAAAATTCAACTTTAGTTTTCTACTGATATCTCTGAAACTAGACTTCGTGCACACATGGCGCTACCCGCAATCACAAGAGGACAAAAAACTAAAGAGATAATGGGTGTCATCATAGACCGGTTCACTTTTGTGACCAAATTATAGGCACAACAACCTTTTTAAAAATTAAAAAGTGGCAAAAAAATCAATTTAGTTTTCTACTGATATCTCCGAAACTGGACTTCGTGCACACATGGCACTAGCCGCAATCGAAAAAGGACAAAAAACTAAAGATATAATGGGTGTCATCATAGACCGGGTCACTTCTGTGACCAAGTTATAGGCACTGCAACCTTTTTAAAAATTACAAAGTGGTAAAAAAATTCAATTTTAGTTTTCTACTGATAGCTCCGAAACTAGACTTCGTGCACACATGGCACTAGCCGCAATCGAAAGAGGACAAAAAACTTAAGAGATAATGGGTGTCATGATAGACCGAGTCACTTTTGTGACCAAGTTTTAGGCACAGCAACCTTTTTAATAATAATATGTTTGGTTTTTAATAAAATGGGCATATTTTCTAATATAAAAATACATGTTTTACTCAAAACGAGGCCAGTAGAAACATAACTTAAAACAAGTAGAACAACTATGTTTAAGAATTTAAATCGCGATAACCATTGAAAGATAATCATATTTTAAACTTTCCATTATTGAATATATTATTATTTATATTATTGTCGTTTTGCCCTATATTATTCAACAAGTTGCACAATATTTTCAAATTATATATGGCGCAACTTCTCTCACAATAAATAGCAAACATAAACTACAAGCAAAATGAAAAATATATTGAAAAATGTTGACAGCAGATTACACAGTTTATTTGGTTGTGCAAAAAAAAATCAAAAATACACATTGAAGGTATTATTCTACAATATGAAAAATTTAGCAACTTTATTGCAAATATATAGTTGCTTTAGCGGCCTATTCATTATACAATATCATTGAATATGTTTCGTACATATATTTGCCACTTTGACGTATACTATGCAATAAATGGCATAATACTTTCAAACAAAATAATGCAGAATTTTTCTGAATTAAAATAGTAGAGATAGCACTCAACAATGTCACCAATACATTACACAATCCCTGATTGTGCAATAAAAATCAAGACTTTTGATTATGGCCAATATATTGATAGGCTTTCAAATATGACGTACACATTAAGCTGCCTTCAGACTATTAGATTTAGTATTAATATTTGTCAAAAACTCAAATCTTAAGTAAAAATCCAACAGTGTGAAAACAAATTGTTATGGTTTGTCAAATAATACGTAAAGAAATTTGACAGTATTATGGTATTCGTCATTATTAGGAAAATTTCTAAACAATCACATTTTCCATTTTATCAGGGTTGTCTTTTGCACAATCAAGCATAGGAATAACAAAAACAGTTGTGTATTTGTTTGTCGGCATAAATAAAGAAAAAGAAGAACGAAAAATTTGCTTTATTGCAAATTATTTATGTTACGTTTTATTTGGAATGTGATAGTGTAGAAACAAAATGTAATGAGAAAATGTTTTTTAAGATTTTTTGACAGTCAGACTGATTTTGATTTAATTTTCGTCTTACAGAATCTAATAAAAATCTCAGAGCTTGTATTACAATGTGAAAAGACCTTTAACAATATCATTGTACATAATGAAAAATTTAACAATTATATTGCAAGTGTGCGGGGCATTAATCTTTTTACTGTGTATGGAGAAATAATGTTTCGATGCCGTTATTTCATATATAGTTTAACATCTGGCAACGCAAAATAGTTGTCAAAATATTGAAAAAACAATTCATAAAATAGCCTTTTTGGCAACTTTTTTTGGCAACTTTTTCAACGTGACAGCGAGAAAATGTAAACAAACTTTGAATAAAAACTGGTCATATTAAAACAATAATTTAGAAGTGATTTTTAATTAAGTTTTAATTAATAAATGCGGAATGTACAACAATAAAAGCTCTAGAATCTAATTAAACGAATTTGACTAAAATATTTCAGCGATATTTTGATAAAAACAGATTGACCAATAATTATAGTTTTTCCCCTATAGTTTTCTACTGATATCTCCGAAACTAAACTTCGTGCACACATGGCACTAGCAGCAGTAGAAAGAGGACAAAAAACTAAAGAGATAATGGGTGTTACCATAGGCCGGGTCACTTCTGTAACCAAGTTATAGGCACAGCAACCTTTTTGAAAATTAAAAAGTGGTAAAAAATTCAATTTTAGTTTTCTACTGATATCTCCGAAACTAGACTTCGTGCACACATGGCACTAGCCGCAATCGAAAGAGGACAAAAGACTAAAGAGATAATTGGTATCATTATAGACCGGGTCACTTTTGTGACCAAGTTATAGGCACAGCAACCTTTTAAAAAATTTAAAAGTGGTAAAAAATTCAATTTTAGTTTTCTACTGATATCTCTGAAACTAGACTTCGTGCACACATGGCGCTACGCGCAATTGAAAGAGGACAAAAAACTAAAGAGATAGTAGGTATCATTATAGACGGGGTCACTTTTGTGACCACGTTATAGGCACAGCAACCTTTTTAAAAATTAAAAAGTGGTAAAAAAATTCAATTTTAGTTTTCTACTGATAGTTCCGAAACTAGACTTACTGCACACATGGCACTACCCGCAATCCAAAAAGGACAAGAAACTAAAGATATAATGGGTATCATCATAGACCGGGTCACTTTTGTGACCAAGTTATAGGCACAGCAACCTTTTAAAAAATTTAAAAGTGGTAAAAAATTCAATTTTAGTTTTCTACTGATATTTCCGAAACTAGACTTCGTGCACACATGGCACTAGCCGCAATCGAAAGAGGACAAAAAACTAAAGAGATAATGAGCGTCATTATAGACCGGGTTACTTTTTCTGAGCAAGTTATAGGCACAGCAACCTTTTTAAAAATTAAAAAGTGGTAAAAAAATTCAACTTTAGTTTTCTACTGATATCTCTGAAACTAGACTTCGTGCACACATGGCGCTACCCGCAATCACAAGAGGACAAAAAACTAAAGAGATAATGGGTGTCATTATAGACCGGTTCACTTTTGTGACCAAATTATAGGCACAACAACCTTTTTAAAAATTAAAAAGTGGCAAAAAAATCAATTTTAGTTTTCTACTGATATCTCCGAAACTGGACTTCGTGCACACATGGCACTAGCCGCAATCGAAAGAGGACAAAAAACTTAAGAGATAATGGGTGTCATGATAGACCGAGTCACTTTTGTGACCAAGTTTTAGGCACAGCAACCTTTTTAATAATAATATGTTTGGTTTTTAATAAAATGGGTAATTTTCTAATAAAAAAATACATGTTTTACTCAAAACGAGGCCAGTAGAAACATAACTTAAAACAAGTAGAACAACTATGTTTAAGAATTTAAATCGCGATAACCATTGAAAGATAATCATATTTTAAACTTTCCATTATTGAATATATTATTATTTATATCATTGTCGTTTTGCCCTATATTATTCAACAAGTTGCACAATATTTTCAAATTATATATGGCGCTACTTCTCTCACAATAAATAGCAAACATAAACTACAAGCAAAATGAAAAATATATTGAAAAATGTTGACAGCAGATTACACAGTTTATTTGGTTGTGCAAAAAAAATCAAAAATACACATTGAAGGTATTATTCTACAATATGAAAAATTTTGCAACTTTATTGCAAATATATAGTTGCTTCATTGAATATGTTTCGTACATATATTTGCCGCTTTGACGTATACTATGCAATAAATGGCATAATACTTTCAAACAAAATAATGCAGAATTTTTCTGACATTAAAATAGTAGAGATAGCACTCAACAGTCACCAATACATTACACAATCCCTGATTGTGCAATAAAAATCAAGCCTTTTGATTATGGCCAAAATATTGACAGGCTTTCAAATATGACGTACACATTAAGCGGCCTTCAGACTATTAGATTTAGTATTAATACTTGTAAAAACTCAAATCTTAAGTAAAAATCCAACAGTGTGAAAACAAATTGTTATGGTTTGTCAAATAATACGTAAAGAAAATTTGACAGTATTATGGTATTCGTCATTATTAGGTAAATTTCTAAACAATCACATTTTCCATTTTATCAGGGTTGTCTTTTGCACAAACAAGCATAGGAATAACAAAAACAGTTGTGTACTTGTTTGTCGGCATAAATAAAGAAAAAGAAGAACGAAAAATTTGCTTTATTGCAAATTATTTATGTTACGTTTTATTTGGAATGTGATAGTGTAGAAACAAAATGTAATAAGAAAATGTTTTTTAAGATTTTTTGACAGTCAGACTGATTTTGATTTAATTTTCGTCTTACAGAATCTAATAAAAATCTCAGAGATTGTATTACAATGTGAAAAGACCTTTAACAATATCATTGTACATAATGAAAAATTTAACAATTATATTGCAAGTGTGCGGGGCATTAATCTTTTTACAGTGTATGGAGAAATAATGTTTTAATTCCGTTATTTCATATATAGTTTAACATCTGGCAACGCAAAATAGTTGTCAAGATATTGAAAAAACAATTCATAAAATAACCTTTTTGGCAACTTTTTTTGTTGCAACTTTTTCAACGTGGCAGCGAGAAAATGTAAACAAACTTTGAATAAAAACTGGTCATATTAAAACAATAATTTAGAAATGATTTTTAATTAAATTTTAATTAATAAACGCGGAATGTACAACAATAAAAGCTCTACAATCTAATTAAACGAATTTCACTAAAATATTTCAGCGATATTTTGATAAAAACAGATTGACCAATAATTATAGTTTTTCTCCTATAGCTGAGGAACTAGACTTCGTGCGCACATGGCACTAGCCGCAATCGAAAGATGACAAAAAACTAAAGATAACGGGTATTGCCATAGACCGGTTCACTTTTCTGACCAAATTATAGGCACAACGACCTATTTAAAAATTAAAAAGTGGCAAAAAAATATCAATTTTAGTTTTCTACTGATATCTCCGAAACTAAACTTCGTGCACACATAGCACTAGCAGCAATCGAAAGAGGACAAAAAAACTAAAGAGATAATGGGTGTCATTATAGACCGGGTCACTTTTGTGACCAAGTTATAGGCACAGCAACCTTTTTAAAAATTAAAAAGTGGTAAAAAAATTCAACTTTAGTTTTCTACTGATATCTCTGAAACTAGACTTCGTGCACACATGGCGCTATCCGCAATTGAAAGGGGACAAAAAACTTAAAAGATAATGGGTGTCATTTTCGACGGGGTCACTTCTGTGACCACGTTATAGGCACAGCAACCTTTTGAAAAATTAAAAAGTGGTAAAAAAATTCAATTTTAGTTTTCTACTGATAGCTCCGAAACTAGACTTCGTGCACACATGGCGCTACCCGCAATCGAAAGAAGACAAAAAACTAAAGAGATAATGGGTGTCATGATAGACCGAGTCACTTTTGTGACCAAGTTATAGGCACAGCAACCTTTTTAAAAATTAAAAAGTGGTAAAAAATTCAATTTTAGTTTTCTACTGATATTTCCGAAACTAGACTTCGTGCACACATGGCACTAGCCGCAATCGAAAGAGGACAAGAAACTAAAGAGATAATGAGTGTCATTATAGACCGGGTTACTTTTGTGACCAAGTTATAGGCACAGCAACCTTTTTAAAAATTAAAAAGTGGTAAAAAATTCAACTTTAGTTTTCTACTAATATCTCTGAAACTAGACTTCGTGCACACATGGCGCTATCCGCAATTGAAAGGGGACAAAAAACTTAAAAGATAATGGGTGTCATTTTCGACGGGGTCACTTTTGTGACCACGTTATAGGCACAGCAACCTTTTTGAAAATTAAAAAGTGGTAAAAAATTCAATTTTAGTTTTCTACTGATAGCTCCGAAACTAGACTTCGTGCACACATGGCGCTACCCGCAATCGAAAGAAGACAAAAAACTAAAGAGATAATGGGTGTCATGATAGACCGAGTCACTTTTGTGACCAAGTTTAATGGCCAAGAGATAATGGGTGTTGTCATAGGCCGGGTCACTTCTGTAACCAAGTTATAGGCACAGCAACCTTTTTGAAAATTAAAAAGTGGTAAAAAATTCAATTTTAGTTTTCTACTGATATCTCCGAAACTAGACTTCGTGCACACATGACACTAGCCGCAATCGAAAGAGGACAAAAAACTAAAGAGATAATGAGTGTCATCATAGACCGGGTCACTTTTGTGACCAAGATATAGGCACAGCAACCTTTTTAAAAATTAAAAAGTGTTAAAAAAATTCAATTTTAGTTTTCTACTGATAGCTCCGAAAATAGACTTCGTGCACATATGGCGCTACCCGCAATCGAAAGAGGACAAGAAACTAAAGAGATAATGGGTGTCATCATAGACCGGGTCACTTTTGTGACTAAGTCATAGGCACAGCAACCTTTTTAAAAATTAAAAAGTGGTAAAAAATTCAATTTTAGTTTTCTACTGATAGCTCCGAAACTAGAAATCGTGCACACATGGCGCTACCCGCAATCGAAAGAGGACAAAAAACTAAAGAGATAATGAGCGTCATTATAGACCGGGTTACTTTTTCTGAGCAAGTTATAGGCACAGCAACCTTTTTAAAAATTAAAAAGTGGTAAAAAAATTCAACTTTAGTTTTCTACTGATATCTCTGAAACTAGACTTCGTGCACACATGGCGCTACCCGCAATCACAAGAGGACAAAAAACTAAAGAGATAATGGGTGTCATTATAGACCGGTTCACTTTTGTGACCAAATTATAGGCACAACAACCTTTTTAAAAATTAAAAAGTGGCAAAAAAATCAATTTTAGTTTTCTACTGATATCTCCGAAACTGGACTTCGTGCACACATGGCACTAGCCGCAATCGAAAGAGGACAAAAAACTTAAGAGATAATGGGTGTCATGATAGACCGAGTCACTTTTGTGACCAAGTTTTAGGCACAGCAACCTTTTTAATAATAATATGTTTGGTTTTTAATAAAATGGGTAATTTTCTAATAAAAAAATACATGTTTTACTCAAAACGAGGCCAGTAGAAACATAACTTAAAACAAGTAGAACAACTATGTTTAAGAATTTAAATCGCGATAACCATTGAAAGATAATCATATTTTAAACTTTCCATTATTGAATATATTATTATTTATATCATTGTCGTTTTGCCCTATATTATTCAACAAGTTGCACAATATTTTCAAATTATATATGGCGCTACTTCTCTCACAATAAATAGCAAACATAAACTACAAGCAAAATGAAAAATATATTGAAAAATGTTGACAGCAGATTACACAGTTTATTTGGTTGTGCAAAAAAAATCAAAAATACACATTGAAGGTATTATTCTACAATATGAAAAATTTTGCAACTTTATTGCAAATATATAGTTGCTTCATTGAATATGTTTCGTACATATATTTGCCGCTTTGACGTATACTATGCAATAAATGGCATAATACTTTCAAACAAAATAATGCAGAATTTTTCTGACATTAAAATAGTAGAGATAGCACTCAACAGTCACCAATACATTACACAATCCCTGATTGTGCAATAAAAATCAAGCCTTTTGATTATGGCCAAAATATTGACAGGCTTTCAAATATGACGTACACATTAAGCGGCCTTCAGACTATTAGATTTAGTATTAATACTTGTCAAAAACTCAAATCTTAAGTAAAAATCCAACAGTGTGAAAACAAATTGTTATGGTTTGTCAAATAATACGTAAAGAAATTTGACAGTATTATGGTATTCGTCATTATTAGGTAAATTTCTAAACAATCACATTTTCCATTTTATCAGGGTTGTCTTTTGCACAAACAAGCATAGGAATAACAAAAACAGTTGTGTACTTGTTTGTCGGCATAAATAAAGAAAAAGAAGAACGAAAAATTTGCTTTATTGCAAATTATTTATGTTACGTTTTATTTGGAATGTGATAGTGTAGAAACAAAATGTAATAAGAAAATGTTTTTTAAGATTTTTTGACAGTCAGACTGATTTTGATTTAATTTTCGTCTTACAGAATCTAATAAAAATCTCAGAGATTGTATTACAATGTGAAAAGACCTTTAACAATATCATTGTACATAATGAAAAATTTAACAATTATATTGCAAGTGTGCGGGGCATTAATCTTTTTACAGTGTATGGAGAAATAATGTTTTAATTCCGTTATTTCATATATAGTTTAACATCTGGCAACGCAAAATAGTTGTCAAGATATTGAAAAAACAATTCATAAAATAACCTTTTTGGCAACTTTTTTTGTTGCAACTTTTTCAACGTGGCAGCGAGAAAATGTAAACAAACTTTGAATAAAAACTGGTCATATTAAAACAATAATTTAGAAATGATTTTTAATTAAATTTTAATTAATAAACGCGGAATGTACAACAATAAAAGCTCTACAATCTAATTAAACGAATTTCACTAAAATATTTCAGCGATATTTTGATAAAAACAGATTGACCAATAATTATAGTTTTTCTCCTATAGCTGAGGAACTAGACTTCGTGCGCACATGGCACTAGCCGCAATCGAAAGATGACAAAAAACTAAAGATAACGGGTATTGCCATAGACCGGTTCACTTTTCTGACCAAATTATAGGCACAACGACCTATTTAAAAATTAAAAAGTGGCAAAAAAATATCAATTTTAGTTTTCTACTGATATCTCCGAAACTAAACTTCGTGCACACATAGCACTAGCAGCAATCGAAAGAGGACAAAAAAACTAAAGAGATAATGGGTGTCATTATAGACCGGGTCACTTTTGTGACCAAGTTATAGGCACAGCAACCTTTTTAAAAATTAAAAAGTGGTAAAAAAATTCAACTTTAGTTTTCTACTGATATCTCTGAAACTAGACTTCGTGCACACATGGCGCTATCCGCAATTGAAAGGGGACAAAAAACTTAAAAGATAATGGGTGTCATTTTCGACGGGGTCACTTCTGTGACCACGTTATAGGCACAGCAACCTTTTGAAAAATTAAAAAGTGGTAAAAAAATTCAATTTTAGTTTTCTACTGATAGCTCCGAAACTAGACTTCGTGCACACATGGCGCTACCCGCAATCGAAAGAAGACAAAAAACTAAAGAGATAATGGGTGTCATGATAGACCGAGTCACTTTTGTGACCAAGTTATAGGCACAGCAACCTTTTTAAAAATTAAAAAGTGGTAAAAAATTCAATTTTAGTTTTCTACTGATATTTCCGAAACTAGACTTCGTGCACACATGGCACTAGCCGCAATCGAAAGAGGACAAGAAACTAAAGAGATAATGAGTGTCATTATAGACCGGGTTACTTTTGTGACCAAGTTATAGGCACAGCAACCTTTTTAAAAATTAAAAAGTGGTAAAAAATTCAACTTTAGTTTTCTACTAATATCTCTGAAACTAGACTTCGTGCACACATGGCGCTATCCGCAATTGAAAGGGGACAAAAAACTTAAAAGATAATGGGTGTCATTTTCGACGGGGTCACTTTTGTGACCACGTTATAGGCACAGCAACCTTTTTGAAAATTAAAAAGTGGTAAAAAATTCAATTTTAGTTTTCTACTGATAGCTCCGAAACTAGACTTCGTGCACACATGGCGCTACCCGCAATCGAAAGAAGACAAAAAACTAAAGAGATAATGGGTGTCATGATAGACCGAGTCACTTTTGTGACCAAGTTTAATGGCCAAGAGATAATGGGTGTTGTCATAGGCCGGGTCACTTCTGTAACCAAGTTATAGGCACAGCAACCTTTTTGAAAATTAAAAAGTGGTAAAAAATTCAATTTTAGTTTTCTACTGATATCTCCGAAACTAGACTTCGTGCACACATGACACTAGCCGCAATCGAAAGAGGACAAAAAACTAAAGAGATAATGAGTGTCATCATAGACCGGGTCACTTTTGTGACCAAGATATAGGCACAGCAACCTTTTTAAAAATTAAAAAGTGTTAAAAAAATTCAATTTTAGTTTTCTACTGATAGCTCCGAAAATAGACTTCGTGCACATATGGCGCTACCCGCAATCGAAAGAGGACAAGAAACTAAAGAGATAATGGGTGTCATCATAGACCGGGTCACTTTTGTGACTAAGTCATAGGCACAGCAACCTTTTTAAAAATTAAAAAGTGGTAAAAAATTCAATTTTAGTTTTCTACTGATAGCTCCGAAACTAGAAATCGTGCACACATGGCGCTACCCGCAATCGAAAGAGGACAAAAAACTAAAGAGATAATGAGCGTCATTATAGACCGGGTTACTTTTTCTGAGCAAGTTATAGGCACAGCAACCTTTTTAAAAATTAAAAAGTGGTAAAAAAATTCAACTTTAGTTTTCTACTGATATCTCTGAAACTAGACTTCGTGCACACATGGCGCTACCCGCAATCACAAGAGGACAAAAAACTAAAGAGATAATGGGTGTCATTATAGACCGGTTCACTTTTGTGACCAAATTATAGGCACAACAACCTTTTTAAAAATTAAAAAGTGGCAAAAAAATCAATTTTAGTTTTCTACTGATATCTCCGAAACTGGACTTCGTGCACACATGGCACTAGCCGCAATCGAAAGAGGACAAAAAACTTAAGAGATAATGGGTGTCATGATAGACCGAGTCACTTTTGTGACCAAGTTTTAGGCACAGCAACCTTTTTAATAATAATATGTTTGGTTTTTAATAAAATGGGTAATTTTCTAATAAAAAAATACATGTTTTACTCAAAACGAGGCCAGTAGAAACATAACTTAAAACAAGTAGAACAACTATGTTTAAGAATTTAAATCGCGATAACCATTGAAAGATAATCATATTTTAAACTTTCCATTATTGAATATATTATTATTTATATCATTGTCGTTTTGCCCTATATTATTCAACAAGTTGCACAATATTTTCAAATTATATATGGCGCTACTTCTCTCACAATAAATAGCAAACATAAACTACAAGCAAAATGAAAAATATATTGAAAAATGTTGACAGCAGATTACACAGTTTATTTGGTTGTGCAAAAAAAATCAAAAATACACATTGAAGGTATTATTCTACAATATGAAAAATTTTGCAACTTTATTGCAAATATATAGTTGCTTCATTGAATATGTTTCGTACATATATTTGCCGCTTTGACGTATACTATGCAATAAATGGCATAATACTTTCAAACAAAATAATGCAGAATTTTTCTGACATTAAAATAGTAGAGATAGCACTCAACAGTCACCAATACATTACACAATCCCTGATTGTGCAATAAAAATCAAGCCTTTTGATTATGGCCAAAATATTGACAGGCTTTCAAATATGACGTACACATTAAGCGGCCTTCAGACTATTAGATTTAGTATTAATACTTGTCAAAAACTCAAATCTTAAGTAAAAATCCAACAGTGTGAAAACAAATTGTTATGGTTTGTCAAATAATACGTAAAGAAATTTGACAGTATTATGGTATTCGTCATTATTAGGAAAATTTCTAAACAATCACATTTTCCATTTTATCAGGGTTGTCTTTTGCACAAACAAGCATAGGAATAACAAAAACAGTTGTGTACTTGTTTGTCGGCATAAATAAAGAAAAAGAAGAACGAAAAATTTGCTTTATTGCAAATTATTTATGTTACGTTTTATTTGGAATGTGATAGTGTAGAAACAAAATGTAATAAGAAAATGTTTTTTAAGATTTTTTGACAGTCAGACTGATTTTGATTTAATTTTCGTCTTACAGAATCTAATAAAAATCTCAGAGATTGTATTACAATGTGAAAAGACCTTTAACAATATCATTGTACATAATGAAAAATTTAACAATTATATTGCAAGTGTGCGGGGCATTAATCTTTTTACAGTGTATGGAGAAATAATGTTTTAATTCCGTTATTTCATATATAGTTTAACATCTGGCAACGCAAAATAGTTGTCAAGATATTGAAAAAACAATTCATAAAATAACCTTTTTGGCAACTTTTTTTGTTGCAACTTTTTCAACGTGGCAGCGAGAAAATGTAAACAAACTTTGAATAAAAACTGGTCATATTAAAACAATAATTTAGAAATGATTTTTAATTAAATTTTAATTAATAAACGCGGAATGTACAACAATAAAAGCTCTACAATCTAATTAAACGAATTTCACTAAAATATTTCAGCGATATTTTGATAAAAACAGATTGACCAATAATTATAGTTTTTCTCCTATAGCTGAGGAACTAGACTTCGTGCGCACATGGCACTAGCCGCAATCGAAAGATGACAAAAAACTAAAGATAACGGGTATTGCCATAGACCGGTTCACTTTTCTGACCAAATTATAGGCACAACGACCTATTTAAAAATTAAAAAGTGGCAAAAAAATATCAATTTTAGTTTTCTACTGATATCTCCGAAACTAAACTTCGTGCACACATAGCACTAGCAGCAATCGAAAGAGGACAAAAAAACTAAAGAGATAATGGGTGTCATTATAGACCGGGTCACTTTTGTGACCAAGTTATAGGCACAGCAACCTTTTTAAAAATTAAAAAGTGGTAAAAAAATTCAACTTTAGTTTTCTACTGATATCTCTGAAACTAGACTTCGTGCACACATGGCGCTATCCGCAATTGAAAGGGGACAAAAAACTTAAAAGATAATGGGTGTCATTTTCGACGGGGTCACTTCTGTGACCACGTTATAGGCACAGCAACCTTTTGAAAAATTAAAAAGTGGTAAAAAAATTCAATTTTAGTTTTCTACTGATAGCTCCGAAACTAGACTTCGTGCACACATGGCGCTACCCGCAATCGAAAGAAGACAAAAAACTAAAGAGATAATGGGTGTCATGATAGACCGAGTCACTTTTGTGACCAAGTTATAGGCACAGCAACCTTTTTAAAAATTAAAAAGTGGTAAAAAATTCAATTTTAGTTTTCTACTGATATTTCCGAAACTAGACTTCGTGCACACATGGCACTAGCCGCAATCGAAAGAGGACAAGAAACTAAAGAGATAATGAGTGTCATTATAGACCGGGTTACTTTTGTGACCAAGTTATAGGCACAGCAACCTTTTTAAAAATTAAAAAGTGGTAAAAAATTCAACTTTAGTTTTCTACTAATATCTCTGAAACTAGACTTCGTGCACACATGGCGCTATCCGCAATTGAAAGGGGACAAAAAACTTAAAAGATAATGGGTGTCATTTTCGACGGGGTCACTTTTGTGACCACGTTATAGGCACAGCAACCTTTTTGAAAATTAAAAAGTGGTAAAAAATTCAATTTTAGTTTTCTACTGATAGCTCCGAAACTAGACTTCGTGCACACATGGCGCTACCCGCAATCGAAAGAAGACAAAAAACTAAAGAGATAATGGGTGTCATGATAGACCGAGTCACTTTTGTGACCAAGTTTAATGGCCAAGAGATAATGGGTGTTGTCATAGGCCGGGTCACTTCTGTAACCAAGTTATAGGCACAGCAACCTTTTTGAAAATTAAAAAGTGGTAAAAAATTCAATTTTAGTTTTCTACTGATATCTCCGAAACTAGACTTCGTGCACACATGACACTAGCCGCAATCGAAAGAGGACAAAAAACTAAAGAGATAATGAGTGTCATCATAGACCGGGTCACTTTTGTGACCAAGATATAGGCACAGCAACCTTTTTAAAAATTAAAAAGTGTTAAAAAAATTCAATTTTAGTTTTCTACTGATAGCTCCGAAAATAGACTTCGTGCACATATGGCGCTACCCGCAATCGAAAGAGGACAAGAAACTAAAGAGATAATGGGTGTCATCATAGACCGGGTCACTTTTGTGACTAAGTTATAGGCACAGCAACCTTTTTAAAAATTAAAAAGTGGTAAAAAATTCAATTTTAGTTTTCTACTGATAGCTCCGAAACTAGAAATCGTGCACACATGGCGCTACCCGCAATCGAAAGAGGACAAAAAACTAAAGAGATAATGGGTGTCACTATAGACCGGGTCACTTTTGTGACCAAGTTATAGGCACAGCAACCTTTTTAAAAATTAAAAAGTGGTAAAAAAATTCAACTTTAGTTTTCTACTGATATCTCTGAAACTAGACTTCGTGCACACATGGCGCTACCCGCAATTGAAAGAGGACAAAAAACTTAAAAGATAATAGGTGTCATTTTCGACGGGGTCACTTTTGTGACCACGTTATAGGCACAGCAACCTTTTGAAAAATTTTAAAAGTGGTAAAAAAATTCAATTTTAGTTTTCTACTGATAGTTCCGAAACTAGACTTCCTGCATACATGGCACTACCCGCAATCCAAAGAGGACAAAAAACTAAAGAGATACTGGGTGTCATCATAGACCGGGTCACTTTTGTGACCAAGTTATAGGCACAACAACCTTTTAAAAAATTTAAAAGTGGTAAAAAATTCAATTTTAGTTTTCTACTGATATTTCCGAAACTAGACTTCGTGCACACATGGCACTAGCCGCAATCGAAAGAGGACAAAAAACTAAAGAGATAATGAGTGTCATTATAGACCGGGTTACTTTTGTGACCAAGTTATAGGCACAGCAACCTTTTTAAAAATTAAAAAGTGGTAAAAAAATTCAACTTTAGTTTTCTACTAATATCTCTGAAACTAGACTTCGTGCACACATGGCGCTACCCGCAATTGAAAGGGGACAAAAAACTTAAAAGATAATGGGTGTCATCATAGACCGGGTCACTTTTGTGACCACGTTATAGGCACAGCAACCTTTTTGAAAATTAAAAAGTGGTAAAAAATTCAATTTTAGTTTTCTACTGATAGCTCCGAAACTAGACTTCGTGCACACATGGCGCTACCCGCAATCGAAAGAAGACAAAAAACTAAAGAGATAATGGGTGTCATGATAGACCGAGTCACTTTTGTGACCAAGTTTAATGGCCAAGAGATAATGGGTGTTGTCATAGGCCGGGTCACTTCTGTAACCAAGTTATAGGCACAGCAACCTTTTTGAAAATTAAAAAGTGGTAAAAAATTCAATTTTAGTTTTCTACTGATATCTCCGAAACTAGACTTCGTGCACACATGACACTAGCCGCAATCGAAAGAGGACAAGAAACTAAAGAGATAATGAGTGTCATCATAGACCGGGTCACTTTTGTGACCAAGATATAGGCACAGCAACCTTTTTAAAAATTAAAAAGTGTTAAAAAAATTCAATTTTAGTTTTCTACTGATAGCTCCGAAAATAGACTTCGTGCACATATGGCGCTACCCGCAATCGAAAGAGGACAAGAAACTAAAGAGATAATGGGTGTCATCATAGACCGGGTCACTTTTGTGACCAAGATATAGGCACAGCAACCTTTTTAAAAATTAAAAAGTGTTAAAAAAATTCAATTTTAGTTTTCTACTGATAGCTCCGACTAAGTTATAGGCACAGCAACCTTTTTAAAAATTAAAAAGTGGTAAAAAATTCAATTTTAGTTTTCTACTGATAGCTCCGAAACTAGAAATCGTGCATACATGGCGCTACCCGCAATCGAAAGAGGACAAAAAACTAAAGAGACAATGGATGTCATCATAGACCAGGTCACTTTTGTGACCAAGTTATAGCCACAGCAACCTTTTTGAAAATTAAAAAGTGGTAAAAAATTCAATTTTAGTTTTCTACTGATAGTTCCGAAACTAGACTTCGTGCATACATGGCGCTACCCGCAATCGAAAGAAGACAAAAAACTAAAGAGATAATGGGTGTCATGATAGACCGAGTCACTTTTGTGACCAAGTTTTAGGCACAGCAACCTTTTTAATAATAATATGTTTGGTTTTTAATAAAATGGGCATATTTTCTAATATAAAAATACATGTTTTACTCAAAACGAGGCCAGTAGAAACATAACTTAAAACAAGTAGAACAACTATGTTTAAGAATTTAAATCACGATAACCATTGAAAGATAATCATATTTTAAACTTTCCATTATTGAATTTATTATTATTTATATTATTGTCGTTTTGCCCTATATTATTCAACAAATGTTGACAGCAGATTACACAGTTTATTTGGTTGTGCAAAAAAAAAATCAAAAATACACATTGAAGGTATTATTCTACAATATGAAAAATTTAGCAACTTTATTGCAAATATATAGTTGCTTCAGCGGCCTATTCATTATACAATATCATTGAATATGTTTCGTACATATATTTGCCGCTTTGACGTATACTATGCAATAAATGGCATAATACTTTCAAACAAAATAATGCAGAATTTTTCTGACATTAAAATAGTAGAGATAGCACTCAACAATGTCACCAATACATTACACAATCCCTGATTGTGCAATAAAAATCAAGCCTTTTGATTATGGCCAATATATTGATAGGCTTTCAAATATGACGTACACATTAAGCGGCCTTCAGACTATTAGATTTAGTATTAATACTTGTCAAAAACTCAAATCTTAAGTAAAAATCCAACAGTGTGACAACAAATTGTTATGGTTTGTCAAATAATACGTAAAGAAATTTGACAGTATTATGGTATTCGTCATTATTAGGAAAATTTCTAAACAATCACATTTTCCATTTTATCAGGGTTGTCTTTTGCACAATCAAGCATAGGAATAACAAAAACAGTTGTGTATTTGTTTGTCGGCATAAATAAAGAAAAAGAAGAACGAAAAGTTTGCTTTATTGCAAATTATTTATGTTACGTTTTATTTGGAATGTGATAGTGTAGAAACAAAATGTAATAAGAAAATGTTTTTTAAGATTTTTTGACAGTCAGACTGATTTTGATTTAATTTTCGTCTTACAGAATCTAATAAAAATCTCAGAGCTTGTATTACAATGTGAAAAGACCTTTAACAATATCATTGTACATAATGAAAAATTTAACAATTATATTGCAAGTGTGCGGGGCATTAATCTTTTTACTGTGTATGGAGAAATAATGTTTCAATTCCGTTATTTCATATATAATTTAACATCTGGCAACGCAAAATAGTTGTCAAAATATTGAAAAAACAATTCATAAAATAACCTTTTTGGCAACTTTTTATGGCAACTTTTTCAACGTGGCAGCGAGAAAATGTAAACAAACTTTGAATAAAAACTGGTCATATTAAAACAATAATTTAGAAGTGATTTTTAATTAAATTTTAATTAATAAATGCGGAATGTGCAACAATAAAAGCTCTAGAATCTAATTAAACGAATTTCACTAAAATATTTCAGCGATATTTTGATAAAAACAGATTGACCAATAATTATAGTTTTTCCCCTATAGCTGAGGAACTAGACTTCGTGCGCACATGGCACTAGCCGCAATAGAAAGAGGACAAAAAACTAAAAATAACGGGTATTGCCATAGACCGGGTCACTTTTGTGACCAAGATATAGGCACAGCAACCTTTTTAAAAATTAAAAAGTGTTAAAAAAATTCAATTTTAGTTTTCTACTGATAGCTCCGAAAATAGACTTCGTGCACATATGGCGCTACCCGCAATCGAAAGAGGACAAGAAACTAAAGAGATAATGGGTGTCATCATAGACCGGGTCACTTTTGTGACCAAGATATAGGCACAGCAACCTTTTTAAAAATTAAAAAGTGTTAAAAAAATTCAATTTTAGTTTTCTACTGATAGCTCCGACTAAGTTATAGGCACAGCAACCTTTTTAAAAATTAAAAAGTGGTAAAAAATTCAATTTTAGTTTTCTACTGATAGCTCCGAAACTAGAAATCGTGCATACATGGCGCTACCCGCAATCGAAAGAGGACAAAAAACTAAAGAGACAATGGATGTCATCATAGACCAGGTCACTTTTGTGACCAAGTTATAGCCACAGCAACCTTTTTGAAAATTAAAAAGTGGTAAAAAATTCAATTTTAGTTTTCTACTGATAGTTCCGAAACTAGACTTCGTGCATACATGGCGCTACCCGCAATCGAAAGAAGACAAAAAACTAAAGAGATAATGGGTGTCATGATAGACCGAGTCACTTTTGTGACCAAGTTTTAGGCACAGCAACCTTTTTAATAATAATATGTTTGGTTTTTAATAAAATGGGCATATTTTCTAATATAAAAATACATGTTTTACTCAAAACGAGGCCAGTAGAAACATAACTTAAAACAAGTAGAACAACTATGTTTAAGAATTTAAATCACGATAACCATTGAAAGATAATCATATTTTAAACTTTCCATTATTGAATTTATTATTATTTATATTATTGTCGTTTTGCCCTATATTATTCAACAAATGTTGACAGCAGATTACACAGTTTATTTGGTTGTGCAAAAAAAAAATCAAAAATACACATTGAAGGTATTATTCTACAATATGAAAAATTTAGCAACTTTATTGCAAATATATAGTTGCTTCAGCGGCCTATTCATTATACAATATCATTGAATATGTTTCGTACATATATTTGCCGCTTTGACGTATACTATGCAATAAATGGCATAATACTTTCAAACAAAATAATGCAGAATTTTTCTGACATTAAAATAGTAGAGATAGCACTCAACAATGTCACCAATACATTACACAATCCCTGATTGTGCAATAAAAATCAAGCCTTTTGATTATGGCCAATATATTGATAGGCTTTCAAATATGACGTACACATTAAGCGGCCTTCAGACTATTAGATTTAGTATTAATACTTGTCAAAAACTCAAATCTTAAGTAAAAATCCAACAGTGTGACAACAAATTGTTATGGTTTGTCAAATAATACGTAAAGAAATTTGACAGTATTATGGTATTCGTCATTATTAGGAAAATTTCTAAACAATCACATTTTCCATTTTATCAGGGTTGTCTTTTGCACAATCAAGCATAGGAATAACAAAAACAGTTGTGTATTTGTTTGTCGGCATAAATAAAGAAAAAGAAGAACGAAAAGTTTGCTTTATTGCAAATTATTTATGTTACGTTTTATTTGGAATGTGATAGTGTAGAAACAAAATGTAATAAGAAAATGTTTTTTAAGATTTTTTGACAGTCAGACTGATTTTGATTTAATTTTCGTCTTACAGAATCTAATAAAAATCTCAGAGCTTGTATTACAATGTGAAAAGACCTTTAACAATATCATTGTACATAATGAAAAATTTAACAATTATATTGCAAGTGTGCGGGGCATTAATCTTTTTACTGTGTATGGAGAAATAATGTTTCAATTCCGTTATTTCATATATAATTTAACATCTGGCAACGCAAAATAGTTGTCAAAATATTGAAAAAACAATTCATAAAATAACCTTTTTGGCAACTTTTTATGGCAACTTTTTCAACGTGGCAGCGAGAAAATGTAAACAAACTTTGAATAAAAACTGGTCATATTAAAACAATAATTTAGAAGTGATTTTTAATTAAATTTTAATTAATAAATGCGGAATGTGCAACAATAAAAGCTCTAGAATCTAATTAAACGAATTTCACTAAAATATTTCAGCGATATTTTGATAAAAACAGATTGACCAATAATTATAGTTTTTCCCCTATAGCTGAGGAACTAGACTTCGTGCGCACATGGCACTAGCCGCAATAGAAAGAGGACAAAAAACTAAAAATAACGGGTATTGCCATAGACCGGTTCACTTTTCTGACCAAATTATAGGCACAACGACCTATTTAAAAATTAAAAAGTGGCAAAAAAATATCAATTTTAGTTTTCTACTGATATCTCCGAAACTAAACTTCGTGCACACATGCCACTAGCAGCAATCGAAAGAGGACAAAAAACTAAAGAGAAAATGGGTGTTGCCATAGGCCGGGTCACTTCTGTAACCAAGTTATAGGCACAGCAACCTTTTTAAAAATTAAAAAGTGGTAAAAAATTCAATTTTAGTTTTCTACTGATATCTCTGAAACTAGACTTCGTGCACACATGGCGCTACCCGCAATTGAAAGAGGACAAAAAACTTAAAAGATAATAGGTGTCATTTTCGACGGGGTCACTTTTGTGACCACGTTATAGGCACAGCAACCTTTTGAAAAATTTAAAAAGTGGTAAAAAAATTAAATTTTAGTTTTCTACTGATAGTTCCGAAACTAGACTTCCTGCATACATGGCACTACCCGCAATCCAAAGAGGACAAAAAACTAAAGAGATACTGGGTGTCATCATAGACCGGGTCACTTTTGTGACCAAGTTATAGGCACAACAACCTTTTAAAAAATTTAAAAGTGGTAAAAAATTCAATTTTGGTTTTCTACTGATATTTCCGAAACTAGACTTCGTGCACACATGGCACTAGCCGCAATCGAAAGAGGACAAAAAACTAAAGAGATAATGAGTGTCATTATAGACCGGGTTACTTTTGTGACCAAGTTATAGGCACAGCAACCTTTTTAAAAATTAAAAAGTGGTAAAAAATTCAATTTTAGTTTTCTACTGATATCTCTGAAACTAGACTTCGTGCACACATGGCGCTACCCGCAATTGAAAGAGGACAAAAAACTTAAAAGATAATAGGTGTCATTTTCGACGGGGTCACTTTTGTGACCACGTTATAGGCACAGCAACCTTTTGAAAAATTTAAAAAGTGGTAAAAAAATTAAATTTTAGTTTTCTACTGATAGTTCCGAAACTAGACTTCCTGCATACATGGCACTACCCGCAATCCAAAGAGGACAAAAAACTAAAGAGATACTGGGTGTCATCATAGACCGGGTCACTTTTGTGACCAAGTGATAGGCACAACAACCTTTTAAAAAATTTAAAAGTGGTAAAAAATTCAATTTTGGTTTTCTACTGATATTTCCGAAACTAGACTTCGTGCACACATGGCACTAGCCGCAATCGAAAGAGGACAAAAAACTAAAGAGATAATGAGTGTCATTATAGACCGGGTTACTTTTGTGACCAAGTTATAGGCACAGCAACCTTTTTGAAAATTAAAAAGTGGTAAAAAATTCAATTTTAGTTTTCTACTGATAGCTCCGAAACTAGACTTCGTGCACACATGGCGCTACCCGCAATCGAAAGAAGACAAAAAACTAAAGAGATAATGGGTGTCATGATAGACCGAGTCACTTTTGTGACCAAGTTTAATGGCCAAGAGATAATGGGTGTTGTCATAGGCCGGGTCACTTCTGTAACCAAGTTATAGGCACAGCAACCTTTTTGAAAATTAAAAAGTGGTAAAAAATTCAATTTTAGTTTTCTACTGATATCTCCGAAACTAGACTTCGTGCACACATGACACTAGCCGCAATCGAAAGAGGACAAAAAACTAAAGAGATAATGAGTGTCATCATAGACCGGGTCACTTTTGTGACCAAGATATAGGCACAGCAACCTTTTTAAAAATTAAAAAGTGTTAAAAAAATTCAATTTTAGTTTTCTACTGATAGCTCCGAAAATAGACTTCGTGCACATATGGCGCTACCCGCAATCGAAAGAGGACAAGAAACTAAAGAGATAATGGGTGTCATCATAGACCGGGTCACTTTTGTGACCAAGATATAGGCACAGCAACCTTTTTAAAAATTAAAAAGTGTTAAAAAAATTCAATTTTAGTTTTCTACTGATAGCTCCGACTAAGTTATAGGCACAGCAACCTTTTTAAAAATTAAAAAGTGGTAAAAAATTCAATTTTAGTTTTCTACTGATAGCTCCGAAACTAGAAATCGTGCATACATGGCGCTACCCGCAATCGAAAGAGGACAAAAAACTAAAGAGACAATGGATGTCATCATAGACCAGGTCACTTTTGTGACCAAGTTATAGCCACAGCAACCTTTTTGAAAATTAAAAAGTGGTAAAAAATTCAATTTTAGTTTTCTACTGATAGTTCCGAAACTAGACTTCGTGCATACATGGCGCTACCCGCAATCGAAAGAAGACAAAAAACTAAAGAGATAATGGGTGTCATGATAGACCGAGTCACTTTTGTGACCAAGTTTTAGGCACAGCAACCTTTTTAATAATAATATGTTTGGTTTTTAATAAAATGGGCATATTTTCTAATATAAAAATACATGTTTTACTCAAAACGAGGCCAGTAGAAACATAACTTAAAACAAGTAGAACAACTATGTTTAAGAATTTAAATCACGATAACCATTGAAAGATAATCATATTTTAAACTTTCCATTATTGAATTTATTATTATTTATATTATTGTCGTTTTGCCCTATATTATTCAACAAATGTTGACAGCAGATTACACAGTTTATTTGGTTGTGCAAAAAAAAAATCAAAAATACACATTGAAGGTATTATTCTACAATATGAAAAATTTAGCAACTTTATTGCAAATATATAGTTGCTTCAGCGGCCTATTCATTATACAATATCATTGAATATGTTTCGTACATATATTTGCCGCTTTGACGTATACTATGCAATAAATGGCATAATACTTTCAAACAAAATAATGCAGAATTTTTCTGACATTAAAATAGTAGAGATAGCACTCAACAATGTCACCAATACATTACACAATCCCTGATTGTGCAATAAAAATCAAGCCTTTTGATTATGGCCAATATATTGATAGGCTTTCAAATATGACGTACACATTAAGCGGCCTTCAGACTATTAGATTTAGTATTAATACTTGTCAAAAACTCAAATCTTAAGTAAAAATCCAACAGTGTGACAACAAATTGTTATGGTTTGTCAAATAATACGTAAAGAAATTGGACAGTATTATGGTATTCGTCATTATTAGGAAAATTTCTAAACAATCACATTTTCCATTTTATCAGGGTTGTCTTTTGCACAATCAAGCATAGGAATAACAAAAACAGTTGTGTATTTGTTTGTCGGCATAAATAAAGAAAAAGAAGAACGAAAAGTTTGCTTTATTGCAAATTATTTATGTTACGTTTTATTTGGAATGTGATAGTGTAGAAACAAAATGTAATAAGAAAATGTTTTTTAAGATTTTTTGACAGTCAGACTGATTTTGATTTAATTTTCGTCTTACAGAATCTAATAAAAATCTCAGAGCTTGTATTACAATGTGAAAAGACCTTTAACAATATCATTGTACATAATGAAAAATTTAACAATTATATTGCAAGTGTGCGGGGCATTAATCTTTTTACTGTGTATGGAGAAATAATGTTTCAATTCCGTTATTTCATATATAATTTAACATCTGGCAACGCAAAATAGTTGTCAAAATATTGAAAAAACAATTCATAAAATAACCTTTTTGGCAACTTTTTATGGCAACTTTTTCAACGTGGCAGCGAGAAAATGTAAACAAACGTTGAATAAAAACTGGTCATATTAAAACAATAATTTAGAAGTGATTTTTAATTAAATTTTAATTAATAAATGCGGAATGTGCAACAATAAAAGCTCTAGAATCTAATTAAACGAATTTCACTAAAATATTTCAGCGATATTTTGATAAAAACAGATTGACCAATAATTATAGTTTTTCCCCTATAGCTGAGGAACTAGACTTCGTGCGCACATGGCACTAGCCGCAATCGAAAGAGGACAAAAAACTAAAAATAACGGGTATTGCCATAGACCGGTTCACTTTTCTGACCAAATTATAGGCACAACGACCTATTTAAAAATTAAAAAGTGGCAAAAAAATATCAATTTTAGTTTTCTACTGATATCTACGAAACTAAACTTCGTGCACACATGCCACTAGCAGCAATCGAAAGAGGACAAAAAACTAAAGTGAAAATGGGTGTTGCCATAGGCCGGGTCACTTCTGTAACCAAGTTATAGGCACAGCAACCTTTTTAAAAATTAAAAAGTGGTAAAAAATTCAATTTTAGTTTTCTACTGATATCTCTGAAACTAGACTTCGTGCACACATGGCGCTACCCGCAATTGAAAGAGGACAAAAAACTTAAAAGATAATAGGTGTCATTTTCGACGGGGTCACTTTTGTGACCACGTTATAGGCACAGCAACCTTTTGAAAAATTTAAAAAGTGGTAAAAAAATTCAATTTTAGTTTTCTACTGATAGTTCCGAAACTAGACTTCCTGCATACATGGCACTACCCGCAATCCAAAGAGGACAAAAAACTAAAGAGATACTGGGTGTCATCATAGACCGGGTCACTTTTGTGACCAAGTTATAGGCACAACAACCTTTTAAAAAATTTAAAAGTGGTAAAAAATTCAATTTTGGTTTTCTACTGATATTTCCGAAACTAGACTTCGTGCACACATGGCACTAGCCGCAATCGAAAGAGGACAAAAAACTAAAGAGATAATGAGTGTCATTATAGACCGGGTTACTTTTGTGACCAAGTTATAGGCACAGCAACCTTTTTAAAAATTAAAAAGTGGTAAAAAAATTCAACTTTAGTTTTCTACTAATATCTCTGAAACTAGACTTCGTGCACACATGGCGCTACCCGCAATTGAAAGGGGACAAAAAACTTAAAAGATAATGGGTGTCATTTTCGACGGGGTCACTTTTGTGACCACGTTATAGGCACAGCAACCTTTTTGAAAATTAAAAAGTGGTAAAAAATTCAATTTTAGTTTTCTACTGATAGCTCCGAAACTAGACTTCGTGCACACATGGCGCTACCCGCAATCGAAAGAAGACAAAAAACTAAAGAGATAATGGGTGTCATGATAGACCGAGTCACTTTTGTGACCAAGTTTAATGGCCAAGAGATAATGGGTGTTGTCATAGGCCGGGTCACTTCTGTAACCAAGTTATAGGCACAGCAACCTTTTTGAAAATTAAAAAGTGGTAAAAAATTCAATTTTAGTTTTTTACTGATATCTCCGAAACTAGACTTCGTGCACACATGACACTAGCCGCAATCGAAAGAGGACAAAAAACTAAAGAGATAATGAGTGTCATCATAGACCGGGTCACTTTTGTGACCAAGATATAGGCACAGCAACCTTTTTAAAAATTAAAAAGTGTTAAAAAAATTCAATTTTAGTTTTCTACTGATAGCTCCGAAAATAGACTTCGTGCACATATGGCGCTACCCGCAATCGAAAGAGGACAAGAAACTAAAGAGATAATGGGTGTCATCATAGACCGGGTCACTTTTGTGACCAAGATATAGGCACAGCAACCTTTTTAAAAATTAAAAAGTGTTAAAAAAATTCAATTTTAGTTTTCTACTGATAGCTCCGACTAAGTTATAGGCACAGCAACCTTTTTAAAAATTAAAAAGTGGTAAAAAATTCAATTTTAGTTTTCTACTGATAGCTCCGAAACTAGAAATCGTGCATACATGGCGCTACCCGCAATCGAAAGAGGACAAAAAACTAAAGAGACAATGGATGTCATCATAGACCAGGTCACTTTTGTGACCAAGTTATAGCCACAGCAACCTTTTTGAAAATTAAAAAGTGGTAAAAAATTCAATTTTAGTTTTCTACTGATAGTTCCGAAACTAGACTTCGTGCATACATGGCGCTACCCGCAATCGAAAGAAGACAAAAAACTAAAGAGATAATGGGTGTCATGATAGACCGAGTCACTTTTGTGACCAAGTTTTAGGCACAGCAACCTTTTTAATAATAATATGTTTGGTTTTTAATAAAATGGGCATATTTTCTAATATAAAAATACATGTTTTACTCAAAACGAGGCCAGTAGAAACATAACTTAAAACAAGTAGAACAACTATGTTTAAGAATTTAAATCACGATAACCATTGAAAGATAATCATATTTTAAACTTTCCATTATTGAATTTATTATTATTTATATTATTGTCGTTTTGCCCTATATTATTCAACAAATGTTGACAGCAGATTACACAGTTTATTTGGTTGTGCAAAAAAAAAATCAAAAATACACATTGAAGGTATTATTCTACAATATGAAAAATTTAGCAACTTTATTGCAAATATATAGTTGCTTCAGCGGCCTATTCATTATACAATATCATTGAATATGTTTCGTACATATATTTGCCGCTTTGACGTATACTATGCAATAAATGGCATAATACTTTCAAACAAAATAATGCAGAATTTTTCTGACATTAAAATAGTAGAGATAGCACTCAACAATGTCACCAATACATTACACAATCCCTGATTGTGCAATAAAAATCAAGCCTTTTGATTATGGCCAATATATTGATAGGCTTTCAAATATGACGTACACATTAAGCGGCCTTCAGACTATTAGATTTAGTATTAATACTTGTCAAAAACTCAAATCTTAAGTAAAAATCCAACAGTGTGACAACAAATTGTTATGGTTTGTCAAATAATACGTAAAGAAATTGGACAGTATTATGGTATTCGTCATTATTAGGAAAATTTCTAAACAATCACATTTTCCATTTTATCAGGGTTGTCTTTTGCACAATCAAGCATAGGAATAACAAAAACAGTTGTGTATTTGTTTGTCGGCATAAATAAAGAAAAAGAAGAACGAAAAGTTTGCTTTATTGCAAATTATTTATGTTACGTTTTATTTGGAATGTGATAGTGTAGAAACAAAATGTAATAAGAAAATGTTTTTTAAGATTTTTTGACAGTCAGACTGATTTTGATTTAATTTTCGTCTTACAGAATCTAATAAAAATCTCAGAGCTTGTATTACAATGTGAAAAGACCTTTAACAATATCATTGTACATAATGAAAAATTTAACAATTATATTGCAAGTGTGCGGGGCATTAATCTTTTTACTGTGTATGGAGAAATAATGTTTCAATTCCGTTATTTCATATATAATTTAACATCTGGCAACGCAAAATAGTTGTCAAAATATTGAAAAAACAATTCATAAAATAACCTTTTTGGCAACTTTTTATGGCAACTTTTTCAACGTGGCAGCGAGAAAATGTAAACAAACTTTGAATAAAAACTGGTCATATTAAAACAATAATTTAGAAGTGATTTTTAATTAAATTTTAATTAATAAATGCGGAATGTGCAACAATAAAAGCTCTAGAATCTAATTAAACGAATTTCACTAAAATATTTCAGCGATATTTTGATAAAAACAGATTGACCAATAATTATAGTTTTTCCCCTATAGCTGAGGAACTAGACTTCGTGCGCACATGGCACTAGCCGCAATCGAAAGAGGACAAAAAACTAAAAATAACGGGTATTGCCATAGACCGGTTCACTTTTCTGACCAAATTATAGGCACAACGACCTATTTAAAAATTAAAAAGTGGCAAAAAAATATCAATTTTAGTTTTCTACTGATATCTCCGAAACTAAACTTCGTGCACACATGCCACTAGCAGCAATCGAAAGAGGACAAAAAACTAAAGAGAAAATGGGTGTTGCCATAGGCCGGGTCACTTCTGTAACCAAGTTATAGGCACAGCAACCTTTTTAAAAATTAAAAAGTGGTAAAAAATTCAATTTTAGTTTTCTACTGATATCTCTGAAACTAGACTTCGTGCACACATGGCGCTACCCGCAATTGAAAGAGGACAAAAAACTTAAAAGATAATAGGTGTCATTTTCGACGGGGTCACTTTTGTGACCACGTTATAGGCACAGCAACCTTTTGAAAAATTTAAAAAGTGGTAAAAAAATTCAATTTTAGTTTTCTACTGATAGTTCCGAAACTAGACTTCCTGCATACATGGCACTACCCGCAATCCAAAGAGGACAAAAAACTAAAGAGATACTGGGTGTCATCATAGACCGGGTCACTTTTGTGACCAAGTTATAGGCACAACAACCTTTTAAAAAATTTAAAAGTGGTAAAAAATTCAATTTTGGTTTTCTACTGATATTTCCGAAACTAGACTTCGTGCACACATGGCACTAGCCGCAATCGAAAGAGGACAAAAAACTAAAGAGATAATGAGTGTCATTATAGACCGGGTTACTTTTGTGACCAAGTTATAGGCACAGCAACCTTTTTAAAAATTAAAAAGTGGTAAAAAAATTCAACTTTAGTTTTCTACTAATATCTCTGAAACTAGACTTCGTGCACACATGGCGCTACCCGCAATTGAAAGGGGACAAAAAACTTAAAAGATAATGGGTGTCATTTTCGACGGGGTCACTTTTGTGACCACGTTATAGGCACAGCAACCTTTTTGAAAATTAAAAAGTGGTAAAAAATTCAATTTTAGTTTTCTACTGATAGCTCCGAAACTAGACTTCGTGCACACATGGCGCTACCCGCAATCGAAAGAAGACAAAAAACTAAAGAGATAATGGGTGTCATGATAGACCGAGTCACTTTTGTGACCAAGTTTAATGGCCAAGAGATAATGGGTGTTGTCATAGGCCGGGTCACTTCTGTAACCAAGTTATAGGCACAGCAACCTTTTTGAAAATTAAAAAGTGGTAAAAAATTCAATTTTAGTTTTCTACTGATATCTCCGAAACTAGACTTCGTGCACACATGACACTAGCCGCAATCGAAAGAGGACAAAAAACTAAAGAGATAATGAGTGTCATCATAGACCGGGTCACTTTTGTGACCAAGATATAGGCACAGCAACCTTTTTAAAAATTAAAAAGTGTTAAAAAAATTCAATTTTAGTTTTCTACTGATAGCTCCGAAAATAGACTTCGTGCACATATGGCGCTACCCGCAATCGAAAGAGGACAAGAAACTAAAGAGATAATGGGTGTCATCATAGACCGGGTCACTTTTGTGACCAAGATATAGGCACAGCAACCTTTTTAAAAATTAAAAAGTGTTAAAAAAATTCAATTTTAGTTTTCTACTGATAGCTCCGACTAAGTTATAGGCACAGCAACCTTTTTAAAAATTAAAAAGTGGTAAAAAATTCAATTTTAGTTTTCTACTGATAGCTCCGAAACTAGAAATCGTGCATACATGGCGCTACCCGCAATCGAAAGAGGACAAAAAACTAAAGAGACAATGGATGTCATCATAGACCAGGTCACTTTTGTGACCAAGTTATAGCCACAGCAACCTTTTTGAAAATTAAAAAGTGGTAAAAAATTCAATTTTAGTTTTCTACTGATAGTTCCGAAACTAGACTTCGTGCATACATGGCGCTACCCGCAATCGAAAGAAGACAAAAAACTAAAGAGATAATGGGTGTCATGATAGACCGAGTCACTTTTGTGACCAAGTTTTAGGCACAGCAACCTTTTTAATAATAATATGTTTGGTTTTTAATAAAATGGGCATATTTTCTAATATAAAAATACATGTTTTACTCAAAACGAGGCCAGTAGAAACATAACTTAAAACAAGTAGAACAACTATGTTTAAGAATTTAAATCACGATAACCATTGAAAGATAATCATATTTTAAACTTTCCATTATTGAATTTATTATTATTTATATTATTGTCGTTTTGCCCTATATTATTCAACAAATGTTGACAGCAGATTACACAGTTTATTTGGTTGTGCAAAAAAAAAATCAAAAATACACATTGAAGGTATTATTCTACAATATGAAAAATTTAGCAACTTTATTACAAATATATAGTTGCTTCAGCAGCCTATTCATTATACAATATCATTGAATATGTTTCGTACATATATTTGCCGCTTTGACGTATACTATGCAATAAATGGCATAATACTTTCAAACAAAATAATGCAGAATTTTTCTGACATTAAAATAGTAGAGATAGCACTCAACAATGTCACCAATACATTACACAATCCCTGATTGTGCAATAAAAATCAAGCCTTTTGATTATGGCCAATATATTGATAGGCTTTCAAATATGACGTACACATTAAGCGGCCTTCAGACTATTAGATTTAGTATTAATACTTGTCAAAAACTCAAATCTTAAGTAAAAATCCAACAGTGTGACAACAAATTGTTATGGTTTGTCAAATAATACGTAAAGAAATTTGACAGTATTATGGTATTCGTCATTATTAGGAAAATTTCTAAACAATCACATTTTCCATTTTATCAGGGTTGTCTTTTGCACAATCAAGCATAGGAATAACAAAAACAGTTGTGTATTTGTTTGTCGGCATAAATAAAGAAAAAGAAGAACGAAAAGTTTGCTTTATTGCAAATTATTTATGTTACGTTTTATTTGGAATGTGATAGTGTAGAAACAAAATGTAATAAGAAAATGTTTTTTAAGATTTTTTGACAGTCAGACTGATTTTGATTTAATTTTCGTCTTACAGAATCTAATAAAATTCTCAGAGCTTGTATTACAATGTGAAAAGACCTTTAACAATATCATTGTACATAATGAAAAATTTAACAATTATATTGCAAGTGTGCGGGGCATTAATCTTTTTACTGTGTATGGAGAAATAATGTTTCAATTCCGTTATTTCATATATAATTTAACATCTGGCAACGCAAAATAGTTGTCAAAATATTGAAAAAACAATTCATAAAATAACCTTTTTGGCAACTTTTTATGGCAACTTTTTCAACGTGGCAGCGAGAAAATGTAAACAAACTTTGAATAAAAACTGGTCATATTAAAACAATAATTTAGAAGTGATTTTTAATTAAATTTTAATTAATAAATGCGGAATGTGCAACAATAAAAGCTCTAGAATCTAATTAAACGAATTTCACTAAAATATTTCAGCGATATTTTGATAAAAACAGATTGACCAATAATTATAGTTTTTCCCCTATAGCTGAGGAACTAGACTTCGTGCGCACATGGCACTAGCCGCAATCGAAAGAGGACAAAAAACTAAAAATAACGGGTATTGCCATAGACCGGTTCACTTTTCTGACCAAATTATAGGCACAACGACCTATTTAAAAATTAAAAAGTGGCAAAAAAATATCAATTTTAGTTTTCTACTGATATCTCCGAAACTAAACTTCGTGCACACATGCCACTAGCAGCAATCGAAAGAGGACAAAAAACTAAAGAGAAAATGGGTGTTGCCATAGGCCGGGTCACTTCTGTAACCAAGTTATAGGCACAGCAACCTTTTTAAAAATTAAAAAGTGGTAAAAAATTCAATTTTAGTTTTCTACTGATATCTCCGAAACTAGACTTCGTGCACACATAGCACTAGCCGCAATCGAAAGAGGACAAAAAATTAAAGAGATAATGGGTGTCATTATAGACCGGGTCACTTTGGTGACCAAGTTATAGGCACAGCAACCTTTTTAAAAATTAAAAAGTGGTAAAAAAATTCAACTTTAGTTTTCTACTGATATCTCTGAAACTAGACTTCGTGCACACATGGCGCTACCCGCAATCACAAGAGGACAAAAAAGTAAAGAGATAATGGGTGTCATCATAGACCGGTTCACTTTTGTGACCAAATTATAGGCACAACAACCTTTTTAAAAATTAAAAAGTGGCAAAAAAATCAATTTAAGTTTTCTACTGATATCTCCGAAACTGGACTTCGTGCACACATGGCACTAGCCGCAATGGAACGAGGACAAAAAACTAAAGATATAATGGGTGTCAGCATAGACCGGGTCACTTTTGTGACCATGTTATAGGCACTGCAACCTTTTTAAAAATTACAAAGTGGTAAAAAATTCAATTTTAGTTTTCTACTGATAGCTCCGAAACTAGACTTCGTGCACACATAGCACTAGCAGCAATCAAAAGAGGACAAAAAACTAAAGAGAAAATGGGTGTTGCCATAGGCTGGGTCACTTCTGTAACCAAGTTATAGGCACAGCAACCTTTTTGAAAATTAAGAAGTGGTAAAAAATTCAATTTTAGTTTTCTACTGATATCTCCGAAACTAGACTTCGTGCACACATAGCACTAGCCGCAATCGAAAGAGGACAAAAAACTAAAGAGATAATGGGTGTCATTATAGACCGGATCACTTTTGTGACCAAGTTAAAGGCACAGCAACCTTTTTAAAAATTAAAAAGTGTTAAAAAAAATTTAATTTTAGTTTTGTACTGATAGCTCCGAAAATAGACTTCGTGCACATATGGCGCTACCCGCAATCGAAAGAGGACAAGAAACTAAAGAGGTAATGGGTGTCATCATAGACCGGGTCACTTTTGTGACTAAGTTATAGGCACAGCAACCTTTTTAAAAATTAAAAAGTGGTAAAAAATTCAATTTTAGTTTTCTACTGATAGCTCCGAAACTAGAAATCGCGCACACATGGCGCTACCCGCAATCGAAAGAGGACAAAAAACTAAAGAGATAATGGGTGTCACTATAGACCAGGTCACTTTTGTGACCAAGTTATAGGCACAGCAACCTTTTTAAAAATTAAAAAGTGGTAAAAAAATTCAACTTTAGTTTTCTACTGATATCTCTGAAACTAGACTTCGTGCACACATGGCGCTACCCGCAATCGAAAGAGGACAAAAAACTAAAGAGACAATGGATGTCATCATAGACCAGGTCACTTTTGTGACCAAGTTATAGCCACAGCAACCTTTTTGAAAATTAAAAAGTGGTAAAAAATTCAATTTTAGTTTTCTACTAATAGTTCCGAAACTAGACTTCGTGCATACATGGCGCTACCCGCAATCGAAAGAAGACAAAAAACTAAAGAGATAATGGGTGTCATGATAGACCGAGTCACTTTTGTGACCAAGTTTTAGGCACAGCAACCTTTTTAATAATAATATGTTTGGTTTTTAATAAAATGGGCATATTTTCTAATATAAAAATACATGTTTTACTCAAAACGAGGCCAGTAGAAACATAACTTAAAACAAGTAGAACAACTATGTTTAAGAATTTAAATCACGATAACCATTGAAAGATAATCATATTTTAAACTTTCCATTATTGAATTTATTATTATTTATATTATTGTCGTTTTGCCCTATATTATTCAACAAATGTTGACAGCAGATTACACAGTTTATTTGGTTGTGCAAAAAAAAAATCAAAAATACACATTGAAGGTATTATTCTACAATATGAAAAATTTAGCAACTTTATTGCAAATATATAGTTGCTTCAGCGGCCTATTCATTATACAATATCATTGAATATGTTTCGTACATATATTTGCCGCTTTGACGTATACTATGCAATAAATGGCATAATACTTTCAAACAAAATAATGCAGAATTTTTCTGACATTAAAATAGTAGAGATAGCACTCAACAATGTCACCAATACATTACACAATCCCTGATTGTGCAATAAAAATCAAGCCTTTTGATTATGGCCAATATATTGATAGGCTTTCAAATATGACGTACACATTAAGCGGCCTTCAGACTATTAGATTTAGTATTAATACTTGTCAAAAACTCAAATCTTAAGTAAAAATCCAACAGTGTGACAACAAATTGTTATGGTTTGTCAAATAATACGTAAAGAAATTTGACAGTATTATGGTATTCGTCATTATTAGGAAAATTTCTAAACAATCACATTTTCCATTTTATCAGGGTTGTCTTTTGCACAATCAAGCATAGGAATAACAAAAACAGTTGTGTATTTGTTTGTCGGCATAAATAAAGAAAAAGAAGAACGAAAAGTTTGCTTTATTGCAAATTATTTATGTTACGTTTTATTTGGAATGTGATAGTGTAGAAACAAAATGTAATAAGAAAATGTTTTTTAAGATTTTTTGACAGTCAGACTGATTTTGATTTAATTTTCGTCTTACAGAATCTAATAAAAATCTCAGAGCTTGTATTACAATGTGAAAAGACCTTTAACAATATCATTGTACATAATGAAAAATTTAACAATTATATTGCAAGTGTGCGGGGCATTAATCTTTTTACTGTGTATGGAGAAATAATGTTTCAATTCCGTTATTTCATATATAATTTAACATCTGGCAACGCAAAATAGTTGTCAAAATATTGAAAAAACAATTCATAAAATAACCTTTTTGGCAACTTTTTATGGCAACTTTTTCAACGTGGCAGCGAGAAAATGTAAACAAACTTTGAATAAAAACTGGTCATATTAAAACAATAATTTAGAAGTGATTTTTAATTAAATTTTAATTAATAAATGCGGAATGTGCAACAATAAAAGCTCTAGAATCTAATTAAACGAATTTCACTAAAATATTTCAGCGATATTTTGATAAAAACAGATTGACCAATAATTATAGTTTTTCCCCTATAGCTGAGGAACTAGACTTCGTGCGCACATGGCACTAGCCGCAATCGAAAGAGGACAAAAAACTAAAAATAACGGGTATTGCCATAGACCGGTTCACTTTTCTGACCAAATTATAGGCACAACGACCTATTTAAAAATTAAAAAGTGGCAAAAAAATATCAATTTTAGTTTTCTACTGATATCTCCGAAACTAAACTTCGTGCACACATGCCACTAGCAGCAATCGAAAGAGGACAAAAAACTAAAGAGAAAATGGGTGTTGCCATAGGCCGGGTCACTTCTGTAACCAAGTTATAGGCACAGCAACCTTTTTAAAAATTAAAAAGTGGTAAAAAATTCAATTTTAGTTTTCTACTGATATCTCCGAAACTAGACTTCGTGCACACATAGCACTAGCCGCAATCGAAAGAGGACAAAAAATTAAAGAGATAATGGGTGTCATTATAGACCGGGTCACTTTGGTGACCAAGTTATAGGCACAGCAACCTTTTTAAAAATTAAAAAGTGGTAAAAAAATTCAACTTTAGTTTTCTACTGATATCTCTGAAACTAGACTTCGTGCACACATGGCGCTACCCGCAATCACAAGAGGACAAAAAAGTAAAGAGATAATGGGTGTCATCATAGACCGGTTCACTTTTGTGACCAAATTATAGGCACAACAACCTTTTTAAAAATTAAAAAGTGGCAAAAAAATCAATTTAAGTTTGCTACTGATATCTCCGAAACTGGACTTCGTGCACACATGGCACTAGCCGCAATGGAACGAGGACAAAAAACTAAAGATATAATGGGTGTCAGCATAGACCGGGTCACTTTTGTGACCATGTTATAGGCACTGCAACCTTTTTAAAAATTACAAAGTGGTAAAAAATTCAATTTTAGTTTTCTACTGATAGCTCCGAAACTAGACTTCGTGCACACATAGCACTAGCAGCAATCAAAAGAGGACAAAAAACTAAAGAGAAAATGGGTGTTGCCATAGGCCGGGTCACTTCTGTAACCAAGTTATAGGCACAGCAACCTTTTTGAAAATTAAGAAGTGGTAAAAAATTCAATTTTAGTTTTCTACTGATATCTCCGAAACTAGACTTCGTGCACACATAGCACTAGCCGCAATCGAAAGAGGACAAAAAACTAAAGAGATAATGGGTGTCATTATAGACCGGATCACTTTTGTGACCAAGTTAAAGGCACAGCAACCTTTTTAAAAATTAAAAAGTGTTAAAAAAAATTTAATTTTAGTTTTGTACTGATAGCTCCGAAAATAGACTTCGTGCACATATGGCGCTACCCGCAATCGAAAGAGGACAAGAAACTAAAGAGGTAATGGGTGTCATCATAGACCGGGTCACTTTTGTGACTAAGTTATAGGCACAGCAACCTTTTTAAAAATTAAAAAGTGGTAAAAAATTCAATTTTAGTTTTCTACTGATAGCTCCGAAACTAGAAATCGCGCACACATGGCGCTACCCGCAATCGAAAGAGGACAAAAAACTAAAGAGATAATGGGTGTCACTATAGACCAGGTCACTTTTGTGACCAAGTTATAGGCACAGCAACCTTTTTAAAAATTAAAAAGTGGTAAAAAAATTCAACTTTAGTTTTCTACTGATATCTCTGAAACTAGACTTCGTGCACACATGGCGCTACCCGCAATTGAAAGAGGACAAAAAACTTAAAAGATAATAGGTGTCATTTTCGACGGGGTCACTTTTGTGACCACGTTATAGGCACAGCAACCTTTTGAAAAATTTAAAAAGTGGTAAAAAAATTCAATTTTAGTTTTCTACTGATAGTTCCGAAACTAGACTTCCTGCATACATGGCACTACCCGCAATCCAAAGAGGACAAAAAACTAAAGAGATAATGGGTGTCATGATAGACCGGGTCACTTTTGTGACCAAGTTATAGGCACAGCAACCTTTTAAAAAATTTAAAAGTGGTAAAAAATTCAATTTTAGTTTTCTACTGATATTTCCGAAACTAGACTTCGTGCACACATGGCACTAGCCGCAATCGAAAGAGGACAAAAAACTAAAGAGATAATGAGTGTCATTATAGACCGGGTTACTTTTGTGACCAAGTTATAGGCACAGCAACCTTTTTAAAAATTAAAAAGTGGTAAAAAAATTCAACTTTAGTTTTCTACTAATATCTCTGAAACTAGACTTCGTGCACACATGGCGCTACCCGCAATTGAAAGGGGACAAAAAACTTAAAAGATAATGGGTGTTATTTTCGACGGGGTCACTTTTGTGACCACGTTATAGGCACAGCAACCTTTTAAAATTAAAAAGTGGTAAAAAATTCAATTTTAGTTTTCTACTGATAGCTCCGAAACTAGACTTCGTGCACACATGGCGCTACCCGCAATCGAAAGAAGACAAAAAACTAAAGAGATAATGGGTGTCATGATAGACCGAGTCACTTTTGTGACCAAGTTTAATGGCCAAGAGATAATGGGTGTTGTCATAGGCCGGGTCACTTCTGTAACCAAGTTATAGGCACAGCAACCTTTTTGAAAATTAAAAAGTGGTAAAAAATTCAATTTTAGTTTTCTACTGATATCTCCGAAACTAGACTTCGTGCACACATGACACTAGCCGCAATCGAAAGAGGACAAAAAACTAAAGAGATAATGAGTGTCATCATAGACCGGGTCACTTTTGTGACCAAGATATAGGCACAGCAACCTTTTTAAAAATTAAAAAGTGTTAAAAAAATTCAATTTTAGTTTTCTACTGATAGCTCCGAAAATAGACTTCGTGCACATATGGCGCTACCCGCAATCGAAAGAGGACAAGAAACTAAAGAGATAATGGGTGTCATCATAGACCGGGTCACTTTTGTGACTAAGTTATAGGCACAGCAACCTTTTTAAAAATTAAAAAGTGGTAAAAAATTCAATTTTAGTTTTCTACTGATAGCTCCGAAACTAGAAATCGTGCACACATGGCGCTACCCGCAATCGAAAGAGGACAAAAAACTAAAGAGACAATGGATGTCATCATAGACCAGGTCACTTTTGTGACCAAGTTATAGCCACAGCAACCTTTTTGAAAATTAAAAAGTGGTAAAAAATTCAATTTTAGTTTTCTACTGATAGTTCCGAAACTAGACTTCGTGCATACATGGCGCTACCCGCAATCGAAAGAAGACAAAAAACTAAAGAGATAATGGGTGTCATGATAGACCAAGTCACTTTTGTGACCAAGTTTTAGGCACAGCAACCTTTTTAATAATAATATGTTTGGTTTTTAATAAAATGGGCATATTTTCTAATATAAAAATACATGTTTTACTCAAAACGAGGCCAGTAGAAACATAACTTAAAACAAGTAGAACAACTATGTTTAAGAATTTAAATCACGATAACCATTGAAAGATAATCATATTTTAAACTTTCCATTATTGAATTTATTATTATTTATATTATTGTCGTTTTGCCCTATATTATTCAACAAATGTTGACAGCAGATTACACAGTTTATTTGGTTGTGCAAAAAAAAAATCAAAAATACACATTGAAGGTATTATTCTACAATATGAAAAATTTAGCAACTTTATTGCAAATATATAGTTGCTTCAGCGGCCTATTCATTATACAATATCATTGAATATGTTTCGTACATATATTTGCCGCTTTGACGTATACTATGCAATAAATGGCATAATACTTTCAAACAAAATAATGCAGAATTTTTCTGACATTAAAATAGTAGAGATAGCACTCAACAATGTCACCAATACATTACACAATCCCTGATTGTGCAATAAAAATCAAGCCTTTTGATTATGGCCAATATATTGATAGGCTTTCAAATATGACGTACACATTAAGCGGCCTTCAGACTATTAGATTTAGTATTAATACTTGTCAAAAACTCAAATCTTAAGTAAAAATCCAACAGTGTGAAAACAAATTGTTATGGTTTGTCAAATAATACGTAAAGAAATTTGACAGTATTATGGTATTCGTCATTATTAGGAAAATTTCTAAACAATCACATTTTCCATTTTATCAGGGTTGTCTTTTGCACAATCAAGCATAGGAATAACAAAAACAGTTGTGTATTTGTTTGTCGGCATAAATAAAGAAAAAGAAGAACGAAAAGTTTGCTTTATTGCAAATTATTTATGTTACGTTTTATTTGGAATGTGATAGTGTAGAAACAAAATGTAATAAGAAAATGTTTTTTAAGATTTTTTGACAGTCAGACTGATTTTGATTTAATTTTCGTCTTACAGAATCTAATAAAAATCTCAGAGCTTGTATTACAATGTGAAAAGACCTTTAACAATATCATTGGACATAATGAAAAATTTAACAATTATATTGCAAGTGTGCGGGGCATTAATCTTTTTACTGTGTATGGAGAAATAATGTTTCAATTCCGTTATTTCATATATAATTTAACATCTGGCAACGCAAAATAGTTGTCAAAATATTGAAAAAACAATTCATAAAATAACCTTTTTGGCAACTTTTTATGGCAACTTTTTCAACGTGGCAGCGAGAAAATGTAAACAAACTTTGAATAAAAACTGGTCATATTAAAACAATAATTTAGAAGTGATTTTTAATTAAATTTTAATTAATAAATGCGGAATGTGCAACAATAAAAGCTCTAGAATCTAATTAAACGAATTTCACTAAAATATTTCAGCGATATTTTGATAAAAACAGATTGACCAATAATTATAGTTTTTCCCCTATAGCTGAGGAACTAGACTTCGTGCGCACATGGCACTAGCCGCAATCGAAAGAGGACAAAAAACTAAAAATAACGGGTATTGCCATAGACCGGTTCACTTTTCTGACCAAATTATAGGCACAACGACCTATTTAAAAATTAAAAAGTGGCAAAAAAATATCAATTTTAGTTTTCTACTGATATCTCCGAAACTAGAATTCGTGCACACATGGCGCTACCCGCAATCGAAAGAGGAAAAAAAACTAAAGAGAAAACTTGTGTCATCATAGGCCGCGTCACTTCTGTGACCAAGTTATAGGCACAGCAACCTTTTTGAAAATTAAAAAGTGGTAAAAAATTCAATTTTAGTTTTCTACTGATAGCTCCGAAACTAGACTTCGTGCACACATGGCGCTACCCGCAATCGAAAGAAGACAAAAAACTAAAGAGATAATGGGTGTCATGATAGACCGAGTCACTTTTGTGACCAAGTTTAATGGCCAAGAGATAATGGGTGTTGTCATAGGCCGGGTCACTTCTGTAACCAAGTTATAGGCACAGCAACCTTTTTGAAAATTAAAAAGTGTTAAAAAAATTCAATTTTTGTTTTCTACTGATAGCTCCGAAAATAGACTTCGTGCACATATGGCGCTACCCGCAATCGAAAGAGGACAAGAAACTAAAGAGATAATGGGTGTCATCATAGACCGGGTCACTTTTGTGACTAAGTTATAGGCACAGCAACCTTTTTAAAAATTAAAAAGTGGTAAGAAATTCAATTTTAGTTTTCTACTGATAGCTCCGAAACTAGAAATCGTGCACACATGGCGCTACCCGCAATCGAAAGAGGACAAAAAACTAAAGAGACAATGGATGTCATCATAGACCAGGTCACTTTTGTGACCAAGTTATAGCCACAGCAACCTTTTTGAAAATTAAAAAGTGGTAAAAAATTCAATTTTAGTTTTCTACTGATAGTTCCGAAACTAGACTTCGTGCATACATGGCGCTACCCGCAATCGAAAGAAGACAAAAAACTAAAGAGATAATGGGTGTCATGATAGACCAAGTCACTTTTGTGACCAAGTTTTAGGCACAGCAACCTTTTTAATAATAATATGTTTGGTTTTTAATAAAATGGGCATATTTTCTAATATAAAAATACATGTTTTACTCAAAACGAGGCCAGTAGAAACATAACTTAAAACAAGTAGAACAACTATGTTTAAGAATTTAAATCACGATAACCATTGAAAGATAATCATATTTTAAACTTTCCATTATTGAATTTATTATTATTTATATTATTGTCGTTTTGCCCTATATTATTCAACAAATGTTGACAGCAGATTACACAGTTTATTTGGTTGTGCAAAAAAAAAATCAAAAATACACATTGAAGGTATTATTCTACAATATGAAAAATTTAGCAACTTTATTGCAAATATATAGTTGCTTCAGCGGCCTATTCATTATACAATATCATTGAATATGTTTCGTACATATATTTGCCGCTTTGACGTATACTATGCAATAAATGGCATAATACTTTCAAACAAAATAATGCAGAATTTGTCTGACATTAAAATAGTAGAGATAGCACTCAACAATGTCACCAATACATTACACAATCCCTGATTGTGCAATAAAAATCAAGCCTTTTGATTATGGCCAATATATTGATAGGCTTTCAAATATGACGTACACATTAAGCGGCCTTCAGACTATTAGATTTAGTATTAATACTTGTCAAAAACTCAAATCTTAAGTAAAAATCCAACAGTGTGAAAACAAATTGTTATGGTTTGTCAAATAATACGTAAAGAAATTTGACAGTATTATGGTATTCGTCATTATTAGGAAAATTTCTAAACAATCACATTTTCCATTTTATCAGGGTTGTCTTTTGCACAATCAAGCATAGGAATAACAAAAACAGTTGTGTATTTGTTTGTCGGCATAAATAAAGAAAAAGAAGAACGAAAAGTTTGCTTTATTGCAAATTATTTATGTTACGTTTTATTTGGAATGTGATAGTGTAGAAACAAAATGTAATAAGAAAATGTTTTTTAAGATTTTTTGACAGTCAGACTGATTTTGATTTAATTTTCGTCTTACAGAATCTAATAAAAATCTCAGAGCTTGTATTACAATGTGAAAAGACCTTTAACAATATCATTGTACATAATGAAAAATTTAACAATTATATTGCAAGTGTGCGGAGCATTAATCTTTTTACTGTGTATGGAGAAATAATGTTTCAATTCCGTTATTTCATATATAATTTAACATCTGGCAACGCAAAATAGTTGTCAAAATATTGAAAAAACAATTCATAAAATAACCTTTTTGGCAACTTTTTATGGCAACTTTTTCAACGTGGCAGCGAGAAAATGTAAACAAACTTTGAATAAAAACTGGTCATATTAAAACAATAATTTAGAAGTGATTTTTAATTAAATTTTAATTAATAAATGCGGAATGTGCAACAATAAAAGCTCTAGAATCTAATTAAACGAATTTCACTAAAATATTTCAGCGATATTTTGATAAAAACAGATTGACCAATAATTATAGTTTTTCCCCTATAGCTGAGGAACTAGACTTCGTGCGCACATGGCACTAGCCGCAATCGAAAGAGGACAAAAAACTAAAAATAACGGGTATTGCCATAGACCGGTTCACTTTTCTGACCAAATTATAGGCACAACGACCTATTTAAAAATTAAAAAGTGGCAAAAAAATATCAATTTTAGTTTTCTACTGATATCTCCGAAACTAAACTTCGTGCACACATGCCACTAGCAGCAATCGAAAGAGGACAAAAAACTAAAGAGAAAATGGGTGTTGCCATAGGCCGGGTCACTTCTGTAACCAAGTTATAGGCACAGCAACCTTTTTAAAAATTAAAAAGTGGTAAAAAATTCAATTTTAGTTTTCTACTGATATCTCCGAAACTAGACTTCGTGCACACATGACACTAGCCGCAATCGAAAGAGGACAAAAAACTAAAGAGATAATGAGTGTCATCATAGACCGGGTCACTTTTGTGACCAAGATATAGGCACAGCAACCTTTTTAAAAATTAAAAAGTGTTAAAAAAATTCAATTTTAGTTTTCTACTGATAGCTCCGAAAATAGACTTCGTGCACATATGGCGCTACCCGCAATCGAAAGAGGACAAGAAACTAAAGAGATAATGGGTGTCATCATAGACCGGGTCACTTTTGTGACTAAGTTATAGGCACAGCAACCTTTTTAAAAATTAAAAAGTGGTAAAAAATTCAATTTTAGTTTTCTACTGATAGCTCCGAAACTAGAAATCGTGCACACATGGCGCTACCCGCAATCGAAAGAGGACAAAAAACTAAAGAGACAATGGATGTCATCATAGACCAGGTCACTTTTGTGACCAAGTTATAGCCACAGCAACCTTTTTGAAAATTAAAAAATGGTAAAAAATTCAATTTTAGTTTTCTACTGATAGTTCCGAAACTAGACTTCGTGCATACATGGCGCTACCCGCAATCGAAAGAAGACAAAAAACTAAAGAGATAATGGGTGTCATGATAGACCAAGTCACTTTTGTGACCAAGTTTTAGGCACAGCAACCTTTTTAATAATAATATGTTTGGTTTTTAATAAAATGGGCATATTTTCTAATATAAAAATACATGTTTTACTCAAAACGAGGCCAGTAGAAACATAACTTAAAACAAGTAGAACAACTATGTTTAAGAATTTAAATCACGATAACCATTGAAAGATAATCATATTTTAAACTTTCCATTATTGAATTTATTATTATTTATATTATTGTCGTTTTGCCCTATATTATTCAACAAATGTTGACAGCAGATTACACAGTTTATTTGGTTGTGCAAAAAAAAAATCAAAAATACACATTGAAGGTATTATTCTACAATATGAAAAATTTAGCAACTTTATTGCAAATATATAGTTGCTTCAGCGGCCTATTCATTATACAATATCATTGAATATGTTTCGTACATATATTTGCCGCTTTGACGTATACTATGCAATAAATGGCATAATACTTTCAAACAAAATAATGCAGAATTTTTCTGACATTAAAATAGTAGAGATAGCACTCAACAATGTCACCAATACATTACACAATCCCTGATTGTGCAATAAAAATCAAGCCTTTTGATTATGGCCAATATATTGATAGGCTTTCAAATATGACGTACACATTAAGCGGCCTTCAGACTATTAGATTTAGTATTAATACTTGTCAAAAACTCAAATCTTAAGTAAAAATCCAACAGTGTGAAAACAAATTGTTATGGTTTGTCAAATAATACGTAAAGAAATTTGACAGTATTATGGTATTCGTCATTATTAGGAAAATTTCTAAACAATCACATTTTCCATTTTATCAGGGTTTTCTTTTGCACAATCAAGCATAGGAATAACAAAAACAGTTGTGTATTTGTTTGTCGGCATAAATAAAGAAAAAGAAGAACGAAAAGTTTGCTTTATTGCAAATTATTTATGTTACGTTTTATTTGGAATGTGATAGTGTAGAAACAAAATGTAATAAGAAAATGTTTTTAAGATTTTTTGACAGTCAGACTGATTTTGATTTAATTTTCGTCTTACAGAATCTAATAAAAATCTCAGAGCTTGTATTACAATGTGAAAAGACCTTTAACAATATCATTGTACATAATGAAAAATTTAACAATTATATTGCAAGTGTGCGGGGCATTAATCTTTTTACTGTGTATGGAGAAATAATGTTTCAATTCCGTTATTTCATATATAATTTAACATCTGGCAACGCAAAATAGTTGTCAAAATATTGAAAAAACAATTCATAAAATAACCTTTTTGGCAACTTTTTATGGCAACTTTTTCAACGTGGCAGCGAGAAAATGTAAACAAACTTTGAATAAAAACTGGTCATATTAAAACAATAATTTAGAAGTGATTTTTAATTAAATTTTAATTAATAAATGCGGAATGTGCAACAATAAAAGCTCTAGAATCTAATTAAACGAATTTCACTAAAATATTTCAGCGATATTTTGATAAAAACAGATTGACCAATAATTATAGTTTTTCCCCTATAGCTGAGGAACTAGACTTCGTGCGCATATGGCACTAGCCGCAATCGAAAGAGGACAAAAAACTAAAGAGATAATGAGTGTCATCATAGACCGGGTCACTTTTGTGACCAAGATATAGGCACAGCAACCTTTTTAAAAATTAAAAAGTGTTAAAAAAATTCAATTTTAGTTTTCTACTGATAGCTCCGAAAATAGACTTCGTGCACATATGGCGCTACCCGCAATCGAAAGAGGACAAGAAACTAAAGAAATAATGGGTGTCATCATAGACCGGGTCACTTTTGTGACTAAGTTATAGGCACAGCAACCTTTTTAAAAATTAAAAAGTGGTAAAAAATTCAATTTTAGTTTTCTACTGATAGCTCCGAAACTAGAAATCGTGCACACATGGCGCTACCCGCAATCGAAAGAGGACAAAAAACTAAAGAGAAAACTTGTGTCATCATAGGCCGCGTCACTTCTGTGACCAAGTTATAGGCACAGCAACCTTTTTGAAAATTAAAAAGTGGTAAAAAATTCAATTTTAGTTTTCTACTGATAGCTCCGAAACTAGACTTCGTGCACACATGGCGCTACCCGCAATCGAAAGAAGACAAAAACCTAAAGAGATAATGGGTGTCATGATAGACCGAGTCACTTTTGTGACCAAGTTTAATGGCCAAGAGATAATGGGTGTTGTCATAGGCCGGGTCACTTCTGTAACCAAGTTATAGGCACAGCAACCTTTTTGAAAATTAAAAAGTGTTAAAAAAATTCAATTTTAGTTTTCTACTGATAGCTCCGAAAATAGACTTCGTGCACATATGGCGCTACCCGCAATCGAAAGAGGACAAGAAACTAAAGAGATAATGGGTGTCATCATAGACCGGGTCACTTTTGTGACTAAGTTATAGGCACAGCAACCTTTTTAAAAATTAAAAAGTGGTAAGAAATTCAATTTTAGTTTTCTACTGATAGCTCCGAAACTAGAAATCGTGCACACATGGCGCTACCCGCAATCGAAAGAGGACAAAAAACTAAAGAGACAATGGATGTCATCATAGACCAGGTCACTTTTGTGACCAAGTTATAGCCACAGCAACCTTTTTGAAAATTAAAAAGTGGTAAAAAATTCAATTTTAGTTTTCTACTGATAGTTCCGAAACTAGACTTCGTGCATACATGGCGCTACCCGCAATCGAAAGAAGACAAAAAACTAAAGAGATAATGGGTGTCATGATAGACCAAGTCACTTTTGTGACCAAGTTTTAGGAACAGCAACCTTTTTAATAATAATATGTTTGGTTTTTAATAAAATGGGCATATTTTCTAATATAAAAATACATGTTTTACTCAAAACGAGGCCAGTAGAAACATAACTTAAAACAAGTAGAACAACTATGTTTAAGAATTTAAATCACGATAACCATTGAAAGATAATCATATTTTAAACTTTCCATTATTGAATTTATTATTATTTATATTATTGTCGTTTTGCCCTATATTATTCAACAAATGTTGACAGCAGATTACACAGTTTATTTGGTTGTGCAAAAAAAAAATCAAAAATACACATTGAAGGTATTATTCTACAATATGAAAAATTTAGCAACTTTATTGCAAATATATAGTTGCTTCAGCGGCCTATTCATTATACAATATCATTGAATATGTTTCGTACATATATTTGCCGCTTTGACGTATACTATGCAATAAATGGCATAATACTTTCAAACAAAATAATGCAGAATTTTTCTGACATTAAAATAGTAGAGATAGCACTCAACAATGTCACCAATTGTCAAATAATACGTAAAGAAATTTGACAGTATTATGGTATTCGTCATTATTAGGAAAATTTCTAAACAATCACATTTTCCATTTTATCAGGGTTGTCTTTTGCACAATCAAGCATAGGAATAACAAAAACAGTTGTGTATTTGTTTGTCGGCATAAATAAAGAAAAAGAAGAACGAAAAGTTTGCTTTATTGCAAATTATTTATGTTACGTTTTATTTGGAATGTGATAGTGTAGAAACAAAATGTAATAAGAAAATGTTTTTTAAGATTTTTTGACAGTCAGACTGATTTTGATTTAATTTTCGTCTTACAGAATCTAATAAAAATCTCAGAGCTTGTATTACAATGTGAAAAGACCTTTAACAATATCATTGTACATAATGAAAAATTTAACAATTATATTGCAAGTGTGCGGGGCATTAATCTTTTTACTGTGTATGGAGAAATAATGTTTCAATTCCGTTATTTCATATATAATTTAACATCTGGCAACGCAAAATAGTTGTCAAAATATTGAAAAAACAATTCATAAAATAACCTTTTTGGCAACTTTTTATGGCAACTTTTTCAACGTGGCAGCGAGAAAATGTAAACAAACTTTGAATAAAAACTGGTCATATTAAAACAATAATTTAGAAGTGATTTTTAATTAAATTTTAATTAATAAATGCGGAATGTGCAACAATAAAAGCTCTAGAATCTAATTAAACGAATTTCACTAAAATATTTCAGCGATATTTTGATAAAAACAGATTGACCAATAATTATAGTTTTTCCCCTATAGCTGAGGAACTAGACTTCGTGCGCACATGGCACTAGCCGCAATCGAAAGAGGACAAAAAACTAAAAATAACGGGTATTGCCATAGACCGGTTCACTTTTCTGACCAAATTATAGGCACAACGACCTATTTAAAAATTAAAAAGTGGCAAAAAAATATCAATTTTAGTTTTCTACTGATATCTCCGAAACTAAACTTCGTGCACACATGCCACTAGCAGCAATCGAAAGAGGACAAAAAACTAAAGAGAAAATGGGTGTTGCCATAGGCCGGGTCACTTCTGTAACCAAGTTATAGGCACAGCAACCTTTTTAAAAATTAAAAAGTGGTAAAAAATTCAATTTTAGTTTTCTACTGATATCTCCGAAACTAGACTTCGTGCACACATAGCACTAGCCGCAATCGAAAGAGGACAAAAAATTAAAGAGATAATGGGTGTCATTATAGACCGGGTCACTTTGGTGACCAAGTTATAGGCACAGCAACCTTTTTAAAAATTAAAAAGTAAAAAAATTCAACTTTAGTTTTCTACTGATATCTCTGAAACTAGACTTCGTGCACACATGGCGCTACCCGCAATCACAAGAGGACAAAAAAGTAAAGAGATAATGGGTGTCATCATAGACCGGTTCACTTTTGTGACCAAATTATAGGCACAACAACCTTTTTAAAAATTAAAAAGTGGCAAAAAAATCAATTTAAGTTTTCTACTGATATCTCCGAAACTGGACTTCGTGCACACATGGCACTAGCCGCAATCGAAAGAGGACAAAAAACTAAAGATATAATGGGTGTCAGCATAGACCGGGTCACTTTTGTGACCATGTTATAGGCACTGCAACCTTTTTAAAAATTACAAAGTGGTAAAAAAATTCAATTTTAGTTTTCTACTGATAGCTCCGAAACTAGACTTCGTGCACACATGGCACTAGCCGCAATCGAAAGAGGACAAAAAACTTAAGAGATAATGGGTGTCATGATAGACCGAGTCACTTTTGTGACCAAGTTTTAGGCACAGCAACCTTTTTAATAATAATATGTTTGGTTTTTAATAAAATGGGCATATTTTCTAATATAAAAATACATGTTTTACTCAAAATGAGGCCAGTAGAAACATAACTTAAAACAAGTAGAACAACTATGTTTAAGAATTTAAATCGCGATAACCATTGAAAGATAATCATATTTTAAACTTTCCATTATTGAATTTATTATTATTTATATTATTGTCGTTTTGCCCTATATTATTCAACAAGTTGCACAATATTTTCAAATTATATATGGCGCAACTTCTCTCACAATAAATAGCAAACATAAACTACAAGCAAAATGAAAAATATATTGAAAAATGTTGACAGCAGATTACATAGTTTATTTGGTTGTGCAAAAAAAAATCAAAAATACACATTGAAGGTATTATTCTACAATATGAAAAATTTTGCAACTTTATTGCAAATATATAGTTGCTTCAGCGGCCTATTCATTATACAATATCATTGAATATGTTTCGTACATATATTTGCCGCTTTGACGTATACTATGCAATAAATGGCATAATACTTTCAAACAAAATAATGCAGAATTTTTCTGACATTAAAATAGTAGAGATAGCACTCAACAATGTCACCAATACATTACACAATCCCTGATTGTGCAATAAAAATCAAGCCTTTTGATTATGGCCAATATATTGATAGGCTTTCAAATATGACGTACACATTAAGCGGCCTTCAGACTATTAGATTTAGTATTAATACTTGTCAAAAACTCAAATCTTAAGTAAAAATCCAACAGTGTGACAACAAATTGTTATGGTTTGTCAAATAATACGTAAAGAAATTTGACAGTATTATGGTATTCGTCATTATTAGGTAAATTTCTAAACAATCACATTTTCCATTTTATCAGGGTTGTCTTTTGCACAAACAAGCATAGGAATAACAAAAACAGTTGTGTACTTGTTTGTCGGCATAAATAAAGAAAAAGAAGAACGAAAAATTTGCTTTATTGCAAATTATTTATGTTACGTTTTATTTGGAATGTGATAGTGTAGAAACAAAATGTAATAACTGATTTTGATTTAATTTTCGTCTTACAGAATCTAATGAAAATCTCAGAGCTTGTATTACAATTTAAAAGACCTTTAACAATATCATTGTACATAATGAAAAATTTAACAATTATATTGCAAGTGTGCGGGGCATTAATCTTTTTACTGTGTATGGAGAAATAATGTTTCAATTCCGTTATTTCATATATAGTTTAACATCTGGCAACGCAAAATAGTTGTCAAAATATTGAAAAAACAATTCATAAAATAACCTTTTTGGCAACTTTTTTTGGCAACTTTTTCAACGTGGCAGCGAGAAAATGTAAACAAACTTTGAATAAAAACTGGTCATATTAAAACAATAATTTAGAAGTGATTTTTAATTAAATTTTAATTAATAAATGCGGAATGTACAACAATAAAAGCTCTAGAATCTAATTAAACGAATTTGACTGAAATATTTCAGCGATATTTTGATAAAAAAAGATTGACCAATAATTATAGTTTTTCCCCTATAGCTGAGGAACTAGACTTCGTGCGCACATGGCACTAGCCGCAATCGAAAGAGGACAAAAAACTAAAAATAACGGGTATTGCCATAGACCGGTTCACTTTTCTGACCAAATTATGGGCACAACGACCTATTTAAAAATTAAAAAGTGGCAAAAAAATATCAATTTTAGTTTTCTACTGATATCTCCGAAACTAAACTTCGTGCACACATGGCACTAGCAGCAATCAAAAGAGGAGAAAAAACTAAAGAGAAAATGGGTGTTGCCATAGGCCGGGTCACTTCTGTAACCAAGTTATAGGCACAGCAACCTTTTTGAAAATTAAGAAGTGGTAAAAAATTAAATTTTAGTTTTCTACTGATATCTCCGAAACTAGACTTCGTGCACACATAGCACTAGCCGCAATCGAAAGAGGACAAAAAACTAAAGAGATAATGGGTGTCATTATAGACCGGATCACTTTTGTGACCAAGTTAAAGGCACAGCAACCTTTTTAAAAATTAAAAAGTGGTAAAAAAATTCAACTTTAGTTTTCTACTGATATCTCTGAAACTAGACTTCGTGCACACATGGCGCTACCCGCAATCACAAGAGGACAAAAAACTAAAGAGATAATGGGTGTCATCATAGACCGGTTCACTTTTGTGACCAAATTATAGGCACAACAACCTTTTTAAAAATTAAAAAGTGGCAAAAAAATCAATTTTAGTTTTCTACTGATATCTCCGAAACTGGACTTCGTGCACACATGGCACTAGCCGCAATCGAAAGAGGACAAAAAACTAAAGAGATAGTAGGTATCATTATAGACGAGGTCACTTTTGTGACCACGTTATAGTCACAGCAACCTTTTTAAAAATTAAAAAGTGGTAAAAAAATTCAATTTTAGTTTTCTACTGATAGTTCCGAAACTAGACTTACTGCACACATGGCACTACCCGCAATCCAAAGAGGACAAGAAACTATAGAGATAATGGGTATCATCATAGACCGGGTCTTTTTTGTGACCAAGTTATAGGCACAGCAACCTTTTTAAAAATTAAAAAGTGGTAAAAAAATTCAATTTTAGTTTTCTACTGATAGTTCCGAAACTAGACTTACTGCACACATGGCACTACCCGCAATCCAAAGAGGACAAGAAACTAAAGAGATAATGGGTATCATCATAGACCGGGTCACTTTTGTGACCAAGTTATAGGCACAGCAACCTTTTAAAAAATTTAAAAGTGGTAAAAAATTCAATTTTAGTTTTCTACTGATATTTCCGAAAATAGACTACGTGCACACATGGCACTAGCCGCAATCGAAAGAGGCCAAAAACTAAAGAGATACTGGGTGTCATTATAGACCGGGTCACTTTTGTGACCAAGTTGTAGGCACAGCAACCTTTTTAAAAATTAAAAAGTGGTAAAAAATTCAACTTTAGTTTTCTACTGATATCTCTGAAACTAGACTTCGTGCACACATGGCGCTACCCGCAATCGAAACAGGAAATAAAACTAAAAAGATAATGGCTGTCATTATTGACCGGGTCACTTTTGAGACCAAGTTATAGGCACAGAAACCTTTTTGAAAATTAAAAAGTGGTAAAAAATTCAATTTTAGTTTTCTACTGATATCTCCGAAACTAGACTAGCACACATGGCGCTACCCGCAATCAAAAAAGGACGAAAAACTAAAGAGATAATGAGTGTCATCATAGACCGGGTCACTTTTGTGACCAAGATATAGGCACAGCAACCTTTTTAAAAATTAAAAAGTGTTAAAAAAACTCAATTTTAGTTTTCTACTGATAGCTCCGAAAATAGACTTCGTGCACATAAAATAGTAGAGATAGCACTCAACAATGTCACCAATACATTACACAATCCCTGATTGTGCAATAAAAATCAAGCCTTTTGATTATGGCCAATATATTGATAGGCTTTCAAATATGACGTACACATTAAGCGGCCTTCAGACTATTAGATTTAGTAGTAATACTTGTCAAAAACTCAAATCTTAAGTAAAAATCCAACAGTGTGAAAACAAATTGTTATGGTTTGTCAAATAATACGTATTCGTCATTATTAGGAAAATTTCTAAACAATCACATTTTCCATTTTATCAGGGTTGTCTTTTACACAAACAAGCATAGGAATAACAAAAACAGTTGTGTATTTGTTTGTCGGCATAAATAAAGAAAAAGAAGAACGAAAAATTTGCTTTATTGCAAATTATTTATGTTACGTTTTATTTGGAATGTGATAGTGTAGAAACAAAATGTAATAAGAAAATGTTTTTTAAGATTTTTTGACAGTCAGACTGATTTTGATTTAATTTTCGTCTTACAGAATCTAATAAAAATCTCAGAGCTTGTATTACAATGTGAAAAGACCTTTAACAATATCATTGTACATAATGAAAAATTTAACAATTATATTGCAAGTGTGCAGGGCATTAATCTTTTTACTGTGTATGGAGAAATAATGTTTCAATTCCGTTATTTCATATATAGTTTAACATCTGGCAACGCAAAATAGTTGTCAAGATATTGAAAAAACAATTCATAAAATAACCTTTTTGGCAACTTTTTTTTTGCAACTTTTTCAACGTGGCAGCGAGAATATGTAAACAAACTTTGAATAAAAACTGGTCATATTAAAACAATAATTTAGAAATGATTTTTAATTAAATTTTAATTAATAAACGCGGAATGTACAACAATAAAAGCTCTAGAATCTAATTAAACGAATTTCACTAAAATATTTCAGCGATATTTTGATAAAAAAAGATTGACCAATAATTATAGTTTTTCCCCTATAGCTGAGGAACTAGACTTCGTGCGCACATGGCACTAGCCGCAATCGAAAGAGGACAAAAAACTAAAGATAACGGGTATTGCCATAGACCGGTTCACTTTTCTGACCAAATTATAGGCAGAACGACCTATTTAAAAATTAAAAAGTGGCAAAAAAATATCAATTTTAGTTTTCTACTGATATCTCCGAAACTAAACTTCATGCACACATAGCACTAGCAGCAATCGAAAGAGGACAAAAAACTAAAGAGATAATGGGTGTTGTCATAGGCCGGGTCACTTCTGTAACCAAGTTATAGGCACAGCAACCTTTTTGAAAATTAAAAAGTGTTAAAAAATACAATTTTAGTTTTCTACTGATATCTCCGAAACTAGACTTCGTGCACACATGGCACTAGCCGCAATCGAAAGAGGACAAAAAACTAAAGAGATAATGGGTATCATCATAGACCGGGTCACTTTTGTGACCAAGTTATAGGCACAGCAACCTTTTAAAAAATTTAAAAGTGGTAAAAAATTCAATTTTAGTTTTCTACTAATATTTCCGAAAATAGACTACGTGCACACATGGCACTAGCCGCAATCGAAAGAGGCCAAAAACTAAAGAGATACTGGGTGTCATTATAGACCGGGTCACTTTTGTGACCAAGTTATAGGCACAGCAACCTTTTTAAAAATTAAAAAGTGGTAAAAAAATTCAACTTTAGTTTTCTACTGATATCTCTGGAACTAGACTTCGTGCACACATCGCGCTACCCGCAATTGAAAGAGGACAAAAAACTAAAGAGATAGTAGGTATCATTATAGACGGGGTCACTTTGTGACCACGTTATAGGCACAGCAACCTTATTAAAAATTAAAAAGTGGTAAAAAATTCAATTTTAGTTTTCTACTTATAGTTCCGAAACTAGACTTCCTGCACACATAACACTACCCGCAATCCAAAGAGGACAAGAAACTAAAGAGATAATGGGTATCATCATAGACCGGGTCACTTTTGTGACCAAGTTATAGGCACAGCAACCTTTTAAAAAATTTAAAAGTGGTAAAAAATTCAATTTTAGTTTTCTACTGATATTTCCGAAAATAGACTACGTGCACACATGGCACTAGCCGCAATCGAAAGAGGCCAAAAACTAAAGAGATACTGGGTGTCATTATAGACCGGGTCACTTTTGTGACCAAGTTATAGGCACAGCAACCTTTTTAAAAATTAAAAAGTGGTAAAAAAATTCAACTTTAGTTTTCTACTGATATCTCTGAAACTAGACTTCGTGCACACATGGCGCTACCCGCAATCGAAACAGGAAAAAAAACTAAAAAGATAATGGGTGTCATTATTGACCGGGTCAGTTTTGAGACTAAGTTATAGGCACAGCAACCTTTTTGAAAATTAAAAAGTGGTAAAAAATTCAATTTTAGTTTTCTACTGATATCTCCGAAACTAGACTAGCACACATGGCGCTACCCGCAATCGAAAAAGGTCGAAAAACTTAAGAGATAATGAGTGTCATCATAGACCGGGTCACTTTTGTGACCAAGATATAGGCACAGCAACCTTTTTAAAAATTAAAAAGTGTTAAAAAAATTCAACTTTAGTTTTCTACTGATAGCTCCGAAAATAGACTTCGTGCACATATGGCGCTACCCGCAATCGAAAGAGGACAAGAAACTAAAGAGATAATGGGTGTCATCATAGACCGGGTCACTTGTGTGACTAAGTTATAGGCACAGCAACCTTTTTAAAAATTAAAAAGTGGTAAAAAATTCAATTTTAGTTTTCTACTGATAGCTCCGAAACTAGAAATCGTGCACACATGGCACTACCCGCAATCGAAAGAGGACAAAAAACTAAAGAGATAATTTGTGTCGTAATAGGCCGGGTCACTTTTGTGACCAAGTTATAGGCACAGCAACCGTTTTGAAAATTAAAAGTGGTAAAAAATTCAATTTTAATTTTCTACTGATATCTCCGAAACTAGACGTTGTGCACACATGGCATTAGCCGCCATCGAAAGAGGACAAAAAACTAAAGAGACAATGGATGTCATCATAGACCAGGTCACTTTTGTGACCAAGTTATAGCCACAGCAACCTTTTTGAAAATTAAAAAGTGGTAAAAAATTCAATTTTAGTTTTCTACTGATAGTTCCGAAACTAGACTTCGTGCATACATGGCGCGTATTTGTTTGTCGGCATAAATAAAGAAAAAGAAGAACGAAAAATTTGCTTTATTGCAAATTATTTATGTTACGTTTTATTTGGAATGTGATAGTGTAGAAACAAAATGTAATAAGAAAATGTTTTTTAAGATTTTTTGACAGTCAGACTGATTTTGATTTAATTTTCGTCTTACAGAATCTAATAAAAATCTCAGAGCTTGTATTACAATGTGAAAAGACCTTTAACAATATCATTGTACAATCACATTTTCCATTTTATCAGGGTTGTCTTTTGCACAATCAAGCATAGGAATAACAAAAACAGTTGTGTATTTGTTTGTCGGCATAAATAAAGAAAAAGAAGAACGAAAAATTTGCTTTATTGCAAATTATTTATGTTACGTTTTATTTGGAATGTGATAGTGTAGAAACAAAATGTAATAAGAAAATGTTTTTTAAGATTTTTTGACAGTCAGACTGATTTTGATTTAATTTTCGTCTTACAGAATCTAATAAAAATCTCAGAGCTTGTATTACAATGTGAAAAGACCTTTAACAATATCATTGTACATAATGAATAATTTAACAATTATATTGCAAGTGTGCGGGGCATTAATCTTTTTACTGTGTATGGAGAAAAATTGTTTCAATTCCGTTATTTCATATATAGTTTAACATCTGGCAACGCAAAATAGTTGTCAAAATATTGAAAAAACAATTCATAAAATAACCTTTTTGGCAACTTTTTCCACGTGGCAGCGAGAAAATGTAAACAAACTTTGAATAAAAACTGGTCATATTAAAACAATAATTTAGAAGTGATTTTTAATTAATTAATTAATTAATTTTTAAAAAGGTTGCTGTGCCTATAACGTGGTCACAAAAGTGACCTCGTCGAAAATTACATCCATTATCTTTTAAGTTTCTTGTCCTCTTTCGATTGCGGGTAGCGCCATGTGTGCACGAAGTCTAGTTTCAGAGATATCAGTAGAAAACTTAAGTTGAATTTTTGACCAGTTTTTAATTTTTAAAAAGCTTGCTGTGCCTATAACTTGATCACAAAAGTGACCCGGTCTATAATGACACCCATTATCTCTTTAGTTTTTTGTCCTCTTTCGATTGCGGCTAGTGCCATGTTTGCACGTAGTCTATTTTCGGAAACATCAGTAGAAAACTAAAATTGAATTTTTTACCACTTTTAAATTTTTTAAAAGGTTGCTGTGCCTATAACTTGGTCACAAAAGTGCTCAAGTTTTCTACTGATATTTCTGAAACTAGACTTCGTGCACACATGGCGCTACCCGCAATCGTAACAGGAAAAAAAAACTAAAAAGATAATGTGTGTCATTATTGACCGGGTCACTTTGAGACCAAGTTATAGGCACAGCAACCTTTTTGACCTATGACAACACCTATTATATCTTTGGTTTTTTGTCCTCTTTCGATTGCGGGTAGCGCCATGTGTGCACGAAGTCTAGTTTCAGAGATATCAGTAGAAAACTAAAGTTGAATTTTTTTACCACTTTTTAATTTTTAAAAAGGTTGCTGTGCCTATAACTTGGTCACAAAAGTGACCCGGTCTATAATGACACCCATTATCTCTTTAGTTTTTGTCCTCTTTCGATTGCGGCAAGTGCCATGTGTGCACGAAGTCTAGTTTCGGAGATATCAGTAGAAAACTAAAATTGAATTTTTTACCACTTTTTAATTTTCAAAAAGGTTGCTGTGCCTATAACTTGGTTACAGAAGTGACCCGGCCTATGACAACAACTATTATCTCTTTAGTTTTTTGTCTTCTTTCGATTGCGGCTAGTGTCATGTGTGCGCGAAGTCTAGTTTCGGATATATCAGTAGAAAACTAAAATTGATATTTTTTTGCCACTTTTTAATTTTTAAATAGGTCGTTGTGCCTATAATTTGGTCAGAAAAGTGAACCGGTCTATGGCAATACCCGTTATCTTTAGTTTTTTGTCCTCTTTCGATTGTGGCTAGTGCCATGTGCGCACGAAGTCTAGTTCCTCAGCTATAGGGGAAAAACTATAATTATTGGTCAATCTGTTTTTATCAAAATATCGCTGAAATATTTTAGTGAAATTCGTTTAATTAGATTCTAGAGCTTTTATTGTTGTACATTCCGCGTTTATTAAATTAAAAATCACTTCTAAATTATTGTTTTAATATGACCAGTTTTTATTCAAAGTTTGTTTACATTTTCTCGCTGCCACGTTTAAAAAGTTGCCAAAAATAAAAAATAAAGTTGCCAAAAAGGTTATTTTATGAATTGTTTTTTCAATATTTTGACAACTATTTTGCGTTGCCAGATGTTAAACTATATATGAAATAACGGAATTCAAACATTATTTCTCCATACACTGTAAAAAGATTAATGCCCCGCGCACTTGCAATATAATTGTTAAATTTTTCATTATGTACAATGATATTGTTAAAGGTCTTTTCACATTGTAATACAAGCTCTGAGATTTTTATTAGATTCTGTAAGACGAAAATTAAATCAAAATCAGTCTGACTGTCAAAAAATCTTAAAAAACATTTTCTTATTACATTTTGTTTCTACACTATCACATTCCAAATAAAACGTAACATAAATAATTTGCAATAAAGCAAATTTTTCGTTCTTCTTTTTCTTTATTTATGCCGACAAACAAATACACAACTGTTTTTGTTATTCCTATGCTTGATTGTGCAAAAGACAACCCTGATAAAATGGAAAATGTGATTGTTTAGAAATTTTCCTAATAATGACGAATACCATAATACTGTCAAATTTCTTTACGTATTATTTGACAAACCATAACAATTTGTTTTCACACTGTTGGATTTTTACTTAAGATTTGAGTTTTTGACAAGTATTAATACTAAAGCTAATAGTCTGAAGGTCGCTTAATGTGTACGTCATATTTGAAAGCCTATCAATATATTGGCCATAATCAAAAGGCTTGATTTTTATTGCACAATCAGGGATTGTGTAATGTATTGGTGACATTGTTGAGTGTTATCTCTACTATTTTAATGTCAGAAAAATTCTGCATTATTTTGTTTGAAAGTATTATGCCATTTATTGCATAGTATACGTCAAAGCGGCAAATATATATACGAAACATATTCAATGATATTGTATAATGAATAGGCCGCTGAAGCAACTATATATTTGCAATAAAGTTGCTAAATTTTTCATATTGTAGAATAATACCTTCAATGTGTATTTTTGATTTTTTTTTTGCACAACCAAATAAACTGTGTAATCTGCTGTCAACATTTTTCAATATATTTTTCATTTTGCTTGTAGTTTATGTTTGATATTTATTGTGAGAGAAGTTGCGCCATATATAATTTGAAAATATTGTGCAACTTGTTGAATAATATAGGCCAAAACGACAATAATATAAATAATAATATATTCAATAATGGAAAGTTTAAAATATGATTATCTTTCAATGGTTATCGCGATTTAAATTCTTAAACATAGTTGTTCTACTTGTTTTAAGCTATGTTTCTACTGGCCTGGTTTTGAGTAAAACATGTATTTTTATATTAGAAAGTATGCCCATTTTATTAAAAACCAAACACATTATTACACCATTAACGAGTTTCCTAGCATTAATGTTTTAGCCCTTAAGGATTATGCCCCATATTCATAAAATTTAAAATAAGTTGTAAATGCGTTTTATTTAAAATTTGTCAAAAAAATTTTTTTTAATTAGATTTCAACTACATTTAATTTTTTTATGAATATTGGGTGAAATTAAATTAATTTTCCATTATGCATTAATCTTTATCATATATTAATTAATCTTTATCATATTTTACAGTTCATGTTGAAAGAATATATTATTTTTTACAGTGCCATGCTGTAATTGGTTGGAAAAGTGCGTATAAAGTACGTTTTAGCAACTTTTCAATTTTTCAGCACCTACTACTTTTTACTATAATATACAACTGAGTCGGACGGTATATTGCCAGAGTATGATTTGTTCTAATTGATAACATATACATATTGATCATTGCACGTATGTGAACCTATTAAACTCCAATAATTTTAACTGCTGTTTGAGTTTACATTTTTCAATGTTTTCTTTTATTTGTTTTGGTGAGTTTTAAAAACAAAACAAAATCATGCAAAGACTTAAGAAACGTACAGTATATTTGTACAGTAAGCCTCGGCTATAACAAACATGGCGATATTATAAAATTTACTCGTTATTGATTGATTTAGTTATAATCAAAGTAAATAAAATAATGAATGTGCACAAAACAAAAAAAATACCAGTATACAGCCGAACTCCTTACAAAACGAACTGCGTTACACCCAAAAAGTATTTTTGCTGTAAAATCTAAAATAATTATTGTGCAAGATTAAAACAAAAGCCAAAATAAATTTTAGACCAATAGAAAACAAACTGCGTACAGCTTTTTGGGTAAAAAATAAAACAGAGGTGATAATCACCAACAAACTTTTACATACCGCAAAAAATGCTCAAAAACACCCAAAAAGTATTTTTGCTGTAAAATCTAAAATAATTCCTGTGCAAGATTGAAACAAAAGCTAAAATAAAGCTAAGACCAATAGAAAACAAGCTGCGTACAGCTTTTTGGGTAAAAATTAAACTATGGAATGATAATCACCAACAAACTTTTACATTCCGCAAAAAATGCTCAAAAACATTCAAAAAGTATTTTTGCTGCAAAATCTAAAAAATTCCTGTGCGAAATTGAAACAAAAGCCAAAATAAAGCCTAGACTAATAGAAAACAAACTGCGGACAGCTTTTTGGGTAAAAAAAATAAAACTATGGGGTGATAATCATTAACAAACTTTTATATTCCGCAAAAAATGCTCAAAAACACCCGAAAAGTATTTTTGCTGTAAAATCGAAAATAATTCCTGTGCAAAATTGAAACAAAAGCGGAATGTAAAAGTTTGTTGGTGAAAATACTGAGGATTTACAATTAGATTTAGGTATAATCTCAAAGTGCAATTTATATAGTCTACTACATGTAACAATGAATTTTATACCAGTTATAAATAATTCTCTAATAAATTCTGTTTGAACAGATTTTATTTCTTCAAATAAAGATATCAAGAATTTTCGAACAAGTTTTTGGATATAATAGGTTGAATATTAATAAACCGGAAAAAATTTAGTTTTTTTAACGTTACGGATTGGAAAAAGTACTTTTTATGTCGTGGGGGTACTGAGGTATTTTGAGAAAAAAAAGTACTAAAAAAATACAATAGTACTGAATTTTCCATCACTGGCACGTAACATAATATATAAGATGAGATCATGGTAGAATAATACAGGTAGTGGTGAAGCGTTAACGAACTTTTTTTTTTTGGGTTCGACTCTGTCAAAAGTTGTTTATGTTATACCAACACACACCCACACCAGAGACTTGCGCCGAGTGGTTTTGATCGGCGGCGGCTGGCTGGGAAAAAATAGTCGGCGGTGGCTCAAATTCGGCTGGAAATGCACATGGACATTTAATAAAAGTGAAAGTTTTCATTTTGTTGTTAAATTAGTTTTTCTTTTTCATACCAATTCTTCACCAAACAAAATGCATAGAAATTAAGCATTGCTTTGCCTCTCAAAAATTTTTAAATTGTTATGAAAAATAAAGCAAAGGCTTGATTGTCAAACTTTTTTAAAGCTTGTCCAGATTCAACCTAAAAAGCTATTTGTCAAGCTAAACATTAATTTCTCTGTTCGCAATTTTATGCATGAACATCAATTATATATTTTACCGTTGGAATCTAATTCATGAATCATGCTAGAATTATTCGGATATATAATACATTATAATTTATGTATATTGAAACAAACGTCTATACCTGATTTATTTGTATCATGATAAATGGCAAATTCTATATTTGAAAAACAGATAAGATAAAGCAGGTTATTTTTCAATATAAAGTTTGACATTTGTCATGATAAAAATTTATCACGTATAGACATAGGCTAAAGCAAGGCGAATTGCTACCAGGTGGCCTTATTATTGTAAATGAACTTTACCAAAATGTCAAACTCTATGTAAAAAAACTAAATAAAAACTTTTTATGTATGCATTTCACATGACAGATGGGTGAAGTCCAGTTGTTGTCGTACTAATAAGGCCACTTGCTATTAATACGCTTTGGGTTACAATGAAAGTCTTTCTCTAATAAATTTTTAAATGTAATTTTCATTTTTGCAAAAAGCTGTTTGCTGGGAACTATCAATGGAAATTCGTCGAGTCTATAGAAAATAATAAATTATATACAGATTAAGAGCTTCTTCTCAAAGATATTTCTAATTACTAAATATGGTCTAATTTAAAAACTGGACGAAGAGGAAATCTTCATAAATTAACTTCGTTTGTATTTTCGATTCCTATTAATAATGCGTTTGTAAAGAAAGAAAAATAATGTAATTTCCCGAATTAATGATAAGAATTAATTTTAATGGAAATTTAATGTTTTCAATATTTTTTTGCAAACAAATTAAAGTAAAGAAATACCAAATATATGTGGGAAAAAATAAAAATTCTTATGAAATAAAAAACAGGACCCATTAGGAAGTAAGTAATATAATCCAAATAAAGAAAAAAATTTTCAACTCGAATCGTATATGGCAGAGCCCTGAAGGAACACATAAGAAATACAAACGAATTGATAATTTTCTCCTTTTTTAAGTCGGATAATGAATATTTATTCTTTTGAATAGTTTTTGAGAGTTTTTGGCAGTTCGTCTTAGTAAATCAAGCTTTTTTTCTCTAAATGTCAAGCTTTTTCACAATTTTGATCTGGCAAGCCTAGGTCGCAGAGTAATGCATACAAAAATATTTTTCGTTATCTTACTCTACGTCTCCACCTAACCATAGACTACTAACTAGACCCGTCACTATACAACAACATTACGAAGATTGTATGAGAGGGAAGGCAATTCTTATTTTATAATGTGGTTTCTAATTTGACTATGTCCTTCATATTATCTTAGTAAGAGCACTTTGTATGTAAAAATGCACAACACATGACAACAGCCTCTTTTAGCTGTCAAAAGTGAGCATTCTGTTCCTAACTTGATATGCTGTTGTAACTTGGAGTTATTACTGCGCTGTTAAAACAATTGCACTAACAACTATGTTATACCCTGAAAAAAGCATTAACTTGAGCGGTCTACACTTAACATTAACTTGAAGTTAATGTTAAGTTGGGTGTAGACTGCAAATTACTAAAATAATGCTTGAACAAATTATAAAAAAAACATAAAAAAGTAGAAGTGGAAATTAAAAAAAGCAATCGGCGGATTATTTTAAGCCGTTTTTGAGCCGAAAAACGATCGTCGGTGGCGGCTTCCATTAAGCCGATTTTAGCCGCAAGATAAATCGGCGGCGGCTGTGGAAATTAGTCGGCGGCTCGTCTTAGCCGCGGCTCAGCCGTCTCGGCGCAAGTCTCTGGTAAACACACACATGTGAACATATAAATTTTTTTTCAAATTTTCTTTTGTGCTTTTTGACAACCTCGAACATAAACAACAATAAAAAGCCGTGTTGTTTTTGCTGTTGTTGGGTTGTTGTAGCTTCGCTACTACCTGTAGTATAATTCTACCATGCGCTATATTTTGCGAAGCTGATCAGCTACGGGGCCATGGGGGCTGTGTACTACGATGTGTATTTTGCAATAAACAAAGAAAATCTTGTAGCACTATGCAGGTGTGAATATGGCAAGCATAAGTAATTGCGAGTAGATCATACTTTGTACACGTAAAATGTTTCCGACTTATTTCGCAGCAGATTAAGTATTTTCAATTATACCAACACACTGTAGACTGTACCTCGCACAGATTTATGGAAATGATCCTTCAGCTCAGAAAGCAAAAAGCTTCCTTATTTTAACGAAAGAAATTTATAAATCTGAAAAAAAATTATTAAAAAGCCATTCAACCAACTATCACTAAAATCTTTTCCTACTTTGTGCTTGGAAATTCCAAGGAATTTGAATGATCATGGTGTACATAAATGTCAGCATCAACTCTTTTGTCGTTGTAAGATAAATCAATACTTATATCCATTTTACTATTTATTGAAAACACGCTTTCACAAACATTAAATAAAATTTTTTTGTCTTAATTTTTTTATGCTGGCAACATCAATCCAATTTCGACTGAAATTAGTTTTAATTCATAATACCAAAAACGAGTAAAGTTGTTTTAAAGTTAAGTTGTTTAAATTTCAATTCGACTGAGCCGAGTTGCAAGCCGTAATAGAAGCATAAATTTTAATTTTTAAAACAAATACACTTATTAAAGGTCTAGTTAGTAAAACCGTATTGCATTCGTAGTGATCAGCTGGCAACATCAGTAACATAAACAAAGCTTGTTACTGCTTACTAATAACGTATCGTTGCTTTTGTAACGTAGAAAATCTACAAAAAGTAGATTTTTACTTTGCACATTGCAAGACCTGAGAATTAGTTATAAACGTGTAGTTCTTCTCTTATGTAGAGCTAAGTTGTTTTGTTATATTACTTGGGATATTTACCTTGCATATTATGAAGTTGGGTTGGGAAAATATTTTAAATTCATATTTGAATTTATAAAACAAGTAACCTAAGGAATAATGTCTGTCATATGAAAGTATTTAGAATTTGAAAATTTTTTCGTTATAAGCAAATTTTGTTTTTGAAGGCAAGGGCTGTTAGTACAGCATATACATATATAAAGTTTTATTTAAATTGTAAAATCATAAAATTGCGGATTCAGCCGACCCATACATCCACAGGGAATAATTCACAACTTGGAATTAGCTTTCTTCTACAGGTAAGAAAAACTAGAAATCACGTATGATTGCGTTTTAATCCTCCAGAATTATTTATATATATATATATATATATATATATATATATATATATATATATATATATATATATATATATATATATATATATATATATATATATATATATATATATATATATATATATATATATATATATATATATATATATATATATATATATATATATATATATATATATATATATATATATATATATATATATATGTATATATATATATATATATATATATATATATATATATATATATATATATGTATATATATCTATATATATATATATATATATATATATATATATATATATATATATATATATATATATATATATATATATATATATATATATATATATATATATATATATATATATATATATATATATATATATATATATATATATATATATATATATATATATATATATATATATATATATATATATATATATATATATATATATATATATATATATATATATATATATATATATATATATATATATATATATATATATATATATATATATATATATATATATATATATATATATATATATATATATATATATATATATATATATATATATATATATATATATATATATATATATATATATATATATATATATATATATATATATATATATATATATATATATATATATATATATATATATATATTTAAAGATATATATTTTTTTATGCGATTTTCCAGTTCACTGCATTAAATCAATCCAGTGTCATCGCAATTATCAATCTTGGCCATTGTGTGAAAATAAATTTTACTGTCAGATTTGATTATACCTTTGGATTGAGTAACCCAGACATTATTTTTGCGATATTTGACAATAAAGGCATACACCGATATTTACAAATTTTCGTATGTTGCGATTAATCGGTTTGAATCACTCTTAAATGAGCACTAAGATCCTGAAACAATTACAAGCAGTTAACCGGCTAGAACCAGAATTCTATAACCATACATTACACGTACAATCTAGTTTTAAATAGTTGCAAATTTTGTTTATATTTCAAGGGAAATATAAACACAGAAGAACTCATGGATTTCTTTAATAACAGCCAGTTCGGTTGTTTGTTTCATTATTTTTGTTAAAATTTTAATTGTACATTACATAATTTCTTAGTTGTTTATTAATTTTGAAAAGAGTTTGTGAACTCACCAATTTAACACATACATCCCTTTCAAATTCATTCCATCCTACATATGTATATAAAATGAGAAGAGAACAATAATTTTAGTCACATTCAAGAACTCAAATCCATGGGCAACAGGCCTGCTGATACATCGGATTAAATATTGGTGATTTTATACATTTTCCTTTTCTTTTATATTATTGTTCATAATCTCATTTATTTTCCCATACAAACATCTCCATACATAAGTATGTAAATGTGTACTTATGTTAACTTTTTTTTTTAATTTTTAAGATAACATGCATACATACATTCATTACAAATTACATAAATGTTACTAACATTTCATTTAAATATTTAGTTAACATTTAATCCGTTCAATTGAATTCCAATTTCTAATGTTAAAACATACTATCTTCAAGTTATTAACATACACACAAATATCGGTCTACTAGTTTCAATTCTAATAGATTTCAAACGAATATTAAAAACGATTTACCGAAAGCCCGAATTTGTAGCCCGAATTAGTAGCACTGAATACACAAACAACAAAAAAGAGTCATCCAAATTTATTTTTTGATTGAAAAGATTTAGAACGTAAATACATTTCAAGTGTGTGGGTGTAGTCAGTTAATTGCTAATAAAATCAACATTTGTCCATCGATTTTCATGATATATGGCTTATTTTGTTCGTAAGAGATTGTCCTAGAGAACAATAATTAACAGGTGAAGTATTTGAAGTTTTGAAAATTTTTATGAGTTTCTACAGAGAAAAAAGAAAAACTTGAGCAAATCATAAAACTATATTAGGACAGTTTTCAAATAATTGTGTCATGCATCTTTTGGTGATTTGTTGATCCAAATATTAAACATGCTGATTAAAAAATTTGTAGCTGATAGGAAAAACTGAGGAAACTATTTTTTAGCTCAGTAAATTGCTTAGAAATGTAATTTTGTTCCGAAAAGTGATTTGATTTGTGTAATTAAATTACTTTGAAAATTACTTATTTCAAGGAATATATATTTCTTGACACTCAGAGATGGATAGTTTAATTTTGGCTTTTTGAAAAACTTGTTTTCTTCTTGTTTCAGATAATTTTAAGTTCTTTGGAAGACAAAAAATAGAATGTTTACTTATCTTTTTCAATACATTGATATTTTTCTGAAGATCTAACTAAATCAGTAAATAAAAAATTTCATGTCAAAATAGAGTAAGGAAAAAAAGTTGTCGTTGTCGTTCAAATATTTTTCATACAAATTTCCAACAACATTTTTAAACTATTTTAACATATATTGACATACAATGCCGACGATAGGTTGTGCATTGAACAATTCAATTAGAACAAAAATGCAAAATGAAATCGATTAAAATTCATCACACTGTTGTCGAATTAAAAACTCTATTTTCTTTTGAAATCGATCGCATATCAGCATCGCATGCCTGAATAATTCAGATTTTAGTAACTTTTAGAGAAATTACTTTAAATCTTTAATTAAATTTATTATTTAAGAAATTGGCAGAATTTTATTCCAAAAAAGATTTGTTTGTTGATGGTTAAGGTGTAGAAAACTAAAATAGATTCATACCTACTACGCTTATTCTACTGTGATTTTCAAAAAATAAGTTGTGAATTCTCAAATGGTTTTTGAAAGTCTGTGCATAATATAAGAGGATTGAAACTTTTCAAAAGTATGGTCGAAGTCTACTGATAATTTGGTGAAGCACCAATGAAATGCATATAAACATTGCTCAACCCTCAACAAATAATAATTAACACACACAGAAATAATTAACACACCAATTACACAGAGAATAAACTATAAAGTAGACACTGACAATTTAGCACAAAACTATAGATATTTAGTTAGTAAAACTTTAAATGTACTAAATCATTAACGTTTATCATAGGGATTAATTAATTTTTTTTATATGTTAATAATTGATTGTTTAACTAAATTATATAATTATTTATTGTTGTTTTTTTATAATATTGTATTTGTTTAATATGGTTAAATTTGTTACATTTGGATACTGTATTTGTAAAATACTCTTAAAGTACTACTATAATATTTTCATATTACCTTTGACCAAAATATTGTGCCAAATTTTTATTAATAATTATAATAATTGCATACTTTCTAATTGATTGCTTAATCATATAATTTTTAACTTTGAATGTATTAATTTAAATCATATAATGAATTATTGTTCTTTTTGTTGTTGTTTTTCTGACATAATTTTGCAACTATTTAATTATTAATGTTTATATATAATATAATTGTAGAAGTTCTTTTTTGTAATATGAGCCTACATTACTACTACAATTTTATTAATATTTATTATTATCCAATTTTTGAACAACATTTTTATGAAAATTTTTTTTTTAATTTTATAATTTTCAACACTTTTTTATGACAATATTTTCTTTTATGATATCATGTTTGAAAACCTTTTTTTTAGTTTAAAATAATATAATAATTTTAATTGCCTATTTCCTGAAGATGCTAACAAATTGTTAGCGAAATATAAAATCAATTTTATATAAAAAGACCTTGAGCTTAATTTAAATATCATAAAATAACCAATAAAGGTCAAATAAAATACTATAATTATTAAATAAATGAGTTATAATTAAAAAAAGGTAAGTTGAAATTCTTCTCTTCAATAAAAAAGTTCGGTTTCGCGTTCGGCTTCGGTTCTAAAAATCAACCGAAGTTCGGGTTCGGTCTGAAAAAAGTGCGTTCGGTCGGACACTAATATTTATTTTACATTTTTACGTTTTAGAACCAATTTATAAAAATTGTATACAAAAATAAATCAAATTGTTTAAATATGAAAAGACGAGAAGGCAGCAACTGCCTTTTTAGGTCTTAATCTATACAAAGAATCTTTTAGGTCGTTTATATCTTTTCCAGAATGTTAAGGAGTCTCTACAGTCATAGAAAAATGTATAATCGCATTTATGATGCCCTATCATCAGAATTCTGACATTAATGCTATGACAAATGTCATCAATACAACGAAAACTGACATCAATCTTATGACAAACGTCATTATAAAATTTTGTCATAGTTTAAGATTGGAATGACATCAATACGATGTCACTTATTATATATTATTATATTGTAAAATATGTATAAGAGAGATAAAAACATAACAATAACATTTGACATCTCAGCCCCTATGTTAATATATACAAATTTTGACATGCGAGCCTCTATTTTGCGGTGAAAAGTAGACAGCTGTGTACCTGTTTAATTTTACCTTGTTTTGTATTTTAGTTTTGTGCTGCCAGATGTAAGCGCATTGGTACAGATCCGAATCGAAACAAATATATTTACCATACACTGCGAATATATTAAAGAAAAACTAAAGTTAAACATATTTACGCTTTTTAAGTTTTAAATATATTGTGGCGCCTATAACTTTATCAAAAAAGTGACGCAGTATACCATGACACCCATTATCATTTTAGTGTTTGTGTATTCTTTCCGAGTTATCATTAGAAAACTAATGCTGCCTTTTTTTAGTGCTTTCTAATTGTTAAAGAGGTTGCTGCGCCTATAACTTTGTAAAAAAACAATGTGTATTTTTAATACCTATCGTTTGAGGGTAGTGCCATGGCGGCACGCAATCTAGTTTAGGAGTTATATGCTGACAACTGATGTTACATATTTTGCGGTTTTTCAAACTTCGCGGCGCTATAACTTTTTTCAGCAAGTCTCGCCAAGATTGACAACCGTGGCAAACAATGTGTATTTTTAATACCTATCGATTGAGGGTAGTGCCATGGTGGCACGCGATCTAGTTTAGGAGTTATAGGCTGACAACTGATGTTACATATTTTGCAATTTTCAAACTTCGCGGCGCTATAACTTTTTTCAGCAAGTCTCGTTAAAATTGACAACCGTTGCAAACAATGCGTACTTTTAATACCTATCGATTGAGGGTAGTGCCATGGTGGCACGCGATCTAGTTTATGAGTTATAGGCTGACAACTGATGTTGCATATTTTGCGCTTTTTCAAACTTCGCGGCGCTATAACTTTTTTCAGCAAGTGTCGCCAAGATTGACAACCGTGACAAACAATGTGTATTTTTAATACCTATCGATTGAGGGTAGTGCCATGGTGGCACGCGATCTAGTTTAGGAGTTATAGGCTGACAACTGATGTTACATATTTTGCAATTTTCAAACTTCGCGGCGCTATAACTTTTTTCAGCAAGTCTCGCCAAAATTGACAACCGTTGCAAACAATGCGTATTTTTAATACCTATCGATTGAGGGTAGTGCCATGGTGGCACGCGATCTAGTTTATGAGTTATAGGCTGACAACTGATGTTGCATATTTTGCGCTTTTTCAAACTTCGCGGCGCTATAACTTTTTTCAGCAAGTCTCGCCAAGATTGACAACCGTGGCAAACAATGTGTATTTTTAATACCTATCGATTGAGGGTAGTGCCATGGTGGCACGCAATCTAGTTTATGAGTTATAGGCTGACAACTGATGTTACATATTTTGCGCTTTTTCAAACTTCGCGGCGCTATAACTTTTTTCAGCAAGTCTCGCCAAGATTGACAACCGTGGCAAACAATGTGTATTTTTAATACCTATCGATTGAGGGTAGTGCAATGGTGGCACGCAATTTAGTTTAGGAGTTATAGGCTGACAACTGATGTTACTCTAAAAATATAGAAAGCACATGTTACCCATACATAAAACTTGCTCACACCTACACACCATTTGCTTGTAAACATTGGAAAAACTTGTCACACATACATTCCCATATATAACACGTGCTCACACGTATACAAAACTGTTGAAAAACTTGCTGAAATAAGACAAATGCTCTGCATTATCCTAGAAAAAACTTGCCAATGCTCTGCATTATCAAAACTTGTTTTCTTCACTCACGTCACATGTGAACATATAAATTTTTTTTCAAATTTTCTTTTGTGCTTTTTGACAACCTCGAACATAAACAACAATAAAAAGCCGTGTTGTTTTTGCTGTTGTTGGGTTGTTGTAGCTTCGCTACTACCTGTAGTATAATTCTACCATGGATGAGATTGTCAAATTCAATCGCAGAGAGAATTATGTTACGTGTAGACCATGGTGAAATAAAGTATACAGGTGACCGCATAAGGGAAACAAATACAACAAAAAATATATGATGCTTGTCAAAAATATATACGTGCTGGACGTGGGTTATACACAAAACTAGCAGAGAAAAAAATTATCAGCTGACGTTATGGTGCCACTTGCATACTTATTTCACCATGGTGTAGACTTCAAATTAGAGTAATCTCAATGTTATAGGAATTTTTATGAGAGCGTTGTTATAACTTGAGGTCTACACGTAACATAATATGTAAGATGCGATTGTTAAATTCAATCGCAGAGAGAATTATGTTACGTGTAGACCTCAAATTAGTGTTATCTCAATGTTATAGGAATTTTTATGAGAGCGTTGTTATAAGAATTCTTACACAGGGTCTTCACGAGACATTAACTTTGAGATAACATGAGAAAAAACGTCGGCAGAGTACTAAAAACAATATGTCGAATTTTCTCTTAATCTTATACTAGGGGAATACGTAATTTTACTTTTCCGATAAGATTTCATTTTATGCAAATGCTCATCGTGCTAACATGTACTACTTTTGCATAATTAGTTACTTTATTTTTAATTTTTCACACAAATTTAAATTTATAAATCAATTAAACACATTTATTCATTTTTTTAACATAGACATTTTATAAAAAACATCGATTTTCAATTATTTTAATAAACACTCACACATGCACACTATTTTATTCATATACATGTGTTTTTTCACAGTACATCTCATTCTAAGAAGAAAATGTTAAGTTCGAAAATCCCCGGTAAAGCATATTTTCGGAGTTACGGACCCCCAAAGTTTTGCAAATCATATGCATTTTCTAGTTACATTTTTGCTACAGTGTAACAATATGGGTATCATATAAATGATTTTATGTCTAGCTGACCTTCAGCCGGGCTTATTGATTTTCTCCTCTAGGTATGTGGAATAGCGGCTTCACTGAAAAATGATTTCCTGCGTAGACTGCCTTCGGCCGGACTTATTCATTTGCTCCTCTAGGTATGTCGAGTAGCGGCTTCGCTGAAGAATGATGTCCTGCGTAGCCGGCCATCGGCCGGGCTTAATGATTTTCTCCTCTAGGTATGTCGAATATCGGCTTCGCTGAAGAATGATTTTCTGCGTAGCCGGCCTTCGGCCGGGCTTACTAATTTTCTCCTCTAGGTATGTCGAATAGCAGCTTCGCTGAAGAATGATATTTTGCATTGCAGGCCTTCGGCCGAACTTATTGATTTTCTTCTCAGGGTATGTCGAAAAGCGGCTTCCCTGAAGAATAATTTTTTCTTTTTTTTTATAACACATGCGTTTTTCAAAATTAAATAAAAAAATTTAATATTTGTTTTTATGCTTACTAGCATACAATAATGTTGATAATCTTTCATACGATACCCACATAGTTACACAGCATAAAAATTTTTTGTAGAAAATACTGATCTGTAAAACTTTGGGGGCCCGTAATTCCGAAAATATGCGTTTCCGGGGATTTTCGTACTTAACATATTTTTCTTAGAATCAAATTTTCTATCAGATAGCGAATTTTTATTAAAATCGGAGGAATGTCGGTAAAGTAAACTTAAACCTTTTTTTAGACACAACTGTCAATCAATGGATTGAATTTTCTGGTGCCGGATTTTTTTTACGATTTTTAATAGTTGAATTAACGATATATATCTTTTATCGTTAAATTGACGATTTTCTAACAAATTTTTCTGGCAGCTCTGGTTGTTTGTTGCCCTAATGCTGAAACCTGGTATTATTCGCCTTGACATATAGTTCAACAGTGAAACTTATAAATATTGATTATTGCACGAATGTGAACAAATCAAACTCTAACAAAATTAATAGCTTTTAGCGTTTACATTTTTTCATTGTTTTATTTGTTGTGGTGAGTTTTAAAAACAAAACAAAATCATGCAAAGAATTAAGAAACGTACAGTACATTTGTACAGTAAACCTCGGCTATAACAAACATGGCGATATATCAAAATTTACTCGTTATTGATAGATTTCGTTATAATCAAAGTAAATAAAATAATGAATGTGCACAAAACAGAGAAATGCCAGTATACAGCTAAACTCCTTACAAAAGGAACTGCGTTACACCCAAAAAGTATTATTGCTGTAAAATCTAAAATAATTATTGTGCAAGATTGAAACAAAAGCCAAAATTAAGCTTAGACCAATAAAAAACAAACTGCGTACAGCTTTTTGGGTAAAAAATAAAACAGAGATGATAATCACCAACAAACTTTTACATTCCGTAAAAAATGCTCAAAAACAACCCAAAAGTATTTTTGATGTAATATCTAAAATAATTCCTGTGCAAGATTGAAACAAAAGCTAAAATAAAGCTTAGACCAATAGAAAACAAGCTGCGTACAAAAATTATTTTAGATTTTAGAGCAAAAATACTTTTTGGGTGTTTTTGAGCATTTTTTGCGGAATTGAAAAGTTTGTTGGTGATTATCACCCCATAGTTTTATTTTTTTACCCAAAACGCTGTACACAGTTTGTTTTCTATTGATCTAAGCTTCAATTTGGCTTTTGTTTTAATCTTGCACAAGAATTATTTTAGATTTTACAGCAAAAATACTTTTTGGGTGTTTTTGAGCATTTTTTCCGAAATTGGAAAGTTTGTTGGTGATTATCACCACATAGTTTTATTTTTTACCCAAAAAGCTGTACGCACTTTGTTTTCTATTGGTCTAAGCTTAATTTTGGCTTTTGTTTCAATCTTGCACAGGAATTATTTTAGATTTTACAGCAAAAATACTTTTTGGGTGTTTTTGAGAATTTTTTGCGGAATGGAAAAGTTTGTTGGTGATTATCACCCCATAGTTTTATTTTTTACCCAAAGAACTGCACGCACTTTGTTTTTTATTGGTCTAAGGTTAACTTTGGCTTTTGATTTAATCTTGCTCAAGAATTATTTTAGATTTTACAGCAAAAATACTTTTCGGGTGTTTTTGAGCATTTTTTGCCGAATCGAAAAGTTTGTTGGTGATTATCACCCCATAGTTTTATTGTTTACCCAAAAGGCTGTACCCAGTTTGTTTTCTATTGGTCTAGGCTTAATTTTGGCTTTTGTTTTAATCTTGCACAAGAATTATTTTAGATTTTACAGCAAAAATACTTTTTGGGTGTTTTTGAGAATTTTTTGCGGAATGGAAAAGTTTGTTGGTGATTATCACCCCATAGTTTTATTTTTTACCCAAAACGCTGTACGCAGTTTGTTTTCCATTGGTCTAGGCTTGATTTTGGCTTTTGTTTCAATCTTGCACAAGAATTATTTTAGATTTTACAGCAAAATTACTTTTTGGGTGTTTTTGAGCATTTTTTGCGAAATTGGAAAGTTTGTTGGTGATTATCACCCCATACTTTTACCTTTTACCCAAAAAACTGTACGCAGTTTGTTTTCTATTGGTCTACGCTTAATTTTGGCTTTTGTTTTAATCTTGCATAAGAATTTTTTTAGATTTTACAGCAAAAATACTTTTTGGGTGTTTTTGAGAATTTTTTGCGGAATGGAAAAGTTTGTTAATGATTATCACCCCATAGTTTTATTTTTTACCCAAAAAACTGTACGCAGTTTATTTTTTACTGGTCTAAGCTTCCATATGGTTTTGTTTTAATCTTGCACAGGAATTATTTTAGATTTTACAGCAAAAATACTTTTTGGGTGTTTTTGAGCATTTTTTTCGAAATTGGAAAGTTTGTTGGTGATTATCACCCCATAGTTTTATTTTTTACCCAAAAGGCTGTACGCAGTTTGTTTTCTATTGGTCTAAACTTAATTTTGGCTTTTGTTTTAATCTTACACACGAATTATTTTAGATTTTAAAGCAAAAATACTTTTTGGGTGTTTGTGAGCATTTTTTGCGGAATGTAAAAGTTTGTTGGTGATTATCACCTAATAGTTTTATTTTTTACCCAAAAAACTATGCTCTGTTGCTCTAAGCTTGAATTTGGCTTTTGATTTAATCTTGCACAAGAATTAGTTTAGATTTTACAGCAAAAATACTTTTTGGGTGTTTTTGAGAATTTTTTGCGGAATGGAAAACTTTGTTGGCGATTATCACCCCATAGTTTTATTTTTTACCCAAAAATCTGTACGCAGTTTGTTTTCTATTGGCCTAAGCTTGATTTTGGGTTTTGATTTAATCTTGCACAAGACATATTTTAGATTTTACAGCAAAAATAATTTTCGGGTGTTTTTGAGCACTTTTTGCGAAATGGGAAAGTTTGTTGGTGACTATCACCCCAAAGTTTTATGTTTTCTATTGGTCTAAGCTTCCATATCGCTTTTGTTTTAATCTTGCACAAGAAATATTTTAGATTTTACAGCAAAAATACTTTTTGGGTGTTTTTGAGAATTTTTTGCGGAATGGAAAAGTTTGTTGGTGATTATCACCCCATAGTTTTATTTTTACCAAAAAAGCTGTACGCAGTTTCTTTTCTATTAATCTAAGCTTTAATTTGGCTATTGTTTTAATCTTGCACAAGAATTAGTTTAGATTTTACAGCAAAAATACTTTTTGGGTGTTTTTGAGCATTTTTTGCGGAATGTAAAAGTTTGTTGGTGATTATCAGCCCATAGTTTTATTTTTTACCTAAAAACCTGTACGCAGTTCGTTTTCTATTGGTCTAAGCTTATATTTGGCTTTTGTTTTAATCTTGCACAAGAATTATTTTAGATTTTACAGCCAAAATACTTTTTGGGTGTTTTTGCGAATTTTTTGCGGAATGGAAAAGTTTGTTGGTGATTATCACCCCATAGTTTTATTTTTTACCCAAAAAGCTGTACGCAGTTTGTTTTCTAGCAACTTAAGCTTTTTTTTGGCTTTTGTTTCAATCTTGCACAGGAATTATTTTAGATTTTACAGCAAAAATTGATTTAATCTTGCCCAAGACATATTTTAGATTTTACAGCAAAAATACTTTTCGGGTGTTTTTGAGCACTTTTTGCGAAATGGGAAAGTTTGTTGGTGACTATCACCCCATAGTTTTATTTTTTACCCAAAAGGCTGTACGCAGTTTGTTTTCTATTGGTCTAAACTTAATTCTGGCTTTTGTTTTAATCTTACACAAGAATTATTTTAGATTTTAAAGCAAGAATACTTTTTGGGTGTTTGTGAGCATTTTTTGCGGAATGTAAAAGTTTGTTGGTGATTATCACCCATAGTTTTACTTTTTACCCAAAAAACTGTATGCAGTTTGTTTTCTGTTGCTCTAAGCTTGAATTTGGCTGTTGATTTAATCTTGCACAAGAATTAGTTTAGATTTTACAGCAAAAATACTTTTTGGGTGTTTTTGAGAATTTTTTGCGGAATGGAAAACTTTGTTGGCGATTATCACCCCATAGTTTTATCAAAAATCTGTACGCAGTTTGTTTTATTAGCCTAAGCTTGATTTTGGGTTTTGATTTAATCTTGCACAAGACATATTTTAGATTTTACAGCAAAAATACTTTTCGGGTGTTTTTGAGCACTTTTTGCGAAATGGGAAAGTTTGTTAGTGATTATCACCCCAAAGTTTTATGTTTTCTATTGATCTAAGCTTCCATATGGCTTTTGTTTTAATCTTGCACAAGAATTATTTTAGATTTTACAGCAAAAATACTTTTTGGGTGTTTTTGAGCATTTTTTGCGGAATGGAAAAGTTTGTTGGTGATTATCACCCCATAGTTTTACTTTTTTCCCCAAAAAACTGTACGCAGTTTGGATTTTATTGGTCTAAGCTAAATTTTGGCTTTTGTTTTAATCTTGCACAAGAAATATTTTAGATTTTACAGCAAAAATACTTTTTGGGTGTTTTTGAGAATTTTTTGCGGAATGGAAAAGTTTGTTGGTGATTATCACCCCATAGTTTTATTTTTTACCGAAAAAGCTGTACGCAGTTTCTTTTCTATTAATCTAAGCTTAAATTTGGCTTTTGTTTTAATCTTGCACAAGAATTAGTTTAGATTTTACAGCAAAAATACTTTTTGGGTGTTTTTGAGCATTTTTTGCGGAATGTAAAAGTTTGTTGGTGATTATCAGCCCATAGTTTTATTTTTTACCCAAAAACCTGTACGCAGTTCGTTTTCTATTGGTCCAAGCTTATATTTGGCTTTTGTTTTGATCTTGCACAAGAATTATTTTAGATTTTACAGCAAAAATACTTTTTGGGTGTTTTTAAGAATTTTTTGCGGAATGGAAAAGTTTGTTGGTGATTATCACCCCATAGTTTTATTTTTTACCCAAAACGCTGTACGCAGTTTGTTTTCGATTGGTCTAGGCTTGATTTGGGCTTTTGTTTCAATCTTGCACAAGAATTATTTTAGATTTTACAGCAAAATTACTTTTTGGGTGTTTTTGAGCATTTTTTGCGGAATGGAAAAGTTTGTTGGTGATTATCACCCCATAGTTTTATTTTTTACCCAAAAAGCTGTACGCAGTTTGTTTTGTATTAGCTTAAGCTTTTTTTTGCTTTTGTTTCAATCTTGCACAGGAATTATTTTAGATTTTACAGCAAAAATACTTTTTTAGTGTTTTTGAGAATTTTTTGCGGAATGGAAAACTTTGTTGGCGATTATCACCCCATAGTTTTATTTTTTACCCAAAAATCTGTACGCAGTTTGTTTTCTATTAGCCTAAGCTTGATTTTGGGTTTTGATTTAATCTTGCACAAGACATATTTTAGATTTTACAGCAAAAATACTTTTCGGGTGTTTTTGAGCACTTTTTGCGAAATGGGAAAGTATGTTAGTGATTATCACCCCAAAGTTTTATGTTTTCTATTGGTCTAAGCTAAATTTTGGCTTTTGTTTTAATCTTGCACAAGAAATATTTTAGATTTTACAGCAAAAATACTTTTTGGGTGTTTTTGAGAATTTTTTGCGGAATGGAAAAGTTTGTTGGTGATTATCACCCCATAGTTTTATTTTTTACCGAAAAAGCTGTACGCAGTTTCTTTTCTATTAATCTAAGCTTAAATTTGGCTTTTGTTTTAATCTTGCACAAGAATTGGTTTAGATTTTACAGCAAAAATACTTTTTGGGTGTTTTTGAGCATTTTTTGCGGAATGTAAAAGTTTGTTGGTGATTATCAGCCCATAGTTTTATTTTTTACCCAAAAACCTGTACGCAGTTCGTTTTCTATTGGTCTAAGCTTATATTTGGCTTTTGTTTTAATCTTGCACAAGAATTAGTTTAGATTTTACAGCAAAAATACTTTTTGGGTGTTTTTGAGAATTTTTTGCGGAATGGAAAAGTTTGTTGGTGATTATCACCCCATAGTTTTATTTTTTACCCAAAACGCTGTACGCAGTTTGTTTTCCATTGGTCTAGGCTTGATTTTGGCTTTTGTTTCAATCTTGCACAAGAATTATTTTAGATTTTACAGCAAAAATACTTTTTGGGTGTTTTTGAGAATTTTTTGCGGAATGGAAAAGTTTGTTGGTGATTATCACCCCATAGTTTTATTTTTTACCCAAAAAGCTGTACGCAGTTTGTTTTCTAGCAGCTTAAGCTTTTTTGGCTTTTGTTTCAATCTTGCACAGGAATTATTTTAGATTTTACAGCAAAAATACTTTTTGGGTGTTTTTGAGCATTTTTTGCGAAATTGGAAAGTTTGTTGGTGATTATCACCCCATAGTTTTACTTTTTACCCAAAAGGCTGTACGCAGTTTGTTTTCTATTGGTCTAAACTTAATTTTGGCTTTTGTTCCAATCTTGCACAGGGATTATTTAAGATTTTACAGCGAAAATACTTTTTGGGTGTTTTTGAGCGTTTTTTGCGGAATGAAAAAGTTTGTTGGTGATTATCACCCCATAGTTTTATTTTTTAGTCAAAAAGCTGTACGTAGTTTGTTTTCTATTGTTCTAGGCTTAATTTTGGTTGTTTTTCAATCTTGCACAAGAATTATTTTAGATGTTCAAGCAAAAATACTTTTTGGGTGTTTTTGAGCATTTTTTGCGGAATGGAAAAGTTTGTTGGTGATTATCACCCCATAGTTTTATTTTTTACCCAAAAGGCTGTACGCAGTTTGTTTTGTATTAGCTTAAGCTTTTTTTTGCTTTTGTTTCAATCTTGCACAGGAATTATTTTAGATTTTACAGCAAAAATACTTTTTGGGTGTTTTTGAGCATTTTTTGCGGAATGGAAAAGTTTGTTGGTGATTATCACCCCATAGTTTATTTATTACCCAAAAAGCTGTACGCAGTTTGTTTTCTATTAGCTGAAGCTTCAATTTGGCTTTGGTTTTAATCTTGCACAAGAATTAGTTTAGATTTTACAGCAAAAATACTTTTTGGGTGTTTGTGAGCATTTTTTGCGGAATGTAAAAGTTTGTTGGTGATTATCACCCCATAGTTTTATTTTTTACCCAAAAAAACTGTACGTAGTTTGTTTTCCATTGGTCTAAGCTTGATTTTGGTTTTTGATTTAATCTTGCACAAGAATTATTTTAGATTTTACAGCAAAAATACTTTTTGGGTGTTTTTGAGCATTTTTTGCGGCATGGAAAAGTTTGTTGGTGATTATCACCCCATAGTTTTATTTTTTACCCAAAAAGCTGTACGCAGTTTGTTTTCTATTGGTCTAAGCTTGATTTTGGCTTTTGTATCAATCTTGCACAAGAATTATTTTAGATTTAATCGGCTTAATGGAAGCCACCACCGACGATCGTTTTTCGGCTCAAAAACGGCTTAAAATAATCCGCCGATTGCTTTTTTTAATTTCCGCTTCTACTTTTTTATGGTTTTTTTCATAATATTTGTTCAAGCATTATTTTAGTAATATGCAGTCTACACCTAACTTAACATTAACTTCCAGTTAATCTTAAGTGTAGATCGCTCAAGTTAATGTTTTTTTCAGGTTATAACCATGATCCAATAATACAGGTCTGTGCAGCAGTGCAAAAAAACGCCTTCCTCCTGAAATTGTCAAAATAACTATATATAAAAAATATTGTTTATATTTTTTTTATATGAAGTTTGACAGCCTCGGCATGAAACAAAGGAACAGCTGATCATCAGCTGATCTCTTGCACAGACCTGTATTATTGGATCATGGTTATAACATAGTTGTTAGTGCAATTGTTTTAACAACGCAGTCATAACTTTAAGTTACACAGCATATCAAGTTGGCTGCACATAATATAGAACAGAATACTCACTTTTGACAGCTAAAAAATGCTGTTATCATGTGTTGTGCAGTTTTACATGCAAAATGCTCTTACTAAGATGATATGAAGGACATAGTCAAATCAGAAACCACATTATAAAATAAGATTTGCGTTCCCTCTCATACAATCTTCATAATTTTGTTGTATAGTCACGGGTCTAGTTAGTAGTCTATGGTTAGGTTGAGACGTAGAGTAAGATAAAAAAAAAATATTTTTGCATGCATTACTCTGCGAACTAGGCTTGCCAGATCCAAATTGTAAAAAAGCTTGATTTACAAAAAAAATCTTGACAGTTACTCAAACTTATTGAAAAGAATAAATATTCATTATCCGACTTAAAAAAAAAAGAGAAGGTTATCAATTCGTTTGTATTTCTTATGTGTTCCTTCAGGGCTCTTCCATTTACGATTCGAGTTGAAAATTTTTTTCTTTATTTGGATTATATTACTTACTTCCAAATGGGTCCTGTTTTTTATTTCATAAGAATTTTTATTTTTTCCCACATATATTTGCTATTTCTTTACTTTAATTTGTTTGCAAAAAAATTTATTTTATTTATTTTATTTAATTAAATTTTCATTAATATAAATTCTTATCATTAATTCGGGAAATTACATTATTTTTCTTTCTTTACAAACGCGTTATTAATAGGAATCGAAAATACAAACGAAGTTAATTTATGAAGATGTCCCCTTCGTCCAGTTTTTAAATTAGACCATATTTAGTCACTAGAAATACCTTTGGGAAGAAGCTCTTAATCTGTATATAATTTATTATTTTCTATAGACTCGACGAATTTCCATTAATAGTACCCAGCAACAAGTGTTTTATTTTTAATAAAGATACGACAGTTTTTGCCAAAGTGAAAATTATATTTAAATTTATTTCATTGTAACCTTTACCCCAAAGCGTATTAATACCAAGTGGCCTTATTAGTACAACAACAACTGGACTTTACCAATCTGTCATGTGAATTGCATACAAAAAAGTTATTTAGTTTTTTTTACATAGAGTTTGACATTTTGGTAAAGTTCATTTTCACTAATAAGGCCACCTGTTATCAATTCGCCTTGCTTTACCCTATGTATATACCTGATAAATTTTCATCATGACATATGTCAAACTTTATATTGAAAAATAACCTGCTTTATCTATCTGTTTTTTCTATATAGCATTTGCCATTTATCATGATGAAAATATATCAGGTATAGACGTTTGTTTCAATATACATAAATTATCATTTATTATATATCCGAATAATTCTAGCATGATTCATGAATTAGATTCCAACGGTAAAATATATAATTGCTGTTCATGCATAAAATTCCGAACAGAAGAGCAATTAATTTTTAGCTTGACAAATGGCTTTTTAGCTTGAATCTGGATAAGCCTTAAAAAAGCTTGACAATCAAGCCAAATCAAGGCTGTCTGGCAAGCCTACTGCGACCACACGAGCAACAAATTTTTTTATAAATTTGCTTTATATATCATAAAAATTTTAAAAATTTTTGAGAGGCAAAGCAATGCTTAATTTCTATGCATTTTGTTTGGTGAAGAATTTGTATGAAAAAGAAAAACTAGTTTAATTTAATAACAAAATGAAGATGTTCACTTTAGTAAATATCCATGTGCATTTTCAGCCGAATTTGAGCCGTCGCCGACTTGTTTTTCCCAGCCAGCCGCCGCCGATCAAAACCCCTCGGCGCAAGTCTCTGGAAAGAACAACGGACAGCTGTTACATATTATTGTGGTGAGTTTGATTTGTTCACACCGATGATCATTGCATATATTTTGCATTAACTTTGGTATATACATTAATCACTAATGACTTAAAAGTAAAGTTTTAATCAGTAAAAAATAGTTTTTTAAGAATAAAAACGTGATGCTAATGTGTAAAGAAGTTTATTTATTGTATTGAAGATATGTTGGTTTTACATAGTGTGATGTGAATTTAATATGTATATGCATGTACACTTGAACTAGTATTATGAAATGTCATGTAGTTTGCTTGGCCTGTACCTACGTGTATTACTGGTAAATAATCAAACATTTGTGCAATAATTTCTTGGTTAAAAAGATAAAGAAAGAAAGTGAATTTGGTAAAATCTACGCCCTTATTTTATTATTTTATGTTCTAATATTTCCTACTATTTCTTTTAAATAAAATTGTTTCATTCACACCATCAACCTTAGATATGTTGTGTGGTCTATACAAATTGTGTTCTCTTTCTTCCTTCTATGACTAAGCGCCATTTTACATTGACGTTTTAGAGCCTGTGTGCAGGGATCAAGGCCGATCGGCTGCTAGCCGGCTTAAAGCCGCCGACAACAAATTTATATCAGAATAAGCCGCCGCCATTGTCTAACCAGATGCGTCATCTTTGACAGTTGAAAATTGCCCAAATCAGGTTCAAGGCACGTACCAACCAGACAGGACAATTGTGACAGTTAAAAATTGCCCAAATCAGCTTTTGAGGGCAGCCGTTCGAGAATGAGACAACAATTATATGTTCTTGTTTCATTTTATCCAAATAAAAGTGTTGCAATTATTACGTATGTATGCGAAAAAAAAACAAAATTCAACACCAATACTTTCTTATTTCTCGTTTGAATGCCAGTCTGTCAAGAGTGAATAGGCAATAGATTGCTGTTCGTGTCGCAATTTTTTGGGGAATTGTGTCAAAAAATGTATGAGAAAAACTAAAAGCGAATATTAAAATGGGCGGGCATTGGTAAATATATACTACAGTTTGACAGCTCAATTACCGAACATATGGGCTGATGCGGAGACTATATATCGACCTTGATCAGGTTTTTATGCCGGCCAGCTGAGAAAGATACAAAAACTACGTGTTGGTCATGATACAATTATACAAGTACATGCATTAGCTAAAATTCTCGTCAGCAGTGTTTTGTATGTACGTGTTTGGTTGGGTGTGCAATGAATTTTGTTGTTGCTCAGTATGTAATTTTTGACAAGTCACATGAACATTTGACAAGCTAGATGAGAAAATTTTTCTAATGCATGTACCTGTATTATTGTATCATGCGTGTTGGTGTTTCATTTTATTCAATTAAAAGTGTTGCATATTTTACCCTACGTCTATACCTGATACATTTTTACCATGACAACTAACAAAACGTCGGCAGAACAGATGTCAATTGTTTGTTATTGTTAAGCGGCCCGGCGACTTATCAAACTTGCATCAAATGGTGCTTCAAACTCACCTTTTTTATCATTGCGTTAGTAGAAAAACTCACACGTATGGTTTGACGAAAAAATCTAAATGGGTTTGATTTTTCGTCAAACTCACCTCAACCAATACATACATGAGTTTGATCAAACAGTTAGATAAGTCGCCATGGCCCTTTAGTATACATGAGAATACGTTGTTGCTTTTTTGTTATGATAAATCACAATTTGTTTGGCGTCGTGAAGGTAGTTTGTCACTATTCATGCACTATTTCACTTATTTTTTTATTACACTGATTTTTATTTAATTAAAGCATTCCTATCGCACGCCTTATAAGCGAAACGTTGAGGTGGGTACTACTCTCACTTCACGCGAAACTACTGATTTTTCAAACTTAAATGGCTCTATTATTATCATATATTGCACTTGTAAAAAATATATACACAAACATATTAAGAAAAAATACTATTTTTAACACTCATTACATTTTTCATTTCATTTTTATTATTTAAACTGTTTAAAAAAGTTCTGTCTTGGACGTCCGTTTTCCTGTATTAAAGAGCTGCGCAAAATATTCTAAATGTTCTGTGTTCTATTTCACACTACTTCCAAGCACTGTATTTTACTGTAAACATAAATTCCAAAACAAAACTAACAAAACATGACTCACTAAAGCAAGCCAAGCATAATTTGAAAAGTTTTTGTCTACAGCTTTGTAACTTGAGGTCTACACGTAACATAATATGTAAGATGAGATTGTCAAAATCCATCGCAGAGAGAATTATGTTACGTGTAGACTTCAAATTAGTGTTATCTCAATGTTTTAAAAATTTTTATGAGAGCGTTATAAGAATTCTTACTTGAGGTCTACACGTAACATAATATGTAAGACGAGATTGTTAAATTCAATTGCAGAGAGAATTATGTTACGTGTAGACTTCAAATTAGTGTTATCTCAATGTTATAATAATTTTTATGCGAGCGTTGTTATAAGAATTCTTATAACAACAATCTTATGAGATGAACTATCAAAAACACATGTGTATGAAAATAAAATAGTGTGCATGTGTGAGTGTTTATTAAAATAAATGAAAAGCGATGTTTTTTATAAAATTTCTGTGTTAAATAAATGAATAAATGTGTTTAATTGATTTATAAATTTAAATTTATGTGAAAAATAAAATATAAAGTAAATAATTATGCAAAAGTAGTACATGTTAGCTCGATGAGCATTTGCATAAAATGAAATCTTATCGGAAAAATAAAATTATATCTTCCCCTAGTATGAGATTAATAGAAAATTGGAAATTTTGTTGTTAGTGTTCAGCCGACGTTTTTTTCTCATGTTATCTCAAAGTTACACAGCGTCTTCACGAGACATTAACTTTGATATAACATGAGAGAAAACGTCGGCAGAATAATTAAAACAAAATGTCGATTTTTCTTTTAATCTTATACTAGGGGAAGACGTCATTTTCCTTTTCCTATAAGATTTCTTTTCATGCAAATGCTCATCGATTTAACATGCACTACTTTTGCATAATTAGTTATTTTATTTTTAATTTTTCACATAAATTTTAATTTATAAATCAATTAAACACATTTGTTCATTTATTTAACACAGAAATTTTATCAAAAACATCGCTTTTCATTTATTTTAATAAACACTCACATACACACTATTTTATTTTCATGTACATGCGTTTTTTTACAGTTCATCTCATAAGATTGTTGTTATAAGAATTCTTATAACAACACTCTCATAAAAATTTTTATAACATTGAGATAACACTAATTTGAAGTCTACACGTAACATAATTCTTACATATTATGTTATGTTATGTGTAGACCTCAAGTTAATGTCTCGTGAAGACGCTATGTTAGTGTCTTTTCACACTATGCCTTTTTAGCCTGGCTTTTTTTTTGACAATTTTCTTTTAAATCCCCTACGAAAAGTCACACACATTTACATTACAGACTTTATCCATCCCTTTTTTGACGAGTATACACACAGTGTTGCCATTTTGACGATTTTCCCTTTTTTTAAAAAATGGTATTTTTGACGTTTTTTTCATATTTTTTGTGGCGCTTTGGCTGCTTTTGATACGCGTAGCGAAAATTTTGACTTGTCGCAAAATTAGCCTTGACTAACTTCATTATGAAAAATATGTGTCATGAAGCAAAAAATCGTATCCAAACTAGGGATGTAACGAATACCGATACCGATACCGATATATCGGCGATACTTCAGATTTTCCGATACATCGGTATCGGCGATATTTTACTGTCGATACGACGATACTATTAAAAATTTTTTCAGAGTTTTTTTCTGACAAATCATTTATTTTTTTGTTAATTTTACCATGAACTAAACTCATTTCGTTATTTTTTAAATCTTATTAATATCAATTTTAAAAATTAACAATATTTTATACTATTATTTTGTAAAAAAATTATTTATTTTTTGTTAATTTTACCATGAATTCAAATTCAATTCGTTGTTTTTTAAATCATATTCCAGCAAAAAAAAAAGAAAATGTCATGAAAATGTAGAATTCGCGATCCGGAAGTATTGCAAATTTGGATCACTTCTAATTAGTTTTACATATCCTTGTCATTGCAAGAAGTTCTGTTTTTCGATTACCAATCACCGAATTGGAAGCGATTCTCGGACAAATTTTTTTTCGGTGTTCTATAATGATTTTTCCTCAAGAAAAAAATATGAAAAATTGCCCATTTTCACAATTTTTTTTATGCGAGTATGGCGAGTATTTTTTAAAATTATAAAGAAATTAAATTTTTTTCTTGCTTTTCTACTAATTACACTATGCGACAAATAAATACTTTTGGAAAAACACAAGAACTGGACAGTACAGGTTCGATTGTCCTACAATGGGGTAGTAAAACCCTTTACTCAGTTTGGTGACCAATTCTTTTTATGGACCTCCAAAGTTTCTGAAAATCAGTGGGTCCTCAAAAAACGGTGTCATCAGTATTTGGCCAACAGCTAATTCAAACTTTATAATACTGCTTAACTATATATGGCAATAATGTAGCTAAGAGTCTGTTTAATAGATTTTTTTGAACATTTGATGCCAAAAAAATTTTTTTGTGAACTTTTTGTTAACAAAATTAAGGAAAAAATTGTTTCTTTCACTTTTTTCAGAATAACTTACAGGGACTTGTAGTTTTTAACTAACAATATTTGGCAAACTTATAGTTACGGTAGAACTGAACAACTTTTGTGAACATATCAATACAATCTACACGTATCTAGGCACTCTAATAGCTCACACAGGCCACCTTTTACCTTAAAAATTGTAGTTTTTCACTATTTTTTTATGCTAAAAAAATTTTTTTTTTAAATAGTATATTCAAGTGTATACTTCTCTGTTGTATTTCACTAATACATTCAGATTGTATTGACATGTCCACAAAAATTGTTCAGCTTTACCGTAGCTATAACTTTGCCAAATATTGTTAATAAAAAATTACGAGTCCCTGTAAGTTATTCTGGAAAAAGTGAAAAAAAATTTTTTTCCTTTATTTTTCCAAAAAAAAAGTGCACGAAAAAATAATTTGTTGGCATAAAATGGTAATTAAATCTGTTTAGCGAACTCTTAGCTACATTGTTGCTATATATAGTTAAGCGGTATCACCAAGTTTGAATTTTCTGTTGGCCAAAAGTTGACGACACCTTTTTTTGAGGGCCCGCTGATTTTCCAAACCTTTGGAGGTCCATAAAACGAAATTGGTCACCAAATTCGCCAAGATAAGTATAGTGTTTTACTACCCCGTGGTAGTACAATCGAATCTATACTGTCAAGTCCGTGTGTTTTTTGGACTGTTGCACTGTGTTATCTGCATATTTTTCATATAGATTTTTTGGAAGCAAAGAAAATGTTGCTTCTTAAAAAATACTTCCAATTTTTTATACTGGGTCAATATCAATTTTAAATATTAATAATCTCTTACACTGTAATTTTGTATAATAAAAAAATTGCACTTGAGTTTTGTTAATCTAAACTTGAACTCAATTTCAATATTCGTATCGGTATCGGAATCGGTATCGGCGATATTTATTTTTAAGTATCGGTATCGGTATCGGATCGGCAAAACGGCGTATCGTTACATCCCTAATCCAAACAAGCATACGTTATCTTAAAAGTAATTCAATAAAACCTAACTGCGTCTTCACGTAGCAATATTTATTGCTGAGCACAGGCAAAAACGTCGGCAGAATAATTTTATTTTTTTGCCTCTTGCTTGAGGCGGAGAACACGTATAGCGATTTTTTCCATAATTTTTACACATTCATGGGGCAGGTAGTGCCTAATATATACAGCTCCAATGTAAAAATATAACAAATTTGTCTTTATTTGTTCTTATTTTATATTTTCGGATGATGTCTTTTTATATTTTGCCCGAATTTGCTGTTTTTCTAAAATAAATAAAAAACACAACAAAAGTGACAGCCGATTGCTTGGCAATAATTCTCGACCAATCAGCAGAGCAATCATTGCGCAATGGATTGCCACTCATGGCAATCTGTGGTCCACACGTAGCAATTGTTATACTCAATTGTTATAAGCAATCAAATTTGAGAAATTGTGGACTCCGATTTTCTTGCGGTTAAGGGTCGATATAAACTTTTGGATATCATATCGATGGTCATACATTGACAACTTGTAACTGCATTCTCAAAATAAAATAACAGAAATTAGTTGAGAGTGTCTACTAAATAATTTCCAGCTATTTTATTTCCAGGCTAGTAACGCTTTCAGCCTATTTATAACGTAATTTCTTCTACTGAAAAGTTGTAAAAACCAGTTACGTGTTGTCAACTTATGACCATCGATATGAAAGTTTTTTGAACGTCTAAAACTTTTAAAAATCATGTTACTGATGGGCTATTGGACTAATTTTAATCACAACTGGATAACGGGGCCATAAGGTTTTTAAAATGTTGTATGCACTACTTTTTATATTTTGTTAGAGAAAATACAAAAATATATCACCAGAATAAAATAAACACACTCGTACGTTTTTGTTTAGGGTTTTTTAAAATTTGAAAAAATAATAAAAAATTTATTGCAAAATAAATTTATTGCATTTTGTACTTACATTTTATTTAATTGGACATTTTTTTAACCACACAAATAAAAATGGAAAAACTTCCCGTCAGTAAATAAACAACTTGCAAAAACGTAGCTACGATCGTAAAGCAGAATACATACAATCGAAAAAGAAATCGAAATGAAACGGGGGAACGGAACGCAGAATACCAAAGTTGCCAAACGTAGAAAATTTCGATTCGAATCGTAACGCAGTATAGGGGTGTTTGTTTACATTTTACCAGAACGAGAAAATACACACAAAACACGTTTTTCTTGCTGTTGTAGACAGCTGTTTTTGACATCTTTACGATTGTTATGTACAAACAAAATGCCTGTTGTTTTTTGTATTGTTGTACTGGTGCATAGACCTGTATTATTAGATCATGGTGCAGTGAAATAAAATATTTATAGACGACGGTACATGTATAAAGGAAAAAACATACATACAAACGAAAAGTGCAAATAAATAAGTTAAATAAATAGGTACGCATTTGGACACAAATTAAATAGAAAGAATTGTTCGAGAAGAAATAGAACGTAAAAGAAAAGTCAACTGGCGCATACATAAAATATTTTAGTTAGTCTATGTCCAGACGAGTCAACTTTTGCTTCTGCAACTTTCTAAAATTTTCTTTTGAAGCTGCATTCGTGTGCATATAATGAAATTCTTGTTGCGCAGCTTTTGTTTTTTAAATAGCTTTTGTTGTTGTTTAATATTACGAAGAAGAAAACAAAAGAGAGTTGCATGTACATGAAGCAGTGTACCCCTTCCATATCTTCTCACCTCTCTCTCCCATATGCTCAAAAGTTGACATAGACTTACGGGTAACGAGTTGTTAAAAGAGAAAAACGGGAAGAATTGTTAAAGAAAAGATCGTTGACAAATACTTAAAATAGGGGTGTGTAAATACCCAGTAAATTTTACTTTGAATTTATCTGAGGGGAAGAAAAAATATAAAAAAGAAACGAATTGTTTGTGTTTTGGCAAGGTATTTGCAGAAGACAAAGAATATTGCTTGTGTATATAGTGTGTAGTGTGACAAGCAGGGATGGCAAATAAGAATTTAAAATTGTACCAATTGCTCTCTAAAATTGTATTTTTTTGGGCATAATTGTACCAAAACAGATTTTTGAAACCAGAAAAATTTTTTAAGTACAGAAAGTACATAAATTTTCTGTACATATATTTGCGGGAAAAGGGAAATGTGCTTAAGTCGAATTTAGCTATTGCAATTTCTAATCTAAAATAGCTCACATACTAGCTATTGAAAGGTAGACCGACATACATAGCTTCAATAAAGTTCCGAAAAATTTAAGGCTTTAGCTGCTCTTGCATGAAGATTGTCACTCCATGTTAACTTGCTGTCAAGGACTACATCTAGGTATTTGTCGTTGTCCTAAAGGGCTAGTGTGATGCCATTTAATTTTGGTAGCGTGAAAGCTGGAATTTTGTACATTCTTGAGAAGAGAACTAATTCCATTCTGTGGACACCAGTCACTGACCTCGTTAAGTGCCGTCTCCAGCCTTTGTGTTAACGTGTGTAGATGGAAGCCAGATATCGCCACCGCAACATCGTCTGCGTATGCAACGGTTTTGATATACATGGATTCCAATTTCTTAAGCAAAGCGTTTGCCGTCACATTCCACAGGAGGGGTGATAGTACTCCATCTTGCGGCGTACCATTACGTGCGTGCCTGGTGATGCGTGCTACACCCAAAGTAGATGTGATCGTTTTGCTTTGAAGCATATTCTTTATAAGTTGATATATGGATCGGTCAATCCCTAGCTCCATGAGAGCTTGGATGATTGCCGCCGAGTTAATATTGTTGAAGGCGGCTTCAATATCCATGAAGGCTACCAGTGTGAAGTTTTTATGCTCGAGAGACTTTTCTATGTATCCTACGAGCGAGTGCAAGGCCGTCTCAACTGATTTCCCCTTGGTATAGGCGTGCTGAGAGGAGAGTGCTGTCGACAGTTGTTCTGATATGAACGTAGATCAGCCGCTCCAGTGTCTTTAGAAGGAAGGAGGTTAGGCTGATGGGTCTAAAGTCCTTCGCCTTGGAGTGCGATGCTTTACCCCCTTTCGGGATGAAGATAACATCGCAATTTGTCCATTGGTTTGAAATATATGACCATGAAAGGCAGGCCCTGTATATGCTAATTAGCCAGGGGGTAGCAAAATCTAAGTTGTGTTGCAGATCTGCAGGGATTATGCCATCCGGACCAGGTGATTTGTACGGATGGAAACTTTTAATAGCCCAGTGTAACTTGTCCACAGTAATTTCTATGGATACAGGGGACTGGATACTAGACAGCCTGGAAAGTGGGTGTCAACCAGCATCTCTAGAGTCTCCAAGGCTCTGTTGGTCCAATTGCCGTCCGATTTCTGGATAAATCCAGGTATGGATGGCTGTTTAGCTAGGATTTTACGCAGTCTGCTAGTCTCGGAGAAGGATTCTACATTGCTGCAGAATTCCTTCCAAGACTTGCGTTTAGCGTTCCTGACAAGGTTCTTAAATTTGTTCGCGGAGGACTTATAGAGTGTCCAGTTACCTGTTCTCTTAGCCTCATTGAACAGCCTTGGGCAGTTCTTACGAGATTCTGCAATATTATCAGACCACCATGGTGGTCTGCGGTTAGGGCGTTGAATGGATGGTCTACAAGATAGGCTTGTGGCCTCCTTAAACGCTTTGGTTAATTTGTCTACTGCTTTATCAATGTCTGCTACTACCTCTATGGTTGGAGGGCGCGCAATTAGACTGGTAAGAATGTTGTTGTGTTCCTCCCAGTTCGTTCTACGTCTGTTTAAATAAGATCTTGTAACTCTGTTGGCTATGCTGATGGAAAATACCTAATAGCGGTGATCAGAAAAGGAGCAGTCTGTTGAGACTCTCCAACCCTGAATCAGATGTGCGTGTCTCGTGCTGACAAGTGTTATGTCTAAGATCTCCTGCCTGTTAGAGACCGCAAAGGTGCGTTCTAAACCCCGATTTAGAACTACTATGTTGTTATCTAGTATGATGTCAAAAATTCACCTCTTGCGTTGGTATCTGAGCTGCTCCAGATATGGTGGTGCACGTTTGCATCGGCGCCCATTAGAATGGGTATGCCCCTCTCTTTTGCTGCTCTCGCCATCTTATGGATCAAGGTGTGTGGTCGTGAGTAATATAGCAGGACAGAATCCATATGGTGGATTCCCCTGTCTCCCATGCTGCTGGCTTTCGCTAAAATACAGGATCTAATGGTTTTGTCATTGTTACCTGAGCTTGCTGCGTACAGTAGTTTGTAGCCACTGGCGCTGAGTCCAAGAATCTTGCCGTTATTGGTCCACGGCTCCTGGACTAGCGCAATATCCTCCCCTTTCCCTGCTAGGCGGAGGGTTAGAGCAGCTGAGGCTGCCTTGGAGTGGTGAAGATTAATTTGTACTATCTTCGCCATTGTCAACATCGGGGTCATAGTTGACATCGACTTCGTCATCTCCTGGATTCAGGAGTCTGATTGCGAGCACCCCGAAGTGACCGACTCCGCGGGTTCAACCATGGCCTCCGAGTTAACTATGCCCTCAGAGCCTTCAACTTGCGGCCCTACCAGTTGGCCGCTGGTGGCTTCGGGATCGCGCTTGTCATCGCCCCGGTATAAGCACAGCCTGATACCCATAGTATACCAGGGCCTGCCTCTCCCGGAGCAACGCCAACGTCTCCTTATTAAGGATCACGATCACCTTCCTGCGGGCACCTACCGAATCGAAAACCCTGATTTCCCTCCAGTCACTGGTTGGCAGATCAGGGTTAGCTCCGGAAGATGTCCAGGATCGCCGCTGGGTCGTGTGGTTCCGCCGGAATAATTGCAATTGCTCTCGGCCTGCGAGGTATTTCGCTGACCGAGACCAATTCGAGTCTCGCGCCGGGCCACACTTCCCCTAAAGCTTCTACGACGAGCTTAAGCTTGGATGCTGACCGTTCATCCATGCACGATACTAGCTTCACATGCCCCTGAAACCATCCGGCGTCGTTAAATTGTGGTGAGGGTCCCTGGCTCTTGCTGAGATCCTGCAGGTAGGCATCTAGCAATTTCTGACAGATCAATCCCCACTTTTCGTGGTTGATTGCTCCGTCAGCGTTGCTGCGGTCAAGAACAGCCCTTATCAGCGGGTTTCTAGCAACCTCGCTGTAAGGTCTGTTTATGATCCTCTTTGCCCCCTGCCTGGGACGCTTGCTAGTAGGCTGCGTACATTGCTGGAGCGATTCCTCCCCCGATCTTTGCCGTTTCGGCACAGATGTTGCGGCATCACCGTGGGAGGAGCCTTCCAGCGCAGCTAAGTGGGCCTTAGCCCAGGCTAGCGAAGATTTCTCTTCACCAGTCATGGTCTCGGCCGGTTTGTTGCCTAACTGCTCGATGTAGCGTCGAGCAGCCCGTAATTCGGAGAAGGCCTTACGTGTCAGGAAACTCCGATCACGTGGTTGAGTCCTTGTTGTTGTTGTGGCAGATGCATTTGGCACAGTTGATACAACCGGCCCATTCGCTTTCATATTTTGTGTGGGTGCATGTGGCACAGCTGGAATTGGTCCAGCCGGCGCACCGGGTTGTTTCTTGGCAGGTGCATGTGGCACAACTGAACTTGGTTCAGCAGGCGCACCAGCGGTAGGTTTTAAGGAGGATGCATGTGGCACAGCTGAGATTTTCCCAGCCGGCGCACCCGATTTCAAGGCCACTGATTTATCGTCAGCGCGGCTTTTGTGTATTGCTGATGTACTTGGGCTTACGTCCAAGGACACGCTGCGCAGTAACCTTGCTTTTCCGAATGAAATCGCATGTGTTTGGGACAGTCAGCCGGTACGGTTTTGCCCGCCCGGCTGCTTGCCCCAGATGTTTTTGTTGGCTATGTTTTTTGATTATTCATATGATTCCCACGAGTAAGCGCGTAAGGGGTTGGACCATCCATGCATGGACGGCGTACATGGATTAGGCGACTGACTATTACAACCGACCCGTGTTCTGGCGTCGGAGGGGAGCTGTTAGCGACTGAGTCTTCTTTAAGCACTGACCAGCCATCCACGACCTCGGCACAGCTACCTACCACCTTGCCTTACAAGTGGGGTAGTTTTGGTCCGCGGGTCCTATACAGAAACAACACTACAAAGGGAAGCGCGTCATTCCGTTGGCTCCCGGTGGGCCCTATGATCACCTATAGGTGTATCACATGACTCGCAGGGTGCCAACAGGCAGACTCCCCATCGAGAGCTCATTTATGGTGGAATGTCGGTCTCGAACGAGAGTACCTGTTTGGAGCACTCCCGAGTGAAGTGTGGGTACATTCCCTTGGAATCAGGTGAGCCCTATGACCACCTAAAGGTGCATCATATGGCTCTCATGATGCCAAAGGGCGATTCCCTACCGAGAGCTCATTCATGGCGGAATGTCGATCGCGATCGGGAGTCGCTTTAGGAATGACCCCTCTCATATGGTTTCATCCGGACCAGACGGCAACCTAGTAGAGTTGCGCGCCTTTCCGGGAGATACCATGTGTGAGATTGATTCATGAGTATAGGGCCTTGGCCAGGCATAGCTCTGCGTGTTCCCCTGGTTTATTGAGACCACCCATCCCTAGGCCAGACCCGAGCCATGCCAGCGGCACAGGTAACCGTTTGTGCAGCGCATAAAGTGGCCGTTGACATGCCTCCCCCTATCCGCCACCTGGGGACGCGCCCGATGGGAGACTACCAACTCCTTGTGTATGTCGAAGTCCAACCCGCCGCCACGACAGATTGTCACAGAATAAAGAGAACATATAAAAGTTTTCCCAAAACCCAGCCCCAACACACAATCACGAGATGGTCAAATCCCAACTCTAGTATTAATCCGTATGACAGCAATAATGAAGATGCTGAGATAGATGCCTCGCAGGATGGCCAAGATGTGGGAGCGAATTCGCCGCAATAGTAAAACTGAGGTGTTGGACGAAGTGGCGAGACAGGCAACATTCAGTTGAACCTACCACGTGAATAAAGACGGTCAAGTTGCCTAGACAAACTATATTTTATTTTAACAAATTGAATAAATTAAATTGAAGCCATATTTATATAGATTTACAGCCTGTTAATTAATTAGTTTCTAACATAAAATATTTAAGTGATGAGAATATATGAGAGAAAAAAAGAGCTTTTAATATTTTCATATATATTTGGTTATTATAAAATGAATTCTTTCGTAATAAACGAATGAAAACATATAAAATAGTCGATAAGCAATAGGCACTTGTTTGTTTATAAATTGCAACAGTAAAGTAACAAACAGCCAGCAAAAACTTTGCAAAAAAAAATTAAAATTTGCTTCAACAAACTAAAATATAAATAAGAAATCAAAATTTTTCAAAAACAAAAAAAACGAGATTCAGAAAGAACTCCAATATGCAAAAAAAATTTAATAATTTATTCTTATGTGTGTAAAAAACACAGCTAAAAATCTCCTAGACTTTAAAGAAGACCTTAGTCGCACTGGGAAAATAAGGTGGCATGCAATTGCGTCCAAAGTAATAATGTCGATGCACATTATGTCCAAGTTGAAAAGGAAATAATGTCCATGAACATTATATCCACATGGAAAGGGAAATAATGTCCATGGACATTATTTCCTTTTCAAAATTGAGAAATAACGTTCATGAATTTTATTTCCACTTTGAAATGGAAATAGTATCCATTGCTTTTTCCTCTGGCCATATAAAATAGTGGCTTCGCTAAGTAAAGATTTTTTGCTTGAGGACTTTCTCCTCGGGTATGTCGAATAGTGGTTTCGTTGAGGAAAGGTTTTCTAGCTTGCCAGATGCTGGCTGATTTATAGCTAGTATCCTATGAGTAAAAATTTGATACCTAGATTGCCTTTAGCTTTTAATAATGAAAATCCTTGTGCCAGGCTGAGAAGAGGCTTGTTCAGACTGGCCGTAGGCCAGCTAAGTAGAAAATTTTTACTAAGCGAAGTCACCATTAGATATACCCAGAGGTGATAATGTAGGAGCACATCCAGGAAGACAGAAACTCGAAACTGGCGAGGTTACCTACATACATACATACATATGAACATACATATATACATACCTAGAGGAGAAACCCATTAAGCCCGGGCGAAGGCATGATATGCAAACAATCTTCACAAGACTGGGTTTGAGAATTCATTGTAACAGTATGTATATATGTATGTATGCATGTTTCGACCCTTTTTAATTACAAAATTGTAAATATTAAAAAAAAATTGGATGTTTTTAATTAATTTTTTTTATAAACAATCGTCAGCTTTTAGTAGAGTTACCACCATATACCATACGCTTATATGAGAAAAAACAAACAAATATATTGGCAATACTATTCTCACGAAATAAAAAAGCTTTTTTGCTTCAAAATTGGATATACGAAAGTTTTCAAATGTTTTCTAAGAATCAAATTTTAAGCATTCTCGTAATATAACAAAACATGAGTGTGAGAAGGTTTATGTTTTCTAAAAGCAGCCTGTTAATAATGATATTCCCATATAATAACTATTCCATTGTTACTACTTACATAGAACTATGAGCACTGCTTTTGTTTAAATTTTGCATCCACTTAGCACTATTTCTCTGGAGGATTTTCCGAATTGTGGACAAACTGATATAGTTGACAAGATGAGATATACCGCATTTTGAAGGTATTCTATCCAGTTATTTTACTGTATTAATCAGAATCTGGAGAAATAATTTCACCTATTTATTTAAATTTTTTAATTTTTCATAAACTTAGTACTATTTCTCTGGAGGATTTTCCGAATTCTGGACAAACTAATGTAGTTGACAGGATGAGATATACCGCATTTTGATGGTATTCCATCCTGTTATTTTACTGTTTTAACCGGAATCCGGAGAAATAAATTTAGCTATTTTTTTACTTTTTTTTAATTTGTCATAAACTTTGTACTATTTATCTGGGGGATTTTCCGAATTGTGGACAAACTAATGTAGTTGACAGGATGAGATATGCCGCATTTTTTAGGTATTCCATTCTGTTATTTTACTGTTTTAACCAGAATCCGGAGAAATAATTTTACCTATTTTTTTAAATTTTTTAATTTTTTATCAACTTAGTACTATTTCTCTAGATGATTTTCCGAATTCTGGACAAACTAATGTAGTTGACAGGATGAGATACACCGCATTTTGAAGGTATTCTATCATGTTATTATAGTGTTATAACCCGAATCCGGAGAAATAATTTTACCTATTTATTTAAATATCTTTAATTTTTCATAAACTTAGTACTATTTCTCTGGAGGATTTTCCGAATTCTGGACAAACTAATGCAGTTGACAGGATGTGATATACCGCATTTTGAAGGTATTCCATCCTGTTATTTTACTGTTTTAACCAGAATCCGGAGAAATAATTTTACCTATTTATTTAAATTTTTAAAATTTTTCATAAACTTAGTACTATTTCTCTGGAGGATTTTCCGAATTCTGGACAAACTAATGTAGTTCACAGGATGAGATATACCGCATTTTGAAGGTATTCTATCCTGTTATTTTACTGTTTTAACCAGAATCCGGAGAAATAATTTTACCTATTTTTTTTAAATGTGTCTAATTTTTCATAAACTTAGTACTATTTCTCTAGAAGATTTTCCGAATTCTGGACAAACTAATGCAGTTGACAGGATGAGATATACCACATTTTGAAGGTATTCCATCCTGTTATTTTACTGTTTTAACCAGAATCCGGAGAAATAATTTTACCTATTTTTAAAATTTTTTTTAATTTTTCATAAACTTAGTACTATTTCTCTGGAGGATTTTCCGAATTGTGGACAAACTAATGTAGTTGACACGATGAGATATATCGCATTTTGAAGGTGTTCCATCTTGTTATTTTACTGTTTTAACCAGAATCCGGAGAAATAATTTTACCTATTTATTTAAATATTTTTAATTTTTCATAAACTTAGTACTATTTCTCTGGAGGATTTTTCGAATTGTGGACAAACTAATGTAGTTCAGAGGATGAGATATACCGAATTTTGAAGGTATTGCAAGCTGTTATTTTACTGTTTTAACCAGAATCCGGAGAATTAATTTTACCTATTTATTTAAATATTTTTAATTTTTCATAAACTTAGTACTATTTCTCTAATGGATTTTCCGAATTGTGGACAAACTAATGTAGTTGACAGGATGAGATATACCGCATTTTGAAGGTAATCCATCCGGTTATTTTACTGTTTTAACCAGAATCTAGAGAAATAATTTTACCTATTTTTTTAAATATTTTAATTTTTCATAAACTTAGTACTATTTCTCTGAAAGATTTTTTTATATATTTTTTATTTATTTATTTATATCTGCAATACAAAAGCCAATAAGGCCAAGAGGATATTGCTGGAATACTTCATAAACTAACAGCAGTTATAGATTAGTACAAAAATCAATTAAAATAATGTATAAACAGTGTTACTAAAACAAAAGATTGAAAAATTTTAAATTAAATGAGTCAAATGAAATTAAATTAAATTGTATTAAATTTTACACCTACTGAACGCGGATGATAAAGTGTTCCGATTTAAGTCCATATCATCGAGAGAGAGAAAAGCGATTAAATAACGTAAAGAGAATTTATTATAAAGAAAAACTACAGAATATTAGTATTAGCAAGATCTGAGGAAAGCTTCTTCTTGAAAACACTACAGCAAAACATGAAGGTACGTAGCCCAATTGGCAAGTGATTCCACATTCGAGCACATCTAATAACAAAAGATCGCTCATATAGAGAGCAAGTGATTAGTGGTATAACAACATGAGGATTTCTTTCAGATCTTGAGAATATAAATTTAGATCTTAAGTAATTAGGTATACCAGTAACAATCATTTTGTAAAAGAAAACTAAGTTGCGAATATTGAAGTACTGTAGTATAGAGCAGCCCAGAAAGCTAATAACTGAGTGGGATACATGATCACGATACTTGATGCCATGTACGAATCCCACAATCCTCTTTATAACACTGCTTAATTTGTTAATGTTGTATGCTAAAGTACCAGAGATAATTTCTAGACTGTAATTTACATGCGACATTAACAAAGTATGTGCAAGTATATACTTTATTCTTACGGGTAAATGTAGTCCACAATGATAGAGAGATCTAAGACCTGAGGTAACTCTGGAACTTACTAAATCAATATGTTCTTCAATGATCATACCCAAACATCTAAGGGACTCAACAAATTGCACATCAGTGCCATGTACATTTATTTTAGGATATTGTACCCTTCGACGACCAGTGCGAAACATAATAGCATTGGTTTTACTAGCATTGATGCATAATTTATTTTCTATCATCCAATCACACAAATATAGTAAAATTGATGACGTTTTCTATAACATCTGTGAAAAACCTAGAGTTGCCAAAGATCAGTTGAATATCATCTGCGAAAATAAAGGGTTTAACTAATTCTAGATCTAGAGAATCAACACAATCATTGAGATACATAAGAAACAACACTGGACCAATTATAGATTCATGAGGTACACCACAAGTGACGGAGATGACATCAGACTTCTGACCATTTAGGCTAACATATTGTGACCTTCCTTGCAAATAAGAGTAAACAAGCTTACACGCCATTATAGAAAATCCTAATTTTTCCTTTAACTTTGTGATAAAAATTTTATGATTAATACGGTCAAATGCTTTATAAAGATCCAGGGATAATATAACACAGTCCCGTCCCTTATTTAAATGCTCCCTAGCAGTTTCAGTTAGTCCCAAAAGCATTCCAGAAGTGCTGTAACCTTCCCTATAAGCCTACTGTGCACCATAAATTAAATTACGGCTTGTCATACTAGTATAATCGAGAATTTGTATTTTAAGTACGTGTTCCAAAATCTTAGAGATAGAAGGTAGGATGCTTATGGGCCTATAGCTTCCGTCTGAATCTTTTTTCGGAATAGGTACAACGCGAGCCATCTTCCATGCGTCGGGATAAGTAGAAGTGGTAATTACTGTGTTACACAAATGTAAAAGTGGCGCAGAAATGTAGGGAAAAGCAAGTTTCACAAAATTTTATAGGAAGGCTATCCGTTCCAATAGAGTTAGATCTGACTCTCAATAAGGACTCTAACAACTCATTAGCATCTATAGTTCTGAAAGAAAATCCTTCCAGCGAACCGTTAAACTGTCCAAAATCAAAAGCAGTGCAAGTACTATTTAAATCATTAAAGACAAATGAATTGTTAAGATTGTTCACATCAACGTTAGATGTTTGAGCCTGTGCACTGCTTACAGAACTGCCCTTACGAAGTAACCCCCAGATTTTACGATTTCCAGCACCATCAAACAATCCCATGTAATACTGTCTCCTAAATTTTCGAATAAGAGACGACCTTGTTTCTAAATCTGCAATAGGTTTGCCAATTTTCTCCCGTTCTATTCGACCTAAAAGCTTCATAGGCTCTATCTATTTGAGTTTTTATATCCACTACTTCACTCCTAACCATCCACGGATCCCTATTTTTCCTCGGTCTAAATCTGATTAGAGGTACTAAAGCAAACATTTCCTGAAGCAAGGAGTTCAAAATAGACAATTTGATATTGACATCATTGTTATAATAGCAGGAAGAAAAGTCAAAGTTGTAAACAAAGTTGTAAATGGCACTTGTCCTTGACCATATCGACGAACTTTCGTATAATCACTTACAAGGAAAAAGTCAATTAATGTTGTTGTGTTACGAGACACATCCCAATGTGTAGGAAGGGAATTATGCACATAGCAGAGACCCAGCCTACTACATAGAGATCTAAAACACGAGGCCTTGGAAGGTTCAAATAAGTTGCAATTAAAATCTCCCATAATAATTATATTTCTGTATTGTGTAGCCAATTCGCCTAAATTATCCTCTAAAGCGTTTAAATCCCCTTGTGGGAGATAAACAACACCAACCAACATGGTGGAATCATTACAAAAAATGTCTATAAAATCAGATTCACAAACATTATAATTCTGGGAGAAAAATACTTTCCTATACTTCATTTTGTTTGATATGAAAAGTCCGACTCCTCCACCTCTTGCAGCAGAGAGCCTATCACTTCTGCATAGCGAGTACCCAGGAATCCGAATAGATTGACTAGTTATTTCAGGCTTTAACCATGTTTCCGATAGCCCCAGAATATGTATTCCAGAGCTAAAAACAATATTTCCGAATTCTAGACAAACTAATGTAGTTGACAGGATGAGATATACCGCATTTTGAAGGTATGCCATCCCGTTATTTTACTGTTTTAACCAGAATCCGGAGAAATAATTTTACCTATTTATTTAAATTTTTTTAATTTTTCATAAACTTAGTACTATTTCTCTGGAGGATTTTCCGGATTCTGGACAAACTAATGTAGTTCACAGGATGAGATATACCGCATTTTGAAGGTATTCCATCCTGTTATTTTACTGTTTTAACCAGAATCCGGAGAAATAATTTTACCTATTTATTTAAATATTTTTAATTTTTCATAAACTTAGTACTATTTCTCTGGAGGATTTTCTGAATTCTGGAGAAAATAATGTAGTTGACAGGATGATATATACCGCATTTTGAAGGTATTCCATCCTGTTATTTTACTGTTTTAACCAGAATCCGGAGAAATAATCTTACCTATTTATTTAAATTTTTTTAATTTTTGATAAAAGTACTATTTCTCTGGAGGATTTTCCGAATTCTGGACAAACTAATGTAGTTGACAGGATGAGATATACCGCATTTTGAAGGTATTTCATTCTGTTATTATACTGTTTTAACCAGAATCCGGAGAAATAATTTTACATATTTATTTAATTTTTTTTAATTTTTCATAAACTTAGTACTATTTCTCTGGAGGATTTTTCGAAGTCTGGACAAATTAATGCAGTTGACAGTATGAGATATACCGCATTTTGAAGGTATTCCATCCTGTTATATTACTGTTTTCACCAGAATCCGGAGAAATAATTTTACCCATTTTTTTTTAATTTGTTTAATTTTTCATAAACTTAGTACTATTTCTCAGGAGGATTTTCCGAATTCTAGACAAACTAATGCAGTTGACAGCATGAGATATACCGCATTTTGAAGGTATTCCATCCTGTTATTTTACTGTTTTAACCAGAATCCGGAAAAATAATTTTTCCTATTTTTTAAAATTTTTTAAATTTTTTATTAACTTAGTACTATTTCTCTGGAGGATTTTCCGAATTCTGGACAAACTAATGTAGTTGAGAGAATGAAATATACCGCATTTTTAAGGTATTCCATCCTGTTATGTTATTGTTTTAACCAGAATTCGGAGAAATAATTTTGCCAATTTTTTTAAATTTTTTAAATTTTTTATCAACTTAGTACTATTTCTCTGGAGGATTTTCCGAATTGTGGACAAACTAATGTAGTTGACAGGATGAGACATACCGCATTTTGAAGGTATTGCATCCTGTTATTTTACTGTTTTAACCAGAATCCGGAGAAATAATTTAACCTATTTATTTAAATAATTTTAATTTTTCATAAACTTAGTACTATTTCTCTGGAGGGTTTTCTGAATTCTGGACAAACTAATGTAGTTGACAGGATGATATATACCGCATTTTGAAGGTATTCCATCCTGTTATTTTACTGTTTTAACCAGAATCCGGAGAAATAATTTTACCTATTTATTTAAATTTTTTTAATTTTTCATAAACTTAGTACTATTTCTCTGGAGGATTTTCCGAATTCTGGACAAACTAATCTAGTTTAAAGGATGAGATATACCGCATTTTATATTCATCCTGTTATTTTACTGTTTTAACCAGAATCCAGAGAAATAATTTTACCTATTTTCTTAAATTTTTTTAATTTTTCATAAACTTAGTACTATTTCTCTGGAGGATTTTCCGAATTCTGCACAAACTAATGTAGTTGACAGGATGAGATATACCGCATTTTGAAGGTATTCCATCCTGTTATTTTACTGTTTTAACCAGAATCCGGAGAAATAATTTTACCTATTTCTTAAAATTTTTTTAATTTTTCATAAACTTAGTACTATTTTTCTGGAGGATTTTCCGAATTCTGGACAAGCTAATGTAGTTGACAGGATGAGATATACCGGATTTTGAAGGTATTCCATCCTGTTATATTACTGTTTTAGCCAGGATCCGGATAAACAATTTTACCTATTTTTTAAAATATGTTTAATTTTTTTATCAACTTAGTACTATTTCTCTGGAGGATTTTTTGAATTCTGGACAAACTAATGTAGTTGACAGGATGAGATATACCGCATTTTAAAGGTATTCCATCCTGTTATTCTACTGTTTTAACCAGAATCCGGAGAAATAATTTTAACTATTTATTTAAACTTTTTTAATTTTTCATAAACTTAGTACTATTTCTCTGGATGATTTTCTGAATTCTGGACAAACTAATGTAGTTGACAGGATGATATATACCGCATTTTGAAGGTATTCCATCCTGTTATTTTACTGTTTTAACCAGAATCCGGAGAAATAATTTTACCTATTTATTTAAATTTTTTTAATTTTTCATAAACTTAGTACTATTTCTCTGGAGGACTTTCCGAATTCTGGACAAGCTAATGTAGTTGACAGGATGAGATATACTGCATTTTGAAGGTATTCCATCCTGTTATTTTACTGTTTTAGCCAGTATCCGGAGAAATAATTTAACCTATTTCTAAAAATTATTTTAATTTTTTATCAACTTAATACTATTTCTCTGGAGGATTTTCCGAATTCTGGACAAACTAATGTAGTTTACAGGATGAGATATACCGCATTTTGAAGTTATTCCATACTGTTATTTTACTGTTTTAGCCAGAATCCGGAGAAATAATTTTACCTATTTTTTAAAATTTTTAAAATTTTTTAATTTTTCATAAACTTAGTACTATTTCTCTGGAGGATTTTCCAAATTGTGGACAAACTAATGTAGTTGACAAGATGAGATATATCGCATTTTGAAGTTATTCCATCTTGTTATTTTACTGTTTTAACCAGAATCCGGAGAAATAATTTTACCTATTTTTTTAAATTTGTTTAATTTTCCATAAGCTTAGAACTATTTCTCTAAAGGATTTTCCGAATTCTGGACAATATAATGTAGTTGACAGGATGAGATATACCGCATTTTGAAGGTATTCCATCCTGTTATTTTATTTTTTTAACCAGAATCCGGAGTACTAATTTTACCTATTTATTTAAATTTTTTTAATTTTTCATAAACTTAGTACTAGGTAAAATTATTTCTCCGGATTCTGGTTAGAACAGTAAAATAACAGGATGGAATCCCTTCAAAATGCGGTATATCTCAACCTGTCAACTACATAAGTTTGTCCAGAATTCAGAAAATCCTCCAGAGAAATAGTAAAAAGTTTATGAAAAGTTAAAAAAGTTTAAATAAATAGGTAAAATTATTTCTCCGGATTCTGGTTAAAACAGTAAAATAACATGATGGAATACCTTCAAAATGCGGTATATCTCATCCTGTCAACGACATTAGTTTGTCCAGAATTCGGAAAATCCTCCAGAGAAATAGTACTAACTTTATGAAAAATTAAAAAAATTTAAATAAATAGGTAAAATTATTTCTCCGGATTCTGGTTAAAACAGTAAAATAACAGGATGGAATAATTTTAAAATAGTAAAATAACAGGATGGAATACCTTCAAAATGCGGTATATCTCATCCTGTCAACTACATTAGTTTGTCCAGAATTCGGAAAATCCTCCAGAGAAATAGTAAAAAGTTTATGAAAAGTTACAAAAGTTTAAAAAAATAGGTAAAATTATTTCTCCGGATTCTGGTTAAAACAGTAATATAAAAGGATGGAATACCTTCAAAATGCGGTATATCTCATCCTGTCAACTGCATTAGTTTCTCCAGCATTCGGAAAATCCTCCTGAGAAATAGTACTAAGTTTATGAAAAATTAAAAAAATTAAAAAAATAGGTAAAATTATTTCTCCGGATTCTGGTTAAAACAGTAATATAACAGGATGGAATACCTTCAAAATGCGTTATATCTCATCCTGTCAACTGCATTAGTTTGTCCAGAATTCGGAAAATCCTCCAGAGAAATAGTAATAAGTTTATGAAAAATTAAAAAAATTTAAAAAATAGGTAAAATTATTTCTCCAGATTTTGGTTAAAACAGTAAAATAACTGGATGGAATCCCTTCAAAATTCGGTATATCTCATCCTGTCGACTAAATAGGTTTGTCCACAATTTGGAAAATCCTCCAGAGAAATAGTACTACGTTTATGAAAAATTTAAAAAAAATAGGTAAAATTATTTCTCTGTATTCTGGTTAAAACAGTAAAATAACAGGATGGAATAACTTTAAAACAGTAAAATAACAGGATGGAATACCTTCAAAATGCGGTATATCTCATCCTGTCAACTGCATTAGTTTGTCCAGCATTCGGAAAATCCTCCTGAGAAATAGTACTAAGTTTATGAAAAATTAAAAAAATTAAAAAAAATAGGTAAAATTATTTCTCCGGATTCTGGTTAAAACAGTAATATAACAGGATGGAATACCTTCAAAATGCGGTATATCTCATCCTGTCAACTGCATTAGTTTGTCCAGAATTCGAAAAATCCTCCAGAGAAATAGTACAGTAAAATAACAGGATGGAATACCTTCAAAATGCGATATATCTCATCCTGTCAACTACATTAGTTTGTCCACAATTCGGAAAATCCTCCAGAGCAATAGTACTAAGTTTATGAAAAATTAAAAAAATTAAAAAAATAGGTAAAATTATTTCTCCGGATTCTGGTTAAAACAGTAAAATAAGAGTATGGATTACCTTCAAAATGCGGTATATTTCATCCTGTCAACTGCATTAGTTTATCCAGAATTCGAAAAGCCTCCAGAGAAATAGTACTAAGTTTATGAAAAATTAAAAAAAAAATTAAATAAATATGTAAAATTATTTCTCCGGATTCTGGTTAAAACAGTAAAATAACAGGATGGAATAGTAGATAGGAACTATTCGTGCAGCGGCCAGTAAAATTTTAAAATTTGGGTAATTAAAATTTGAAATTTTGAAATTTTAATTGTTAAATAAACAAAAGTGTAATTTGATACCCGTGGGAAAAAAATGAAAGTACCCTGTAGGCAAAATGTTGGTAAAAAATTGTGATGAATTATTATTGAGTTAAAGTGTTAGTGTGAAATTATATTATAGATAATGTTTTGTGTTATATGAATTTCGGATATAGGTGTATCTGTGAGTGAGTGGGGTTCGATACCTACCATATACCCTGGATGTTTTCCGTTGCTTCGTGGGTTGTGGTTGTGTTGAGATAGTGACCTAGGAACAATTGATTGAGTATAGACTAGATGGTTCTTATGGGGTCATATTGAGAGATTGGGTACTGTTTTAGATTATATGTGGAAATAAAGAGTGTAGACGTTGTCACCAAACTTGTAGAAAAAAAAGTCGACGTGGGGTTCCTACGGGGTTTATTGTGTCGCTATTATTATTTTTTTGTTCTTGATAATTTTTTGTGGTGCTTGTGTTTACATTTACTTTGTGCATGGCTGTGGGTGCGTGGATGTGTGGGGGATGGGGGTGTGTGTGTGTGCTTCTTTTTTCTTATCTTTAGATTTGTGAAGAATGTGTGTATGTCGTTTCAAATGTCCGTCTTGTTTATTTCTTGGGATAATAATTTTAATATTTGTTCTACAGAATCATGTTTATTGCTTTGTTCATTCAGCTGCACATGTTCTGAGAATGAGTCATCATTTGAAATGTCCGTCTGATTATTTGTTTTGCAGAATCATGTTTATGACTTTGTTTATTCAGCTGGATATGTTTTGAGAATGAGTCATCATTTGATAACAAAATTTTATTAGTCATCATTTAGTTGTGTTGTATTTGAAGTAAAAAAACACTTGTTTTAATTTTCTATGCATTTAATTTTTATTAAATGTATTTAAGTGATTAAAAAGTTTTAAAATTGTTAATTTTAAGACAATAATAATAATAATTTGTATACATAAATTATTTTAAACAAGATATTTATTTTGTTAGTAAAAGAGCATTTCTTAATGCGCAAACACCATATGTATGATAATTACAATAAAAATACTCGGGATATTTAATTTCCATTTGTTTAAAGTTGATGGATCCAAAGTCCTCGATGTTAAAAACTCTTTTTTTTAAAGTATTTTTTCTAACCATTGTCTCTTTTCTTCTCCTTTAAGATATATTTTAGAATAGCGTACATTAGCTTTTAAAAACTTGCAGACGCTTTGAAATGTGACTGATCCATCGTTCCACTTTAGTTGATGATAGTTCTTTGTTAACCAGTTTACTTCTTTTTGCTTCTTTGGCGATAGACATTTAAAATCAAAGGGGGGTTCTATAATGAAATTTATGGCTTCATTGTTGTTGTTGTTGAAAACGATCGCTACTTCTTTTGCGATGAAATCATTTGAATCGCTTTTGAATCCTTGCATATCTATACAAGCTATATTATCATCCATATTGTTTAATTTATAAGACTTTTCGGACTTGTCCTTTTATGGGTACATATGCAATTATGCGATCATGAATAAGAATGCAGTAAGCTGATGTATTTGTTGCAATATTTGTATCTGTTTCAAATTCAATTTTTATATCAATTGGTCCGTTAGAGAGCGATTCGTTTTGATGGCTGACATCTACTATAATAATCGGTGCATTATTTTTAAATTCTTAAGCAGTTAGAAGCGGTTGAGATTCTCTCATGTAATAGCTCTGTTGAAATCTTAGATACATACCATATAGAATTGCATAGCGTTCATTCTTAAATTTGATATTTAGGTCATCATATGGATATGATACTGAATTTAAATGTACTTTTAAATTTGTCAGGTCACAATGAACAAACTTATTATCTTGTTGAAAAGCAATCAATACAAAACGGGGTCGTTCTCTACTTGCAGCTAATTTAACATTCCAGATATGACTTGTTCCTGTATTAAGTTGTGGATTAACATGACAATCCCAACTACGGAATGCCATCGGTATAGAAGCACCATTGTTAATAATTTTTATCATATTCAACTAGCTAAAATCAGATAATTGTACATGTGGAATTCTCCATGAGATGATTGAAATTGAAAGTATTGCTTTATCCGTGGAAACGCTCGAGTGTACAAGATCTTCATCATTCTTATTACGCAAGAGTATCAATTCATGTTTCCCATTTAGTATGACTTTGTTGTAGTCTTCAGCGAAACCCAAAAGAATTTTTAACGATACATAAAAGTTAAAATATCCATTAACAAGTTTTAAATCATCAATTTTATTCCAGCCAGCATTCTGCATTACAGTACTTTCCGTTGGTAATAAAGAAACCAAATTGTTTATGGTACTTGTGCCTCCTAAATATCTTGTATGATCAATTTCAATACCATTAAGTACATAACGAATTTCATCAACGAGATATGCAACAAAGTTGTTTTTTAATTTAAAGTTGTCTGTAGATGTGGAGGTTTTCTCATCTACAACAGATCCCTCAGCATATATATAACTTTCACTGGGTAAAACGTACAAATATTGATTTTGTATTGAAATGCGAATTTCATCATTATTGTTGTAGGATAGTAGGTATGGCACATATGTATGCTAGTCCTTTTTGATTATGTTTTCATCAGATAAGGGTTTATCTAAGACATTTATTATTGAACTCATTTTGCCTTCAATTTAAAATTCAATGACTTGATAAAATTTTTGTTTGCTGTCGTTAGAGTTTTTTGATGAATTGACCTATTTAATTGTGGTTTAGGTCGTAATAATATTTTAGGTTCGTATGCTGATGGTGTTGTTGTTGCTATATTCTGTGATATACTCGAGTTGAATATTAGCATTATTTAGTTGGTCTTAAATGAATTCGTATTGTTATTTCCTCTCCTCGGAAATTAATTAAATCACCGTGCTGATCAACTACTCGTAGAGCTAGTGAACTTATCTCTCTGGAGTTCACCGGTAAATAGATGAGATTTCGAGGTATCTAATCTATTTTATAGCCTGGAGTCACATTAATCGGAAATTCATGTAGTGTATGCGCCTTGGAATTATTCATATATGTATTAACAGCGATACTGCTTTCAATTCGCAACAGATTCACCTTGAAAATATTAACTGGAAGATCAGAATAATGATCAACGTTTGGAGTTAGGATTTTACTATTGAATCCCAAGAGTTTTCCAATTGTATTTTCTTTATTAAAATATATTGCATCCTTAGAGCTGTTGACTTTAAATTGCATTGTATTGTTATTGGCTTCTATAAAAATTCTATTTTCTGGATTGTAGCGTTTATATTCTTCCTCTATATAATCAACAATATCATTCAATTCATAAGATCCAATTGGTATTTCAATCACATTTTCACCTATATGAAACAAATTGTTGTAGACATCAACATTTGGGATGCTATTATATGAATGAAAATCAGTTAGAGCACACTCATATGCCCCATTTAAATCAATAGGTGGGAAGTAATTAGCAGATAACTCTGATGAGTTGGAGCTTAGAGTAAGTGTTATTGACATTACGACTGTCTGATTACGAATAAATAAGTTCAACACAAAATTGTTTATAAAAAGGATTTACATATTTATTTCATCTTTTTTATTTTAAATTTACATTATAATATTAAGTACTAAGTATGTATGTATAATAATTGCTGATATTGTTTAAACTATAATATTTCATCTTTACTTATCCATGAATTGTGATCGTTACTAAATCCTAACCATTTAACAAATGCTTTGGCTCCTCTGGTTTTAATAATCTTTTCAACTAGATATGTATTAGGAAATCTTGTTTTTAAAAGTTCTTCATCATAAAATCCACCTTTAATAGGACTTCCACGATAATCTTCTAATATGTATGTTGTGGGATATGTATTTTGAATAGATTTAATTGTGAAAATTTCTGTTGTCCAGTTTGGAGTATAGCCTTTTTCAAAAATATGCTTATATTTGCTTATGCGCACATGATCATCAACATTAAATTTTGATATTTTATACATTTTCAAATGACTGTATACTGTATGCAATAATTTCTTCTCATTTGAAGAGTTGACTATAATTGGAGCCATTTTAATGGTACGATGAACTTTTCTGTTATATGATTCTAACAGATCTTTGTAGATATCAAGCCATTAAAACTAAATTCTTTCCACATCATCCCTTTTAATGTTCTATTAAATCGTTCTACTATTGATGCTTTCATTCTGCTATACGTTGAATAGTGATTAATGTTGTACTTATCCATCAATTTTCCAAAGTGTTTGTTGAAAAATTCTTTACCATCATCTGTTTGTAGGTTTTTTGGTACTCGTCCCAATTGAAAAATATCTGACATGGCTTGGGTTGTTTCAAGCGCAGTTTTTGTTTTAAGTGGTACTGCCCATGCAAATTTGGAGAATGTGTCAATTACAGTTAACAAAAATCTATAATTTTTATTGTCCATATAATAATTTCCCATTTCAACTAAATCAGCTTGCCAAAGATCATCTATTCCTTTCATCACAACTCTACGACGTAAAAATATTTTCGAGCTTGTTTACGGAGTTAATTTACTAAAATTCTTTTTGAAGTCATTTTTTTAGTATTAAGAATTATTTTCGATGTGTTGTGATCTATTTGATACGCTTTTAGCTATTGACACAAACATGTAATTTTCAAATCTATAAATCTTCTCATTAACTTTTCTTTTGTATACTTTCAACAAATTTTTGTAGATATCCGTCTTCACAAAAATTGTTTGATTTTGGAAATAGTTTCTTGCATTTTCTTATCCTCTTCCAACTGTAATATTGTTGCATGTTGTAGCATTTCGATTTGAGTTCTTAGAGTATCATGAATATTGTTGTTATCTTCCTTAAAGTATTTTAATAGCTTGTATTCTATTTCTTCGATTTGAGTTTGCAGAAACAATTTATTGATAACATCGTTTTCTTCCACAGCTTTTGCCACATTTTTGATTCTTTTGTTTTGGACATCGATGTTGTTGTTCGCATCCATAAAGAACCCCAACATTTTATAGGCATTTTTCAATGAAATTATATTGCTTGTATCGTTTAGATAATGTCCAAACTTATCAACAGACATACTTTATATAGATTATTCTATTATATTAGCTTCGCGAAGTTCTTCAATAATTGATAAAATTTCGTTATTATGATTAGTATGACCTGCAGCTTGTGATGATACCAGTAGTCGAAGTCGATCTACCATCTCATTTGGATCATCCCAGTATATATAGTTTGGCTTATGAGGGTTAAACTGCATCAATCCATCATCTTTATAATTAGATATTGTCTTATTTTTTGATAAAGTCTGTTGGTTTTTCTCTTTAAACATCTTTTTAATAATATGTTTATATTTATAGGCTTTCGTTCCCTTGTCCATCTGGTTTATAGTCTCTTCTGTACGCATTTGTATTAATTAAAATTTGTTTGTAGAGTTCTAGTTCATATTTATCATAGTTTTTTGGTATTTTATGAAACATTAGAGAAAATAGTCCTGGTGTTAGAGCCCATATTTGACTACCAACATGTATTTTGTTTTCATTTAATTTGAGCTTACTATCACCAAATTTCCATTCATTATTGAAATCTTTATGTGGACCATAGTTAGTATCTAATTCATTTCTTCCTTCCAAAACAGATAAGTCAGTGTTACTCTTCAGCATTTGAATTTTGAGAGTAAAAATCGTCATCATCGTCATCATCATTATCAATAGTACTTTCACCATTAGGATCAGCAAGTGAATTGCTGGTATCAAATATTGATTCTTCTACAAGTTTCTTTGGTGTACTTGTCTCCAACTTAATTGATGCTTTCTTAAGATGATTAGAACTACTATTATATTCAATTTCTGTTTTCACCTCATTCTTTTCTTTTTTGATAATTCCATTGATATTATTAGAATTATTTATAAATTTGTTTAAAGGATCTGCTATAGGTTTAAATGTATCTTTTAGTTGTTCACGTGCATCTATTTCACCCGTTTTTATACTACAAAGCTTTTTCTTCAAGACATTTCTTGTCGCAACAAGCTCTTTAAAAATTATTTCATCCATTTTCCAGCTATCAGATCAGATTATTAGGTACCTGATCAGGTTATCAGATCAGGTTATTAGGTATCAGATCAGCTTATTAGGTATCAGATCAGCTTATTATGTACCTGATCAGGTTATCAGATCAGGTTATTAGGTATCAGATCAGCTTATCAGATCAGGTTATTAGGTATCAGATCAGCTTATTAGGTATCAGATCAGCTTATTAGGTATCAGATCAGGTTATCAGATCAGCTTATTAGGTACCTGATCAGGTTATCAGATCAGGTTCTTAGGTACCAGATCAGCTTATTAGGTATCTGATCAGGTTATCAGATCAGCTTATTAGGTACCTGATCAGGTTATTAGGTATCAGATCAGCTTATCAGATCAGCTTATTAGGTATCAGATCAGCTTATTAGGTAGATAATTAGATCAGGTATAGTTGATATTTCAAGAGCTATGTAGATGTATTATGGTTAAAGCCAGATTATATACTAAAGTTTTTCTTTTATGTAGAGCAATTTATATTGTTATGAAATAATCGAATAATTTTCTGTAGCGCCCATTGTTTAATTCATTATCTTTGCTTATCATCAAAAATCCATATTTATCCTTCCAGCACAATCGACAAATTTCATGAAACTGCATAACTCATATCGCTGGCAACATGATCCCTATAAACATGTTTCATATTTGTCTCATCTTGTTTAAACATTATAATCATATTCGCATTGTCTCTTATTAAATGCTTGGGAATTCTGGTATAAGTTTGGCACGAGTAGAATGAATCAACATCCCTATGTCATCCCATTCAAAAATAATCTCGTATATTATTCTGCTTCTCACATGCAACATCATCAAATATCATAATTGAATTAGTTTTAGCTTTGTCAGGGGGAATAACTGATTCATTTTCGGTGAATGTATAATATCCCATTCCTTTAATAGGTGTAATTAATCTCTTCAAGCATTCATATTTCGGCTGATATAGAGATTTTGAGTATAAATAGATGTTTTCAAACTTTAGTCCATTAGAACTTTCTAGTAAGCCAATCATAACATTAGTCTTTCCACAATTAGATGGTCTCACTATTAGAGCACGAATAGAATTTGGTAAGAGTGAGCTATGTTTTATTTTTGAACTGATGTTCGATTAATCATCAATGTTTCGAACTAAAATATTTTTATGTTGTTTTACTAACTGCATTTTTATAACTAAATGCAATTCATGTTTGTTACCTTTTATTATAGAAAAAATAAATAAATAAAATGGTTATACATTATCAAAAGTCATTTAGTCATAAAAACACCATCGTTGGAGCAGGTTTACTAGATAAAATAATAAACTCTCTTCCTGTTGAACTTCATCTTCCTGGATATCAATACTGTGGACCTGGAACTAAACTACAAAAACGTTTAAATCGAGGTGATAAAGGGATCAATTTATTGGACTCTGCCTGCAAAAATCACGACATAGCTTATTCTAAAAATAAAGATTTAAATATTAGACATCACGCTGATAAAATTCTTGAAAATTCAACTTGGGATCGAGTTTTATCAAAAGATAGCAGTCTTGCAGAAAAATCATTTGCATATATGGTTACGAACGCTATGAAAGCCAAAACAAAATTTGGTATGGGTGTGGAGAAAAAGAAAAATGTTAAGAAACCTAAATTAAATGGTAAAAAATTGTTCAGTTCATCAATTAGAGCTGCAACAAAAATACTAAGTGAGAAAAAACCTTTAGACATTAACAACGCTATTAGAATAGCACGTAAAACGATCAACAAAACATTAAAAGGCAGAAAATCCCAAGTTATAATACCTCGCATAATAAATGTACCAAAAATTGGTGATTTTTTACCACTAATACCGATTTTAACTGCTCTGGGTGCAATTGGAAGTCTAACGACTGGCGGTGCTGCTATAGCTAAGGCTGTAAATGTATATATATATATATATATATATATATATATATATATATATATATATATATATATATATATATATATATATATATATATATATATATATATATATATATATATATATATATATATATATATATATATATATATATATATATATATATATATATATATATATATATATATATATATATATATATATATATATATATATATATATATATATATATATATATATATATATATATATATATATATATATATATATATATATATATATATATATATATATATATATATATATATATATATATATATATATATATATATATATATATATATATATATATATATATATATATATATATATATATATATATATATATATATATATATATATATATATATATATATATATATATATATATATATATATATATATATATATATATATATATATATATATATATATATATATATATATATATATATATATATATATATATATATATATATATATATATATATATATATATATATATATATATATATATATATATATATATATATATATATATATATATATATATATATATATATATATATATATATATATATATATATATATATATATATATATATATATATATTATATATATATATATATATATATATATATATATATATATATATATATATATATATATATATATATATATATATATATATATATATATATATATATATATATATATATATATATATATATATATATATATATATATATATATATATATATATATATATATATATATATATATATATATATATATATATATATATATATATATATATATATATATATATATATATATATATATATATATATATATATATATATATATATATATATATATATATATATATATATATATATATATATATATATATATATATATATATATATATATATATACATATACAGCCTTAGCTATAGCAGCACCGCCAGTCGTTAGACTTCCAATTGCACCCAGAGCAGTTAAAATCGGTATTAGTGGTAAAAAATCACCAATTTTTGGTACATTTATTATGCGAGGTATTATAACTTGGGATTTTCTGCCTTTTAATGTTTTGTTGATCGTTTTACGTGCTATTCTAATAGCGTTGTTAATGTCTAAAGGTTTTTTCTCACTTAGTATTTTTGTTGCAGCTCTAATTGATGAACTGAACAATTTTTTACCATTTAATTTAGGTTTCTTAACATTTTTCTTTTTCTCCACACCCATACCAAATTTTGTTTTGGCTTTCATAGCGTTAGTAACCATATATGCAAATGATTTTTTTGCAAGACTGCTATCTTTTGATAAAACTCGATCCCAAGTTGAATTTTCAAGAATTTTATCAGCTTGATGTCTAATATTTAAATCTTTATTTTTAGAATAAGCTATGTCGTGATTTTTGCAGGCAGAGTCCAATAAATTGATCCCTTTATCACCTCGATTTAAACGTTTTTGTAGTTTAGTTCCAGGTCCACAGTATTGATATCCAGGAAGATGAAGTTCAACAGGAAGAGAGTTTATTATTTTATCTAGTAAACCTGCTCCAACGATGGTGTTTTTATGACCAAATGACTTTTGATAATGTATAACCATTTTATTTATTTATTTTTTCTATAATAAAAGGTAACAAACATGAATTGCATTTAGTTATAAAAATGCAGTTAGTAAAACAACATAAAAATATTTTAGTTCGAAACATTGATGATTAATCGAACATCAGTTCAAAAATAAAACATAGCTCACTCTTACCAAATTCTATTCGTGCTCTAATAGTGAGACCATCTAATTGTGGAAAGACTAATGTTATGATTGGCTTACTAGAAAGTTCTAATGGACTAAAGTTTGAAAACATCTATTTATACTCAAAATCTCTATATCAGCCGAAATATGAATGCTTGAAGAGATTAATTACACCTATTAAAGGAATGGGATATTATACATTCACCGAAAATGAATCAGTTATTCCCCCTGACAAAGCTAAAACTAATTCAATTATGATATTTGATGATGTTGCATGTGAGAAGCAGAATAATATACGAGATTATTTTTGAATGGGATGACATAGGGATGTTGATTCATTCTACTCGTGCCAAACTTATACCAGAATATGATTATAATGTTTAAACAAGATGAGACAAATATGAAACATGTTTATAGGGATCATGTTGCCAGCGATATGAGTTATGCAGTTTCATGAAATTTGTCGATTGTGCTGGAAGGATAAATATGGATTTTTGATGATAAGCAAAGATAATGAATTAAACAATGGGCGCTACAGAAAATTATTCGATTATTTCATAACAATATAAATTGCTCTACATAAAAGAAAAACTTTAGTATATAATCTGGCTTTAACCATAATACATCTACATAGCTCTTGAAATATCAACTATACCTGATCTAATTATCTACCTAATAAGCTGATCTGATACCTAATAAGCTGATCTGATAAGCTGATCTGATACCTAATAACCTGATCAGGTACCTAATAAGCTGATCTGATAACCTGATCAGATACCTAATAAGCTGATCTGGTACCTAAGAACCTGATCTGATAACCTGATCAGGTACCTAATAAGCTGATCTGATAACCTGATCTGATACCTAATAAGCTGATCTGATACCTAATAAGCTGATCTGATACCTAATAACCTGATCTGATAAGCTGATCTGTTACCTAATAACCTGATCTGATAACCTGATCAGGTACATAATAAGCTGATCTGATACCTAATAAGCTGATCTGATACCTAATAACCTGATCTGATAACCTGATCAGGTACCTAATAATCTGATCTGATAGCTGGGAAATGGATGAAATAATTTTTAAAGAGCTTGTTGCGACAAGAAATGTCTTGAAGAAAAAGCTTTGTAGTATAAAAACGGGTGAAATAGATGCACGTGAACAACTAAAAGATACATTTAAACCTATAGCAGATCCTTTAAACAAATTTATAAATAATTCTAATAATATCAATGGAATTATCAAAAAAGAAAAGAATGAGGTGAAAACAGAAATTGAATATAATAGTAGTTCTAATCATCTTAAGAAAGCATCAATTAAGTTGGAGACAAGTACACCAAAGAAACTTGTAGAAGAATCAATATTTGATACCAGCAATTCACTTGCTGATCCTAATGGTGAAAGTACTATTGATAATGATGATGACGATGATGACGATTTTTACTCTCAAAATTCAAATGCTGAAGAGTAACACTGACTTATCTGTTTTGGAAGGAAGAAATGAATTAGATACTAACTATGGTCCACATAAAGATTTCAATAATGAATGGAAATTTGGTGATAGTAAGCTCAAATTAAATGAAAACAAAATACATGTTGGTAGTCAAATATGGGCTCTAACACCAGGACTATTTTCTCTAATGTTTCATAAAATACCAAAAAACTATGATAAATATGAACTAGAACTCTACAAACAAATTTTAATTAATACAAATGCGTACAGAAGAGACTATAAACCAGATGGACAAGGGAACGAAAGCCTATAAATATAAACATATTATTAAAAAGATGTTTAAAGAGAAAAACCAACAGACTTTATCAAAAAATAAGACAATATCTAATTATAAAGATGATGGATTGATGCAGTTTAACCCTCATAAGCCAAACTATATATACTGGGATGATCCAAATGAGATGGTAGATCGACTTCGACTACTGGTATCATCACAAGCTGCAGGTCATACTAATCATAATAACGAAATTTTATCAATTATTGAAGAACTTCGCGAAGCTAATATAATAGAATAATCTATATAAAGTATGTCTGTTGATAAGTTTGGACATTATCTAAACGATACAAGCAATATAATTTCATTGAAAAATGCCTATAAAATGTTGGGGTTCTTTATGGATGCGAACAACAACATCGATGTCCAAAACAAAAGAATCAAAAATGTGGCAAAAGCTGTGGAAGAAAACGATGTTATCAATAAATTGTTTCTGCAAACTCAAATCGAAGAAATAGAATACAAGCTATTAAAATACTTTAAGGAAGATAACAACAATATTCATGATACTCTAAGAACTCAAATCGAAATGCTACAACATGCAACAATATTACAGTTGGAAGAGGATAAGAAAATGCAAGAAACTATTTCCAAAATCAAACAATTTTTGGAAGACGGATATCTACAAAAATTTGTTGAAAGTATACAAAAGAAAAGTTAATGAGAAGATTTATAGATTTGAAAATTACATGTTTGTGTCAATAGCTAAAAGCGTATCAAATAGATCACAACACATCGAAAATAATTCTTAATACTAAAAAAATGACTTCAAAAAGAATTTTAGTAAATTAACTCCGTAAACAAGCTCGAAAATCTTTTTACGTCGTAGAGTTGTGATGAAAGGAATAGATGATCTTTGACAAGCTGATTTAGTTGAAATGGGAAATTATTCTATGGACAATAAAAATTATAGATTTTTGTTAACTGTAATTGACACATTCTCCAAATTTGCATGGGCAGTACCACTTAAAACAAAAACTGCGCTTGAAACAACCCAAGCCATGTCAGATATTTTTCAATTGGGACGAGTACCAAAAAACCTACAAACAGATGATGGTAAAGAGTTTTTCAATAAACACTTTGGAAAATTGATGGATAAGTACAACATTAATCACTATTCAACGTATAGCAGAATGAAAGCATCAATAGTAGAACGATTTAATAGAACATTAAAAGGGATGATGTGGAAAGAATTTAGTTTTAATGGTACATACAATTGGCTTGATATCTACAAAGATCTGTTAGAATCATATAACAGAAAAGTTCATCGTACCATTAAAATGGCTCCAATTATAGTCAACTCTTCAAATGAGAAGAAATTATTGCATACAGTATACAGTCATTTGAAAATGTATAAAATATCGAAATTTAATGTTGATGATCATGTGCGCATAAGCAAATATAAGCATATTTTTGAAAAAGGCTATACTCCAAACTGGACAACAGAAATTTTCACAATTAAATCTATTCAAAATACATATCCCACAACATACATATTAGAAGATTATCGTGGAAGTCCTATTAAAGGTGGATTTTATGATGAAGAACTTTTAAAAACAAGATTTCCTAATACATATCTAGTTGAAAAGATTATTAAAACCAGAGGAGCCAAAGCATTTGTTAAATGGTTAGGATTTAGTAACGATCACAATTCATGGATAAGTAAAGATGAAATATTATAGTTTAAACAATATCAGCAATTGTTATACATACATACTTAGTACTTAAGATTATAATGTAAATTTAAAATAAAAAAGATGAAATAAATATGTAAATCCTTTTTATAAACAATTTTGTGTTGAACTTATTTATTCGTAATCAGACAGTCGTAATGTCAATAACACTTACTCTAAGCTCCAACTCATCAGAGTTATCTGCTAATTACTTCCCACCTATTGATTTAAATGGGGCATATGAGTGTGCTCTAACTGATTTTCATTCATATAATAGCATCCCAAATGTTGATGTCTACAACAATTTGTTTCATATAGGTGAAAATGTGATTGAAATACCAATTGTATCTTATGAATTGAATGATATAGTTGATTATATAGAGGAACAATATAAACGCTACAATCCAGAAAATAGAATTTTTATAGAAGCCAATAACAATACAATGCAAGTTAAAGTCAACAGCTCTAAGGATACAATATATTTTAATAAAGAAAATACAATTGGAAAACTCTTGGGGTTCAATAGTAAAATCCTAACTCCAAACGTTGATCATTATTCTGATCTTCCAGTTAATATTTTCAAGGTGAATCTGTTGCGAATTGAAAGTAGTATCGCTGTTAATACATATATGAATAATTCCAAGGCGCATACACTACATGAATTTCCGATTAATGTGCCTCCAGGCTATAAAATAGATGAGATACCTCGAAATCTCATCTATTTACCGGTGAACTCCAGAGAGATAAGTTCACTAGCTCTACGAGTAGCTGATCAGCACGGTGATTTAATTAATTTCCGAGGAGAGGAAATAACAATACGAATTCATTTAAGACCAACTAAATAATGCTAATATTCAACTCGAGTATATCACAGAATATAGCAACAACAACACCAACAACACCATCAGCATACGAACCTAAAATATTATCACGACCTAAATCACAATTAAAGAGGTCAATTCATCAAAAAACTCTAACGACAGCAAATAAAAATTTTCTCAAGTCATTGAATTTTAAATTGAAGGCAAAATGAGTTCAATAATAAATGTCTTAGATAAACCCTTATCTGATGAAAATATAATCAAAAAGGACTATCGTACATATGTGCCATACCTACAATCCTACAACAATAATGATGAAATTAGCATTTCAATTCAAAATCAAGATTTGTATGTGTTACCTAGTGAAAGTTATATATATGTTGAGGGATCTGTTGTAGATGAGAAAACCTCCACATCTACAGACAACTTTAAATTAAAAAACAACTTTGTAGCATATCTCTTTGACGAAATTCGTTATGAACTTAATGGTATTGAAATTGATCATACAAGATATTTAGGAGGTACAAGTACCATAAAAAATTTGGTTTTTTTATCACCAACGGAAAGCACTAGGATGTAGAATGCTGGCTGGAATAAAATTGATGATTTAAAACTTGTTAATGGATATTTTAACTTTTATGTAGCCTTAAAAATGCTTTTGGGTTTCGCTGAAGACTACAACAAAGTCATACTAAATAGAAAACATGAATTGATACTCTTGCGTAATAAGAACGATGAAGATCTTGTACACTCGAGCGTTTCCACGGAAAAAGCTAAACTTTCAATTTCAATCATCCCATGGAGAATTCCACATGTACAATTATCAGATTTTAGCAAGTTGAATATGATAAAAATTATTAACAATGGTGCTTCTATACCGATGGCATTCCGTAGTTGGGATTGTCATCTTAATCCACAACTTAATACAGGAACAAGTCATATCTGGAATGTTAAATTAGCTGCAAGTAGAGAACGACCCCGTTTTGTATTGATTGCTTTTCAACAAGAATATAAGTTGTTCATTGTGACCTGACAAATTTAAAAGTACATTTAAATTCAGCGTCATATCCATATGATGACCTAAATATCAAATTTAAGAATGAACGCTATGCAATTCTATATGATATGTATTTAAGATTTCAACAGAGCTATTACATGAGAGAATCTCAACCGCTTCTAACTGCTCAAGAATTTAAAAATAATACACCGATTATTGTAGTAGATGTCAGGCATCAAAACGAATCGCTCAATAACGGACCAATTGATATAAAAATTGAATTTGAAACAGCTACAAATATTGCCTCAAAGACATCAGCTTACTGCATTCTTATTCATGATCGCATAATTGAATATGTACCCATAAAAGGACAAGTCCGAAAAGTCTTATAAATTAAACAATATGGATGATAGTATAGTTTGCATAGATATGCAAGGATTCAAAAGCGATTCAATGATTTCATCGCAAAAGAAGTAGCGATCGTTTTCAACAACAACAACAATGAAGCCATAAATTTCATTATAGAACCCCCCTTTGATTTTAAATGTCTATCGCCAAAGAAGCGAAAAGAAGTAAACTGGTTAACAAAGAACTATCATCACCTAAAGTGGAACGATGGATCAGTCACATTTCAAAGCGTTTGCAAGTTTTTAAGAGCTAATGTACGTTATTCTAAAATATATGTTAAAGGCGAAGAAAAGAGGCAATGGCTAGAAAAAATACTTAAAAAAAAAGTTTTTAACATCGAGGACCTTGGATGCATCAACTTTAAACAAATGGAAATTAAATATCCCGAGTATTTTTATTGTAATTATCATACATATGGTTTTTGCGCATTAAGAAATGCTCTTTTACTAACAAAAGAAATATCTTGTTTAAAATAATTTATATATACAAATTATTATTATTATTGTCTTAAAATTAATAATTTTAAAACTTTTATTAAATATATTTAATAAAAATTAAATGCATAAAAAACAATTAAAACAACTGTTTTTTTATTTCAAATACAACACAACTAAATGATGACTAATAAAATGTTGTTATCAAATGATGACTCATTCTCAAAACATATCCAGCTGAATAAACAGAGCCATAAACATGATTCTGCAAAACAAATAATCAGACGGACATTTCAAATGATGACTCATTCTCAAAAAATATGCAGCTGAATAAACAAAGTCATAAACATGATTTTGCAAAACAAATAATCAAATTATTATCCCAAGAAATAAACAAGACGGACATTTGAAACGACATACACACATTCTTCACAAATCTAAAGATAAGAAAAAAGAAACACACACACACACCCCCCCATCCCCCACACATCCACGCACCCACAGCCATGCACAAAGTAAATGTAAACACAAGCACCACAAAAAATTATCAAGAACAAAAAAAATAATAATAGCGACACAATAAACCCCGTAGACAAATAATTTACACTCTTTACACTCTTTATTTCCACATATAATCTAAAACACTACCCAATCTCTTAATATGACCCCGTAAGAACCATCTAGTCTATACTCAATCAATTGTTCCTAGGTCACTATCTCAACACAACCACAACCCACGAAGCAACGGAAAACATCCAGGGTCTATGGTAGGTATCAAACCCCAGTCACTCACAGATACACCTATATCCGAAATTCATATAACACAAAACATTATCTATAATATAATTTCACACTAACACTTTAACTCAATAATAATTCATCACAATTTTTTTACCAACATTTTGCCTACAGGGTACTTTCATTCTTTTTTTCCCACGGGTATCAAATTACACTTTTGTTTATTTAACAATTAAAATTTCAAATTTTAATTACCCAAATTTTAAAATTTTAATGGCCGCCGCACGAATAGTTCCTATCTACTATTCCATCCTGTTATTTTACTGTTTTAACCAGAATCCGGAGAAATAATTTTACATATTTATTTAGTTTTTTTTTAATTTTTCATAAACTTAGGACTATTTCTCTGGAGGATTTTTCGAATTCTGGACAAACTAATGCAGTTGACAGGATGAAATATACCGCATTTTGAAGGTAATCCATACTCTTATTTTACTGTTTTAACCAGAATCCGGAGAAATAATTTTACCTATTTTTTTTAATTTTTCATAAACTTAGTACTATTGCTCTGGAGGATTTTCGGAATTGTGGACAAACTAATGTAGTTGACAGGATGAGATATATCGCATTTTGAAGGTATTCCATCCTGTTATTTTACTGTTTTAACCAGAATCCGGAGAAAAATTTTACCAATTTTTTTAATTTTTCATAAACTTAGTACTATTTCTCTGGAGGATTTTCCGAATTGTGGACAAACTAATGTAGTTGACAGGATGAGATATATCGCATTTTGAAGGTATTCCATCCCGTTATTTTACTGTTTTAACCGGAATCCGGAGAAATAATTTTACCAATTTTTTTTCATTTTTTTAATTTTTTATAAACTTAGTACTATTTTTCTGGAGGATTTTCGAATTTTGGATAAACCAATGTAGTTGACAGGATGCGATAAACCGCATTTTGAAGGTATTCCATTCTGTTATTTTACTGTTTTAACCAGAATCCGGAGAAATAATTTTACCTATTAATTTAAATTTTTTAGTTTTTCATAAACTTAGTACTATTTCTCTGGAGGATTTTCCGAATTCTGGACAAAATAATGTAGTTGACAGGATCAGATATACCGTATTTTGAAGGTATTCCATCCTGTTATTACCTGTTTTAGCCAGAATCCGGAGAAATACTTTTACCTATTTATTTAAATTTTTAAAATTTTTTCCTAAACTTAGTACTATTTCTCTGGAGGATTTTTCGAATTCTGGACAAACTAATGTAGTTGACAGGATGAAATATAACGCATTTTAAAGGTATTCCATCCTGTTATTTAACTGTTTTAGCCAGAATCCGGAGAAATAATTTTACCAATTTAAAAATTTTTTTTTTAATTTTTTATCAACTTAGTACTATTTCTCTGGAGGATTTTGCAAATTCTGGACAAAATAATGTAGTTGACAGGATGAGATATACCGCATTTTGAAGGTATTCCATCCTGTTATTTTACTGTTTTAGCCAGAGTCCGGTGAAATAATTTTACCTATTTTTAAAAATTTTTTTAATTTTTCATAAACTTAGTGCTATTTCTCTGGAGGATTTTTCGAATTCTGGACAAACTAATGTAGTTGACAGGATGAGATATACCGCATTTTCCTTCATAATACCTTCAAAATGCGGTATATCTCATCCTGTCAACTACATTAGTTTGTGCAGAATTCGGAAAATCCTCCAGAGAAATAGTACTAAGTTTAAAAAAAATTTAAATAAATAGGTTAAATTATTTATCCGGATTCTGGTTAAAACAGTAAAATAACAGAATGGAATACCTTCAAAATGCGGTATATCTCATCCTGTCAACTACATTAGTTTGTCCACAATTTGGAAAATCCTCCAGAGAAATAGTACTAAGTTTATGAAAAATTAAAAAAAATAGGTAAAATTATTTCTCCGGATTCTGGTTGAAACAATAAAACAACAGGACGGAATACCTTCAAAATGCAGTATATCTCATTAGTTTGTCCACAATTCGGAAAATCCTCCAGAGAAATAGTACTAAGCTTATGAAAAATTAAAAACATTTAAATAAATAGGTAAAATTATTTCTCCGGATTCTGGTTAACACAGTAAACTAACAGGATGGAATACCTTCAAAATGCGGTATATCTCATCCTGTCAACTACATTAGTTTGTCCAGAATTCGGAAAATCCTCCAGAGAAATAGTACTAAGTTGATAAAAAATTTAAAAAATAGGCAAAATTATTTCTCCGGATTCTGGTTAAAACAGTAAAATAACAGGATAGAATACCTTCAAAATGCGGTATATCTCATCCTGTCAACTACATTAGTTTGTCCAGAATTCGGAGGATCCTTCAGAGAAATACTACTAAGTTTATGAAAAATTAAAAATATTTAAAATAATAGATAAAATTATTTCTCCGGATTCTGGTTAAAACAGTAAAATAACAGTATGGAATACCTTCAAAATGCGGTATATCTCATCCTGTCAACTACATAAGCTTGTGCAGAATTCGTAAAATCCTCCAGAGAAATAGTACTAAAAATATGAAAAATTTAAAACATTTAGGAAAATAGGTAAAATTATTTCTCCGGATTCTGGTTAAAACAGTAAAATAACAGGATGGAATACCTTCAAAATGCGGTATATCTCATCCTGTCAACTACATTAGTTTGTCCAGATTTCAAAAAATCCTCCAGAGAAATAGTACTAAGTTGATAAAAAATTAAAAATATTTAAAAAAATAGGTTAAATTGTTTATCCGGATTCTGGTTAAAACAGTAAAATAACAGGATGGAATACCTTCAAAATGCGATATATCTCATCCTGTCAACTATATTAGTTTGTCCACAATTCGGAAAATCCTCCAGAGAAATAGTACTAAGTTTATGAGAAATTAAAAAAATTTAAATAAATAGGTAAAATTATTTCTCCGGATTCTGGTTAAAACAGTAAAATAACAGGATGGAATACTTTCAAAATGGGGTATATCTCATCCTGTCAACTACATTAGTTTGTACACAACTCGGAAAATCCTCCAGAGAAAGTTTATGAAAAATTAAAACAATTTAAATAAATAGGTAAAATTATTTTTCCGGATTCTGGTTAAAACAGTAAAATAACAGGATGGAATACCTTCAAAATGCGGTATATATCAGCCTGTCAACTACGTTATTTTCTCCAGAATTTAGAAAATCCTCCAGAGAAATAGTACTAAGTTTATGAAAAATTAAAAATATTTAAATAAATAGGTAAAATTATTTCTCCGGATTCGGGTTAAAACAGTAAAATAACAGGATGGAATACCTTCAAAATGCGGTATATCTCATCCTGCCAGACTTCGAAAAATCCTCCAGAGAAATAGTACTAAGTTTATGAAAAATTAAAAAAAATTAAATAAATATGTAAAATTATTTCTCCGGATTCTGGTTAAAACGGTATAATAACAGAATGAAATACTTCAAAATGCGGTATATCTCATCCTGTCAACTACATTAGTTTGTCCAGAATTCGGAAAATCCTCCAGAGAAATAGTACTAAGTTTATGAAAATTAAAAAAATTTAAATAAATAGGTAAAATTATTTCTCCGGATTCTGGTTAACACAGTAAACTAACAGGATGGAATACCTTCAAAATGCGGTATATCTCATCCTGTCAACTACATTAGTTTGTCCACAATTCGGAAAATCCTCCAGAGAATTAGTACTAAGTTTATGAAAAATTAAAAAAATTAAAAAAATAGGTAAAATTATTTCTCCGGATTCTGGTTAAAACAGTAAAATAACAGGATGGAATACCATCAAAATGCGGTATATCTCATCCTGTCAACTACATTAGTTTTTCCAGAATTCGGAAAATCCTCCAGAGAAATAGTACTAAGTTGATAAAAAATTAAAAAAAATTAAAAAAATAGGCAAAATTATTTCTCCGGATTCTGGTTAAAACAGTAAAATAACAGGATAGAATACCTTCAAAATACCTTCATCCTGTCAACTACATTAGTTTGTCCAGAATTCGGAAAATCCTCCAGAGAAATAGTACTAAGTTTATGAAAAATTAAAAAAACTTAAATAAATAGGTCAAATTATTTCTCCGGATTCTGGTTAATACAGTAAAATAACAGGATGGAATACATTCAAAATGCGATATATCTCATCCTGTCAACTACATTAGTTTGTCCACGATTCGGAAAATCCTCCAGAGAAATAGTACCAAGATTATGAAAAATTAAAAAAATTTAAATAAATAGGTAAAATTATTTCTCCGGATTTTGGTTAAAACAGTAAAATAACAGGATAGAATACCTTCAAAATGCGGTATATCTCATCCTGTCAACTACATTGGTTTGTCCAGAATTCGGAAAATCATTTAGAGAAAAAGTACTAAGTTTATGAAAAATTTAAAAAATTTAAAAAAATAGGTAAAATTATTTCTCCGGATTCTGGTTAAAACAGTAAAATAACAGGATGGAATACCTTCAAAATGCGATATATCTCATCCTGGCAACTACATTAATTTGTCTACAATTCGGAAAATCCTCCAGAGAAATAGTACTAAGTTTATGAAAAATTAAAAAAATTTAAATAAATAGGTAAAATTATTTCACCGGATTCTGGTTAATACAGTAAAATTACAGGATGGAATACATTCAAAATGCGGTCTATCTCATCCTGTCAACTACATTAGTTTATCCACGATACGGAAAATCCTCCAGAGAAATAGTACTAAGATTATGAGAAATTAAAAAATTAAATAAATAGGTAAAATTATTTCTCCGGATTTTGTTTAAAACAGTAAAATAACTGGATGGAATACCTTCAAAATGCGGTACATCTCATCCTGTCAACTACATTGGTTTGCCCAGAACTAGGAAAATCCTTTAGTACTAAGTACTAAGTAGTACTAAGTTTATGAAAAATTAATAAAATTTAAAAAATAGGTAAAACAATTTCTCCGGATTCTGGTTAAAACAGTAAAATAACAGGATGGAATACCTTCAAAATGCGATATATCTCATCCTGTCAACTACATTAGTTTCTCCAGAATTCGGAGGATCCTTCAGAGAAATAGTAGTAAGTTTATGAAAAATTAAAAATATTTAAAATAATAGATACAATTATTTCTCCCGATTGTGGTTAAAACAGTAAAATAACAGGATGGAATACCTTCAAAATGCGGTATATCTCATCATGCCAACTACATTGGTTTGTCCAGAATTCGGAAAATCCTCCAGAGAAATAGTACTAAGTTTATGAAAAATTAAAAAAAAAAAAAAATAGGTAAAATGATTTCTCCGGATTCTGGTTAAAACAATAAAATAACAGGATGGAATACCTTCAAAATGCGGTATATCTCATCCTCTCAACTATATTAGCTTGTCCACAATTCGGAAAATCCTCCAGAGAAACAGTACTAAGTTTATGAAAAATTAAAAAAATTTAAATAAATAGGTAAAATTATTTCTCCGGATTCTGGTTAAAACAGTAAAATAACAGGATGGAATACCTTCAAAATGGGGTATATCTCATCCTGTCAACTACATTAGTTTGTACAGAACTCGGAAAATCCTCCAGAGAAAGTTTATGAAAAATTAAAACAATTTAAATAAATAGGTAAAATTATTTTTCCGGATTCTGGTTAAAACAGTAAAATAACAGGATGGAATACCTTCAAAATGCGGTATATATCATCCTGTCAACTACGTTATTTTCTCCAGAATTTAGAAAATCCTCCAGAGAAATAGTACTAAGTTTATGAAAAATTAAAAATATTTAAATAAATAGGTAAAATTATTTCTCCGGATTCGGGTTAAAACAGTAAAATAACAGGATGGAATACCTTCAAAATGCGGTATATCTCATCCTCTCAACTGCATTAGTTTGTCCAGACTTCGAAAAATCCTCCAGAGAAATAGTACTAAGTTTATGAAAAATTAAAAAAATTAAATAAATATGTAAAATTATTTCTCCGGATTCTGGTTAAAACGGTATAATAACAGAATGAAATACTTCAAAATGCGGTATATCTCATCCTGTCAACTACATTAGTTTGTCCAGAATTCGGAAAATCCTCCAGAGAAATAGTACTAAGTTTATGAAAATTAAAAAAATTTAAATAAATAGGTAAAATTATTTCTCCGGATTCTGGTTAACACAGTAAACTAACAGGATGGAATACCTTCAAAATGCGGTATATCTCATCCTGTCAACTACATTAGTTTGTCCACAATTCGGAAAATCCTCCAGAGAATTAGTACTAAGTTTATGAAAAATTAAAAAAATTAAAAAAATAGGTAAAATTATTTCTCCGGATTCTGGTTAAAACAGTAAAATAACAGGATGGAATACCATCAAAATGCGGTATATCTCATCCTGTCAACTACATTAGTTTTTCCAGAATTCGGAAAATCCTCCAGAGAAATAGTACTAAGTTGATAAAAAATTAAAAAAAATTAAAAAAATAGGCAAAATTATTTCTCCGGATTCTGGTTAAAACAGTAAAATAACAGGATAGAATACCTTCAAAATACCTTCATCCTGTCAACTACATTAGTTTGTCCAGAATTCGGAAAATCCTCCAGAGAAATAGTACTAAGTTTATGAAAAATTAAAAAAATTTAAATAAATAGGTCAAATTATTTCTCCGGATTCTGGTTAATACAGTAAAATAACAGGATGGAATACATTCAAAATGCGATATATCTCATCCTGTCAACTACATTAGTTTGTCCACGATTCGGAAAATCCTCCAGAGAAATAGTACCAAGATTATGAAAAATTAAAAAAATTTAAATAAATAGTAAAATTATTTCTCCGGATTTTGGTTAAAACAGTAAAATAACAGGATAGAATACCTTCAAAATGCGGTATATCTCATCCTGTCAACTACATTGGTTTGTCCAGAATTCGGAAAATCATTTAGAGAAAAAGTACTAAGTTTATGAAAAATTTAAAAAAATAGGTAAAATTATTTCTCCGGATTCTGGTTAAAACAGTAAAATAACAGGATGGAATACCTTCAAAATGCGATATATCTCATCCTGTCAACTACATTAATTTGTGTACAATTCGGAAAATCCTCCAGAGAAATAGTACTAAGTTTATGAAAAATTAAAAAAATTTAAATAAATAGGTAAAATTATTTCACCGGATTCTGGTTAATACAGTAAAATTATAGGATGGAATAGATTCAAAATGCGGTATATCTCATCCTGTCAACTACATTAGTTTATCCACGATACGGAAAATCCTCCAGAGAAATAGTACTAAGATTATGAGAAATTAAAAAATTAAATAAATAGGTAAAATTATTTCTCCGGATTTTGTTTAAAACAGTAAAATAACTGGATGGAATACCTTCAAAATGCGGTACATATCATCCTGTCAACTACATTGGTTTGTCCAGAACTAGGAAAATCCTTTAGTACTAAGTACTAAGTAGTACTAAGTTTATGAAAAATTAATAAAATTTAAAAAATAGGTAAAACAATTTCTCCGGATTCTGGTTAAAACAGTAAAATAACAGGATGGAATACCTTCAAAATGCGATATATCTCATCCTGTCAACTACATTAGTTTGTCCACAATTCGGAAAATCCTCCAGAGAAATAGTACTAAGTTTATGAAAAATTAAAAAAATTTAAATAAATAGGTAAAATTATTTCTCCGGATTCTGGTTAAAACATTAAAATAACAGGATGGAATACCTACAAAATGCGGTATATCTCATCCTGTCAACTACATTAGTTTGTCCAGAATTCGGAAAATCCTCCAGAGAAATAGTACTAATTTTATGAAAAATTAAAAAATTTAAATAAATAGGTAAAATTATTTCTCCGGATTCTGGTTAAAACAGTAAAATAACAGGATGGAATACATTCAAAATGCGATATATTTCATCCTGTCAACTACATTAGTTTGTCCACAATTTGGAAAATCCTCCAGAGAAATAGTACTAACTTTATGAACAATTAAAAAAAATTTAAAAAATAGGTAAAATTATTTCTCCGTATTCTGGTTAAAACAGTACAATAACAAGATGGAATACCTTCAAAATGCGGTATATCTCATCCTGTCAACTACATTAGTTTGTCCAGAATTCGAAAAATCCTCCAGAGAAATAGTACTAAGTTTATTAAAAATTATAAAAACAATTAAATAAACATGTAAAATTATTTCTCCGGATTCTGGTTAAAACAGTAAAATAACAGGATGGAATACCTTCAAAATGCGGTATATCTCATCCTGTCAACTACATTAGTTTGCCCAGAATTCGGAAAATCCTTCAGAGAAATAGTACTAAGCTTATGAAAAATTAAAAAAAAAATAGGTAAAATTATTTCTCCGGATTCTGTTTAAAACAGTAAAATAACAGGATAGAATACCTTCAACATGCGGTATATCTCATCCTGTCAACTACATTGGTTTGTCCAGAATTCGGAAAATCATTTAGAGAAAAAGTACTAAGTTTATGAAAAATTAAAAAAATTTTAAAAAATAGGTAAAATTATTTCTCCGTATTCTGGTTAAAACAGTAAAATAACATGATGGAATACCTTCAAAATACGATATATCTCATCCTGTCAACTACATTAATTTGTCCACAATTCGGAAAATCTTCCAGAGAAATAGTACTAAGTTTATGAAAAATTAAAAAAATTTAAATAAATAGATAAAATTATTTTACCGGATTCTGGTTAATACAGTAAAATTACAGGATGGAATACATTCAAAATGCGGTATATCTCATCCTGGCAACTACATTAGTTTATCCACGATACCGAAAATCCTCCAGAGAAATAGTACTAAGATTATGACAAATTAAAAAAATTTAAATAAATAGGTAAAATTTTTTCTCCGGATTTTTGTTAAAACAGTAAAATAACTGGATGGAATACCTTCAAAATGCGGTATATCTCATCCTGTCAACTACATTGGTTTGTCCAGAATTAGGAAAATCCTTTAATACTAAGTACTAAGTAGTACTAAGTTTATGAAAAATTAATAAAATTTAAAAAAATATGTAAAATTATTTCTCCGGATTCTGGTTAAAACATTAAAATAGCAGGATGGAATACCTACAAAATGCGGTATATCTCATCCTGTCAACTACATTAGTTTGTCCAGAATTCGGAAAATCCTCCAGAGAAATAGTACTAAGTTTATGAAAAATTAAAAAATTTAAATAAATAGGTAAAATTATTTCTCCGGATGCTGGTTAAAACAGTAAAATAACAGGATGGAATACCTTCAAAATGCGATATATCTCATCCTGTAAACTACATTAGTTTGTCCACAATTTGGAAAATCCTCCAGAGAAATAGTACTAACTTTATGAAAAATTAAAAAAAATTCAAAAAATAGGTAAAATTATTTCTCCGTATTCTGGTTAAAACAGTACAATAACAGGATGGAATACCTTCAAAATGCGGTATATCTCATCCTGTCAACTGCATTAGTTTGTCCAGAATTCGAAAAATCCTCCAGAGAAATAGTACTAAGTTTATTAAAAATTATAAAAAAAATTAAATAAACACGTAAAATTATTTCTCCGGATTCTGGTTAAAACAGTAAAATAACAGGATGAAATACCTTCAAAATGCGGTATATCTCATCCTGTCAACTACATTAGTTTGCCCAGAATTTGGAAAATCCTTCAGAGAAATAGTACTAAGCTTATGAAAAATTAAAAAAAATAGGTAACATTATTTCTCAGGATTCTGGTTAAAACAGTAAAATAACAGGATAGAATACCTTCAAAATTCGGTATATCTCATCCTGTCAACTACATTAGTTTGTCCAGAATTCGGAAAATCCTTCAGAGAAATAGTACTAAGTTTATGAAAAATTAAAAAAAATAGATAAAATTATTTCTCTGGATTCTGGTTAAAACAGTAAAATAACAGGATGGAATACCTTCAAAATGCGATATATCTCATCCTGTCAACGACATTAGTTTGTCCAGAATTCGGAAAATCCTCCAGAGAAATAGTACTAACTTTATGAAAAATGAAAAAAATTTAAATAAATAGGTAAAATTATTTCTCCGGATTCTCGTTAAAACAGTAAAATAACAGGATGGAATACATTCAAAATGCGGTATATCTCATCCTGTCAACTACATTAGTTTGTCCACGATTCGGAAAATCCTCCAGAGAAATAGTACTAAGATTATGAAAAATTAAAAAAATTTAAATAAATAGGTAAAATTATTTCTCCGGATTTTGGTTAAAACAGTAAAATAACAGGATAGAATACCTTCAAAATGCGGTATATCTCATCCTGTCAACTACATTGGTTTGTCCAGAATTCGGAAAATCATTTAGAGAAAAAGTACTAAGTTTATGAAAAATTAAAAAAATTTTAAAAAATAGGTAAAATTATTTCTCCGGATTCTGGTTAAAACAGTAAAATAACAGGATGGAATACCTTCAAAATGCGATATATCTCATCCTGTCAACTACATTAATTTGTCCACAATTCGGAAAATCTTTCAGAGAAATAGTACTAAGTTTATGAAAAATTAAAAAAATTAAAATAAATAGTTAAAATTATTTCTTCGGATTCTGGTTAAAACATTAAAATAACAGGATGGAATACCTACAAAATGCGGTATATCTCATCCTGTCAACTATATTAGTTTCTCCAGAATTCGGAAAATCCTCCAGAGAAATAGTACTGAGTTTATGAAAAATTAAAAAATTTAAATAAATAGGTAAAATTATTTCTCCGGATTCTGGTTAAAACAGTAAAATAGCAGGATGGAATACCTTCAAAATGCGGTATATTTTATCCTATCAACTACATTAGTTTGCCCAGAATTCGGAAAATTAAAATAAATAGTTAAAATTATTTCTTCGGATTCTGGTTAAAACATTAAAATAACAGGATGGAATACCTACAAAATGCGGTATATCTCATCCTGTCAACTATATTAGTTTCTCCAGAATTCGGAAAATCCTCCAGAGAAATAGTACTGAGTTTATGAAAAATTAAAAAATTTAAATAAATAGGTAAAATTATTTCTCCGGATTCTGGTTAAAACAGTAAAATAGCAGGATGGAATACCTTCAAAATGCGGTATATCTTATCCTATCAACTACATTAGTTTGCCCAGAATTCGGAAAATCCTTCAGAGAAATAGTACTTACTAAGCTTATGAAAAATTAAAAAAAATAGGTAAAATTATTTCTCCGGATTCTGGTTAAAGCAGTAAAATAACAGGATAGAATACCTTCAAAATGCGGTATATCTCATCCTGTCAACTACATTAGTTTGTCCAGAATTCGGAAAATCCTTCAGAGAAATAGTACTAAGTTTATGAAAAATTTAAAAAAATAGGTAAAATTATTTCTCTGGATTCTGGTTAAAACAGTAAAATAACAGGATGGAATACCTTCAAAATGCGATATATCTCATCCTGTCAACTACATTAATTTGTCCACAATTCGGAAAATCCTCCAGAGAAATAGTAGTAAGTTTATGAAAAATTAAAAAAATTTAAATAAATAGTTAAAATTATTTCTCCGGATTCTGGTTAAAACATTAAAATAACAGGATGGAATACCTACAAAATGCGGTATATCTCATCCTGTCAACTACATTAGTTTGTCCAGAATTCGGAAAATCCTCCAGAGAAATAGTACTGAGTTTATGAAAAATTAAAAAATTTAAATAAATAGGTAAAATTATTTCTCCGGATTCTGGTTAAAACAGTAAAATAACAGGATGGAATACCTACAAATTGCGGTATATCTCATCCTGTCAACTACATTAGTTTGTAAAGAATTCTGAAAATCCTCCACAGAAATAGTACTAAGTTTATGAAAAATAAAAAAAATTTAATAAATAGGTAAAATTATTTCTCCGGATTCTGGTTAAAACAGTAAAATAACAGGATAAAATACCTTCGAAATGCGGTATATCTCATCCTGTCAACTAGATTAGTTTGTCCAGAATTCGCAAAATCCTCCAGAGAAATAGTACTAAGTTTATGAAAAATTAAACAAATTTAAATAAATAGGTAAAATTATTTCTCCGGATTCTGGTTAAAACAGTAAAATAACAGGATGGAATACCTTAAAATGCGGTATATCTTATCCTGTCAACTACATTAGTTTGTCCAGAATTCGGAAAATCCTCCAGAGAAATAGTACTAAGTTTATGAAAAATTAATAAAAAAAAGGTCAAATTATTTCTCCGGATTCTGGTTAATACAGTAAAATAACAGGATGGAATACCTTCAAAATGCGGTATATCTCATCCTGTCAACTACATTAGTTTGTCCACAATTCGGAAAATCCTCCAGAGAAATAGTACTAAGTTTACAAAAAATTAAAAAAATTTAAATAAATAGGTAAAACTATTTCTTCGGATTCTGGTTAATACAGTAAAATAACAGGATGTAATACCTTCAAAATGCGGTATATCTCATCCTGTCAAGTACATTAGTTTGTCCACAAATCGGAAAATCCTCCAGAGAAATATTACTAAGTTTATGAAAAATAAAAAAATTTAAATAAATAGGTCAAATTATTTCTCCGGATTCTGGTTAATACAGTAAAATAACAGAATGGAATACATTCAAAATGCGGTATATCTCATCCTGTCAACTACATTAGTTTGTCCACGATTCGGAAAATCCTCCAGAGAAATAGTACTAAGATTATGAAAAATTAAAAAAATTTAAATAAATAGCTAAAATTATTTCTCCGGATTTTGGTTAAAACAGTAAAATAACAGGATAGAATACCTTCAAAATGCGGTATATCTCATCCTGTCAACTACATTGGTTTGTCCAGAATTCGGAAAATCATTTAGAGAAAAAGTACTAAGTTTATGAAAACTTAAAAAAATTAAAAAAAATAGGTAAAATTATTTCTCCGGATTCTGGTTAAAACAGTATAATAACAGGATGGAATACCTTCAAAATGCGATATATCTCATCCTGTTAACTACATTAATATGTTCACAATTCGGAAAATCCTCCAGAGAAATAGTACTAAGTTTATGAAAAATTAAAAAAATTTAAATAAATAGTTAAAATTATTTCTCCGGATTCTGGTTAAAACATTAAAATAACAGGATGGAATACCTACAAAATGCGGTATATCTGATCCTGCCAACTACATTAGTTTGTCCAGAATTCGGAAAATCCTTCAGAGAAATAGTACTAAGCTTATAAAAAATTAAAAAAATTAAAAAAAATAGGTAAAATTATTTCCCGGATTCTGGTTAAAACAGTAAAATAACAGGATGGAATACTTTCAAAATGCGATATATCTCATCCTGTCAAATATATTTGTTTGTCCACATTTCGGAAAATCGTCCAGAGAAATAGTACTAAGTGGATGAAAAATTTAAACAAAAGCAGTGCTTTTGTCGAAAACAGAAAAAAAAACTTTTTTGGGAAACAAAAACATATTTGAAAAGCGAAAAGATATTTGAAAGCGAAAACATATTTGGAAAGCGAAAACATATTTAGAAAACGAAAACATATTTGAAAAGCGAAAACATATTTGGAAAGTTCGCAACTTACTCTCGAAGTAGAAACAAGCATTAATTTGCCGTCGGTGAACAAAATAAACAATATAAAAATATACATATAATATTAAAAAAAAAACAAATATTCGCAACAACAAAGTATTAACAAAAACCATTTTGTTTAATATTTTTCGTACCTATACATTTTTCATTTCTTTTTGTAAAGTAAATTATAATTATAAGCAAGTAGGCACACAAACAACAAATATATTTGGTATTCGTACCAAATGAGTACGAATACAACAACAAACAACAGAAATGCCTACGTTACTGTTGTTGCTGCAGAATGTGATAACCCAGTAAACAAAAATTTACACTTGCGTACACGGGTACGTTCAAATTCAAGGTCAAATTATTTCTCCGGATTCTGGTTAATACAGTAAAATAACAGGATGGAATACCTTCAAAATGCGGTATTTCTCATCCTGTCAACTACATTAGTTTGTCCACAATTCGGAAAATCCTCCAGAGAAATAGTACTAAGCTTACAAAAAATTAAAAAAATTTAAATAAATAGGTAAAACTATTTCTTCGGATTCTGGTTAATACAGTAAAATAACAGGATGTAATACCTTCAAAATGCGGTATATCTCATCCTGTCAAGTACATTAGTTTGTCCACAAATCGGAAAATCCTCCAGAGAAATATTACTAAGTAAATTTTTTATACCAGCATCACAGCAAAGCACAAATGCCAACAATATGAGCCAACATCAAGCTGAAAAAGAAAAAACGACAGAAAGTGTCCCCCTAGAAACTGATTCAGAAAATCCAAAAATCCAAATGGGTATTGATCGCTATTTCAAAGTGGTAAATAATAAAAAAAGACAAAGAAGTCCAAGATCGAAAAACCTCGCTCCATTGGCGAAAATGGCCAAAGATGGTAAATCTGATGCGGCGCTCTCTGAAAACCGGTTTTCACTTCTACAAAACGACGAAGACGAAATCACCATTGTCAGGTCAAGCAAGCCGCCCCCAATATACTTAAGAGAGAAAAACTCAAATGAGCTAATTAAAAGGCTAGTACAATTAATCGGTGAAGAGGCGTTTTACGTGATCCCGGTAAAACGCGGTGCGATTAATGAAACAAAAATTCAAGTAAATGAAGAAAATCATTACCGCTCAGTAGTTTCGGAGTTTGAAACACAAAATAAAAATTTTTACACCTACCAATTGAAAAGTGCAAAAGGCCTCCAGGTAGTGATAAAAGGCATCGATTCATACGTGGATCCAGAAGAGGTAAAAGCGGGTCTACTAAATAATAATTTTAAAGTAAATAATGTTACTAACATTAAAAATAGAGAGCGAGTTCCCCAACCACTATTTCGTGTGGAAGTGGAACCAGGTGATATGAAATTAAAAAAGAATGAAGTACACTCCATTTACAGCTTAAGATATTTGCTGCACCGACGAGTTACCGTAGAGGAACCACACAAGCGAGCAGGGCCCATTCAATGTCTAAATTGCCAAGAATATGGCCACACCAAAACATATTGCAAGTTGCGCACCGTTTGTGTCGTCTGTGGTGAACTACACAGCCAATTGTGATAAGCAAAAAGATGATTCCAAAATGAAAAAGTGTAGCAATTGTCATCAAAATCACACTGCAAACTACAGGGGCTGCCCTGTCTATGTACATGTTAAGCAGTCTTTGTCTAACAGACGTAATCAAACCTATGCTCAACCTAATACTTTCGACAATACAAATTATCCCCAGTTGCGCCAACCAGCTACCAGCCGGCCTTCATACGCCAACATTTTTAAGGCTAACCAGCCCATAGCGCAAAACATACCAAACAGCCAGTTCTCGTACGCTAATGCTTTGAAGTCTAACCAGCCCACAGCTCAAAAACGGCCTCTTGCCAACGAAAACAGTGGTTTCACTTTTGATCGACTTGAGGCTTCAATAGAAAATTTAATACAAACCGTAACTTTTTTTACAACCCACATGACCTGCATGATGCAGGAAGTGTTGAAAATGCAGTCTACATTATTGCAGGCTGCATTAAACAAACCATGAACTTAAAAATCTGTTTCTGGAACGCAAACGGCATCCGCCAACATAAAAACGAACTAGAATACTTCATGATGGATAAACAAATTGATGTAATGCTTATCTCTGAGACGCACTTGACTGCTAGAAGTTTTTTTAAAATCAACGGATATACTCTCTACGAGACAAAGGACCCCCAGGGTAGAGCTTGTGGTGGCTCGGGTATACTAATAAAATCGCGATTAAAACACTACTTGATGAGTGATCATTGTGAATACTATCTTCAAGCAACTAACATCTGCATTGAAGCTTTTCATCAAAACCTGGTGATTTCATCAATTTACTCTCCTCCCAGGTACTCTATTACAGAAAATCAGTATAGTAGATTTTTTAATTCACTAGGCCCACGCTTTTTGGCCGCCGGTGATTACAACGCTAAGCACACGTTCAGGGGATCTCGCCTCATCACGCCAAAGGGTCGTGTTTTGTTTGACACAATTTCAAAAATGCGGTTAAATGTTATATCAAGTGGACAGCCAACTTACTGGCCAACAGATCGCCGAAAAATACCTGATGTTATTGATTTTGGAGTAGTAAAGGGTGTGCCCAGCGAAATGATCCAAGTTGAAGCATCTTTAGATTTGTCTTCAGATCACTCACCAACTATTGTCACTATATATTCACATACAACATATTCACCCACTTGTGATTTAGAAAACGAAAAGATATTTGAAAAACGAAAACATATTGGAAAGCGAAAACATACTTAGAACAAAAACATATTTAAAAAGCGAAAACATATATGAAAGGCGAAAACATATTTGGAAAGCGAAAATATATTTGGTAAATATGGCCAAATATGTAATAACGTAAAGGTTTACGTCAAAATATATTTAACTCGGCATATTATCTTCACTCACTTACGTAGGCATTTCTGTTGTTTGTTGATGTTGTTATTTTGTCTTTACTGGTACTCATATATGTATGTCGTATATGAGTACCACATATATTTGTTGTTGTTGTTGTTGTTGTTGTTGTAGTTGTTGTAACAGCTCCGCTGTTGTTGTCGGGAGTTCTTTCCTGTAATTATATAGAAATTAATTATTTGTGTTATGGGTGTCATTAGGTGGGAGTGGGAGCTGGAGAAACCTTGCCACCTCAGTTGGTCTTAGCCATAGGTCTATGAGGTTAAGGGATGTGGACCTACTGGGACAATTGTTCAGTGTTCGTGCGGGCTCTGGAGATAATCCGGGCATCGATTTAATGTGCCGGGACTATACGTTCTTGGTAGCAGTTCAGTATACTGCTCCAGCCGGATCTTAGTTGTGCCAGGGTTGAGCGAGATTGTCTAGGGAGTCGCCGCTCACTGTCCGAAATCGCGGGTGGGTGGGTATTAAGGACTTTATTGCATCTATAGCTATTCACTGTTTCGATGGACATCCTGTTAACGTTGGGTGGAATGGCGTTCCGAATCATGGTAGTGCCTGAAGTCCTGCATCAGGATTTGATGATTAGGTGGGTTGGCAGGTGACATGCCATCAGGAACTGCTTTGTGAGCAATACATTATGCTGCCTAACAGGTAGCATTAATGTCTCCTCATGTAGGTGGTCAATATTGGTAATTTTTACACATCCTGCAGCGATTCGGAGTGCATTGTTCTGGATGGCTTGCAATACTGGCCATTGCGTGTCGCTAAGGAATTTTTTTTCGATTATATGTATTTATTTATTGTATCTGCAATAAAAATGAACTGACAATAATTAATCAAATCTGGGGCTGCTGTAATCGTACGGAGTATTTTATTTTGTTGCCTTTTAATTTTTTCTACATTTGATGCCGAGGCAGTGCCACATAACTGGATTCCGTAGGACCATATTGGTTTTAGAATGGAGTTGTATAGAAGAAGTTAACAATCTAGGCTTAGAGTAGAGTTCCTTCCAATGAGCCAATTCATTTGAGCTGCTTTTAATTTCATTTGGGTCGTCTTTGCATTTATGTGTGATTTCCATGTTAGACGACGATCAAGATGAACACCAAGATATTTTACTTCAGTGTGTTGAGGTATAGTTTGGTTATTTATTTGTATAGGTGGGCAGGTTTCTTTGCACAATGTAAAAGTAATGTGTAGACATTTTTGTTCGTTAATTTTTATCCGCCATTGTTTTAGCCATTGTTCCAACTGGGGTATATAATCTAGCAAATTGCGGGTGGCTTCTTGATGGCTTTTGTGAACACTTAGAAAAGCTGTATCATCAGCGAATGTTGATATGTGTATGTTACTGCTTACCGGCAAATCAGAGGCATATATCAGATATAATACAGGACCGAGGATGCTGCCTTGAGGAACTCCGGCTTCAATGGGTTGCGGAGGGCTTTGAAAATTACCTTCTTTAACAACAAAATTTCGCTCAGTTAAGTAGCTTTCTAAAAGTTTAAGGATGTTTTCGGGTAGGTTTTGCTTTAGTTTATGTATTAAACCTGCTTGCAATACTTTATCAAATGCCTGAGAAACATCGATGAAGAGCGCAGTACAATATTTCTTTTCTTCGAAGGTTTTTCTAACCACGTTCACGAGTCTATGTGTTTGTTCAATCGTACTATGTTGTCTCCTAAAACCGAATTGGTGGTCTGGAATGCATCCAGTACGATTCAGTATGGGTGTTAGCTTACTCATAAGTAGCTTTTCAAATAGTTTTGACATGTTAGACAACAGGCTTATAGGCCTATAGGACTCCACCTTCGTATGATCTTTGCCTGGTTTAGGTATCATAGTAATCAGCGAAACCTTCCATTCTGGGGGATAGCATTTGAGGCGCAAAATGCTGTTAAAAATAAATAGAATCATCCGTTTTGCAGTATAGGGTAGCTCTAAGAGCATTTTATTGCTTATTTTGTCAGCGCCTGGGGCTTTTTTGAGTTTAAGGCCGCAATATAGTGTTCAATCTCACGAATGTTGGACCTCAAAGTAACATCTGGTATAGCGAGGACTGGTGGCAGCTCCACTATAGTATCAGACGTATTTGGAGTAAATACTTTCTGCAAGTGGTTTACAAACAGAGTACCTTTTTCAGCGTCAGTTCTTGCCCAGTCTCCATTCGAAGCTCGCAATGGAGGCTTATATATCACTGGTCTTTTGAGGCCTCGGGCTGCTCTACATAGCGAATAGTCTGTTTGAGGTGTTGCGTCGAGCCCATTTAGAAAGTTTTGAAGAGAAGCGGTTTTTTGATATTCTAGTAGTTTTCAGCTGTTTAGTACATTCCTTCAGCCTCGATTTTAGCTGAGGGGATCTGTAGCGTTGCCATTCTCTACGAACTCTTCTTTTTTCGGATAAAAGCCGTTCTACATCTGCTGAAAAAATTTTATTATATCTCACCTGAAGATTTGTAGTAGTAGCATTTAGAGCAGCTTGCTTAAGGTTTGCCTCAAACATTCTAATAGAGTCATCTATGCCAGCAGGCGTTTTTAATGGAATATTTTCTGGGCAATGAGCACTCAAATATTTTTTGTATTTCAACCAATTTATACGTGTGGTTGTCATCGTTAAATCACAAGTGGGTGAATATGTTGTATGTGAATATATAGTGACAATAGTTGGTGAGTGATTTGAAGACAAATCTAAAGATGCTTCAACTTGGATCATTTCGCTGGGCACACCCTTTACTACTCCAAAATCAATAACATCAGGTATTTTTCGGCGATCTGTTGGCCAGTAAGTTGGCTGTCCACTTGATATAACATTTAACCGCATTTTTGAAATTGTGTCAAACAAAACGCGACCCTTTGGCGTGATGAGGCGAGATCCCCAGAACGTGTGCTTAGCGTTGTAATCACCGGCGGCCAAAAAGCGTGGGCCTAGTGAATTAAAAAATCTACTATACTGATTTTCTGTAATAGAGTACCTGGGAGGAGAGTAAATTGATGAAATCACCAGGTTTTGATGTTAGTTGCTTGAAGATAGTATTCACAATGATCACTCATCAAGTAGTGTTTTAATCGCGATTTTATTAGTATACCCGAGCCACCACAAGCTCTACCTTGGGGGTCCTTTGTGTCGTAGAGAGTATATCCGTTGATTTTAAAAAAACTTCTAGCAGTCAAGTGCGTCTCAGAGATAAGCATTACATCAATTTGTTTATCCATCATGAAGTATTCTAGTTCGTTTTTATGTTGGCGGATGCCGTTTGCGTTCCAGAAACAGATTTTTAAGTTCATGGTTTGTTTAATGCAGCCTGCAATAATGTAGACTGCATTTTCAACACTTCCTGCATCATGCAGGTCATGTGGGTTGTAAAAAAAGTTACGGTTTGTATTAAATTTTCTATTGAAGCCTCAAGTCGATCAAAAGTGAAACCACTGTTTTCGTTGGCAAGAGGCCGTTTTTGAGCTGTGGGCTGGTTAGACTTCAAAGCATTAGCGTACGAGAACTGGCTGTTTGGTATGTTTTGCGCTATGGGCTGGTTAGCCTTAAAAATGTTGGCGTATGAAGGCCGGCTGGTAGCTGGTTGGCGCAACTGGGGATAATTTGTATTGTCGAAAGTATTAGGTTGAGCATAGGTTTGATTACGTCTGTTAGACAAAGACTGCTTAACATGTACATAGACAGGGCAGCCCCTGTAGTTTGCAGTGTGATTTTGATGACAATTGCTACACTTTTTCATTTTGGAATCATCTTTTTGCTTATCACAATTGGCTGTGTAGTTCACCACAGACGACACAAACGGTGCGCAACTTGCAATATGTTTTGGTGTGGCCATATTCTTGGCAATTTAGAGATTGAATGGGCCCTGCTCGCTTGTGTGGTTCCTCTACGGTAACTCGTCGGTGCAGCAAATATCTTAAGCTGTAAATGGAGTGTACTTCATTCTTTTTTAATTTCATATCACCTGGTTCCACTTCCACACGAAATAGTGGTTGGGGAACTCGCTCTCTATTTTTAATGTTAGTAACATTTTTTACTTTAAAATTATTATTTAGTAGACCCGCTTTTACCTCTTCTGGATCCACGTATGAATCGATGCCTTTTATCACTACCTGGAGGCCTTTTGCACTTTTCAATTGGTAGGTGTAAAAATTTTTATTTTCTGTTTCAAACTCCGAAACGACTGAGCGGTAATGATTTTCTTCATTTACTTGAATTTTTGTTTCATTAATCGCACCGCGGGATCACGTAAAACGCCTCTTCACCGATTAATTGTACTAGCCTTTTAATTAGCTCATTTAAATGTTTCTCTCTTAAGTATATTGGGGGCGGCTTGCTTGACCTGACAATGGTGATTTCGTCTTCGTCGTTTTGTAGAAGTGAAACCCGGTTTTCAGAGAGCGCCACATCAGATTTACCATCTTTGGCCATTTTCGCCAATGGAGCGAGGTTTTTCGATCTTGGACTTCTTCGAATACAACAACAAACAACAGAAATGCCTACGTTACTGTTGTTGCTGCAGAATGTGATAACCCAGGAAACAAAAATTTACACTTGCGTACACGGGTACGCTCCAATTCAATGTCTATGACGGACCATAATATAAAAGTAAATTTTTTGATACCAGCATCACAGCAAAGCACAAGTGCCAACAATATGAGCCAACATCAAGCTGAAAAAGAAAAAACGACAGAAAGTGTCCCCCTAGAAACTGATTCAGAAAATCCAAAAATCCAAATGGGTATTGATCGCTATTTCAAAGTGGTAAATAATAAAAAAAGACAAAGAAGTCCAAGATCGAAAAACCTCGCTCCATTGGCGAAAATGGCCAAAGATGGTAAATCTGATGCGGCGCTCTCTGAAAACCGGTTTTCACTTCTACAAAACGACGAAGACGAAATCACCATTGTCAGGTCAAGCAAGCCGCCCCCAATATACTTAAGAGAGAAAAACTCAAATGAGCTAATTAAAAGGCTAGTACAATTAATCGGTGAAGAGGCGTTTTACGTGATCCCGATAAAACGTGGTGCGATTAATGAAACAAAAATTCAAGTAAATGAAGAAAATCATTACCGCTCAGTAGTTTCGGAGTTTGAAACACAAAATAAAAATTTTTACACCTACCAATTGAAAAGTACAAAAGGCCTCCAGGTAGTGATAAAAGGCATCGATTCATACGTGGATCCAGAAGAGGTAAAAGCGGGTCTACTAAATAATAATTTTAAAGTAAAAAAATGTTACTAACATTAAAAATAGAGAGCGAGTTCCCCAACCACTATTTCGTGTGGAAATGGAACCAGGTGATATGAAATTAAAAAAGAATGAAGTACACCCCATTTACAGCTTAATATATTTGCTGCATGGACGAGTTACCGTAGAGGAACCACACAAGCGAGCAGGGCCCATTCAATGTCTAAATTGCCAAGAATATGGCCACACCAAAACATATTGCAAGTTGCGCACCGTTTGTGTCGTCTGTGGTGAACTACACAGCCAATTGTGATAAGCAAAAAGATGATTCCAAAATGAAAAAGTGTAGCAATTGTCATCAAAATCACACTGCAAACTACAGGGGCTGCCCTGTCTATGTACATGTTAAGCAGTCTTTGTCTAACAGACGTAATCAAACCTATGCTCAACCTAATACTTTCGACAATACAAATTATCCCCAGTTGCGCCAACCAGCTACCAGCCGGCCTTCATACGCCAACATTTTTAAGGCTAACCAGCCCATAGCGCAAAACATACCAAACAGCCAGTTCTCGTACGCTAATGCTTTGAAGTCTAACCAGCCCACAGCTCAAAAACGGCCTCTTGCCAACGAAAACAGTGGTTTCACTTTTGATCGACTTGAGGCTTCAATAGAAAATTTAATACAAACCGTAACTTTTTTTACAACCCACATGACCTGCATGATGCAGGAAGTGTTGAAAATGCAGTCTACATTATTGCAGGCTGCATTAAACAAACCATGAACTTAAAAATCTGTTTCTGGAACGCAAACGGCATCCGCCAACATAAAAACGAACTAGAATACTTCATGATGGATAAACAAATTGATGTAATGCTTATCTCTGAGACGCACTTGACTGCTAGAAGTTTTTTTAAAATCAACGGATATACTCTCTACGACACAAAGGACCCCCAAGGTAGAGCTTGTGGTGGCTCGGGTATACTAATAAAATCGCGATTAAAACACTACTTGATGAGTGATCATTGTGAATACTATCTTCAAGCAACTAACATCAAAACCTGGTAATTTCATCAATTTACTCTCCTCCCAGGTACTCTATTACAGAAAATCAGTATAGTAGATTTTTTAATTCACTAGGCCCACGCTTTTTGGCCGCCGGTGATTACAACGCTAAGCACACGTTCTGGGGATCTCGCCTCATCACGCCAAAGGGTCGCGTTTTGTTTGACACAATTTCAAAAATGCGGTTAAATGTTATATCAAGTGGACAGCCAACTTACTGGCCAACAGATCGCCGAAAAATACCTGATGTTATTGATTTTGGAGTAGTAAAGGGTGTGCCCAGCGAAATGATCCAAGTTGAAGCATCTTTAGATTTGTCTTCAAATCACTCACCAACTATTGTCACTATATATTCACATACAACATATTCACCCACTTGTGATTTAACGATGACAACCACACGTATAAATTGGTTGAAATACAAAAAATATTTGAGTGCTCATTGCCCAGAAAATATTCCATTAAAAACGCCTGCTGGCATAGATGACTCTATTAGAATGTTTGAGGCAAACCTTAAGCAAGCTGCTCTAAATGCTACTACTACAAATCTTCAGGTGAGATATAATAAAATTTTTTCAGCAGATGTAGAACGGCTTTTATCCGAAAAAAGAAGAGTTCGTAGAGAATGGCAACGCTACAGATCCCCTCAGCTAAAATCGAGGCTGAAGGAATGTACTAAACAGCTGAAAACTACTAGAATATCAAAAAACCGCTTCTCTTCAAAACTTTCTAAATGGGCTCGACGCAACACCTCAAACAGAACCTCAAACAGACTATTCGCTATGTAGAGCAGCCCAAGGCCTCAAAAGACCAGTGATATATAAGCCTCCATTGCGAGCTTCGAATGGAGACTGGGCAAGAACTGACGCTGAAAAAGGTACTCTGTTTGTAAACCACTTGCAGAAAGTATTTACTCCAAATACGTCTGATCCTATAGTGGAGCTGCCACCAGTCCTCGCTATACCAGATGTTACTTTGAGGTCCAACATTCGTGAGATTGAACACTATATTGCGGGCTTAAACTCAAAAAAAGCCCCAGGCGCTGACAAAATAAGCAATAAAATGCCCTTAGAGCTACCCTATACTGCAAAACGGATAATTCTATTTATTTTTAACAGTATTTTGCGCCTCAAATGCTATCCCCCAGAATGGAAGGTTTCGCTGATTACTATGATACCTAAACCAGGCAAAGATCATACGAAGGTGGAGTCCTATAGGCCTATAAGCCTGTTGTCTAACATGTCAAAACTATTTGAAAAGCTACTTATGAGTAAGCTAACACCCATACTGAATCGTACTGGATGCATTCCAGACCACCAATTCGGTTTTAGGAGACAACATAGTACGATTGAACAAACACATAGACTCGTGAACGTGGTTAGAAAAACCTTCGAAGAAAAGAAATATTGTACTGCGCTCTTCATCGATGTTTCTCAGGCATTTGATAAAGTATTGCAAGCAGGTTTAATACATAAACTAAAGCAAAACCTACCCGAAAACATCCTTAAACTTTTAGAAAGCTACTTAACTGAGCGAAATTTTGTTGTTAAAGAAGGTAATTTTCAAAGCCCTCCGCAACCCATTGAAGCCGGAGTTCCTCAAGGCAGCATCCTCGGTCCTGTATTATATCTGATATATGCCTCTGATTTGCCGGTAAGCAGTAACATACACATATCAACATTCGCTGATGATACAGCTTTTCTAAGTGTTCACAAAAGCCATCAAGAAGCCACCCGCAATTTGCTAGATTATATACCCCAGTTGGAACAATGGCGGATAAAAATTAACGAACAAAAATGTCTACACATTACTTTTACATTGTGCAAAGAAACCTGCCCACCTATACAAATAAATAACCAAACTATACCTCAACACACTGAAGTAAAATATCTTGGTGTTCATCTTGATCGTCGTCTAACATGGAAATCACACATAAATGCAAAGACGACCCAAATGAAATTAAAAGCAGCTCAAATGAATTGGCTCATTGGAAGGAACTCTACTCTAAGCCTAGATTGTTAACTTCTTCTATACAACTCCATTCTAAAACCAATATGGTCCTACGGAATCCAGTTATGTGGCACTGCCTCGGCATCAAATGTAGAAAAAATTCAAAGGCAACAAAATAAAATACTCCGTACGATTACAGCAGCCCCAGATTTGATTAATTATTGTCAGTTCAATTTTATTGCAGATACAATAAATAAATACATATAACCGAAAAAAAATTCCTTAGCGACACCCAATGGCGAGTATTGCAAGCCATCCAGAACAATGCACTCCGAATCGCTGCAGGATGTGTAAAAATTACCAATATTGACCACCTACATGAGGAGACATTAATGCTACCTGTTAGGCAGCATAATGTATTGCTCACAAAGCAGTTCCTGATGGCATGTCACCTGCCAACCCACCTAATCATCAAATCCTGATGCAGGACTTCAGGCACTACCATGATTCGGAACGCCATTCCAGCCGACGTTAACAGGATGTCCATCGCGAACGCCTTGAAGAATTTGCATCAACAAACGGTCACCGAAACAGTGAATAGCTATAGATGCAATAAAGTCCTTAATACCCACCCACCCGCGATTTCGGACAGTGAGCGGCGACTCCCTAGACAATCTCGCTCAACCCTGGCACAACTAAGATCCGGCTGGTGCAGTATACTGAACTGCTACCAAGAACGTATAGTCCCGGCACATTAAATCGATGCCCGGATTATCTCCAGAGCCCGCACGAACACTGAACAATTGCCCCAGTAGGTCCACATCCCTTAACCTCATAGACCTATGGCTAAGACCAACTGAGGTGGCAAGGTTTCTCCAGCTCCCACTCCCATCTAATGACACCCATAACACAAATAATTAATTTCTATATAATTACAGGAAAGAACTCCCGACAACAACAGCGGAGCTGTTACAACAACAACAACAACAACAAATATATGTGGTACTCATATACTACATATATATATGAGTACCAGTAAAGACAAAATAACAACATCAACAAACAACAGAAATGCCTACGTAAGTGAGTGAAGATAATATGCCGAGTTAAATATATTTTGACGTAAACCTTTACGTTATTACATATTTGGCCATATTTACCAAATATATTTTCGCTTTCCAAATATGTTTTCGCCTTTCATATATGTTTTCGCTTTTTAAATATGTTTTTGTTCTAAGTATGTTTTCGCTTTCCAATATGTTTTCGTTTTTCAAATATCTTTTCGTTTTCTAAATCACAAGTGGGTGAATATGTTGTATGTGAATATATAGTGACAATAGTTGGTGAGTGATCTGAAGACAAATCTAAAGATGCTTCAACTTGGATCATTTCGCTGGGCACACCCTTTACTACTCCAAAATCAATAACATCAGGTATTTTTCGGCGATCTGTTGGCCAGTAAGTTGGCTGTCCACTTGATATAACATTTAACCGCATTTTTGAAATTGTGTCAAACAAAACGCGACCCTTTGGCGTGATGAGGCGAGATCCCCAGAACGTGTGCTTAGCGTTGTAATCACCGGTGGCCAAAAAGCGTGGGCCTAGTGAATTAAAAAATCTACTATACTGATTTTCTGTAATAGAGTACCTGGGAGGAGAGTAAATTTATGAAATCACCAGGTTTTGATGAAAAGCTTCAATGCAGATGTTAGTTGCTTGAAGATAGCATTCACAATGATCACTCATTAAGTAGTGTTTTAATCGCAATTTTATTAGTATACCCGAGCCACCACAAGCTCTACCTTGGGGGTCCTTTGTGTCGTAGAGAGTATATCCGTTGATTTTAAAAAAACTTCTAGCAGTCAAGTGCGTCTCAGAGATAAGCATTACATCAATTTGTTTATCCATCATGAAGTATTCTAGTTCGTTTTTATGTTGGCGGATGCCGTTTGCGTTCCAGAAACTGATTTTTAAGTTCATGGTTTGTTTAATGCAGCCTGCAATAATGTAGACTGCATTTTCAACACTTCCTGCATCATGCAGGTCATGTTGGTTGTAAAAAAATTTACGGTTTGTATTAAATTTTCTATTGAAGCCTCAAGTCGATCAAAATTGAAACCACTGTTTTCGTTGGCAAGAGGCCGTTTTTGAGCTATGGGCTGGTTAGACTTCAAAGCATTAGCATACGAGAACTGGCTGTTTGGTATGTTTTGCACTATGGGCTGGTTAGCCTTAAAAATGTTGGCTTATGAAGGCCGGCTGGTAGCTGGTTGGCGCAACTGGGGATAGTTTGTATTGCCGAAAGTATTAGGTTGAGCATAGGTGTGATTACGTCTGTTAGACAAAGACTGCTTAACATGTACATAGACAGGGCAGCCCCTGTAGTTTGCGCTTATGTCGGAGATGTTAACACTAGATGACATGATGGTGCAGTCATCGGCGTATGACACCAGTGAGACTTCCGGAGTGGGGTGGGAATTTCGGCAAGATAAATATTAAAGAGTATGGGTGACAGTACTCCTCCTTGTGGCACTCCCATTTTTATCTTGCGGTAAATTGATTTTTGGCCTCTGAACTCCACAAACGCTTGCCTTCCATTGAGGTAGTTGGCATTCCAGCGTTTTGTGTCGTTGGGAAGACTGGAGTCCATGATGTCATTAATCAGTATCGAGTGATCGACCGTGTCAAATGCCTTGGACAAGTCCAGAGCAGTCACAACTGTGCGTTGGCACGGTCTGTGCTGATTAAGGCCATTGGCGATCTGGGTAGCTATCAGGTTCAGTGCCGTCGTGGTGCTATGGGCTTCCCTGAAACCGTGTTGGTGTGTGGCGAGCGGGAAATGCTCCTTCAGGGATGGCAGCAGTAGTGCTTCCAAAACCTTTGCTACGGGTGACAAGAGGGAGATATGGCGGTAGGAATCTCCCTGATTAGCGGGTTTGTCTGGTTTTGAAATCGGGATGATCCTTGCAACTTTCCAGATATCTGGAATCACCAGTTGGCGGATCGAGAGTTCTAGTATTCTCGTGAGGAATACCAGAGCTACTGTGCCAAGTTTTTTTAACATTAGCATGGAGGTGCCATCTGGTCCGAGTTCCTTAGAGGTTTTCGCTTTGGAGATTATGTACTCAACTTCAGTAGGTGTGAAGGAGTATGACTCAGAGTCGCGCTTTAGACTCTTGGCTCTCCGTACAATAGACCTTTTGGACCGGTTCTGCGAGCTGGGATGTTCGACAAACTGTCGGCAGAACATAGTAGCTATTTTTTTTGCATCTATATGCTGCATGTTATTGAAGCCAATAGCAGCGAGATTTTTCTGATTGTTCGAACCAGATAGACTTTTTATTGTTGACCATAACTTTTTTGAGTCTATAGAACAATGGTTGAGATGGGCTAACCATTTTTCACGGCGGTGTTCATTAGCAAGAGATGTTATTTGTGCCGTGAGATGTTCTACACGTTCATCAGCCGGGTTGCAGGCGCGCAGGATATCGCGTTCTTGTGCCAGGCGCGCTGCACTGGATGGAAAATGTGGCGGATGTTCGGTATTCTTCCTGCCGGTATGAAACGCTTAGCTGCCCTGAGAATTGAGTCTCAGAGTTTTTGTCCCCATTCCTGGTGCAAGTAGGGAGGGGTAGGTGACGGAGGGAATCGTCAACAAAGCTTGTGAAACTATTCCAGTTGGCTTTGTTATAGTTCACAAACGTGCGTTTATCAGGCTCCACAAAGTCGCTAGACTTCTCTACGTTGACCAAGATGGGAATGTGGTCTGAGTTAAATGCTGTATGGGTTTGCCAGGTTGTGTAGGCAAGTAGCGACGAGCAGACGATAGAGATGTCTGGGGAGCTTGGGCATCTAGCTGTAACTCTAGTAGAGAAGTCTTCATTAATGGCAGCGAAGTCAGATTCATCTATCTGGTCGGCAATGAGAATGCCGCGAGGGCCATTGGGTAGCTGTGAGAACCAGCTCTCGTGGTGAGCATTGAAGTCGCCAAGTATTATACTGTTACCACCTTGCAAGAGGTGGGAAATGTTTGGGTGATAATTAGCCCCTATGCTGTTGACGGGCGGGATGTAGACATTGACGATCTCCAATTCAATATCTCCAGTGTCTATTGAGATGCTCATTACTTCCAAATACGGGTCTGGTTCGGGGGACGTTCGTGAGACGGTTACCCTGTACCTGACATTGCGTTCAATTATGAATCCTTCCGAACGATGTTGAAATTCCCGCAGGACGAGAGGGTGCTCCTGCTTTGCAGCTTTGTTTCCTGTATTGCGGCTATGGGTATGTTATTGTGTGCATGTAATTCGTAATCCCCACTACCTTGTTCCTAAGACCATTGCAATTTAGTTGCAGGATCCGGAACGAAGGTAGGGAGTCTGGGTTATGCACTCGCCGCTGTGTGAGGTGTGGGGGCGGTCGTAGGGGTAAGGTGTTAGGTGTTGGGATTCCCGACGACGGGATGGGTTGCTGCATTGGAGATTGCACTGATGCTTGCGACACGCTACGCGAAGTTGGTGATTGCGTGGGAGAGACATGTGAGCTACTTGCACTAGGGTTATTTGAGCAGCAGGTAGCTATGAAGTTCGTGTTCCAGTCTCTGCGATATCGCAAGTTAGTGCAACTTCTCATGTGGCACCAATTGTTACAACCATTGCACCGGATTGCAGTTATTCTCCCTGCTGGGATTTATAGGTTGGGAAATGCAACAACTTGCCACAAAGCTGGGAGACCAATCGCGGTGGCTGGTGAGACCTGAGCACCTTCTCAGGTGGCACCAGCTATTGCAGTTATTACATCTGACTGAGGTGGTATTCCGCATTAAGCGGTCGTGACACACGGAACATTTCCAGACTGGGGGCCTGGATTCTGTTCGATCCCAGCAATAATTAGTAGGATATTGAGCAAAGTTGCTGGCATAGTTTGCTCAGCTGAGGAAAAAACTTCCGTCTGATACAGCTGTCGCTGGGTTAACAATCTTTGGCCGAGTGAGACTCGGGTCGTTCCGGAGCGTAGATCCAATTGTCGTGGGAACGACATATATTTGTTGTTTGTGTTCCTGTTTGTTTATGGGTTTATGATTTACTTTACAAAAAGAAAAATAAAAAATATTTACGGAAAATATTAAACAAAACGGTGTTTGATAATACTTTGTTGTTGCGAATATTTGTCTCTCTTTAATTGATATTATATATTTGTATATTGTTTATTTTGTTCACAGCCCGACGGCAATATAATAAAAAATTATCTGGGGGTTTTCGTAATTGCATTTGGTGCGGAAGGTTTTTCTGTGAAAATTACCGCAATCACGATTTTTATTATCAATTTATTATTGGCTACAGAGTTCGGATTTGCGTACTCCTTTTGCTCATTACGCATTGCGCATTTCTTACAAGCGTATTAAAAATGCGCACAAGCTCAAGGAGCGGAGCAAAAAATAGGAGCAATTGGGTAGCGCAGCGCAAGCGCATTCGATTTATTAGCGCCGCTCTTTGCGCAATGCGCATTTATTTATTTTTGGTCTAGCGCATTGCGTATATTGAGCGGCGGATTGCGCACGCTCTTTTTATGCCAGCAGTGGTTAGCTCGAGTTTATTCAGTGCTGCAAAATACATACATCTTTCGTAGTGACGTAATTTTAAAACATGCGGATTTGTGGCATTATATCGTTCTTCTTTACTTTTTTATTCTTGATCACATACAAATATGATGCCTCTAGACGGACTGGAAGCGGAAATCTTAACCACACTACCGACCCAACTTCCGGTCCAGACCGGAACCAGCCCCTAAATCGGAAGTGCCTTACGGAAAATGCTCCTTTTTGCTCTGGCTCTTTTTATGCGCAGCGCGAAAATATTGGCGCGGCGCAAGCGCGATAATAAGTTGTCTCCGCTCTTTCCGTAAAGCGCAAAAAAGAGCAAAAAGAGCGGCGCTGCGCTGCGTTTTTTCGTACTCTGATTGGCTATCACATGGTGATATGTAAATTTGTTGTAAAAATCTAGTCCTTACCCTAATGTACATACAGTTTTCGTACGTATTTAAGTTATAAAAATATATTGGAAATTGACTTACATGGGTGTTAAGGGTCATAAGGAACAAGAGCTGTAGATGTCTAACTTAAATTCAAATTGTAGTGATTCATACATACTTTTATGTAAATGAAGCTAAAATTAAACTATTAATAATTTTAACTTTCTTTTAGGTATTAAAATTTTCTAAAATTAAAAATTTATAGCCATTAATACATAAACATATAATGACTTGAAAACTGAAGGCCTATTATGTTCATTAAAACATATAATATATTTGGTTGTAAACGAAAAATTGTTTGGACTCCTTGGAATAATATTTGATACAACTTTAATGATCTATAGAATTAAGTATGTCGTTTATTAACAACTTGAAAAAAGTCTTCCATTTGGGAGGCGCAGAAGCTAAAAAGAAACGTCATGGCAATAATATAAAAATGGACACAGATCCTGCGGAAATATGGGAGATTGTTGGTGAGCTTGGAGACGGAGCATTTGGAAAGGTGTATAAAGCTCAAAACAAAGAAACAAGACAATTTGCTGCTGCTAAAATGTGTATCTTAGAGGCTATTGCAGATCTTAGTGATCATATGGTGGAAATTGATATATTGTCTGAAATAAAGCATCCGAATATTGTTGAACTTTATGAAGCCTACTACATAGATCTTAAATTATGGGTAAGTAATGTGATATTCGCTTTTTTGTTTATTTATTGCATTTGTGAAATAATTCAATTAAACATAACATGCCGTGTAGGTTGTGGAATTAGTTGACGTTAATTTTGTCTTGATACTCGTAATATTGTCTCATATCTAATTATTTCTGGCTAAATAAAACTTTCGCCTAATAGCAATCACTTTCGATATAAAACTAGTTTATTTCAGAAAATAATCAACAAAATAACAAACAAGTAAAAGTGCGATATTCGACTTTGACGAATCTTATATACCCTTCACTATGAAAGCTGTTTTTAGACTATTATACAAGCAACTATTATAAATGCAACCCTGATATAATGTATTGTTATTGTTTTTTTTAAACTTTCCATAAACTCATTAGAAGAGGGTTGCATATTTTACAGAAGTCGAACGGCTTGTGAGATAGCGTAAAACAGGCATAAGCATTTACTCAAATCCAATGGCAGATGAGGATCTTTTTTCTTGTTGATCTTCCATACCAATCTAAGTATTTTTATTTGGTTTTTATTTTAATAAACGAACACAACCCGCGAAGCGATTAGCTTGTCTGCGGAAAACACCCAGGTTCTGTAGCAGGAATCGAAACCACGACCTCTGAACTGACAGGCTAGCATCGCTACCACTCAACCACAGGGGTACCCATGTGAGACAAATTCTGATATATCTGTCCAAATTCGAAGAATGTAAATTTTCTGGGAGCTTCAGAAAATAGATTTCACGTACAGATATACGGACACCGTATATCGACTTCCTTATCTATTAGACATCTGCATGAAACTTAATAATGATGATCATGAAACCTTCATTAATATTCAGTACATTTCGCTCCTTTATTGCAACGTAGTCATATCTCAAAAAAACAAAATTTTCAAGTTACTTAACTTTTACTATGTTAACAAATTTTCAGAAAAATATCGTAATCTAAACCGTAGATATAACCACTAAAACCCTAACACCGTCCTTATAGTTGCTAACAATTTTAAAACTTTAGATATGACTACTTTTTTTAGATATGACTACGTTGCAATTAAGGAGCGATATGTATAACTATCACAAGAGATCAATCAAAAGTTGTTAATTAAGAGCGGAGTGCGATAAAGTTGGTTTGCTCACTTATACAAGAGCATACTAATCAGGGTTGGCTGCCCACTGGGTAACCCAAAAATCCTACCCGGGTTTTTATGGATATTTTGTTTAAAAAACCCAAGTGGGTTTTTACGTTATATTTATTTAACCAAAGATGGTATAACTTTGAGGTTTAATTTTTTTTTGAGTTTGGTAATAATTATGGCTGGCTCAAAAGAACAATGTGCCAGGGTCTACAACAGTTGACGAATAATATTTTCCAATTACTCTTATAAAAAGAGTGTAGCTCCATTTTTAACAAAGTTATTTGCATCAACCACTCTTTCAAAGAAAATTTTATACATAGTAAAACCAATTGCCTTAATGGATTTAATACCGTTGCAGTTTAACTGTCTTATTTTTTCATACAAATACAAACTGTTTCTTAGCCTCTTGTTGTTGCTATCAACCTTCGAACTGTCCACCAGAACAATAATATCACCAATATGATTCCTTGAGTACAGGATTGTTTGCACATTATTAAAATTATTATTTAAAATATTAGAATTATCAGTCTCATGTTGAGTCAGCTGTGTATCAGGTACATCCACTATTTTATCCATACAAGGTCAGATTTTAGACAAACTTAAGATGAAATAATGCAGCAAATTTTCGAACTTCTAAGTCTTTGTCATATCTTGCAAAAAAACACATTTTCTAAAATAATTTGAGGTCGCTGAATACGAAAATGATATTCATTTATTTTTCTTAATGTGCGTTTTCCCGATATTCGCGAAAAACAAGTTTGTTTTTGTTTTTTTTTAGTTTATTGGCGAAAATTCCGAGAACGGCTCATCTGAATAAAGTAAATTGCACACTGTTGTATAAACGGGTATGCTTTGTATTTCATGTGGAATTAAAATGTGTAGAATTATCAAAGCATTATTGTTATAAATATTAATTTACTTTGATAATTCCGCAAATTTTAATGCCACATGAAATACAGAACATGGCCGTCTATTCTTTATTCAATACACTGATTGTGCCGATCGTTTAAAAAATGTATAGGTTTGCAGGCATTGAAATTTTAAAAACGTATATTTGGCTTAAGTTCACAATAACTGAATTAATGTAAATTCAAATTATTTTTAAGAGTGGAATATTAGAATATCTAATCAGACTAGCAGAACGGATTAGTACTACTAATTTCGACAGCCGCTACGCTGTCATCATCAGCGTCCTTTGTTCGCTTTTACCACGTTTGATCGTGGAAATTAGTAGTACTAATCCGTTCTGCTAGTCTGATTAGATATTCTAATATTCCACTCTTGAAAATAATTTGAATTTACATTAATTCAATTATTGTGAACTTAAGACAAATAATAATAACTTCCGACTTATACACATTTTCAGTTCAAATAATAATTACGTACAAAAAAATATATTTTTAGACCTTCTCCCAAAACTTATAATTTTATATTGCTCCATTAAGATGAAGAAATATACTAAGTACTTTTTCGGACTGTATTTCAAAGATAATTTTGTGGCGATCACATAATAGATGTAATCGCTAAATTCTGATAAAAATAAGAAAGTTATTAGCCCTTAAGCGAAAACGGCTGTATTATTTTTAGTTATTTTTCATACAAAATTAATTTAAATCAGTTTGTATTAAAATAATTTTTTTTCATTGAACATAATCTGTGCCTCGCTTGATATAACGGTGCCTCCATACTAAAGTATTTTTCGTGTAAAGTATTTTAAACACATTCGAGATGTGAGCGATCCGCTAATAGTCATCAAAATGAATTCCCCATACGATAGAAATCTTTTCCTCAAAGCTGCTGCTGCATATCGGCGTAGAACTAAATCACCGCTTCGCTTAACTAATGCTGGCCTTGATAGTGGTAAACCGTTCTATATTAACGAAAATCTAACGCCGCACATCATGAATTTTTTAAATCTGCAATGCGCCTAAAAAGAGAAAATCGTCTGAAATCGGTTTTTACTCAACGTGGACTAGTATACATAAGACAACTACAAAATGATGAGCCCATTAAAGTCGATTTTGCAGACGACTTGAAACAGTTCTTTCGTCCATAGTCCCTTTTATCCTTTTAAGTATTATTTTAATACTCTACTACTAGGTGGAAAAGATTTAGGACTCCTGAGTTGAAAGCCACGTTCGGAACTGCCAGAAGAAATGTTAATATCAGCATTAGAACCGCAAAACTTGAATATTATTCGAGACGTTTTGGCTCCGCTATCAGCACTAAGCAAACTTGGAAGTACATTCGAGAAATCGGAGTTGGCAGGGTAGAGAACAAAAACAACTGCCAAATAGATGCTGATGAGCTTAATAAAGTTTTTACGAACATTCCATTTACACCTATAGATAAGGGCTTTTACAATTTTCCCAGTGTAAATACAACTATTGAAGTTAATAATGCGTTCCAGTTCACCTGTGTTAGCCAGTCTGAAGTGTTTTCGTGTTTCAAGTTAGTAGGGTCAAACGCAGTAGGTAGTGATAATATGCACCCAAAATTTATAAAGCTTTTACTGCCACATATCCACACTGTCATCATGACCAGTACTTTTCCATCTAACTGGAAGCTTGCGAAAATAATGCCACTGCCTAAAACAGACTCCGATTTTAGGCCAATAGCTATCTTGTGTTACCTATCTAAAGTTCTTGAAAAAATCTCTATTTACAAATGTCTTTATTTATTAAAGATAAGAATTTATTGTCTGACAAGTAATCAGGCTTTCGTTCAAACCACAGCTGCTCTGTCTCAGCTTTGCTTGACGTATCAGAGAACATACGACGCCAGATAGATGATAGTAAATTAAGTTTTTTGGTTCTACTTGATCACTCGAAGGCCTTCGATACAGTAGACCAACACACTTATTAAGAAGCTCAAATATTTTTTCAAATTCTCATCAACCTCACTTCGTCTTTTAAGTTCTTACCTAACTGATCGTTGGCAATCGGTTTATACAAACAATTCTCAATCTCTACCGTTAAGATTATCAAGAGGTGTACCCCAAGGTTCAATTCTCGGACCACTACTTTTTTCGCTATACATAACCGATTTACCAAACCAAATTTTATATTGCAACATACACATGTACGCTGATGATGTGTAATTATATTTATGCACCCCACTGATCTCTGCTGCTGAAAATATCACGAAGCTAAATACTGATTTAAATAACATTTATCGCTGGGCTACAGCAAACGGTTTTTTTTAAATCCCAAAAAATCTAAATGTATAATTATTCATAAAAAACGGTCAATCCAGTTATCAGCGCAGATATTTTAATAAATGCCGAGAAAATTGGTATCGTTAATTCTGCGAAGAACCTTGGGTTGACTTTTAATAACAACCTTACATGGATGAACCATATCAATACTCTGGTAGGTAAAACTTACATTAAGTCAATTTTACACTCCTCTGAACATAAGGATGCTTCTTGCCAAATCATACCTTATTCCAGGTTTACTCTACGGCTGTGAAATTTTCGCAAGCTGTGACTCTGCCAGCAAACGTAAGTTGAACGTATTGTATAACAATATTCTGAGATATTTATATGGTTTAAGAAGGTATGATCATGTGTCTCGTTTTTCCTCACAACTCTACGGAGTGTCATTTGACAATTTACTTAAGATTCGTGTTCTTCTACTGTTTCACAAAATTATTTACAAGGGGTTTGGGTCCCTTGTTACCTCTTTGAAAAAATTAGATTTGCCAGATCTCCTAGAGGTAAAAAGGTCGTTATTCCTTCATATTGCTACCTCGCATCTGAATGGCATTTTTACTTTTATGCGGCACGTCTTTGGAATCTTCTTCCTCATAACATCCAAACTAATAGCAACGCAACTAGCTTTAAACGGCTTTTGTTTAGTCATTTTACTTAATTGTTACCTATATTTTATTTATTTATTTCATTTTATTTTATTTTTACATGTTTAATACATATTTGTTACCTTATATTTTTATGTTAATTATATTTTTATATTCTTTATATTATTTTGATTTGCCATTTATAGCTGCATATCGTGCATAAGCTTTCTTGTACTTTAAATATAAAATTAAATCCTGTTGTACAGGAAATGAAAAATCACAAATAAATTAAATTAAATAAAATAATTTTGTATGGGAAATAAAATCAGCATTTTTCAGTTAATGGTTTATAACTTTCTTATATTTTATCAGGTCTCCTCGATCTTAAACTTTTTTCATTCGGCACAAAAATGTTTTTTACGTGTAGCCTTAAAAAAATAATTAAACATTTTTCTATATTAATGAAGCAAATTAAAATAAAATTCATATAATATCTCTAGCTTCCAGCCTTGGTAGAGGGCTAAAAGATATGTCGCAAAATACTATAAAAATATTTTTTTTTATATAATTTAGCTAGATGCAACATTCCGGAGGTATTCGAAATTTATTAGAAGACTTTTTTTCCTTCATAGACCAACGCTCCACTCTAATGTACATTTAACCCTAGTGGTTTTTCTGTATTTATTAATTTAAACTAATATAATGGGTATTCACAGGTATCATAAAGTCATATGTCATAATAGGGCGTGTCGATTTTTTTTAAGTTTCTTTTCTTCAAAAGTGACGGGTATCAAAAAGTTGTGTTTTGGTTAGATATTCACAATTATATTTACAAAAACTGGCAATTATATTGGTTTGCTTGGTAAATAGCTACTTCAAAGTCGAGAAATTTTTATTTATGGTAGACCGACCCTTAAGAAATGGAGATGTGCGATAGGTATGTTTAGAAAAAGTTTTCACACTAGAAAACTAATGGGGGTCGGTTATACATTTGTCCCGTTTAGGGGCCTCCTAGGAGCTTCAGAAGCCAAATTTAACAAATCATTTAAAAATTCATAAAGATAGTAGCCGAAACACGTACATAAGTTATTTTAAATCAGTTACCACTCTGGTTGCTCAGATTTTAAATGCTTTTTTCAATGTAAGACGAATTCTCAGGTTACTCCAGATTCAACCATAAAATGAAAAAATTCTTTCTATTGATCGTAAACTAGCTGGGCAATTCATTAGTGAAGTGAAAAAATCGCAAACGTTTGCTAGTAAACATTTTTAATTTTTGGCTTTTAATATTTTCAAGCGTTGTTTTTCATTTAAAGAAGTGTTTATTTCTTCATTAAATAAGGATTGTGGAAAGTATTCTGCGTTATTAATTTTAAATGCCAAAAAGCGTGCTAGAAATGATTGTGCTTTTGACTTACGCGTTCTTCTATCTTTTCGTTTTCTTCACTAATTATTTTGCCCATATATTTTGGATACACCATATTCGCCAAATAATGAGCTGGAGTATGTAAGCTTTTCATTAGCTTTTTTAATAAAATCCTGTTTTGGCAGTAGTATAGCATTGATCAACAAATTGCACCATATTTCAACGGCAATTGTAGCGGAGTCAGTTTTTAAAGCATTTAGAGCTTGTTGAACTGGGAGTAACATTTGTTGGAGATTTAAAGCATTATTATTAGTGTTGTCATTCAAATAAGAATTATTCGAATACTCTACTCGAACAACTTTTTTTAATTTTTGTTCGAACGAAAAAAATTTTTCAATTAAAAATAAAAAATTATTCGAACAACTTTTGTCGAATATTCGAATAACTTTTTTAAACTACTTTTTGTAAAAATTGGTGTACATTTACGAATTTAAAATATTTTAAATGAATTGAGGAGTGATTTTTCAAAAGTGCTCATTTAATGTTATGTTCGCACGGATAAGTAAATTCGTGCTTCGCTTTCTCATTCGTGCTTTGTCCCCCAATCATTATAAAAACAACGTCCTTCGCCAAACAAAATTTTGAGAGCGAAGCCCTTGTTTTGAGATGCTTCATTTTGAATCTACTTGCGAAGCACGAAAAATTGCTATCTTCTCTAATTTTTATCGCAGCTCATCGCTTTTTTACCTGAACTAGTTGTCAAAACAAATAAATGTGTAAAAAAAGAAAACAAAACGAAGTAATAGATGTGTGCATATATATAAAAACATTAAAATTCAATTTTTATTTATTTCTTTTATCCATTGTAAAAAATCAAATAACACGGTGAACAAAAAGCCCTGTCATCTATCTACGTATGTATGTGTCTATGTATGGACAAAAAACAAAAAAATTCTGTAAAGTGCGACTTTGGTACGCACACGAAGGGTTCCGGACGAATACACATATATCCCATTTCATTTTTGCCCATTTGTCATTTTGGAAATTTTTTTCGTTTTGCTTTTTCGTTAAATTTTTTTTACGTAATTTTATTTTGAACTGAATAGATAGATCTGTGCTTTGGTGCTACAAGGGCCAATTTCAAAACAATCACTTTTGAGAAAAAGGCAATTTACGTTTAAGACCTCATAGCAACATTGGCTAGCAAAATCATTGTGAAGCTGTTCTGGGTTACATTAGACATTGGCTGTTTCAGCAAAATAAAAGAGAGTAAGAACAGAAACCTAATTCAACGATTAACTCAAAACAGCAAAATATTGACATTGGCCCTTTTAGCACCAACCCACTGAGATATAAGCCTGGAATTTTATTATTTCGGCTTTTTTTAGTTCAATATTTGAATTAAAGTAAATTCAAATTATTTTATTAAGAGTGGAGTGTTGGAATATTTAAATCAGATTAGCAGAACGGATCAGTACTACTGATTTCGACAGGCCGCTACACCGTTTCATCATCGTTCTTGTTAAATTGTTCTTGTTAAACATCCGCTATTTAACTAATTTTTATCGCGAAATAGAAGGATGTATGAAATAACGCGCAATGAAATAAGTCACGATGAAATTACTCCTAATGAAATGGGACCTTAAAGAAATTGAAATAAGTCCAAACAAATTAAATGAAATAAATAAAAAAAAAAAAATGAAATTATTCCCAAACCTCAAATGAAATAGGTTCTAATTTTTGGAACTTGCTTCATAAATTAAATAAGTCCTAATGCAATAAAGGCCAAAAAATATGAAATAAGTCCAGAATTGTTTATGGGCTTATGATATAGGAAATGGTTTTTAGCAACTATTTAGTGACTGTAGACTGTTTTATAAATACCTCAGAGGATAAATTCCTTAAGCCCGGCAAAAGGCGCGCAATTCCAAAAACCCTTAGTACCCAGCAAAAATAAATCTGGTACAAGGAAGCATGTAGATTAATAAGAAGTGCTTCGGAGATGCGGAAAAGCACACAGTGCATCCCCTCTGCCTTACGAGGATGCAATGACGTAAGCGAGCGAAGAAACTTACCACACACACGATGAATTTGGTCGGCTATTTATGTTTTTTCATGTGTTTTAAACACCAAGTTTTTTATTCAACTCAAACTTTTTTATAGTGCATCATCTCTCGCTTACGTGGGTACAAATATGGATGCGAATGTGATTTTTGCTTCGTAATTAAATTTTTTTATTCTTCCATTGAATTGTGTATGAAAATAAATGTGCCTCGATAGCTTAGTGGTTAGTGTTCTAGTCTACGATGCGGAGATCGTGGGATCGATTTCTGATTCGATACGCGAACAAAAAGTATTTAATAAAAGTAAATTGTAGTGTAATACAATTTCTAATTGTATTTGTACCATTTAATACATAAATAAATATAAAAACAACATAAAATAATGGCAAATAAAAAATTAATCCAAGTGTGGTAAAATTGTGATATAAAGAGAAAAACATTTTTTAATTATATACATATAAAAAAGACATGAGGTTAATGCATCTAGGATGCGCAGAAAGAAGCTCATGCCTCCATACCTACCAAGTGGGACATCCCATACAAAAATCATGTAATACCGAAGCAGGTTGGTAAGAGAAAGTACCGAAATCTCCCTTACAAACCTGCTTCCGGTAGACGGATATTTTTGCTGGGTAAACAAAGACGGGCTTAAGAGTTTTCTCCTCTGAGCTATTTCCAAAACCTGCTTTGCTTACTGAAGATTTATGTATTCCTGGTATTCCTGGCCTTCGGTCGGGCTTAAGGATTTTCTTCTCTGAGGTTTTTCCAAAGGCGGCTTCGCTTACTGAGGATTTTTGCGCTGCGGGCTTAGGAATTTTCTCACTTAAGATATTTCAAAACCTCGCTTCGCTTGCTGAGAGTTTTGTGAATTGCCGGAAATACCTCTGAGAAGAAAATGTTTCTTCCCTGAACATAAATGCATTGCCGGCCATTAGCCAGCTGCAAAGAATTACTGCTTTGGGGTATTTAGAAAACCGTGTTCGCTTAGTGAGGTTTTTTGTGCATTGGCGTCGTTCGGCTGGTCTTAAAAATTTTTTCCTCTCAGGTATTTACAAAACCTGTTTTACATACTGAGGGTTGTCTGCATTATGATGCAGACAGCTGTTCTACTTTAATTCCGCAAATTAGATGCTCGGAAGTAGTAGGGAACTGGGGACATAGGAGCAGTTAAAATTTTAAAATTTGGGTAATTAAAATTTGAAATTTTGAAATTTTAATTGTTAAATAAACAAAAGTGTAATTTGATACCCGTGGGAAAAAAATGAAAGTGTCCTGTATGCAAAATGTGTATAGTGAAGATTGTGAAAAATTATAGTGTGTGTAATGCTTTTTGGTGTTATAGAAATTTAGGGTGTTGTTCTAATGGGATGATATTGAGACATTGGGTAGTGAGTTCGGAACTTGGTAGTATTGGCTTAGTATAGACAATGTGGTTCTTATGGGGTGATATTGAGACATTGGGTAGTGAGTTTGGAGCTTGAAAGTATTGGCTTGCTATAGACAATGTGGTTCTTATGGGGTCATATTGAGAGATTGGGTAGTATTTTAGATTATATGTAGAAATAAAGAGTGTAGACAAGTTTGGTGACAACGTCACCAAACTTGTAGATAAAAAAGTCGACGTGGGGTTCCTACGTGGTTTACTGTGTCGCTATTATTATTTTTTTGTTCTTGATAATTTTTTGTGGTGCTTGTGGGGATGGGGGTGTGTGTGTGTGTGTGTGTTTCTTTTTTCTTATCTTTAGATTTGTAAAGAATGTGTGTATGTCGTTTCAAATGTCCGTCTTGTTTATTTCTTGGGATAAAAATTTAATATTTGTTCTACAGAATCATGTTTATTGCTTTGTTTATTCAGCTGCACATTTTTTGAGAATGAGTCATCATTTGAAATGTCCGTCTGATTATTTGTTTTGCAGAATCATGTTTATGACTTTGTTTATTCAGCTGCACATTTTTTGAGAATGAGTCATCATTTGATAACAAAATTTCATTAGTCATCATTTAGTTGTGTTGTATTTGAAATAAAAAAACAGTTGTTTTAATTTTTTTCTATGCATTTAGTTTTTATTAAATATATTTAAGTGATTAAAAAGTTAAAATTGTTAATTTTAAGACAATAATAATAATATTAATAATACATAAATTATTTTAAACAAGATATTTCTTTTGTTGTAAAAGAGCATTTCTTAATGCGCAAACACCATATGTATGATAATTACAATATAAATAATCGGGATATTTAATTTCCATTTGTTTAAAGTTGATGCATCCAAAGTCTTCGATGTTAAAAACTCTTTTTTTAAAGTATTTTTTCTAGCCATTGTCTCTTTTCTTCTCCTTTAACATATATTTTAAAATAACGTACATTAGCTTTTAAAAACTTGTAGACGCTTTGAAATGTGACTGATCCATCGTTCCACTTTAGGTGATGATACTTCTTTGTTAACCATTTAAGATCAAAGGGGGGGGTTCTATAATGAAATTTATGGCTTCATTGTTGTTGTTGTTGAAAACGATCGCTACTTCTTTTGCGATGAAATCATTTGAATCGCTTTTGAATCCTTGCATATCTATACAAACTATATTATCATCCATATTGTTTAATTTATAAGCCTTTTCGGACTTGTCCTTTTATGGGTACATATTCAATTATGCGATCATGAATAAGAATGCAGTAAGCTGATGTCTTTGAGGCAATATGTGTAGCTGTTTCAAATTCAATTTTTATATCAATTGGTCCGTTATTGAGCGATTCGTTTTGATAGCTGACATCTACTACAATAATCGGTGCATTATTTTTAAATTCTTGAGCAGTTAGAAGCGGTTGAGATTCTCTCATGTAATAGCTCTGTTGAAATCTTAGATACATATCATATAGGATTGCATAACGTTCATTCTTAAATTTGATATTTAGGTCATCATATGGATATGATACTGAATTTAAATGTACTTTTAAATTTGTCAGGTCACAATGAACAAACTTATTTTCTTGTTGAAAAGATCTTCATCGTTCTTATTACGCAAGAGTATCAATTCATGTTTTCCATTTAGTATGACTTTGTTGTAGCCTTCAGCGAAACCCAAAAGCATTTTTAAGGGTACACAAAAGTTAAAATATCCATTAACAAGTTTTAAATCATCAATTTTATTCCAGCCAGCATTCTGCATTACAGTGCTTTCCGTTGGTGATAAAGAAACCAAATATTTTATGGTACTTATACCTCCTAAATATCCTGTATGATCAATTTCAATACCATTAAGTTCATAACGAATTTCATCAAAGAGATATGCAACAAAGTTGTTTTTTAATTTAAAGTTGTCTGTAGATGTGGAGGTTTTCTCATCTACAACAGATCCCTCAACATATATATAACTTTCACTAGGTAACACATACAAATCTTGATTTTGAATTGAAATGCGAATTTCATCATTATTGTTGTAGGATTGTAGGTATGGCACATATGTATGATAGTCCTTTTTGATTATATTTTCATCAGATAAGGGTTTATCTAAGACATTTATTATTGAACTCATTTTGCCTTCAATTTAAAATTCAATAACTTGAGAAAATCTTTATTTGCTGTCGTTAGAGTTTTTTGATGAATTGACCTCTTTAATTGTGGTTTAGGTCGTGATAATATTTTAGGTTCGTATGCTGATGGTGTTGTTGTTGTTGCTATATTCTGTGATATACTCGAGTTGAATATTAGCATTATTTAGTTGGTCTTAAATGAATTCGTATTGTTATTTCCTCTCCTCGGAAATTAATTAAATCACCGTGCTGATCAACTACTCGTAGAGCTAGTGAACTTATCTCTCTGGAGTTCACCGGTAAATAGATGAGATTTCGAGGTATCTCATCTATTTTATAGCCTGGAGGCACATTAATCGGAAATTCATGTAGTGTATGCGCCTTGGAATTATTCATATATGTATTAACAGCGATACTACTTTCAATTCGCAACAGATTCACCTTGAAAATATTAACTGGAAGATCAGAATAATGATCAACGTTTGGAGTTAGGATTTTACTATTGAATCCCAAGAGTTTTCCAATTGTATTTTCTTTATTAAAATATATTGCATCCTTAGAGCTGTTGACTTTAACTTGCATTGTATTGTTATTGGCTTCTATAAAAATTCTATTTTCTGGGTTGTAGCGTTTATATTGTTCCTCTATATAATCAACAATATCATTCAATTCATAAGATCCAATTGGTATTTCAATCACATTTTCACCTATATGAAACAAATTGTTGTAGACATCAACATTTGGGTTTGCTATTATATGAATGAAAATCAGTTAGAGCACACTCATATGCCCCATTTAAATCAAAGGTGGGAAGTAATTAGCAGATAACTCTGATAAGTTGGAGCTTAGAGCAAGTGTTATTGACATTACGACTGTCTGATTACGGATAAATAAGTTCCACACAAAATTGTTTATAAAAAGGATTTACATACTTATTTCATCTTTTTTATTTTAAATTTACATTATAATCTTAAGTACTAAGTATGTATATATAATAATTGCTGATAATGTTTCAACTATAATATTTCATCTTTACTTATCCATGAATTGTGATCGTTACTAAATCCTAACCATTTAACAAATGAGTTCGCAGCTTACTCTCGAAGTAGAAACAAGCATTAATTTGCCGTCGGTGAACAAAATAAACAATATAAAAATATACATACAATATTTATAAAAAAAGAAAAATATTCGCAACAACAAAGTATTAACAAACACCGTTTTGTTTAATATTTTACGTTCCTATACATTTTTTCATTTCTATTTGTAAAGTAAATTATAATTATAAGCAAGTAGGCACACAAACAACAAATATATTTGGTATTCGTACCAAATGAGTATGAATACAACAAACAACAGAAATGCCTACGTTACTGTTGTTGCTGCAGAATGTGATAACCCAGTAAACAAAAATTTACACTTGCGTACACGGGTACGCTCAAATTCAATGTCTATGACGGACCATAATATAAAAGTAAATATTTTGATACCAGCTTCACAGCAAAGCACAAGTGCCAACAATATGAGCCATCATCAAGCTGAAAAAGAAAAAACGACAGAAAGTGTCCCCCTAGAAACTGATTCAGAAAATCCAAAAATCCAAATGGGTATTGATCGCTATTTTAAAGTGATAAATAATAAAAAAGACAAAGAAGTCCAAGATCGAAAAACCTTGCTCCATTGGCGAAAATGGCCAAAGATGGTAAATCTGATGCGGCGCTCTCTGAAAACCGGTTTTCTCTTCTACAAAACGACGAAGACGAAATCACCATTGTCAGGTCAAGCAAGCCGCCCCCAATATACTTAAGAGAGAAAAACTCAAATGAGCTAATTAAAAGGCTAGTACAATTAATCGGTGAAGAGGCGTTTTACGTGATCCCGATAAAACGTGGTGCGATTAATGAAACAAAAATTCAAGTAAATGAAGAAAATCATTACCGCTCAGTAGTTTCGGAGTTTGAAACAGAAAATAAAAATTTTTACACCTACCAATTGAAAAGTGCAAAAGGCCTCCAGGTAGTGATAAAAGGCATCAATTCATACGTGGATCCAGAAGAGGTAAAAGCGGGTCTAATAAATAATAATTTTAAAGTAAAAAATGTTACTAACATTAAAAATAGAGAGCGAGTTCCCCAACCACTATTTCGTGTGGAAATGGAACCAGGTGATATGAAATTAAAAAGGAATGAAGTACACCCCATTTACAGCTTAAGATATTTGCTGCACCGACGAGTTACCGTAGAGGAACCACACAAGCGAGCAGGGCCCATTCAATGTCTAAATTGCCAATAATATGGCCACACCAAAACATATTTCAAGTTGCGCACCGTTTGTGTCGTCTGTGGTGAACTACACAGCACTGCCAATTGTGATAAACAAAAAGATGATTCCAAAATGAAAAAGTGTAGCAATTGCCATCAAAATCACACTGCAAACTACAGGGACTGCCCTGTCTATGTACATGTTAAGCAGTCTTTGTCTAACAGACGTAATCACACCTATGCTCAACCTAATTTCGACAATACAAATTATCCCCAGTTGCGCCAACCAGCCGGCCTTCATACGCCAACATTTTTAAGGCTAACCAGCCCATAGCGCAAAACATACCAAACAGCCAGTTCTCGTACGCTAATGCTTTGAAGTCTAACCAGCCCCCAGCTCAAAAACAGCCTCTTGCCAACGAAAAAGTGGTTTCAATTTTGATCGACTTGAGGCTTCAATAGAAAATTTAATACAAACCGTAAATTTTTTTACAACCCACATGACCTGCATGATGCAGGAAGTGTTGAAAATGCAGTCTACATTATTGCAGGCTGCATTAAACAAACCATGAACTTAAAAATCTGTTTCTGGAACGCAAACGGCATCCGCCAACATAAAAACGAACTAGAATACTTCATGATGGATAAACAAATTGATGTAATGCTTATCTCTGAGACGCACTTGACTGCTAGAAGTTTTTTTAAAATCAACGGATATACTCTCTACGACACAAAGGACCCCCAAGGTAGAGCTTGTGGTGGCTCGTGTATACTAATAAAATCGCGATTAAAACACCACTTAATGAGTGATCATTGTGAATACTATCTTCAAGCAACTAACATCTGCATTGAAGCTTTTCATCAAAACCTGGTGATTTCATCAATTTACTCTCCTCCCAGGTACTCTATTATAGAAAATCAGTATAGTAGATTTTTTAATTCACTAGGCCCACGCTTTTTGGCCGCCGGTGATTACAACGCTAAGCACACGTTCTGGGGATCTCGCCTCATCACGCCAAAGGGTCGCGTTTTGTTTGACACAATTTCAAAAATGCGGTTAAATGTTATATCAAGTGGACAGCCAACTTACTGGCCAACAGATGGCCGAAAAATACCTGATGTTATTGATTTTGGAGTAGTAAAGGGTGTGCCCAGCGAAATGATCCAAGTTGAAGCATCTTTAGATTTGTCTTCAGATCACTCACCAACTATTGTCACTATATATTCACATACAACATATTCACCCACTTGTGATTTAACGATGACAACCACACGTATAAATTGCTTGAAATACAAAAAATATTTGAGTGCTCATTGCCCAGAAAATATTCCATTAAAAACGCCTGCTGGCATAGATGACTATTAGAATGTTTGAGGCAAACCTTAAGCAAGCTGCTCTAAATGCTACTACTACAAATCGTCAGGTGAGATATAATAAAATTTTTTCAGCAGATGTAGAACGGCTTTTATCCGAAAAACGAAGAGTTCGTAGAGTATGGCAACGCTACAGATCCCCTCAGCTAAAATCTAGGCTGAAGGAATGTACTAAACAGCTGAAAACTACTAGAATATCAAAAAACCGCTTCTCTTCAAAACTTTCTAAATGGGCTCGACGCAACACCTCAAGCAGACTATTCGGTATGGAGAGCAGCCCGAGGCCTCAAAAGACCAGTGATATATAAGCCTCCATTGCGAGCTTCGAATGGAGACTGGGCAAGAACTGACGCTGAAAAAGGTACTCTGTTTGTAAACCACTTGCAGAAAGTATTTACTCCAAATACGTCTGATACTATAGTTGAGCTGCCACCAGTCCTCGCTATACCAGATGTTACTTTGAGGTTCAACATTCGTGAGATTGAACACTATATTGCGGGCTTAAACTCGAAAAAAACTCCAGGCGCTGATAAAATAAGGAATAAAATGCTCTTAGAGCTACCCTATACTGCAAAACGGATAATTCTATTTATTTTTAACAGTATTTTGCGCCTCAAATGCTATCCCGCAGAATGGAAGGTTTCGCTGATTACCATGATACCTAAACCAGGCAAAGATCATACGAAGGTGGAGTCCTATAGGCCCATAAGCCTGTTGTCTAACATGTCAAAACTATTTGAAAAGCTACTTATGAGTAAGCTAACACCCATACTGAATCGTACTGGATGCATTCCAGACCACCAATTCGGTTTTAAGAGACAACATAGTACGATTGAACAAACACATAGACTCGTGAACGTGGTTAGAAAAACCTTCGAAGAAAAGAAATATTGTTCTGCGCACTTCATCGATGTTTCTCAGGCATTTGATAAAGTATGGCACACAGGTTTAATACAGAAACTAAAGCAAAACCTACCTGAAAACATCCTTAAACTTTTAGAAAGCTACTTAACTGAGCGAAAATTTGTTGTTAAAGAAGGTAATTTTCAAAGCCCTCCGCAACCCATTGAAGCCGGAGTTCCTCAAGGCAGCATCCTCGGTCCTGTATTATATCTGATATATGCCTCTGACTTGCCGGTAAGCAGTAACATACACATATCAACATTCGCTGATGATACAGCTTTTCTAAGTGTTCACAAAAGCCATCAAGAAGCCACCCGCAATTTGCTAGATTATATACCCCAGTTGGAACAATGGCTAAAACAATGGCGGATAAAAATTAACGAACAAAAATGTCTACACATTACTTTTACATTGTGCAAAGAAACCTGTCCACCAATACAAATAAATAACCAAACTATACCTCAACACACTGAAGTAAAATATCTCGGTGCTCATCTTGATCGTCGTCTAACATGGAAGTCACACATAAATGCAAAGGTGACCCAAATGAAACTAAAAGCAGCTCAAATGAATTGGCTCATTGGAAGGAACTCTACTCTAAGCCTAGATTGTTAACTTCTTCTATACAACTCCATTCTAAAACCAATATGGTCCTACGGAATCCAGCTATGGGGCACTGCCTCGGCATCAAATGTAGAAAAAATTCAAAGGCAACAAAATAAAATACTCCGTACGATGACAGCAGCCCCATGGTATGTCAAAAACAAGCGAATTCATAAAGACCTAGATGTGCCACCGGTTAAGACAGTGTTTTCTAAACACGTGACAAGCTACATAAAAAGACTTGAGTTGCACCCAAATCCCCTAGCCCGAAACATCATTAACTTTAGAGGCCACACTCGGTTGAGAAGGCGGGACACTCTTGCTCTCAGCCGAACACGAGAGACGTAAACAACCAAACAACCAACCGCTGAAACAAATATTTTTGTCTGGCACTGGCTGACTTAAAAATTAAAATTTTAGAATTAAGATTTGATTACTTATTGTTAGTTCAATTTTATTGAAGATACAATAAATAAATACATATAACCGAAAAAAAAATTTAACAAATGCTTTGGCTCCTCTGGTTTTAATAACCTTTTCAACTAGACATGTATTAGGAAATCTTGTTTTTAAAAGTTCTTCATCATAAAATCCACCTTTAATAGGACTTCCACGATAATCTTCTAATATGTATGTTGTGGGATATGTATTTTGAATAGATTTAATTGTGAAAATTTCTGTTGTCCAGTTTGGAGTATAGCCTTTTTCAAAAATATGCTTATATTTGCTTATGCGCACATGATCATCAACATTAAATTTCGATATTTTATACATTTTCAAATGACTGTATACTGTATGCAATAATTTCTTCTCATTTGAAGAGTTGACTATAATTGGAGCCATTTTAATGGTACGATGAACTTTTCTGTTATATGATTCTAACAGATCTTTGTAGATATCAAGCCAATTGTATGTACCATTAAAACTAAATTCTTTCCACATCATCCCTTTTAATGTTCTATTAAATCGTTCTACTATTGATGCTTTCATTCTGCTATACGTTGAATAGTGATTAATGTTGTACTTATCCATCAATTTTCCAAAGTGTTTATTGAAAAACTCTTTACCATCATCTGTTTGTAGGTTTTTTGGTACTCGTCCCAATTGAAAAATATCTGACATGGCTTGGGTTGTTTCAAGCGCAGTTTTTGTTTTAAGTGGTACTGCCCATGCAAATTTGGAGAATGTGTCAATTACAGTTAACAAAAATCTATAATTTTTATTATCCATAGAATAATTTCCCATTTCAACTAAATCAGCTTGCCAAAGATCATCTATTCCTTTCATCACAACTCTACGACGTAAAAATTTTCGAGCTTGTTTACGGAGTTAATTTACTAAAATTCTTTTTGAAGTCATTTTTTTAGTATTAAGAATTATTTTCGATGTGTTGTGATCTATCTGATACGCTTTTAGCTATTGACACAAACATGTAATTTTCAAATCTATAAATCTTCTCATTAACTTTTCTTTTGTATACTTTCAACAAATTTTTGTAGATATCCGTCTTCCAAAAATTGTTTGATTTTGGAAATAGTTTCTTGCATTTTCTTATTCTCTTCCAACTGTAATATTGTTGCATGTTGTAGCATTTCGATTTGAGTTCTTAGAGTATCATGAATATTGTTGTTATCTTCCTTAAAGTATTTTAATAGCTTGTATTCTATTTCTTCGATTTGAGTTTGCAGAAACAATTTATTGATAACATCGTTTTCTTCCACAGCTTTTGCCACATTTTTGATTCTTTTGTTTTGGACATCGATGTTGTTGTTCGCATCCATAAAGAACCCCAACATTTTATAGGCATTTTTCAATGAAATTATATTGCTTGTATCGTTTAGATAATGTCCAAACTTATCAACAGACATACTTTATATAGATTATTCTATTATATTAGCTTCGCGAAGTTCTTCAATAATTGATAAAATTTCGTTATTATGATTAGTATGACCTGCAGCTTGTGATGATACCAGTAGTCGAAGTCGATCTACCATCTCATTTGGATCATCCCAGTATATATAGTTTGGCTTATGAGGGTTAAACTGCATCAATCCATCATCTTTATAATTAGATATTGTCTTATTTTTTGATAAAGTCTGTTGGTTTTTCTCTTTAAACATCTTTTTAATAATATGTTTATATTTATAGGCTTTCGTTCCCTTGTCCATCTGGTTTATAGTCTCTTCTGTACGCATTTGTATTAATTAAAATTTGTTTGTAGAGTTCTAGTTCATATTTATCATAGTTTTTTGGTATTTTATGAAACATTAGAGAAAATAGTCCTGGTGTTAGAGCCCATATTTGACTACCAACATGTATTTTGTTTTCATTTAATTTGAGCTTACTATCACCAAATTTCCATTCATTATTGAAATCTTTATGTGGACCATAGTTAGTATCTAATTCATTTCTTCCTTCCAAAACAGATAAGTCAGTGTTACTCTTCAGCATTTGAATTTTGAGAGTAAAAATCGTCATCATCGTCATCATCATTATCAATAGTACTTTCACCATTAGGATCAGCAAGTGAATTGCTGGTATCAAATATTGATTCTTCTACAAGTTTCTTTGGTGTACTTGTCTCCAACTTAATTGATGCTTTCTTAAGATGATTAGAACTACTATTATATTCAATTTCTGTTTTCACCTCATTCTTTTCTTTTTTGATAATTCCATTGATATTATTAGAATTATTTATAAATTTGTTTAAAGGATCTGCTATAGGTTTAAATGTATCTTTTAGTTGTTCACGTGTATCTATTTCACCCGTTTTTATACTACAAAGCTTTTTCTTCAAGACATTTCTTGTCGCAACAAGCTCTTTAAAAATTATTTCATCCATTTTCCAGCTATCAGATCAGATTATTAGGTACCTGATCAGGTTATCAGATCAGGTTATTAGATATCAGATCAGCTTATTAGGTATCAGATCAGCTTATTATGTACCTGATCAGGTTATCAGATCAGGTTATTAGGTATCAGATCAGCTTATCAGATCAGGTTATTAGGTATCAGATCAGCTTATTAGGTATCAGATCAGGTTATCAGATCAGCTTATTAGGTACCTGATCAGGTTATCAGATCAGGTTCTTAGGTATCAGATCAGCTTATTAGGTATCTGATCAGGTTATCAGATCAGCTTATTAGGTACCTGATCAGGTTATTAGGTATCAGATCAGCTTATCAGATCAGCTTATTAGGTATCAGATCAGCTTATTAGGTAGATAATTAGATCAGGTATAGTTGATATTTCAAGAGCTATGTAGATGTATTATGGTTAAAGCCAGATTATATACTAAAGTTTTTCTTTTATGTAGAGCAATTTATATTGTTATGAAATAATCGAATAATTTTCTGTAGCGCCCATTGTTTAATTCATTATCTTTGCTTATCATCAAAAATCCATATTTATCCTTCCAGCACAATCGACAAATTTCATGAAACTGCATAACTCATATCGCTGGCAACATGATCCCTATAAACATGTTTCATATTTGTCTCATCTTGTTTAAACATTATAATCATATTCGCATTGTCTCTTATTAAATGCTTGGGAATTCTGGTATAAGTTTGGCACAAGTAGAATCAATCAACATCCCTATGTCGTCCCATTCAAAAATAATCTCGTATATTATTCTGCTTCTCACATGCAACATCATAAAATATCATAATTGAATTAGTTTTAGCTTTGTCAGGGGGAATAACTGATTCATTTTCGGTGAATGTATAACATCCCATTCCTTTAATAGGTGTAATTAATCTCTTCAAGCATTCATATTTCGGCTGATATAGAGATTTTGAGTATAAATAGATGTTTTCAAACTTTAGTCCATTAGGACTTTCTAGTAAGCCAATCATAACATTAGTCTTTCCACAATTAGATGGTCTCACTATTAGAGCACGAATAGAATTTGGTAAGAGTGAGCTATGTTTTATTTTTGAACTGATGTTCGATTAATCATCAATGTTTCGAACTAAAATATTTTTATGTTGTTTTACTAACTGCATTTTTATAACTAAATGCAATTCATGTTTGTTACCTTTTATTATAGAAAAAATAAATAAATAAAATGGTTATACATTATCAAAAGTCATTTAGTCATAAAAACCAGATTATATACTAAAGTTTTTCTTTTATGTAGAGCAAGTTATATTGTTATGAAATAATCGAATAATTTTCTGTAGCGCCCATTGTTTAATTCATTATCTTTGCTTATCATCAAAAATCCATATTTATCCTTCCAGCACAATCGACAAATTTCATGAAACTGCATAACTCATATCGCTGGCAACATGATCCCTATAAACATGTTTCATATTTGTCTCATCTTGTTTAAACATTATAATCATATTCGCATTGTCTCTTATTAAATGCTTGGGAATTCTGGTATAAGTTTGGCACAAGTAGAATGAATCAACATCCCTATGTCGTCCCATTCAAAAATAATCTCGTATATTATTCTGCTTCTCACATGCAACATCATAAAATATCATAATTGAATTAGTTTTAGCTTTGTCAGGGGGAATAACTGATTCATTTTCGGTGAATGTATAATATCCCATTCCTTTAATAGGTGTAATTAATCTCTTCAAGCATTCATATTTCGGCTGATATAGAGATTTTGAGTATAAATAGATGTTTTCAAACTTTAGTCCATTAGGACTTTCTAGTAAGCCAATCATAACATTAGTCTTTCCACAATTAGATGGTCTCACTATTAGAGCACGAATAGAATTTGGTAAGAGTGAGCTATGTTTTATTTTTGAACTGATGTTCGATTAATCATCAATGTTTCGAACTAAAATATTTTTATGTTGTTTTACTAACTGCATTTTTATAACTAAATGCAATTCATGTTTGTTACCTTTTATTATAGAAAAAATAAATAAATAAAATGGTTATACATTATCAAAAGTCATTTAGTCATAAAAACACCATCGTTGGAGCAGGTTTACTAGATAAAATAATAAACTCTCTTCCTGTTGAACTTCATCTTCCTGGATATCAATACTGTGGACCTGGAACTAAACTACAAAAACGTTTAAATCGAGGTGATAAAGGGATCAATTTATTGGACTCTGCCTGCAAAAATCACGACATAGCTTATTCTAAAAATAAAGATTTAAATATTAGACATCAAGCTGATAAAATTCTTGAAAATTCAGCTTGGGATCGAGTTTTATCAAAAGATAGCAGTCTTGCAGAAAAATCATTTGCATATATGGTTACTAACGCTATGAAAGCCAAAACAAAATTTGGTATGGGTGTGGAGAAAAAGAAAAATGTTAAGAAACCTAAATTAAATGGTAAAAAATTGTTCAGTTCATCAATTAGAGCTGCAACAAAAATACTAAGTGAGAAAAAACCTTTAGACATTAACAACGCTATTAGAATAGCACGTAAAACGATCAACAAAACATTAAAAGGCAGAAAATCCCAAGTTATAATACCACGCATAATAAATGTACCAAAAATTGGTGATTTTTTACCACTAATACCGATTTTAACTGCTCTGGTGCAATTGGAAGTCTAACGACTGGCGGTGCTGCTATAGCTAAGGCTGTAAATGTATATATATATATATATATATATATATATATATATATATATATATATATATATATATATATATATATATATATATATATATATATATATATATATATATATATATATATATATATATATATATATATATATATATATATATATATATATATATATATATATATATATATATATATATATATATATATATATATATATATATATATATATATATATATATATATATATATATATATATATATATATATATATATATATATATATATATATATATATATATATATATATATATATATATATATATATATATATATATATATATATATATAATATATATATATATATATATATAATATATATATATATATATATATATATATATATATATATATATATATATATATATATATATTATATATATATAATTATATATATATATAATATATATATTAATATATATAGATATATATATATATATATATTATATATATATATATATTATATATATATATATATATATATATATATATATATATGTATATATATATATATATATATATAATATATAATATATATATATAATATAATATATATATGATATATATAGTAATATATATAATCATATATATATATATTAATATATATATATATATATATATAATATAATATATATATATATAAATATATATATAATATAATATATATATAGATATATATATATATATATATATATATATTATATATATATATATATATATATATATATATATATAATATATATATAATATATATATATTTATATATATATATATATATATATATATAATATATATA